>OW818029.2:48352615-49602615 GCA_942486065.2 Calliphora vomitoria | reverse complement strand
GCAGCAGGAATATTTTTTTTTATAAAATTTTACTTTAATTTCCGTGTTCTGTTTTTGGTATCTAAATTTTTGAGCCTTGTATGTTTTTGAACCTGCATTGGCTCTAACTTTTTGTACCAAATAGTCCGAGCACTGAGCTAACCTGGATGCTTTCCTACCGGAACTCTTTTGAAAATGCTTTCTATTTTTTTGGCTTAATATACATCATGTGAACCATGCCTTCTACCTGAACCAGGTTTTCTATCAACGGACAAGTTCTCCCGGTACTGTTGAATAACATTGGAAACAGTTTGACGGCAGACCATTGATTGTTTGGCCAACTTTTTGTAGGACCAAGTTGGGTTTTGTTGAAAATATTTAATAATTTTTTCTGGTCACTCATGTTAATCAGACTAAAAACAAATGAACATAATTGACATTAAACATAATAACTGACATGCTTTTCAAAGGTAGCTTGATAAAAAAAAAAATTGAATAATACTTGGGTTAAAAGTTTTAATGAAAAACATGTGTTAGACATTTTTCGATCTCAGTCCTTATCAACAATACCAATCGGCTAAGGTTTTCTGGTCAAGAGTGCAGTAGTTGCAAATTGAGAAATATTCCTAACTAATTTCTTCTTATCTCAAACGTATATATATTTCCCACTTACAACATTACTTATTTATAATTACCGTGATTATATTTAAAACTATTCTCTTAACTGTAACGTAAAAATCACACTTTCTCACATTTTCTTTTTTGTTTCATGGAAATATAATGAATGAACAAACAAAAAAACTAAGATTAAAACAACTTTGATATTTTGTGTGAAAATACTGTTAATATTGTGTGTTTAACTTCATGTTCTTTTTTCACTATCCTTGCAGTTGTAAACTGCTGGCTTTAGTTTATTATAAAATATGAATAATGTGAGTTTGTAAACCAACTCGTGCAATGTTAGCGAAGAGTAGCATAATAAAATTGAAAACAAAACAAAAAAAAAAAAAAAAAAACTTATAATTACGTTGTTAAAAAAAAAGAAGAGAGCAGAGAATTCACCACTCCGTAGTGAAAAAACTAATAAAAAGTCATTTAGACCGGCAGCAAAAAACATCGTGCAACCAGTAGGTGTGTGGTAGTTGTCTAAACGTAAGATTCTTTAAATGAATCTGTTGCTTCTATTTATGTTCTGGTTTCTTGCAAATATTTATTACTGCTGCTATAATATTTTCTACTCACTCACTAATACCATTGCATTAAATAGTTTTGTCTTGGTTTACAATAAAGATCCCTTTTTAGCCAAGTTGGTTGTATGGCTGTTGCTGTTACTGTTTCTGCTGCTGTGTTGTAATTTGCTTAGTTTGCGGTTTTTTTCTAATTGTTTATTATTATGAAATTTTATTATTATTTTTACATTTTATAGTTGGAAAACAAATTTTGATGCTTGCTTAACCATATTTATAAATAGACAAATTAAACTGGCTACACAGTTAAAGGAGTAGCTACAGCACATTCGCCGTTTCATACACACATTGAGCAAACATTTATATACAAATGTTTATATTTTTTTAATTTATTGTTGTGTTGTTAAGTTGTTGAAACTTTAAGTCATTTATTTGCGGTGTAAGGCGATAATTGAGGACAAAATATTTTTGTAGAATATTTATTTTAATTTTAAACAACTTTGTGTACGAGTATCTGGTAAGTTGTTTATCTTCTTCAATGAAATTCTTAGTTTAGAATTTTACAGACATTAAGTTTATGGCAATATACAATTTAACTGCTTTAATTAAGCACATAGTTGAAGAAGAAGATGTTCTTTCATAGACCATCAGATATTTTTGTTAGAAAGTTGTATTTAATGTTTACTATAACTGAAAATATGGAATTTTTATACCGTATACCACTATAGCGGTGTGGTTATATTGGGTTAGTGCTGATGTTTGTATCGTGCAAAAGTATTGTTCCAACACCCATCTTAAAGTATAGCAATCTGTTCAGGATCACTTTCTTTGTCAAAGCTAATTCGACAATTTCTATTGACACAAGGATGAAATTGATATTTATTTGCCGTATCTGAAAATAGTTAAGCTCTCATAAAACCTTATTATTATAGATATTCAAATTAAATTCAGCACAAATATGGTTTATATGAGCCGAAGAGCTCTGTTAAAAGGAACCACTTTAGCTAGCATGAATCTCTTAAAAATGTTGGCACACGCAGAAAAAAAATATATAGTTGGGCATAGCTACTGTAACCATATCAATATTTGTCCATGGTTACTGTAACCATTTCAAAATTTTTAACAATATTATAGTCACAGTAACTATATATATGATTGTGGTAACAATAATATGGTTAATTTAATAGTCACATGATTGTATCAACCATAAATATGGTTACAGTAAACATGTATATGTTTGTGTCAACCATTTATATGATTCAACACAAAAATATGTTATATATCTACAAGGGTCATGTCACCAAATTTTATAACCTAAAAATTTTAATATTCAAATAAAATTCAACACAAATTAGGACTGAGATCGAAAAATTCTTAACACACGTTTTTCATTAAAACTTTTAACCCATGTATTATTTGATACTTTTTTTTTTGATTCAGTTACCTTTGTAAAGCATGTCAATTAATATGTTTAATGTCAATTATGTTCATTTGTTGTTAATCTGATTAAAATGAGTGACCAGAAAAAAGTGCGTACTACAATTATTAAATATTTTCAACAAAACCCAACTTGGTCCTACAAAAAGTTGGCTAAACAATCAAAGGTCTGCCGTCAAACTGTTTCCAATGTTATTCAACAGTACCTGGAGAACTTGTCCGTTGATAGAAAACCTGGTTCAGGTAGAAGGAATGGTTCACATGATGTTTCTAAAGCCTAAAATATAGAAAGCATTTTCAAAAGAGCTCCCAACACATCTCGTAGGAAAGCAGCCTTGTTAGCTCAGTGCTCGGACTATTTGGTACAAAAAGTTAAAGCTAATGCAGGTTTAAAAACATACAAGGCTCAAAAAGTTTCTGACAGGAAAGCTGCTAAAAATTTAGAGGCCAAAAAAAGAGCACGGATATTGAAGTCAAATTTTATAAAAAAAATATTCCTACTGCATAATGGATGACGAAACGTATGTTCTGGCAGATTTTTCGCAACTTTCTGGTAAAAAATTGTATGTTGCTGATGCTCCAGGGAATGTTGAAGAAAAGTTTAGGACCCAAAAGCAGACAAAATTTCCCAAAAAGTTCTTGGTATGGCAAGCAATATGCAGTTGCAGCAAAAACTCCAAACATTTGTTACAAAGGGCTCTATAAATACCGAAATTTACATCAAGGAATTTTTACAAAAAAGGGTGCTTCCATTCATAGGACTTCTTAGTGCGTCCACTTATTTTTGGGCTGATTTGGCACTCTGTCACTATGGTATGAAAGGTCTTGAGTGGTAAAAGAACAGTAATGTGGTATTTGTACCAAGAGAGGCAAATTTTCCAAACTGCCTGCAGCTAAGGCCAGTGGAGAGATATTGGGGTCTTGTTAAAAGAGAATTGAAGAGCACAATAAAGGTGTCCCAAAGTGTGGTAGATTTCAAACGTATATGGATAACCTATTCGAACAAAGTGACATAAAGCACTAAAAAACCATAATGGAAGGGTTTCCGAAAAAGGTTCAAAATTTCATCATTAGTGATTAGAACTATAAAAATATTTTTTTTTTTGTAAATTGTACCAATAATTTCAATCAAATAAAAAAAGATTCAAAACTGTAAGTTTAGTGGTTTCATTTTTATTAGCATATATGTATGTTAAAAATTGTTCGTTCTCAGTCCTTAGCTTAATTTTGCATAGAGTTTTAAAAGCCAGATTCTAAATATTCTAAATATGTGTAATGTAATTATAGTAATAAATATAAAATCTTGTATAAATTTCATTTAAGTCAAAGCACTTATTCAATATTCTCTCATATATTCAGTTTTATTCCTGGGTTTTCAATATTTAAACATTATATTTCTTTTGGGTTTTTATTTCTATTAAATTTTCTTTATTAAATTTCTTATGAAATTTAAATAAATATTATTTCTGAGTACAACAAAATTATATTTGTTTTCATTTTAGTGGAAAATTTTCCATAACAGTGTACATATATGAAAAATTAAAAGATTTCTTAAGCTACGAAAAAATATTAATACATGGAAAGATATTCCACTGAACTGTATTTTGATTGACATACGTTGACATCATGAATTTTATATTTTACTTGTACTTGTTCTGAGTTCAGGGGTTATTTCACTTAATTTTTTTTTACTTTGCTTGCTTTTTAAATACAGCTAAATAGATATTGGAAATTTGTCTACAAACTTTCCTAATTTTCTACACAGACTTTTAATTGTATTACGCTGTGAAATAAAAAGGAATAAAAAAAAAATTTGCATAAATGTATGGAATTTCTCTACGTGGTTATTAATGACCATACTGATCCAAAAAATAATGAAAGGTTACGATGACGTCAACTGTTGCCATTCATAGCGTAATTGTGCCAAATATGGCGCATTTGTGCCACAAATTCCATCACTGCTGTGGATGAGAATTTATTTAATTTTAAGGTCTTGCTTTGCTCTCTAAAATAACTACTAGAGTTGGCTAATTTTCTCTCCTCAGCCATTTTCTGCTAGAGTGTAGAGCAAGTATAGACATCACGATCGTGTAATAGCCTACACTGAGTAAATGAGCAAAAACATATTTCTTTTAAAATGTCAATAATTTGATTTTCTTAAGAAGACCTTATATGGGAGGAATGACTATGAAACTAGGTCGTGTGATTTATGTCTATATGAAAGTTGTTTCTGTTGAATATGAGGATATCAGCATTTTTAAAAGATTTATGATCGTTAAATTGAATTTCGGAAGTCGGCCTTATATGGGACCTATGACTGGTTATAGACCGATCACCATATAGTCATTAGGTGACATAAATTCCGTATATATACAAATTATCTGGAGCTAAATTTGTATAGATACCTATATAAGCTAAACATTTATAACCGATAAAGACCAATTATGGGAGTACATTTATATGGGGGCCAGTCTCAACAGGCGGGTTTTTATTTTAAAGTTGTTTTTAAAAAGAACAGACTTTATTGTTTGACTATGATTATGGGCCATAGTTTATGTGATATACATATATAACAAAATTAATACATCCACTTCTCACTATACTTTCAGAATAACTTATTGAATTCGTTATTTAGTTTTTCTTTGCTGGTTCCAAAAGAAGGCAAGTTGGAATGAGTACTGGATCTTCTTGGAAGGGATAAATATTTCCTTCAGAGGAAGGCAAGCTAAAATGAGAATTGGATCTAAAAGATTAAAGGTTTAAAAAGGCCTTCAATAAGGCCAGCGGAAAGGATTTTTTTACCACTGAGTTAATATTGAAGGTAAACGTGTGTTTGTGAGAGTGCGTTTAAGTGTTTCTTAATGGTTGCAGGCAAAGTGTAACTATTTGTGACGAGTTCTAAAGAAATCCAATAAAATGTTCACGATAAATTTATTATTAATATTAAAGAATAAAAAGTTTGATATCGTAGGATTTTCAACAACTTTAAAATGTTATATTTAAAACGAATTTAATAATTAATGTAAAAAATAACATGTTAATACTCCACAAAAAAAATTATTTTATTAAAAAGAAAAACAAGAAGCAAAAGCATTATCTCAGTATGAGTTTGCCTGTATAAGAAAAAATTAAAAAAGAGGAGTTGTGCCACCAAAAGAGCAAAAAATAAAAAGAGTAACGCAAACATTATAAGAAAGCAATGCACTTGAGATAAGTAAACAAAAATGGAGACTGCAAAGGCAGTTTTTTCTTTTCATTAATATTGGTGGAGGTTAAACATACTATAGCGCCCGTCTTTCAAAAAGAAAATCGAAAAAAAAAGAACATAGTTTTTAAAATCCCCAGTGTTCATACAATACCCACACACTCTTACAAGTCAAGTGGAAAAGCGAAAAAAGCATAAAAAATACTGAAATGTCTAACGCCGACATTTCAAGCCGTTTATATAGTGTGTAAATGTTTATTTCTAAACCACTTATAAGATGCTCAGCCAAGTGGTGGTGATGGCAGTAGCAGTATCACTGCTGATAGAGGTTTTTGTGGCAACTTCATTGGAATAAACAAACAAGAATATATGTTTATACACACCAACTTTTATTCGGGAAATTCTTTTTGTTTGCTTGTGAGGAATTTTATTCATCCAAAAAGAAAAAAAAAATGTTTCAATGTTGTACAAACTACTAACTTTTGGCAACCAAATAAAACACATGAACAGATACAAATTCCAGCAGAGTCAACATCACCACTTACAATTGAAGGAGAACGCAAAAAAGAACAAAAAAAAAAAAAAACGAACAACGAGGCATCACTAAATTTAGCTGGGCGAATTGTACATGACAAAGTTTTGTGGTTTATATACAAAATTGTTTGTTGATGTGTGGTGAGTGGGTGAAAAATTGGTTAAAGTCAGTTTCAGTGATAAAAAAAAAAACATTAGTTCATTGATTTTATTCGAAAAGTAGTTAGACAGCTCACAGCTAGTTATTGGTGGCAATAGTGATGTACAGCCAGGGATAAAATATAAATAACAGTTTAAATATTTTAAGAATATCACAGAAATAATTTCAAAGGTCCGTTATTTGCTGTTTTTCCTAGATTTAAATATTATAAAATAATTCCACGCAGAGGTATTCAAATTGCATGTTCTTTTGGCACATTTCAAAATCAAATATTTTGGAGAATCGTTACACCTGAATAAAGATGGCTCGTATGTCGTTGATAAATAAAATAAAATAAAATAACTACATTTAGTGTCTGTAATTGCGGCTTAAAAGACGAACACATTTTCCTTAATACATTTGGGCAGTATCACACTAGAGTGTGTAATTGTCGAAAACGTATGTATCATAATACAGTTGTTTATAAGGAGTGAGATCGAAAAATTCTCAACATACATATATGTTAATAAAAACGAAACCACTAAACTTACAGTATTAATTTTTTTTTTATTTAATTGAAATTATTATTACTATTTACAAAGAAAAAATATTTTTATAGTTTTAATCAGTAGTGATGAAATTTTGAACCTTTTTCGGAAAACCTTCCATTAACGTTTTTATAGTGCTTTCTGTCACTTAGCTCGAACCGGTAGTCCATCTCGTTTAAAATCTACCACACTTTTGGACACCTTTTCTGTGCTCTTCAATTCTCCTTTAATAAGAGCCCAATATCTCTCCATTGGCCTTAGCTCTGGGCAGTTTGGAAGATTTGCCTCTCTTGGTACAAATACCACATTATTGTTCTTGTACCACTCAAGGGCTTGTTTACCATAGTGACAGGATGCCAAGTCAAGCCAAAAATAAGTGGATTATGAAGACATTCCTTGACGTAAATTTCGGTATTTGTATAGACCGTTGTAACAAATGATTGACTTCTTTTGCCGCAACTGTATATTGTTTGCCATACCAAGAACTTTTTGGGAAATTTTGTCTGCTTTTGTGTCCTAAACTTTTCTTCAACACTCACTCGAGCATCAGCAACATCAACATTTTGACCCGGAAGCTGCGAAAAATCTGCCACAACATACGTTTCGTCATCCATTATGCAGCAAGAATATTTTTTTCATAAAACTTGATTTCAATTTCCGTGCTCTGTTTTTGGCCTCTAAATTTTTAGCAGCGTTCCTGTCAAGAACTTTTAGTTTTAACTTTTCGTACCAAATAGTCCGAGCACTGAGCTAACCGGGCTGTTTTCCTACTGGATGTGTTGCGAGCTCTTTTGAAAATGCTTTCTATTTTTTTGGCTTTAGAAACATCATGTGGACCATTCCTTCTACCTGAACCAGGTTTTCTATCAACGGACAAGTTCTCCCGGTGCTGTTTAATAACACTGGAAACAGTTTGACGGCTGACCTTTGATTGTTTGACCAACTTTTGGTAGGATAAAGTTGGGTTTTGTTGAGAATATTTAATAATTTTAGTACGCACTTTTTTCTGGTCACTCATTTTAATCAGATTAACAACAAATGAATATAATTGACATTAAACATATTAACTGACATGTTTTACAAAGGTAAGTTGATCAAAAAAAAAAAAAAAAATCAAATAATACTTGGGTTAAAAGTTTTAATGAAAAACGTGTGTTAAGAATTTTACGATCTCACTCCTTAGTGCTGTCGTAAACAACCAGCAGATACTTGCGCCGAACGCATAAGAACCGGATAAGGCGACCCGCCGAATCGTGAAATATTATAAAATTATAGGATACCTTGTGAATCCAATAATAGTTATATTTTTATAATCCATAATTTAGTAAATTTAAGGTGAATGTAATAAATTATTACTACTCTTTCTTTGGCCCACTGTGTATGTTATCATCTTGTTGTTGCTAATACATTTTCTTCAAATACAAGCCACATCTATCGAATAGTATATTTTCTCTTACGTATACTCCCAATTGAAGACACAGAAAGCCAGTAGAAAAAAGAAAATAAAACTTTTTCCGACACTTTTGTAAAATCAGTTTGAAGTGTGTTTTCTTTTCAAAGTTTTAAGGTTTATAATGATGCTGATTTATTTACATAACGTCAAGTGTTTGCCAGTGATAAGCTCTTTGAGTGCAGTGTCTATATTATTTTTATTTTATTATTATTGTTAAAGGTACGATAATCTTTTACCAGTTTAGAGACAGAAAAGTTATCGATAGTTTGTAAAAATTTATTGCAGAACTAAATGAAGCTAAATGAATTTGTTTTGTTTCGGTATAGGAAATTTTAGAGTTCTCTAGTATAACATATTGAAATTAGTCACAGTATAAAAGGTACGATAATCTTTTACCAGTTTAGAGACAGAAAAGTTATCGATAGTTTGTAAAAATTTATTGCAGAACTAAATGAAGCTAAATGAATTTGTTTTGTTTCGGTATAGGAAATTTTAGAGTTCTCTAGTATAACATATTGAAATTAGTCACAGTATAATTTAAGATAGACTATTTGCCACTAAAATCTGAAAAAGTTATTATTACCAGGACTTTTATTCTCGTTTAATAGAACTATATTATATGCAATTTAAAGGCAGTTTCAACTAAATCCTTCAAAATATGTGCACTATGAAATGCTTAAAGAAAAGATATATTGAATCATCGACATTTTTATTGACTTTAAAAATGTCTATAATAAATACCTTTTCTGAGTATTATTTGATCACAGAAAGTAACTTTCTTTACTTTTATTTGTTCTCCTGCTTCAAGCCATATTATACTCTCAACTCAGTTCAATGTATATGTATATAAGCATGTATGTATGTAGTAGAAATATTTTCACATAATTCATATTACTTTTTATCATAGTTTCCTCTTTCTTTGATAAAGTGAATTTCCTTTTAATGTCAATAGAAATATTCATGGTTGCGTTTTGCTGTTTGTTTTTCATAAACTTTCATACAGACACAAACACACTCCGAGTCATACATAAATACATATTTGTGTATGTATATGCGTATGTGTATATAATATATGCATACACTAGTTGAAGTTAAAGATTCTTTCTTTTTTCTTTTTTTTTTTTGTGCTCTTTCATTTATTGGAAAATTCGATTTCCTTTTCTTGATTGAACGTGATGTGGTTTAATATGAATATGAATGCATGTCGCTTGAACTAGTATATCAAAAAAATATATATGTATATGGCAAAAAATATATTAAATTCCCAATTGAGTCAACGAAAACGAAATCGTGCGTATTTGGTGTTAAGAATATTTGTTGATGAGATCAACACTTTTGTTTCCACATGTCGTTGGTTTAATTTATTATTTTATGCCTGCAGGACATGTTTAATAACTACGAGAATTATTTAATATTTTTTCCATATAATCAAATAAACAATTTGTTTATAATTTTATCAAAAATAGTGTTATAAACATAAAAAACAGATGAAACATATTTCCTTTGAATGTGATATCTGAATGTGATAGAAATGCCTTACGATCTAACTGCAAGTGCTAAAAAACAAACATATTCAAAAGCTTATCTTATTTCCTGTTGAAAATCTTGGAAACTAATTGTCTCATACCAAAAGCAAAAGCAGGATTGATCTTCATGACTCCTGATATCTCAACGTGGCTAACTAAAATATCGATGAATGAAAACTGATCTACATGTGGTTGAAAGAAACATGGAGATATCACTTGAACTATAGTCAATTCCTTCTATTTAAATTTACTTGAAGATGAGTTTTAGATGGCAAAATATTAAGCAAACAACACAAAAATATATTTTTTTAATAATTTTGGAATTTCTATATCTTAACAAAATTTTATTTCTGAATATCTTTTTTAATAATTACATTTTAATCTATTAATATTGTTACGAATGTGTAATGACGATTTGAATTCAACGGTCTGTAACGACTGCCTGCAGCACTCATCATGTCTGAAGGCACGTCCATCAGTAGCATGCGTTTATTGGCAATGTTTGTAAGAATGGCAACACTAAATGTCTGGGCTGCTGGCAATGACATCGAAGGCTCTGGAATTCGTTAAGAGCATTGTAGAAGATTTCCGATAGATGGCACGTGTATAAATATTGGCGGTGTTAGAGTTAACATCAACTGTCTTGTGCATTTAAGGTTGTACGTAATAGAGTGTGTGTGCATTTCTGCGAATTGATAAACGTGTATAAAGACAGTGAGTGATTATTTATACTGTTGTACATTCTGAATAAATAAAGAGTTGTTTCAAATTTTAAACTACTAAAACTGCTTTTAATTGCAATCAAAAGTATCCGGTTTATTTAAAGGAAATAAACCCACGTTTTTAAAAGGTAAAAACGTAACAATATTGAATAATTGGTTATGCTGAGCACAAATATGGACAACTATTTTAAAATGACAAAGGCCTTTTGGAGATAACGCCTATTTTATGTTTATATAAAAGTATTTATTTTGACCCTCATAAATACTGTAGAAACATCATGTTATGAACGATCCTATGGTATCTGTATCAGAGATGTACATGAGTTGATTCACTGCATAGTACAAAATCAATGCATTTATTTGTTTTAAATAAGTTTTCGCGTGTTCGAGAACTAAATTTGATACAATGAACTCCGAAATAATAAAAAGTATTGAAAGTGGCGTTTTCTGTATTATAAAAAATAGGAAAATGCAAGAAAAATCCTTCTAAATACATTCTTAAATTACTTCGAACATACTCATATAGGAAAATATATACCTATTTACTCAAAAAGCTCCGCGTATATTCATAACACTCATGTTGATTCGCTGCTTTTGTGAACGGTACGTGTTGCAGACTACGCAAGCTATTATATGCATTTTCTAATAAAATACTTGCTGTGGTGAATCATGCAATAAGAGTTTTCGTTTAGTGATAACTCAGTATTCGGTTTTGCAAAATAATAAATATGTCATTTGAATGGTATTTATGCACATCTCTGAACTGTATCAAGGTTACTTTTATAACATGCAGATTCCAGCATAAGTATAAAATACATATATTGACCTTTATATTCAAATTAAATCAAATACTAGTAATATAGAACGGAAATCATTACAGAAATATCCCCCAAACTATCTTGAGCTAAGGCCAGTAGAGAGATATTGGAATCTTGTTAAAAGAGAATTAAAGAGCACAAGAAAGGTGTCCAAAAGTGTGGTAGATTTTAAACGGAGAAGGACAACCTGTTCGAACAAAGTGACGTTAATGAAAGGGTTTCCGAAAAAGGTTCATAAATTCATCACTATTGATTAGAACTATAAAAAACAATATTTCAACCAAATAAAAAATCAAAACTGTAGGTTTAGAGGTTATTTTTTTATTAACATAAATGTATGTTAAGATTTTTACGATCTCACTCCTTATGTATAGAACCATTAAATAATATGAGTAAAATATGCTAGAAGTACACGTTTTGTGACAAACTAGTTCCAATATAAAATGTTTTTCCTAGGCAAATTAACAGTAAATACCTAACTTAAGTTAGCACTAATTTGAGTCTTAATATTGCAAATTTTCACAGAAATATATGAAAATATTTTTGCAATCAATAATCTAAATTCAGCAAGTAATCATGCTGAAACCACCCATAACAGTTTGGATTTGCAACAACATTAGGTAGTGTTATAACACCTCTACTATACTCAATTCTTCTTAAATTAGACAATAAGGGAACAACAGCTTTTACTGATGTGGACGATGTGGTATTGATGTGAACTTTCCCTATCAGTCTGGACTCGAAATTATCGTGAAAACTGTATGAAAACTACTGTTTTCACGATAAAAAATGTGTTCTGCATGCAATGATTGCTTGGGCGCAACTATTCAGTTAAACATCTGCAGTGTCAAACAGATTTCTATGAATTTTAAGAATAGAACTTCATTGGGGTTTTAAAGCTATACATTTGTTAAAAATAACCTTCATCATTAAATTTGGTTAAAAGTAACAATGTTGCTCTTATTACAATAAGAACCAGTCTTGGTTAGAATTAAATATGTCTTTGAAACAATATTAGCAGTTGGTATATAGTCATTTGACCAAGTAATTGAGCAAATCTGGTAGTATTATCGAGTTTTTCATATTGTTTTGAATTTTAAATATAAGCAAATTATAAAACTTTTTACCCCAAATTTCCGCTCTACAACAATTTTTATTTCAATATTGCAAAACTCATGGTAATTATGATACATAAATTAGCAATATTATTTGTATTTCTACAAGTCATTAAAATACAGTGACATGACTTAAGTAAATACTTTTCATACTACCAATACGTATATAAGCTACACATACAATGTATTAATACACATATATACGTAACCGAAATGGGGAAAAATTATGGTTGAATATATGCAATAAATTAACAAGTGGTAGAAGTAGACACATAAACACACGTAGTTATAAGAATGAAATACATAAACAAGTATCCGAATGTAAATAAATACTAGCAAATCTTTGTTATTATGTCTGTTAAATATGTGTATATAAGAGTGAGAGTGAGAGAGTGTGTGTAAGTAATTAGCAACATGAAAAGTAACTTTATGTATTAAGTACGTATGGTTGGTTAGAGTTTCGTGTTTTTAAGCAGTTTATTGTATCTTCCATTCAATTTAACTGCTACTAATAGAATTTTATATTCATAACGACAACAAAAACAACTTGGCTTATATATAAAAAGTTTAAAAAATACTTATTTAAAAAAACAGTCGCACACAAGCATTACACAACATATACATACATACATTCATACATATGTGTAGACAAATAATCATAAACATAAATACAGCTTGAAGTCTAATAGGCCTGTTAGCAAGGTTTTGCTTATTTGTTGAACTTTTACTCTTCAATAAAGAAAATAGAAATATCATACCTGGTAGTTTTAAAGGCATCAATTGCCAAAAGTTTTTCTGAATAATTTGTGTCAGTTTTTAGAACCTAACAAATATTTGAATGCGACATTAGTTCAAAGTGCTGCAGGGTTTACAAACGCAGACACTTTGCTAGGGGTATTTCAAAAGTTTCTCAAAATTTATGTTATAACGCCAGTTATAATTAATGCTGTTTTGAATCACCCAGTTACAGTTCGCAAACTAAAGCATTTTTGGGTTGTCGTGAAGCACCTTGTCGGAACGCAATACAGAAATTGGTGGTAAAATTCGAGCTGTTGGGACAAGTTAGTGATGTGAAGAATAAAACCCGTGCACGTTGCTCAAGGACAACTGAGAATATTGCTGCTGTAGCCCAAAGTGTTGAAGAAAACCCAGGTTTGTCCATTCCTCGTCGTTCCTTGGAATTGGGCATTCCACAAACGTCTTTACACCTTATCTTATGGTCGGAGTTAGATGATATTGATCTGGACAACGTTTAATTTCAACAAGACGGCGCTACGTGCCACACAGGCAACGAAACCAACCGCTCTTTTACGGGAAAAGTTTCCAGACCGTGTTATCTCTCGAAGAGGTGATCACAATTGGCCACCGAGATCTTATGATTTAACACCTTGCGAGTTCTTTGGTGCCACGTGAAAGATAAGATCTACGCCAACAGCCCAAAGTTGATTCAAGACCTCAAAGATAGAATTCGTGAGGCTATCGAGGACATAGAGCCACTTTGCGATTTGGTTGTGGAAAATTTCATGAAAAGGATATGATGTTGTTTTTCATTATTAACGGCATACCATCCTCTTTATAAACATACGATCATATATCTCAAAAAAATCAATTTTTCTTTGCTGCAGGTAGCTATTTACCAATGTTCTTCAAGTTCTCCAAAAAAATTCTCTTATTAAGAATAATGAGAAGGAAAAGGAGGCAATATATAAAACTTTATTTCTGAATTTTTTAATTGATTTTGCTTTACAAACCATCTGCTGAAAATTTCGAATCGAATAAAAAAAACACACAAATCGCTCCAGCCGTTCTCACGTGATTCTGTTATATACATGGACCATTTAATTTTTATATACATGTTAGGTGTCACATTAGGATGACATCAGCATTAAGACAAGAACAGGTTTGATTCAGACCCCACCATTCCATTATCGACCATATTCTCCATGTTATCGTCGAGCAATCTGTGGAATGGCGATCTCCATTCTATATGTGCTTTACAGATTTCGAGAAAGACTTCGGAGAATAAAATCACAGCGTGATTTAGAGGCCACTAAAATGTAAAAGCGTCCCGCTCAAGCTTATTTCACTTACTAGGAGCCTTTAAAAGAGCGCTAGCTGCCGAATTTAATAAGGTAAAGTGCTAGGTAGAATGGTAATGGTTGAAATCGCTGCTCGGCAAGGCTGTGTCTTATCACCATTTCTGTTTAATATAGTCCTAGATACAATTCTACAAAGTGCTCTCCAAAACGGCAAGGGAATTACATGGGGACTTCAAATTCATCTAAATGATCTTGATTACGCAGATGACATTTGCCTTTTGACGCACAGCTTGTGAGACCTTGCATCAAATCTGTGAAACATAATAACAAAAACAGATGCGGCTGGCCTTAAAATAAATACTGCTAAAACCACAACCATCCAAGTTAGTGTCCCAAGAGTTATTTAAAATTATCAATACCCAAAAAGAAGATGTGAGCAATTTTTGTTGTCTTGGGAGCATAATTTTCAAAAAAGAGAAGAATCCAATCAACAGCCCATACTCAGAAACAAAAATACGTATATGGCGATAGATAGACCATACATTGAGAAGGCCATGGAATGACATCACAGGAAATGCAATTGTGTGGAGTCCACAAGGCAGCAGAAGAAGGGGACTCAGAGCTCATACATGGAATTATGTGGATTGGGTTATGGCTGAAGTGAACTAAGAGCGATAGCACAAGACAAATAGAAAGATCGCTAAAAGAAATTATCACTGAAAATGGCTCAAATTGAATGAATTATTTATTGAAAGAACTTTTTAGTCTACCCTTGTACATATGTGAATACAAGAAAAACTTCAGAATATTAAATACAGAGAAAAAGATAAAAAAAACATATCATTATGTACTAGGCACACATTCGTATGTCTCAATCATTTAAGTTTTGTTTTCTGTGAAACAACCATTATTTATTGCAAAGAGTAAGAGAGTTTAAAATGAAAGTGAAACCACACACTTACACAATCAATAAAATCCAAATACATGCATATGCCATTAAAAAGAAAAATAATAATAGCAAGAAAGAGAAAACTTTGAGAAAATATAAAGAAGAAAAACATAACAAACATCAAAGCTAAGGAAATAAGGCATAAATAAACGGAAGCTTGTGTTGTAAATACAATAACAACTTGTCAACACAAGCTCATATACTTACACATACACACATCCACTCATACCAGCACTTTAATATTTCTATGATATTTCTATCTGAGTGCTTGTTCGTATCTGTTTTTGTTTTTCATTAAGATTTTGTTTGTGAAAGTAGCATGTTTTAATACCGTCGAAAACCCCATCTTGTCATTTCATGTCTTCATTCTTAACGTATTCAAAGTTTTTTCACACACATTTCTTTTTAATTTTTTTCCTTCGTTTTTCTAGGAATTTTTTCCTATTTTTACAGTTTGTTCTTTAATATGTTGCATGAGGGAAAAGAACTCATACTTTGTCCTTGGGCATAAATACCTCTAGTTTTTCTATATGAGAGAAGGAAAGAAGAAATGTGAAGGCAAGTACTGCAAAACATTTTTATTTTACAGTAATAAACGTGACTTGATATATTTACGTGCAATGTATATCATAATTCGTTTAGAAAAGAATCTTTTTTCTTTTAAGACTCCGTTTTAGTTGGAGCACTCAAACTCATATGTTTAAGAAACATTTACAGTACAGACACTGGTCATAAGAATAGCTTTAAAATTAAAAAAAAAAAAAATGCTCAAAAGCTATTGGTCTCTTTTACACTCCTTAGCTACTTGTTCTAAGCAAAAACTTAAGTTTTTGTTACTTTAAGTTCAATTATATTATAAATATCTATGATATTATCACAGACTGTAAGACATGGATATTATAATGTTGTTAGTCTGTTAAAGCGCGTTTAAGTTTTTGTTATATTCGACATGCATGTAATTTATTACGTTGATGCACAAATAAAAATAAATGTATACATTTCTTTCATACAATATACAATTTAACGACTTAAACCTATTTAGGTTAACATAAATTTTCATTTAAATGAAATTACCTACACTTACTTACACAAATTCTTACAGTTGTTTGCAGACATACCATATAAACGGATATCTTGAGACTAAGTATGTATGTCATCTTAAATTTAGATTCAACTAGGGAAAGTGATGTATAATAGAACACATGAGCTTAAAGCAAAATCACCTTCTTTAAAATAAAAACGAAATTATTGCTAAAGAAAATGGTTTTAAAGTTAGAAGGAAATTTAAGAAATTCAACAGTATTTTATAATGTTTTGGCTAATAAATAATTTAAAGTAGTATTTGCCCAGAATTTTTTTAACAAATTTCAGTCACTTTTTTATTATTGCTTTATTTAATATTTCCCTGCAAATATTATGTCGCTAAAGTACACACAGAAAAAAAATATAGTTGCACATATGTACCATTACTATTTAAAAAATTTTAGAAGTATTTTAACAATATTATGGTCACTGTAACTATTTATATGATTGCGGTAACCATTATTTGTTTATGTTACCATTCACATCATTGTCAAAATCATATATATGGTTGTAGTAATTATGTATATGTTTGTGGCAACCATGTTTATGATGTAATACTTCAGCATATTGTTATTGTTCTAGGATTATGGTTATCGTACTCTGAGAACAACATTTTATGATTCATCATGAACATTATTGACATAAACATAAATTTATTTACCACAGTCATATATATGATTGCTACAATGATGTGAATGGTAACTTAAATATATTATGGTTACCGCAATCATTTAAATAGTAACAGTGACCATAATATTGTTAACCCTCTAATGCCAATTTCAAAAAAAAATTTTAAAAACGTTGGTAATAATTTTGTTTATAATAATATTTTGATATATGAGGGAAAAACGGAGGCAGCAAAACTAATCTGCAATATCCAAGAGTTCCTGAAGGTAGTCATCAATAAATCACGTCTCTAAAGTGTAACTTACATTTTTTTACATAAATATTGACTCAAATACATAAAATATAAATATACTTAAAAGAAAAAATATGATTGCAATTGGAAAACTTTAAAACACTTCAATCAACGTTTGATAACACAACATGGACTTCCCTTTTTTTTGGTTAGATTGTAAACAGTTCATTAAATATGTATGAAATAAGAGAGCTCTTAAGAGCTTTCTAGGCTTAATAAAGTATTCAAGTACGTTTTTAGAAACAGTTACAAGAGTTTTTGAAATGACAAATCAGTTAAATTTGCATTTATTGCATTTTAGCGATGAGTGCCTTGAGACATGCTTAAGCATTAGAGGGTTAAACAACTTTTAAACATTTTGAAATGGTTATGGTTTACAATTACAAATATATTTTTTCTTTGGGTGTATGCTTAAAGTATTAAGAGATTTCGTTTATTTATTATTGGAATTTATTTCTACATCAAATCCATAGAATTGAGTTTTGTCGTTTAAAATGTTCGTGATTGCAACTGCTTGCTTTATTTAAACAGTTTTAGATCAGCTTTAGATTGAAAACATTTAATACAATAATATTAATATATGATTCTTTACGGCAAAATTTTATAATTTTGATATGACTACACTCTAATAAATTTTCCTGTAAATTTACCCCATTTATAGTAAGTAACTTTTCTCCTTCTATAATTAAGGTAAAAATACATGTTGTGTGTAAATTCACATATTTAAACACATTGTTTGTACAAAATTACGCAAATGTATGTCTAACAAATGTTTAGAAATATAATGAATTCATTGTTTGTGTCTAAAAAAGTATACAAGTTTCCGTAAAACTGTTGAAAATTACACATTAAATTTGTATGTATAGATACATACAAACTGTTTTTTTTATTAAACAAATGATACAATTCCATAAAATAATCCTTTTTAAATGATGTGTTATTAATATTTAACAATATCAAGGATACGGCAATTAACGTAATCACAGTCGAAGACTGCCAGTCTCATTCTCGCCTCTTTAAACAAGTTGAATATGGGATGTGATCCATATTCTCCATTATTACCACCATTTTTCAAGAGACGGTGGATATTTTAAATAATATTGCGGGAGACATCACTCTCTAATACCAAGTTTGCTCAATTGCCAACTGCGTCCGCAGTAAACATTATCATGCTTTAAAAAAATATGACAATGAACTGATTTATTGTTATTGTTTTACATTCAGATACATGTATGATTTCCGATAGAATTGTTTTGAGATTTTTGTTAAGTTTTGCAAATTTATTTTCTTAATTAATATGTAAAGACTTTCAATAAATAATAATAAATTTTTAAAATTTCTACATTTATATGGGGGATAGTTGAAATATTGAACCTATTTCAGCAAGTTTCAATAGGCTTGGTACTTCGGCAGAAAAAACTATATGTACCAAATTTTATCGAAATATCTTCAAAATTCCGACCTGTACTCTGCGCACAAGGTTTACATGGACAGCCAGCCAGCCAACCAGCCAGACGGACATCGTTTAATAGACTCAGAAAGTGATTCTGAGTCGATCGGTATATGTTAGACTAATATTTTTAGGCGTTACAAACATCTGCACAAAACCAATATACCCGCCCCATTTTGGTGATGTAGGGTATAAAAATAAAATTAAGAAAAGTTGCAAAAATACTAAATATTTGGAATTTCCCTTTGCACAGCTTATACATTTTTTTTTTTTTTTTTTTGAAAAAATCGGTATCTCGGGAACTATTTGAGATATTGTTACGAAATTTCTCATGGTTGGAGCTGAGGCACCTTCGAGTTGATTTGCAGTTGTTCTATTTTCTGTCGCTAATGGGGGCCAGTGCGTTGCCCCTCAAATTTGGTCACCAAAAATCCATTTATGATCGGAATGATGTGAAATTTAAAGAAAATTTTCCAAAAATATGCTTACATGTGCATTTTTTGTAGATTATCTTACGGACTATCTATATTTTAAATTTCAGCTTATTCAGATCATAAATGGATTTTTGGCGATTTTTATACCCTACACCACCATAGTGGGGAGGGTATATTGGATTTGTGCAGATGTTTGTAACGCCCAAAAATATTAGTCTAACACCCACCTTAAAGTATACCGATCGACTCAGAATCACTTTCTGAGTCGATTAAACGATGTCCGTCCGTCCGTCCGTCTGGCTGGCTGGTTGTCCATGTAAACCTTGTGCGCAGAGTACAGGTCGCAATCTTGAAGATATTTCGATAAAATTTAGTACATATCATTTCTTTTGCCCAAGGACCAAACCTATTGAAACTGGCTGAAATCGGTTCATTATTTCGCCTAGCCCCCATACAAATTTCCTCCCGAAATTGGACTTTATCGGTCATAAATGTTCAATTTATATAGGTACCTACACAAGTTTTTCTCCAAATAAGTCTTATATATACGAAATTCATGTCACCAAATTTTATGATGATCGGTCCATAATTAGTCATAGCTCCCATATAAGGCCTGCTTCCGATAATCACTTTAACAAGCATAAATCTCTTAAAAATGTTGGTATAGACATAACATGCAACATAAATAACTTTCATACAGACATTAATTGCACCACTTAATTTCATGGTGATCGGTCCATAATTGGTCATAGCTCCCATATAAGGCATGCTTCCGATAATCACTTTAACGAGAATAAATCTCTTAAAAATGTTGGTATAGATATAAAATGCAACATAAATAACTTTCATACAGACATTAATCACACTACTTAATTTCATGGTGATCGGTCCATAATTGGTCATAGCTCCCATATAAGGCCCACTTCCGAAAATCGTTCACGAATATAAATTATTGAAATTTTGAAAGAAAAAGGTTTTTGCACATTTACTTAGTGTAGGGTATTATATGGTCGGGCTTGACCGACCATACTTTCTTACTTGTTTGTTTTTAAATTTGTGACCCGAGGTGACCAATTTTAAGGCCAACGCACTGGCTCCTATTAACGCTAGGAAGCTGAACAATAGCAAATCATCTCAAAAAAACCTTAGCTCAAACCACGTGAAATTGGGTATCAATATCTTTAATAGTTCCCGATATACCGAGTTATTTCCAAAAAAAAAAAAAATTCTAAGTCACTGTGCTTTGGTGGACCAAGTCACTTCATTAAATATACACTGCGTATACTTAATATTTATTTAAAAATTATAAAAAAAAAATCATACGTAAAATTTGAAGGGAAATTTTAGTAAAATTGTCAATTTGTCAAGTTAATAATTTTTTAATATTATTCGAATAATCGAGTAATTTTAAAAATTTACTCGATTATTTGAACGAATAAGAAATAAAAAATATTATTTGAATTATTTAATAAAATATTTTCAAAACCAAAAAAATTTAAAAAATTGGTTTCTTAACCATTAATAAAAATATAAAATTAATAATATATAGATACAAATAATAATGGTATTATTCATAATTTGCGAAACAAAAGTTCAATACAAAATTTGTTTTATAAACCTTTAATAAAATAAACAAAATATTTGCCTTTTAATTACATATATGAAGAATTGTAAAATTTTGTATCAAATATTTGTTGATAGAAAGACTGAAGATTCCAAAGAACTTTTAATTCAGCAGATTTTTTTTTAGAAAGCCGTTATTTCGGTTAACCGACTTCGAAAAAATCGGTTTAACCGGTCAACCGACAGTGAAAGGAATTATTTTGAAAGATTTTATGAAATTTTCAGCAAGTCTGCAAAATAGCCTAGCGGGTAACACTGTAAAGTCAGATTGTTGATTTTCGGTCTGTGGACGAATGGGCGTGGCAAAATAAAATGTTAACATTATACCGCTAATGACATATATCTATATATATCAAAAACGGCCCGAATGATTTTGATAAAATTTTCACGTAATCTAGTGGTTAATATTTAATAACCATAAATAAGCAAATGTTCAAAAATTTTTCTCAATCATATGGAATTGAGTATAAATATGTTACTAAATATATAATACTTGTTTTAATTATTGGTTTATTCATTAAATTTCATCGTAAATTTGATAATTTTGAAATTTATTATCACCTCGACTTTCTGATATGAAACAGAAAATGTACCAAGTTCCAAAAATAATCAACACTAAGTTTCTAATGCATCATTAGTAAGATTTAGCCTAAACTTCTAGAATTATGTGGAATTTATCTTTAATTTTCAAAACTTTCTTGAAACTTGCAACTTAAAAAGTTTTTAAGTAAACTCATCATCCTCTCCTTAAAATGTTTATCGTAGGAGCTTTATATTGTATATCTGCAGTTTAAATTTCGTACCAGATCAAATGTTTGATCAAAATATGAGATTTGTTGATTTTAGTCTCAGATTTAAAAAATCGTTTAACCTACTGATATTAAGCGGATAAACCGAAAATAAACAATTTAAATTAACCGGTTCGCAAAAAACCGGAGAAAAAACGGGGTTTCGGTTGTGTAGTTACTAAAGACAATTTTTAATATTGTAAAATATTTAAAAACTTCAAGTAATGTTAGACGTACTTTGCAATCCTTTGCAGAAAAACTTAATATATACCAATACTTTACTATGTTCGGATAATTTTACTTTATATTACACAGAGAAAAGAGATTCGTTGCCACAATCGAATTTGGACGGTTGCATGTTCTAT
Organism: Calliphora vomitoria; assembly: GCA_942486065.2. NCBI lineage: Eukaryota > Metazoa > Arthropoda > Insecta > Diptera > Calliphoridae > Calliphora > Calliphora vomitoria. Next base: position 49,580,302 of record OW818029.2, on the reverse strand, counting down.
CATATAAATTGGTTGCCGTATATTTCGATCACTAACTTAGTACAACATATTTGATGTTGGAATGGATTTTTGGAGAGAAGTCATTTTATTTCTTGATGGTTGGACTGATATTGTTATTGGATCTCTACCTCTGTTATACATTGCTACATTATCAATCTGCACAGCCAACTTACAGACATAAGTGCGAAATTCGTCGCAGACGATTGCTAAAATAAAATCTAATCCAGTTTCTTCTCCATCCACCGTAACAAAAACAGCTTTGTCATCGCAGTAACTTGCACACATACGTATACAGCGGGGAATATTTAATGATTCAAAGCTATGCATAACACTTTTAGTTTTTGGGTTTTTGCTGCCAAAACATTTTTCCTTTGCCGTTTATCATGAAAAAATATTAATGAACAATTTGATGAACCGGCAAGCATGCACCCAAATACTAATATAAAACATACCCTTTTATGATGCTGATGTAGATCCGTGAATTCTGTATAATATTACCGCAATTTAATTTATATTTAAGTTTTTTAAAATATTTTGTTTCAGAATTATTAAAAATTTCGTTTTATTTCAAATTTTCATTTAAATGTGAAATTAATTTGTTCCAAAATGTCAAAACTAATCTACCATTTTTTCCATAGCTATCACCGAATTTAATTTTCTTTTTTCACAACCGAATTTTAGAAATCATCATAATAATAAAGTGATTACTGTAACTGATAATGTATTGTTATTTAAAAAGATGATGATGATAATATTTATTTCGATTGTAATCATCAACATTTAGTTTAGAAAACTATTATTCACAATTAAATTCGGTTGCCTATGCCGAGTCTGTTAATTGTTTTTAATTAATGTATAAATTGTTTAATACAACTGATTTTACAATAATAGCACGACTAATTCCATTATGATTACGTTTTTATAGTTCTAATACATAAACCCCCATATGCATAAACATTTTATAAATAATCAAAATTTCCATACAAAATTTGTTTTATAAACCTTTGATAAATTTATAAACTGTATATGCATATGGGGGAAAATCTGTAGAGTTCATTAAATATTAATAATAATTGCAACCAATTTTTAACCAATCTGTTTTCTGTGTGTACTTATAATTCAAAATGTTTCTTTTATGCAGGAAACATAAAAATATATATATGAAAATATTTTAATGTTTTTAGATTTTGGTATCATGAAAACAAAAGCTCTTACATTGGACAACAATTTTTACAGAATCCATCCATAATCATGGTTATAAAAGCTAAATATTTTTGAAGAAAAATGATTTCTTCATGATAATCTATTAGATTTATTCTACAGAATTCTCCCGTTAGATTAGTTTAAAAAAAAAAACGTTTGAAAACATTTTGCATTACTTCAAAATTATCTGTTAATATAAATGAAAATTTAAAAAAAAAAAATGACTTTTATGCACAAACAATCTATTACAATTAAAAAAAACTGCTGAATTTAGAAAGTCGATAATTTTTTGTTTTTAACTTTCCGCCAAAAAGTTTTAACAGAATTAAAACCAAAAAAATATATACAATTGGTCAATTCACAAGGTATCTTATCATATCATATTGTCATAATGTCCTAATATTTCTCAATGGTTTTTAAAGCTTTTCAAGAAAAAGTGTTCTAAAATAATACTACTTTCTATGCTATGTTTATTGTGTTATCGTAACCAACCAGCAGAGACTAACGCCGAATACCTAAGAGTCGGTTAAACCGAACCGCCGAGTTGTGATAGATTAGAACATTATGATAATATGACTAATAATAGACCTTGTGAATTGACCAAATATATTTGCTTCTACTACAACTGACAGAACGTACAGATACAAAATTTTATTTTAATAACTTTTAATCATATAAGCTTAAGAGGTAAATGTTGAGTGAGTAGGTATAAAACCACAAACTTATTGATTAGAACCAAAAACGTATATGCTAAAAAAAACAGAGATACTTTCTTAATTTTAGAAATGTTTTCTCTGACATGGCCGAGATCTAAGCGAAACACATTAAACACATCTATTCTAATAAACAATTTCAGAGCACATATTTATCTTCAATAAAACCTTTAAAGTATAGCATGTTTTAGAAATCCGCCCCAATTATGGAAAAGTTCTTTTTTTCCCATACTATTGAAAATACAAAAACTCATAATTCGAATAATTAAACTCCAGGGAAATTGCCATTTTTTTTTTTTTTTTACAAAAAGTATTTACAATTTTCTGGTTTTTACATAATGTGGAAACGATTTATGGTTGTGCAGGAAAAAACTGATTATTTTTTTTCTCTGAAATCCACTGGTATCCACCAGTGGATCATTCAAACCATTATCAAAAATTGAATTTCTGATGAAGTCGCAAAATAAAATATTTGTTAGTCACTGCATTTCATTACTCGCATGTTCTTAAATGTTTACACTAAAAGACTTTTTATGAATTCCAATAAATTCATATTAGAAAATAGCTTATCAATTTACACTATATTTCAATGAATTTATCTATAATTAGTTTAGAAATTATCATAATAAATCATTCTGAAATGTAATTTTTTATTCCCCTAAATAACTTTTGATGAGAAATACATTTTGTTTATGGTTTGACATCTACTATATTAAAGGAGTTAGTGAAAAAATGGTTTACAATTCAAAATATTTACAACATTTTCAAAACTTTAGCTCAACAAATTTAAATTAACACAAACTCCATTAAAAAATGAGTTTTTTATTTAAATTTTATAACAAATAATGAAAAAATAAACAACAACGTAACTAAACTTTCTGTCAATTACATCAAGTAATTTTTCATTTTGTTGGGAAATTTATTTTGCAATTATTTTCAACAATATTTCTGAACTGAACATAAACTTACAGTTTACACAGGCAAATGCTTTCGCATATACTTATATACATAAATGTTTACTGTAAAAAAAAAAAAAACTACACAAATTCAAAGAGTCATGTGAAAAAGTGATAAACAAAATTGCACACAAAAAGCCAGATAGTGCAAAAGAAAGAGTGAGAGAAAATCTAAAAATAAATACAAATGCAAATGTATTTAACAAATTTTCACATACAGTGGCTTTTACAAAAACAGAAATGGCAAAAAATTTATGCAAGATCTAAGAATGAAAAATATTCTTACTCTGGCAATTATTTCTTTTCTAAAAAGGCTTCAATTAAAAGTGGAATATAACTTAAAAATAAGGAAGGAGATCGAAAAACCATTAGCACACGTTGTTCATTACTATTATTTTACTTTTTTTTAACAAGTTACCTTTTAAAAGTATGTAAGTTATTATATTTAATGTCAATTATGTTCAGTTGTTATAAATATTATTAAAATGAGTAACGAGAACAAAGTGAGTACTAAAATAATTTAATATTTTCAACAAAACCCAACTTGGTCCTACAAAAAGTTGGCCAAACAACCAAAGGTGTGCCGTCAAACTGATTCCAAAATTATTAAACAGTATCAAGAGAACTTGTCCGTTGATAGAAAACCTGGTTCAGGTAGAAGGCATGGTCCACATGATGTTTCTAAAGCCAAAAAAATAGAAAGCATTTTCAAGAGTTCCCAACACATCCGTTAGCAGTCCGGTTAGCTCAGTACTTGAAATTGGAGTCAAATTTTATAAAAAATAAATATAACTAAATTTTCCAGAACATGACGAAACGTCTGTTCTGGAAAATTTTCCGCAGCAATATTTTTATGTTTCTGATGCCCGAGGGAATGTTGTAGTAAAGCTCAGCACAAAAAATCAGAATACTTTCAAAAAAGTTCGGCAAAAGAGGCCAAACATTTGTTGCATAGGGCTTTATAAATACGGAAATTCACATCAAGGAATGTTTACAAAAGAGGATGCTTCCATTCATAAGAATTCTTAATGTATCTACATATTTTGTGCCTAATTTGGCATCCTGTCACTATGGTAAGAAAGGTCTTTAGTGGTAAAAGAACAATAATGTGGTATTTGTATCAAGAGAGGCAAATCCCCCAAACACCCTGCAGCTAAGTCCAGTGAAGAGATATTGGGCTCCGGATAAAAGAGAATTGAAGAGCACAAAAAAGGTGAAGAAAGTGACAGAAATATCTATAAAAACCTTAATGGAAAGGTTTCCGGAAAGGGTTCATAAATTCATCACAATTGATTACAACTATAAAAAAAATATTTTTTGTAAGCTGTAATAATAATTTAAATTCTGGAAATATTTTCCACTTAAAATTTTAATTTTTTTAAAAAAATATTTAAAAGTGTTTAAGAATTATTAAATTTTTCTGTTAGTAAATAAAGTCTAATTAAATGGATTGATAATTCTTTCAAGATTTATTTGTTTTTTTTTTTTTCTCAAAAATTATAACTGATATATAAAAATAAAAAACATGAGAATTTTTATGCCGTTTTTTGCAATTTAAATATTTTGATATATAATTGCTATATTAAGAATTGCAATATTGTAAATATTGGTTTTAACATTTTATGTGTTCCCACATTTAATACCAGCTCCTGTATTAAAGTGAACATATATATCGCCACCTTAAATGCAAATGGACGTAACTACACCAAAATTAAAAATCGAGGTTTTGAATGATTATACAGCGGAACAGATATTTTGGTGCTTGAGATTTAAACTACATTTTGTACAAGTTGATGAACCCTCATTACTATGATATACTTGGCTTTTTCCACTCAGCTTGCGTTTTCGAAATATAGCGTTAGATACCCTACACCACCATAGTGGGGAGGGTATAATGGATTTGTGCAGATGTTTGTAACGCCCACAAATATTAGTCTAACACCCACCATAAAGTATACCGATCGACTCAGAATCACTTTCTGAGTCGATTAAACGATGTCCGTCCGTCCGTCTGGCTGGTTGTCCATGTAAACCTTGTGCGCAGAGTACAGGTCGTAATTTTGAAGATATTTCGATAAAATTTAGTACATATCATTTTATCTGTCCAAGGACCAAGCTTATTGAAATTGGCTGAAATCGGTTCATTATTTCACCTAGCCCCCATACAAATGTCCTCCCGAAATTGGACTTTATCGCACATGCTGGTTTATAAATTACCACTCGTCAGCATTTGCGTAATTTTATCTTTGAAAATATTTTACCACCATGTCAGCGTTAGCGTAAGTATTTAGTGGAAACAAATTTGCTCCACATCAAAATTAACGTAATATTTTCATAGAATTATTATCTTGGATATCTTATTTTATTTTTAAGACTTTTTAAAAAAGCTTGCAAGACAAATGATTTAACCACATTTGAAAAACGTCAACACAACCAATAGCTGCCTCGATTATTACGAGACAATTGGTGACATTTTGGTACCGGACTCAGTACCTCCGTCTCCTTTAGAGTCGATGCCTGTTGCTCGTAAGTTATGCTAAATATGCCCGACTATGCTAAAGCGCAAAACTATACACTTTTGTCTGCAATGTAGTAAGCCAATGTGTATGGTATGCAGCAAACGTATATTCATACACTGTCCGAACACAGATTTTGTTGTGTAAAAAACCTCCAAAAATGATGACCTGTAGTTTCTGCACCTGATTATTTTTTTTTATGATCTCTTTTATATCTTTAAGTCTATACATTTGGCTGTGAAAAAATGTTCTCCAAGTTTTTGATTTTCTTTAAATTCATATTTTTTTAAGTTTTTGATATATCGTTTTTGTTATACTAAAAACAAAGGTTTGTGAAGTAAAATACCTGTTTTGTTTAAACAAATAAAAATATTTGTTGTTTTCTTTATTTTTTGTAATTAAAAATGTAGTGGCTTATTTTTCAAAAGCAAATAATTATAAAAAAACATTTTTTACTAAATTTTTTGTGTAAAATTAGGAAGGGTAAAATTTACCACCACGTCATTAACTATGTCCCAAAATTTCACCTCGACAGTTAAAGGTTAAAGTCGGTTCAATTTAAAACATACTGAGGGTCCTCATGTAAACGCTTTAATGCCTAGCAAACTGTGCATTTTTACAATCTCTCAAAAGAACTGTCAAAAATTGTATGGAAATTCGTTTGCACAACTTCGATAAGTTTGCGCGACAATTTTGACTCGGAAACTTGAATTTATTGTGCATTTGTTGAATCAGCTGCTTTTGTTTACTTTTATTTATATGAAATAAAAATCAAATAACATAAACATACTTTGTACATGTGAAAATTGTGTGACATTGGAACATAATGGTTGGATTGAATGGCATTGTGTATGGAAATACTAACCAACAGCAAGAACATAAGCAAATTCTTCCAAACTATGTTTACCATTTTTTGTGCCAAAGATTTCACTTGCATTAGAAATTTTTAGAATTGAAATTTATAAAATTTCTAAAACTTTTTCTTTAAGCATTTGTTGTCTATTTGTGTATTTTTATCAAATAGACATTTTCTGTATAAAATTGCACAAAATTTAAAAGGTGGGTTCATGAAACACGTCGCGCAAATTTGTTTAAATGAATATCCTTACTTTAATTTTGACTGAAGTTGAAAAATAATAAAAAGCGGGTTTTTATTTTAAAGTTGTTTTTAAAAATAATCGATTTTATTGTTTGACTATGATTATGGGCCTCTATTTTCAGCGAATTTTCAATATTTTTATATAAACTAGTTAATTGATATGTTTTTATTATAAATCGTAAAAATTAAAACCGCGATATTTTAAAAACAAAATCAGCCCAAAAAAGAAAAAACTAAAGATTGTTTTGAAAGTGAGATGTCCCATATATGTTTCATCAAAAACCGTTTTCGTTGCACCAAACCAAAATATAAATTTTGTCGCCCTGTATTATGGTACTTTCATTTATTAAAGATATTCGTACGCAAAAAAAAAAAAATTGCCAAAAATGCTTTTATATATTATTGATTTTATAAAATTTGTTGCTTCTCCTGTAAAAAAAAGAAACAAAATTGTAGTTACGTCCGTTTGCATTTAAGTTGACGATATGCTTGTGTTGTAGCACTTACATTTATTACTCTCTAAGACTAAACCAAAACAGCAGCAATTGTATAAAACACAATAACAGAAAGCTTGTAAAAAAAACAAAACTCAACCGCAATAATAACAACTATAATTGATAACAAAAACATGAAACGAAACTGAAACGCGTCTGCCAAACTAAAACGGAAAAACAGAGTAATTTTAATTTTTTTCTTCACTACTTTTGCTTTATTTTTTTTTTTTTTTTTTTTTTTTGCTGGATTTTTTGGTTTCTTTCTGTGTTTCATTACAATTTTTCTTTAAATGGCAACAGTTGTAACAAATTGTTTGTTACAATAGCCAAAGGCGATATAAAGTGTGTTTGAAAGAAAACAATAAGCGCACTATAACTCGTCTACTACGGTTACTAGCAACACAAGTTGCCAGCATAAACATGCACCCATGCTCATGTTAGTTTAGATATGTACTCGTAATTGTAGTTGTAGTAGTAGTGTTAACTAAAAACTAATAAAATTCTGTGTTTTAGTACGTCCTGGTGGTAAGTGGTGGGTAGTGGCTGTATAGTAACAAAAATAATGAAAAAACAAAATACCATACAAAAAGCTTAGTTAGTTGTGGTTCATTATTCAGTTTTATTTATTTTAAGTTGTTGTTGTTTTATGTTTTTTTTTTATTTTTTTGTCTAGTACTAAATTGTCCGTCTGTCTATCTGTCCTTCTAACTGTCCAGCTGGCTGTCTATTTTCGTTTATTATTTTACTTTTATTCAAAAGGACCGTTGTGTATATATTCATTCTATTTTACTAAATGTTTATGTAAGTCTGTATTAAATCTTTTAGCTTTAAGCTTTTTTCCTTTTGTTTTCATAAGAACTTTTCTGGTTCGTTACACTGGTCATTGTATTGTTTTTTTACATTTTTGTGAATATTTTTTCTGTTTGTTAATGAAATAAAACCTTTTATATGAATCAAAATAATAATCAAAATTGTGTAATTAGTTTAAATGCTATAAAAATATAGAGAAAAATTTAATTTTCATTATTTTTATATCTGCATAAATATGAACTTTTTATTTTGCAACATGTAATCTTTTTTATAATAACAATAAAAGTAAAAAAAAGATTACAGTTTCATATAAAGATAATATGAACAAATTATTTTAAATTTTAAATAAATAATTGTGGTGCTTTTTCTTATGTTTTAACACATAATTTTAAAGTTAAGCAAGCACAACGTTCTATAGGGAGAATATACAGTGTACTCTCTCATAAGCGGAGACCTAAGGGACTGACAATTTTGTCCGCTTATAAGAGGTGTCCACTTATGAGAGTATTAAATAGTCCCAAAGAATGTTTTTGGGACTGAAAAAAGTGTCCGTTTATGGGACGTGTCCGCTTTAGACAGGTGTCCGCAAAGAGAGAGTATCCCAAAGTGGAAAAAAAATCGGAATTAACTGCTCTTATAGTTTTTTTTTTTTTTTAACAGTTTTATCTCTGTTAAATATTTCATGTGAATTTATAGGAAAATTTTCCAATATTCTACATTAGAGTGCATAACTTCAAATTGACTCTCCTAATTGCCTGATTTTCTTAAAAAAATTAATAATAATTTAATTTTTCCTAAAAAAATGTATTATATGAAAAGTGTTCATTAGGGCTATAACCAAATTAGGAAAAAAACAATTTACGAAAAGACAGTTTCGGGTCTTTTTGGAATATTAACCTGACCCAAATACATTTTAAATAAAAAATTTTAAATATTTTATGAATAAAGTAAAATAGTAAAGTAAAAATATTTTTTAAAGATTTGAATAATGGATAAATGTCATGTACTACTTTAATACCACGTTCTGTGCATATGTTGCTTCGCTGTTGCTTTGAGATTATTGAAGTTTCATACACTCAAGTTCTTAAATAGTGTTAAGGATTGTTCTAAAGAAATTTTCTTTATTAAAAAAATAATTAAAAAACCATATATATAAGAGTTTTAAATTGTTCCAAATTAGTATTAATTTTTTATAGTTAAACAGCGGATTATTTCCCGTCACCTCAAATTTTAAATATAGATTCGAGCCAGGTTGATATATTGATCAAAAAAAAATATATTTCCAAACTTTACGGCGTTTTGTGGGTGATCTTGTTTGACAAACCTCGAGAAAGTAATACCATTATTTAAATAACTTTCAATGGCCTATGCTACGGGGAAATGAAAAAAAGTGGAAATAAATCTGTAACTTCTAAACGAATAGCCCGATTTTAACAAAATTTCCCACGGCTATAGCGGAGGTATTGGTAAGTTTAAGTTTTGAATATGGACTTATAACACCAAGAAGGGGACCGAGCCACAATGCCCCAAAGTGAGGCACCTCGGCTATATCAAACATTTGAAAAGATGCCAAATTTATGTTTGCGATCCAATTTAAAAGATTTTTACAAATATGAAATCTACTTGACGAGATTTACAAAAAACATTGCTTTAGTCGTCCACTATCTCCTGTAGTTTATGAGTTATTCACATTTGAAAAGTAAAGTTTTATATTTTTTACCTACTTTTCTCTGCTTATTTGCTAACAACAAATTTATTAATAATAGTAAGAAAAAATTATTTAAAAACCATTACTGAGTCAAAAGTTATGTGCATTCAAACTTAAAAAAAAAATAAAAAATTTGTTTTTTCGCAATTTTTTTCGAAAAAAGTACTTACTTAATTTTAAATTATACAGAAAATAAGAAAATTAATAGCGGTATTCACAATGTAGAGTACTAGGCCTGGTAATGTAGTAAAAGAGCACAATATCAAAAAACTAAAAACAAAATACATTAGAAATTGAAATGTATGTCAATAAATAGCTCTTCTGCTTTTTTACTAGGCCAAGTACTCTACACTGTGAATACCGCTAATGTGTTTATATTTTTTCTGAAAGAAAACATTACGTGAATTATTATAAAAGTAAAATAATATAAAAATTCATATTAGTGCGTGGTCCAGAGCCTTCCAAATTATACCTATTTTTTATTTAAATTTCAAATATAGGCAACATTTTTTCAAACCGCATAGCTGCTTTCAAAATATTAAGACCAGTTTTGTATGTTACAATATGTTCTTCAATATTGTGCAATATGTGGAATTTGATCTCATCGAGTAGATTCCATATGTATAACATTTTTTTAATCGAATCGCAAACAGAAATTTGGCTTCATTTTTAATATTTGATATACCCGAGGTGCCTCACTTTGAGGCATTGTGGCTCTTTCCCCCCGGAGTGTTATAAGTCCAAATTCAAAACTTGAACTTATCAGCACCTCCTCTAAAGCCGTATAAAATGTTATTAAAATCAGGCTATTCGTTTAGAAGTTACAGATTTATTTCCACTTTTTTTTTCATTTCCCCCATTTTGATATTTGCAAAAAATGTAAAAAAGTGACATGCACAATTTTACGTATCTACTCTAGTGCGTATGAGTAATACAATTTAAATATACTACAATGTTATAGAACAACCATATGTAAAGTGTAGCATACTATCCCGAATAGATGATTAATAATAATACGTACGGTACGTATGACTAATATATATTTGTACTATGTATACATAATAATCATACGTAATAATTTTGAAAATAAAAACCGTAGCATACTTTTTGGTTTTTAATTATTACAACTTGCAGTACACAATCTATACGTAGAAAAACACATTTTCAGATACTTATACATTAATTATAATTCAAAGATTTCTAGAGAAGGTCAATATTAAATGAGATTTGTCTTCTAATTCAAAACCCATTTTCATATTATCCACAATTGAAAAATATTAAAATATTATTTTTTTTTACATATTTTTACTACGCCATTAACTAACTATTCCTGCCACTGTTCTTTGTATTTGGTTTTGTGTTGAAAATATAATTTTCAATTAAATACAAGATAAAGAAGTAATACTTTACTAAAAATATACTTAAACATTGTCTCTACTGATACGAATTTATTTAAATTTTGTTTATGTTGGGACATTTTAATTAATTTGCTTAAATATTTAGTATAGTTGCACAAAATAATATTAAAAAGAATTGTAAATAATGCTGAAGTACTGTCGCAAACTGAGTATATTTTGAACGATTCATGTTAACCGAATGTAGCTTTCTTATTTGCATATATTTTACTAAATGCAACAGACAATTTATCTAAGTGGTTTTTGCAGCAAGTTATGTATTCATCATAATATATATACATATAATAAAAGAATTATGATTTTTTGTTCGTCCTTTCATTATTTGGTTGGTTAAACACAACAAAACAGAGAACACAAATTTTAATAACAGTAAAGAATTTTGTAATAACTTTTTCTTTTTGCTATTTTTAATAATTAAATTTCTTTTTTTTAATAAGAATTCAGTTTTTTCAGAAAGACAAAATGAAGATTGCATTATAAAAATATTTAAGCATTTTTAATGTTATTTTAATAAGTATATAAAACTTAGTGCAGTCAAATCGAGGAGGGTTTTATTAGACCGAACACAATTATATAAAGTATTTTTTTGAACCATTCATGTAAGAATGCTCAAAATAATAAAAAAAATACTTTCCGGGATTGATTTTTCACTATCTGGACAAAATATAAAAATCTGCCTACACTAGAATTTAAAACGCAATGAGTTTCATGAGTTTGCCGAATTTCAACTTCTAGGACCGCTGGCAGTTGCACAAAACTGTGAAAAGAAGTAAACAATCAACAAAGTGGTTAGGAAATAATATATGCAGATTTTAGTGTTTTTTGTTTATAATTTAAAAATCCTTTAAAAGTATAAAAATTTAAATTTTTCATAGACTAAACAGTCAAATTTATAAAATATAACGTATTCATATGTGCACATCGAGGGCATATATTCAATACCCTTCATTTATGTTAAAAAAATATTTTTGTTCTGTCGGTCTAGTGTGCAGTAGTTTGTTTTAAAACATAAAATGTTTTCAGAAAATCGTATTTTTCATAGTTATTTTAATGCTAGTCATCGGGATCTAAAATCCTGTAATTCAATGTTAGGTAATTTTTTGCATCTAAATTTCATCTTCTGCTACTAACATCTTCAAATTACCATTGAAGGCTCAATTTTACAAAAATTACACACGCAACATAAAGAAAACTTCGTCTCTGGGTAAAGTACTGCAACAATGTTAAATCATAGTGTGGGATGAATGCACCATGGTGAACAAAAAATCTTTGGAAACCCTTGATCGCACTTTTCAGGACAATATATTTGGAGGTGCATTGGTTCTACTAGCTGGTGATTTTTGTAAAACATTTCTGGTAATACCGGGATCAACAGCAGCTGATGAGCTAAAAAAATGTCTGAAATCATCTTAGCTTTGATAACATGTTCACTAAAACTGATGGCTAGTATGCGTTTTCAGTTTCAACGTGATGCTTCAGTTTCAACTTGAACTTTTTCCAAACAACTACTGGATTTCGGCAATAAAAAAATGCCAATCGATCCTACAATACAGTGTACAAAATTTCCATCTGACTTCTGCAGGATGACGCAAAAACAAATTGAGTTTTCGAACAAAATTTAAAAAAACAACATAACATCGATGGTAATCTAACAATTTATAAAATGATCGACACTGTTACAAATATTGAGTATCTCGTCAATTATTCAGTTGAATTTTTAAATTCGTTAGATTTACCGGGCTTTCCACCGCATGATCTTTGGAAATTGATGTTGAAAATTGATGTTCCTATTATTTTACTACGAAATATTTTTAATGAAATTAATGAACAATCTAATCAAGGCGACCATTATAACTGAAAAGTATATAGAGACAGATGTACTGCTGTCACGTATTTCGATGATAACTTCAAAAATGCCATTTGATTTTAAGCAATTGCAGTTTGCTATTTGCCTAGCATTTGCAATGACAATTAATAAAGCTCAAGGTCAGTATTTTAAATATTGTGGACTAAAGCTAGAAAGTTTTTCACATGGTCAGCTATATGTTGCATGTTCGCGAGAGCAAAAACTCACAGATTTAAACTCTAGATTAAGGTAATTATTTTTCAAAATATATTTAGGTAATTATTTCTCCTGTTAACCCTATTTTCATTCCTTTTTGTTTGCTGCTAATGACCCTAAAGTAAAGTTTATTTTTTCATTCTATCCAGGTGTTGTTGGTTTTAACTCATTTCGCTCTGTGACATAACATAAATTCCCCACTCTTAGAAACTTATCCAAAAATGTAAATGAGATTTTCGTATTTTTTTCATTTATCTCCCTTTTCTATGAGATTAATTACAACACAATCTGGTTATAACATAGACACACACGTACTGGTGACTAAAAAGTATAAGAATGCATACTGTACGTACAATAATCATTAATGTGTGCACATAAAAAGTTGCTGCACATGTATATGTATTACTACAGGAAATACAAACGTTCATATGTATCCACATACATATATAGGGACATGTGTAGTAATATGTGGGTGTGTTTATAATTTACTACTTACTTACCAGTGTGATATTGCATCGACATGACGAACATAAAGCTAAACACTACAGTACGTAGTAAACATTCCAGTTGTTTGGTATTATGGTAGAAACGTTGTCGTAAGGGAAATGCTTTGCAATATGTTGTTGTTGTTGCTGCTGCTGCTGCTACTGTGGATAGTTCGGTTGGTCTAGTTGTAGCAGCATCTGTACTAGTAGGAGCAACATTATGTGTAGTTGTAGAAATAGTGTTGAATCTTATGTTGGCCTTGCTAGTGGTGGAAGTGGTGGTAATAACGTTGGTATTTGTTATACCGTCAACTGCAGCAGTTTGAGTTGTAGTTGAAGATGTAAAAGTGGAAGCAGCATTTGCATTATCATCAGTAATATGAGTATTTATGTTTGTTTTACTGAAAGTGCGGATGTTGTTGAAATTGTTTTTGCTGCTACTTATATTCGCACTTTTGCAGTGTTGCTTTTGTTTCTGTTGTTGTGCACATTTTTGCTTTGAGCCACATTTTGAACTAATGCAAACATTATTGCATTGTTGAATTTTACTTTGTGAATTTTCAACAACATCCCCGGTAACAGGCATTAGATCAGCAACAGCAAATTCTGTTGCTAGCACTGTGTCTGTTGTTGTTGCTGTTGGTGATGGTACAAGTAAAGATGTAGATAGTGGTGATGATGATGATGATATAGTTGCCAGATTTGGTATAATGTCTGCTGGGTCAGTAGTGTTGGCAAATGTTGGTCGTAGCTTTAGTTGATACTCGTGTTTGCCTGAATTTATCGTTGAAAATGCTTTGTTTGAGCCCTGTTGGTCTATATTCTGTGCCCTTTGCTTTACATTTACATTTATGTTTTTGTTTATTCTTTTACTAGCAGTTGCCTTAGTTTTTGCTAATGTTGTGTTGGCAGCATCATTTGAAAATTCAAAATATTTCTTTAAGGTCATGTGTGTTTGTTTCATTGCTTGCTGAGCCATTGTGGATACTTTCTGTGTTAAAACTTTACTAATAATTGTTGGTTGTGGCTGCTGCTGCTTTTCTTCCATTATACAACCGCTAGTGTTTGCTTTAATGTTTAGCTGTTTTTGAACTTTTTTTAGTGGAGAAAATTCTTCCATCATCATCATTCGGGAGTTTGTTAAATTTTTTGTTTTATTAAATTGATTATTTTTGCTGCTGCTCTTGGTATGACTAATGATAGTGTTGGCAATATTTTTTGTATTCACTTTTTTGTCTTCACTTGGCTGCTGTTGTCGTTTTATGAAATTTTCATTTTGTTTATCACACGTCATCATTTTTTATTTTATTTTTTTGTTAGCGTTAACGTTTTTATTTTGATGATTTTTTTTTTTTCTTTTTCTAAATATGACCTATGTCTTTTCACTTAAAAAAAAAATCACATTCAATGGTTTTTGTTTTGCACAATTTTATCACTGGAATTTAATTTATTTATATTTTTTACAACAAACTCTTTTGTAGCTATTGAATTTATTATTAATTTTTTTGTTTGTTTTTCTGCTTTGTTTTACAATATTATTTTTTTTTGTTTCACTTTTTTTTTTTTTTTTGAGAAACTTTTATAAAATTTGTTCACTTTTCATTTTAGCCATGTTTTTATTGTTATTTGTCTTTTTCGTGAGTTTTAATTAATTTAGTTTTACGAGGACAATTTATGCAGCAAAAAGTTTTTGTTGTTTATCAACCTAAAAAAGAAAAAAAGTAGGTATTTCGTTAAATATATGAATGGTTATAAAATCACAGTAAATATTTTTAAATAAATATATATCGCTCATTTGCTGCAACAACGTCATAACTCAAAATCCGTGTTTTTTGTACAGAGTAATATATAGAGTTTTATCAGTTTTAAAAAAAATCAGTTACTTTTTATGTGACAGTGTTTTTTTGCTGTAAACATCAAAAGTAAAATTTATTTTTTTTCGTATATTTGTCAAATAAAATTTTAGGTTAAATACAGATTAGAAAGATATTTACAGCTGGTATTTAAATCTGGTTTTATTTCTGAAATCTCATGATTTGTTGAAAATTTATTTAAGAAATAGTAAAATGTTATAAAACATTCAAAGCCGTTTTTCTCGAAACGGCCTTTTTTGAATTATGACGTTGTTGCAGCAAATGAGCGATATGTATATAAGAGTTAATTTAAAAAATTTGATTTGCGGGTATCACAATTTTTTTAAGGATTTTGCTTAAATAAAATAACGTCCTTTTTTTTTTGAAAAATTTCACTCCTTGTGGTGGTTCAACGCACCTAAAGAAGCGGATTTTTAGCTCATTTTGCTGTAGAGCAATAACGGTCTCTTCAAATCTGATTTCACCAGTCGATTCTGCAGCAAAAACTAATGCAATGAACGTTTTTTGAACCCTAAAAAAGTTCGAAAAATCCAAAAAAAAAAAGAATTTTAATTTTTTTTAAAACATGGACGATGAAAAGGCATTTTAAACTTAGCACAATGGTACCAGTATTTCCGTTCTAGCACAAACCATTTGAATTATATGGTCATATACAAGGTATGCCAACATTTACCAATTTATGTTCTTCAATATATATTGATATTTCCAACAGCTTAAGGTATATTTTGTTGAAGGCTAATCATCAGGAATATTAAATGAACTTCACTAAATAAATCTTTTTCTTATCGCCAAATTTTTAGTAAAGTCTTGTAGGAGAACATCGTCAAATAAAACTTGTATTACAAAAACAAATATTGTAATAATGCGTTATTTTAAACAAAAATATTTTTACAGAATCTTTTTAAACCTGTTATAAAATATATTAATGTTATACCATATTGTTATTTAATTCGTTATATCGCCCAAGGAATACAAACAATTTTTCATCTTTCTTAAAGAAGAAAGTGCCACTACACGAACAAATGGCAAAGACTATGAAAAAAGTAAGTTTTCTTAAGCATACATTTTTTAGGAAAAAAAATTTAAAATATTATGCTAACTTGTTTTTAGAATATTTCAGTCCAGATATTATAAAAGTACCAAAAAAACATTTTTCGAAAAATTACGTTTTGTTCTGCGGCTCCTCATATTTTTTTTTTTTTTTGGATTTAAAAACGATTAATTTTTTTCTATTGATTTCGATAGTTTTAATTATAATTGATAATATAAAAGTAAAAGTTGGTTTTATTAAAACTTAAATGGGTGCATGAAACCTAACAGCTGGGTCCGAGAACTCAGTTTTAAAGTTTTCTACAGAAAATTCAGAAATAATTGACGAAGTTATAAAAAAAAAATTACTCCATGTAAAAACATATTGTCGGAGTAGATTTAAATGACCTTAATTTAATTTATAACTATCTGACCCGGCAAACGTGGTTTTGCCTTCAAGGTCGTTGAGGAGAAATCGTTTTTTTTTTTTTTTTGCCTTTAACTTTATTGTTTTGTCACCTAGAAAACAAAATTTAGCACTATAATGAAAAGTCCTAGAATTGTTTTTATATGAAAATTTAAAGAATTTATTTTATTTTTGATTTCTTAATGTTTTACATTTAAACACACAACATTTTTCGTTTTTCACTGTAGAGCATGAATAAACAAAGCATTTTAAATGCCAACTCTTGAACAGGCCACGTATAGCTGTACGTGAGAGAAGCACGGCTCATCCAATTTTAATCCGCATACATAATAATATGGAAAATGGAGGTCATTTTAATGATATTTGTATGGGAATATATAGAAAAATCTAAATGCCATATCTCCGGAACCCCTAAGCCGATTTCGTGCATGCTTCGCATAAACCATCTACAGACCATCCTCAACGTACCCGGTGACCCGTTTCTACAATTAGTAGTGACATCAAAGTGTACATTTCTTTTTATATATACAGATTTATTTTGTTTAATTAATTTTAGAGCAGAAATGGTCGTTAATGTAAACATAGCAATCTTCAAATTTCTTATCGTATTAGTCAGCATACTTCTATGTTAAGTTGGTTCCAACTTTATCTACATAATTATAATATATTGAGTAACAAAACGTGTAATACAAATAATAAAAATTAGTACCTTTAGAGATACAGGTACCCCTTCATTTTTTTCTTGTAGTTTTATATATCAAACAACGATCTTGAAAAATCTTCGATAGCATTATATGTGTTCCCAAGTCACCAATAAAAAACATATCATATTTAGTCTAAAATAATTTCAAAGTAATACCATAAAACAAACAGAACGCTAAAAAAAATATTATGGAAATTTTAATCTTAAGAATTTGTTTCCAGCATAAAGTTATTAACAAAAAACTGATTTCACTTAAAGAGTGAGATCGAAAAATTCTTAACATACATATATGTTAATAAAAACGAAACCAGTAAACATACAGTTTTAAGGAGGATTTGCCTCTCTTTGGAGGATTTGCCTCTCTTGGTACAAATACCACATTATTATTCTTGTACCACTCAAGGGCTTGTTTACCATACAGACAGGATGCCAAGTGAGGCCAAAAATAAGTGGACACATTATGAAGTCTTATGAATGGTAAACATTCCTTGATGTAAATTTCGGTATTTATAGAGCCCGTTGTAACAAATGATTGGCTTCTTTTGCCACAACTGCATATTGCTTGCCATACCAAGAATTTTTTGGGAAATTTTATCTGCTTTTGGGTCCTAAACTTTTCTTCAACATTCCCTCGAAAATCACCAACATAAAATTTTTGACCAGGAAGTTGCGAAAAATCTGCCAGAACATACGTTTCGTCATCCATTATGCAGCAAGAATATTTTTTGATAAAACTTGACTTCAATTTTCGTACTCTGTTTTTGGCCTCCAAATTTTTAGTAGCGTTCCTGTCAGAAACTTTTAGCTTTAACTTTTCGTACCAAATAGTCCGAGCACTGAGCTAACCGTGCTGCTTTCCTACTGGATGTGTTGTGAGCTCTTTTGAAAATGCTTTCTATTTTTTTGGCTTTAAAAACATCATGTGGACCATTCCTTCTACCTGAACCAGGTTTTCTATCAACGGATAAGTTCTCCCAATAATATTTAATAACATTGGAAACAGTTTGACGGCAGACCTTTGATTGTTTGGCCAACTTTTTTTAGGACCAAGTTGGGTTTTGTTGAAAGTATTTAATCATTTTAGTACGCTCATTTTTCTCGTCACTCATTTTAATAAAATTAACAACAAATGAATATAATTGACATTAAACATAATAACTGACATGTTTTACAAAGGTAACTTGATCAAAAAAAAATCAAATAATACTTGGGTTAAAAGTTTTATTGAAAAACGTGTGTTAATAATTTTACGATCTCACTCCTTATTCGGTTGGCCCCGTTTGTATGGAGGATGTTTCCATCTAAAAGTAAATTTCAGTTTGTTTGAGGAGACTATTTGTCAAATTTTTTTCCTGGCATCAGTATTTTGTGAGCTGAATCAAAGGATAAAATGGTCCTTTTAAAGTTTTTAAAATTTTTTACATCGCAAATGAAATATATGCATGAAATATTAGTAGCATGTTAAAGGCCTCATTCTCATTCTAATCTAAAAGTTTTTGAAAATTTTTTTTTAACTTTTGATTTATATACTTACTAGCTGACCGAGCCGGCTTCGCTCGGTATTTACTAATGATTTGTATTTCATATAGAATTAAAATTAAGACACAAAAATGTCAGAAAAAAGAAAAAATAACACAAATTTTTATCAATTTATTGCTTAAAAAGTTTCTTCAAAATTCTATTATTATTATATGCATCAACAATTAAAAGAATTATTAATTTAGAATAAGATGTATTCAAAAGCCACATATTTATTTATTTGCAAATAAAATATCTAAATTTGTACAGCATACTTTAGGGTGCTTTTTTTTATTACAATTGACTAGACTCAAAAAAAAAAAATTCGGATTTTTAGCCGGAATTTAATTTTTTTTTTTTACAAACCATCCCCTGAAAATTTCAAATCGAAAAAAAAAATCATCCAAATCGCTTCAGCCGTTCTCACGTGATGACATTACATACATGGACCATTTCATTTTTATATATATAAATAGATAAATTTCATATAAATCCAACAAAACTGTTTTTTCATTTTGCATAATTCCATCTAGTTTGAATTTTATTTTAACATTTCGAAACATATTCCCTCCCTGATCTGACGCTAGCTATCTATGTAATACGACGCAAATATGAACATCCAAATAATTGTAATCTCATTAGCTGCCCACTGATATATAACAGGATTATAAACTGTTAATTAAAACTAATTATTTTAAAGAATTATATAAACATGTCTTAAAAACTTAAAATTTTTAATAAAATTTGCAAAATTTGAAATATTTTTGGACTTACATGAAAGCACCTTTTAAAGGCCTTTCACATGATACCAATATTTCATATGTGTCATTTGATAGAAATATGAAAAAAAAAAAACATAAAAACCTTAAACATTTTATCACAGCTTACGGAGCTCAAGACAAATATTTTCTGAAATGGTATCTTCGACCAGATTTAAGTTTTACTTTAGTTGGGAATATCCACATAATTTTTTTCTATGGGCCGCTTTTGTAATTTATATTTTAGAACAAAACAGATTATTGATAACAGAAAATTCAGAAGGTTAATTAAACAAAACCTTGAGTCCTACTAACCATTATATATGAAGCAGAGTAATACAAACAATTAAACAAAGAAAATCAAAGTTATAGCCACCCCTTTAAAACTTAATTTTACTTTAATTGCCTCAACTTGTTGCATTAAATATTTAAATTACCAGTAATTTCCTGCTTTTGTATTAAAAACAAATTTGTAAACACTGTAATTTTCTTAAAATATGTATAATTATACCTTTTTGCGTTGTGTTAACTTTATAGTTCATATGTTGTTTAGATCAGTTATTGGATATTACGTAGTTAACAATTAGACTGTAGTATTTTTTATATTTTAATTTTAACTGAATTAAAGATTTACAATATAATTATAAGACTGTGTATAAAGATAAACAATGTTTGATTTTGTTTGTTAATCTTTAAGTTTTCAAAATATGACAATTATTATCGTTTTCCTATATTCGTTAAAATATTTTTTGAATTATTTTTGTTTATAATTTATTCACTATTATTATTATTTTTGGGTTTCGTGAACATTTCTTTTTCAAGTATTTTTATTTTTTATTAACAACTGTTTTAACTTTTAATTTCTTATTTCTCTTTTTGTTTTTTTTTTTTTCTTGTATTTTGTTAAAAATTATAATTTTCACTTTTATTTAAACATAAAATTTTTCTAATAAAATTTGCTTTAAATTTTGTTTTGGTTTTATTTATTTATTCATTCTTTCAAAAAGTTTCTAAAAGATTTCTTTCAAAACTTTTCTTTTCATTAAATTAGTGCCGAAATTTAAATATTATTACAACAATTTTGTTTATTATTGATTTTTGTTTTGTATAATTCTATCTGTTAATTGTAAATATGTAAATTATTATTTTGTTTTGTCATTTAAATAACACAAGTTTTAGTTTAAAATATTTTTGTTGTTTTTTACACTGATACACTTGTTGTTGCTTTACACTTAGGGAATTTTATAGCAATTTTCTAATTTTTGTTTAATACGAAGCTCTTTAATTGTATTTTATTTATAAAAAAAAAGTATTTAAATAGTAATAAGCTTCCGACTTTTCTTTTTAACTATTAAAATTATTTAAATTCCACTTCAAAGTTTGGCTTAATCCATTTTTCTATATAAATAGAAAAATTATTGTAAATAACTCACACATCTATATTTTAAGGTTAAGAATATATAGAAATATTTATTTATTCTGCGTAGAACGACCGACCGACTTGAAATGGATGTGTGTGCGTGTTGTATGTTGTATACGTCACGAAATCTATGAAGCAACTGACTTGTCAGACCATTGAAATACAACCAACAACCAACCATTCAACCCAATTGAGTTCAGTTGAGTTGAATTGTGCTAAAAAGCAAAGAGGACTAAACAAAAGCACGCACACACAAGAGCACTCTCTCTCACATATACTGAGATACATAAACTCAACTATAAACTCTCAATCATATACAAAAACATAGAGTATAAAGTAAAATGTTTGTACTTTGCAGACAACAACAGGAAAAAGTGGGAAATGTTTTCGTTTTTTTTTTTTTCTTCTAGAGCATGAGCAACTACAGCAAGAGGGGAAGCAATCATGTGTCTGTAAGTCTGCTTTTAATGTTAGCACAAACACACCAACGAAAAGTGGGAGATTATTTGTGTTCGTACTTAAACTGTGCCACACATTTTTTGTTGTCTGTTTCTGTTTTTCTTTTTTTTTTGTGGCATACGCAGATTTCATAATAAATAAACCAGCCAAATAAATATTTAAAAAAGAAAATCCTTAAAAAACGGTATATCATAAACAGAAAAAAATTCCCATTATTTTGTTTGCTTTCAGTTTTATCCTTTTATATATAAATCTGTATGTGTTCTGTTCGAACTGTTGAAAAGTTTATATGTTATATGTGTGTTAGATTATGTTTCTAAGTATATGTAGTGTTTGAACTAGAACATATAAACAAGGATTAACATTTGTATATTAATTTGCACACATTCTATTATAGCATATATTCTATTTAATATAGCATTGTAAATGTCATAAAATTTAAATAAATTAAATATAAACAATAGTATTAAAGATTTAATTGTTTAATAACAACAAATAGAGACAAGATCTAAGTATATATGTATGTTTGCGATGCAAAATTTGTTTTAAAATTCAAGATAATTTATGATAAGAAAGTTTTATTTTATTTATAAAATATTAAACACTGTTTATATATTATTTTTGAGTGTTTTTCATACAAAAATTTGAAATTTGTTTTCCTTTCGTGTTTCTAAATACGGTCCAAAATGTTAAATTTCGCATACTGGAATCAGCAAGACGTAAACCTGATTCATGATCCAAACATGTTTGAGAGTTTCTTATTACTCTGCATCAGAGAATCTTTTATCAATATATATATTTATTATCTTGAACTCAGATTTTGTAAAGATTCAAATTGAGTTATATGATTATGCAGACATATCTACCCAGACATGAATGTGAGAAGTTGGCATCAAAATCAATAATGAACAAGTATGGTCATAATGAACAAGTATGGTCAGTCAAACCCGACCATATAATACCCTACACTGAGTAAATGAGCAAAAACATTTTTCTTTCAAAATTTCAAAAATTTATATTCGTAAGTGATTTTCGGAAGTGGGCCTTATATGGGAGCTATGATCAATTATGGACCGATCATAATAAAATTTGGTGACATGAATTCCGTATATATAAAACATATTTGGAGTAAAACTTGTGTAGATACCTATATAAATTAAATATTTATGACCGATAAAGTCCAATTTCGGGATGACATTTGTACTTTGCTCAAGGTTTACATGGACAGCCAGCCAGCCACTCACCCAGCCAGCCAGACGGACGGACGGACATCGTTTAATCGACTCAGAAAGTGATTCTAAGTCGATCGGTATACTCTGAAGGTTGGTGGTAGACTAATATTTTTTGGCCTTACAAACATCTACACAAATCCAATATACCTTCCCCACTATGGTGGTGTAGGGTATAAAAATATGAGGGAATACGAATTATCGCAGAATATACACAGTAAAAACTATTTCAACTTTTTTTTATTAAAGTTTAATAATGAAAATTGCAAAGGGAAAATTAGAAATTCTTTACTGAAAGACTTCCAAAAGTTGGCAGTTAATAGCGGCCGTATTGATGAAGCTACACCTGACAAATTAACTACTATTTATTCAGCTTGTTTTGCCAAATAAATAAAATGTGTGCAAATGATAAAAATGTTTAATTGTAATGACCCAAGAGCATCCAATGAATCCAGAAAATTGCTTTTTTGAGCAGATTTTCGGCTGGCGGCGACATCGTTCCATATTTCTTTGAGAACGAAACACATTTTTGTGCAAAAATTATAAGAAGTGGTCGTAGAGTATTAAAATTTGGAACCGAAAATTATAAGGACTAAATTATAAAAAACCTGAAATTTTATCAAAATCGTCCACGCCCACTGTCCATAAAATCCAAATGTATTTTTTCGCATAAAATGTTTCCTATCCAAGCAAAAGCCTACATACATTTTCTGAAACAAAGAAAGAACGCATGCCGAGTTTCAATAATATCGGTCATGCCCACTGCCCATGAAAGCCATTCATAGATAAGCATTTTTTTGATATTTCGTTTATGATTCGACAAAAAATTTTATGTTTTCATCTTGTTCCGAAAACTTTCTAGAAAGACTTTTTTTTAATCGAAACTAGACACTCAACCTTTTATTTGGGGGAAACTGGGTCTACATTATTTTTTTTTTTCCATGGAAAATCAAAAATAAAAAAAAAGGATTCCCATATTTTTTTTTTATTTATTTAAGGAGAAATGCTATGTTTTTAAAATATGTGAAAGGTAAATGGTTTATATATAAACCACTGAATTACGTGAAAATGTAAGTAAATTTTTGCTTAACACCTGGACTTTACTTCTATTTTTTAAAAATAAAATACAATTTTTCTTAAAACTGTAAGTTCATATTTAATCTTTAAACAATTCTATACAAAACTGCATCATTTTATTTTTGAACTTGAGTAGTCGAAACTTAGGGTTTTTGACACCAAAAGCCCTCTGTGTGACGTTGACCAGTCCATCACCGGCAACAGCGAGCCGGTAGCAGCTATCAGTACGTTGCTACATGCCACACAGCTCATACCATATTGGACATTCTGCAATAGCAGAATGAAGATGATGTAAACTTGCCAGCGAGAGCGTGCGATTTTACCCCGTTAACTTTTTTATTGTGGGTTGTTTTTAAGTTGTATGGGTTATGCCATGCCGGTCACATTCAGTCCGATTTATTCGCCAGAGTCATAGAAAATTGTGCAATTCGAAAGCTCACCACCTAGCGAAGCTGCATGATGTTATATTCTATACAAAATGTCATCGGCAGCGATAAAATATGTCAATGACATCTCACACTCACTTTATTTTATTTAAATTTAAAGATGAGAAGCGCTTTATATTCAATTATCAAATCTAACAAAATTCAACCTTAAAATTTAGTGGAAATTTAGAAATGCTGATTTCACACAGCTCATGAATACTCATGAAATTGGCTCTTCTCAGTCAGCAGTCATGGTCATAAGTAAAGGATTGTTGAAAAAGAAGTAAATTTTATAAGAGAGCTCGTAGAATAATATGAAAAATTAAAAACTACATATATTATTGAAGTTGAAAAACAACAACTTTGTACATATTTATTAGAAAATCCAATATGAATACTGGACTAAGTGGTCGTCGCAATTGCTTAAATGCACCAAAAGTATGGCCAAAAAGTCCAGAGTTTGTTTGCGGAAAATCTAATGTGAAACATATAACATTGATATGTCCTAAATATGTCATTTCACCACTACTGCACATAAAACATGGTTTGATGAATAATTTTGTCAATACTATGATTAAATAGGGAGATGGCATTTTTTATTTAAAGACAGTATTTTCCAAGTTTAGTGATGACAAACTCAAAGAAGGAATATTTGTGGGACCACAAATACGAAAAGCTTACTAACCAGGAACTAGATGCCTGGTTATCACTGAACGTAGTTATGAAAGGGTTTGTAGGGAACAACAGAAAATGTAGAACAGCTAGCTAACGACATGTTTAAAGCTTACGAAAAGTTATGCCACGACCACTATTCCAATCCCGAAAATGTTTAGCGAAACTATGCAGAATGATAGAAGAGGGATTTAGACAATGTTTGAAGAAGCTTGCAATTATAGTTCGCAAAATATTTACAAATAACTATTTACTTTGTATGGGAAGTGACTCACCACCTCTTCCGATTCATCCCATTTTTGGTTAAACTTCATGCAGTGTTATTAAATTGATTCGAATAAAGTTTGAAGACTGCCACAATTATAGTTCTGCAGATATTAAAATAACTATTTACTTACAATTGCATATTTTGTAACGACATAAAATAAAAAAACAAACAAAATACAAAAAAAAAAAACACCTTCAAAATCATTTTTTTTTTTTCAAGTGACTTCAAATTATTAAACTCTTTTTCTTCTTATTTGTTTTCTATAATAACTCACACTTAAAGCAGAGGAAAATCGATACTGTTTCTTTCTCTTATTTACAACAACAAATTGGACAAACATACATTGCTTTGTTTACATTTTTAGTTTGAAGGTCACATGTACACGTTTTTTGCATATGTGTTAGTAACATCTTTTAACGGTCATAACTCCTAAAAAAATTAACCGATTTCAATAAAATATATAATGTGCACATCTGTGAATAATTACCTTTAAAATGGCATATTTTTTGCACAAATTGAATGTATAATGTGAGCATAAAAGGGGTCTAGAGAAATCGAATTGCCTATTAACATTATGATGATGATGATGATTTAAGAGTACTTAGATCTAATTTGAACAAGATTTTATCAGGATTGCCGCATAATCAAGATATTTATGGCTGATAAAACATTACTCGGGGGATATTTGAAAGAGGGCTATGAACCGAAATTCCAAACAATTCTTATCAACAGAAAATATTTGTGGAACATTTCAGCCAGTGCTTTCAACAGACAGATGAGGACCCAAAATATATATACTTTTTGGTTCTACGACCAATATTTCTTTTCTGATTGTGGGTACAAAATATTAAACACCATACTAAGGAGTGAGATCGAAAAGTTCTTAACACACGTTTTTCATTAAAACTTTTAACCCAAGTATTATTTGATTTCTTATTAAGTTACCTTTGTAAAGCATAACAGTTATTACGTTTAATATCAATTATGTTCATTTGTTTTTAATCTGATTAAAATGAGTGACGAGAAAAAAGTGTGTACTAAAATTATTAAATATTTTCAACAATATCCAACTTGGACCTACAAAAAGTTGGCCAAACAATCAAAGGTCTGCCGTCAAACTGATTCCAATGTCATTAAACAGTATCGAGAGGTCTTGTCCGTTAATAGAAAACCAGGTAGAAGGAATGGTCCACATGATGTTTCTAAAGCACATAACTAGAAAGCATTTTCAAAAGAGCTCCAAACACATCCGGTAAGAAAGCAGTCCGGTTAGCTCAGTACTCGGATTATTTGGTACGAAAAGTTAAAGCCAGTGCAGGTTTAAAACATACAAGGCTTATTTAAGAAAATATTTATAAATTTTATGAATTGATATCAATGAAATCAAATCATTCTATTTCTGATAAAACTTTTTTCTGTGTACATATTACTTTAAGTTTAAAACTACAAATTTTCAAGGTTCGTACTAACATCAAATCGATTTTATATGAGAGAGTTTTCTTGTTGTATGTATAAATAACTGATATTAAATTTACTTTTAAAATCTTTCAACCAACAGCTTTATTTAAATCGTAGAATTTTTAATTTTAAGCCAACATTGGTTGCCATTACCTCCCTCCACACACTAATAAATAACATTTTTAAAGTCATAGCTTATTTAAAAATTAATTTATTGATTTTTTAAATTTGAAATATATTAATATTAAAATAGCTAAATTTATCAAATACATTTTCAGAGACCAGCTGGGTTTTCTTGGGTAATTTTCTAAGAAAACTTTTCTAATTTTAGTATATTTAAGCTATAATACACCTTGTTATACAAACCAAAGAAAAAAACTAATGTGGGTTTGTAAAGTATAAATTTACCCATTTATTGAATATATCTATGTAGCAAATAATAAATATACATTAGAATGGCTCCTCAAAAAAAAAAAAAAAAAAAAAAAAAGATTTATTCATTAAGATTAAGATACTGATTCTTAAAAATGTTGTCCTGGAAAAACCAGTTTCGGTGAAATTATAAGACGTTCCTTACGCATTAATGTTATTGTAATTAATTATTTCAAATAACTATATCTACAAATATTACAAAAAATATCTTAAAATTGTTTCTACAAATTAAGAAGTGCTAATTTTTAACTTACACTAAAATATCGGATATAGCATTGCAAACGACTTTCAGATACTTTTTACATGATATCAGTATTTTTTCGGTTTCCTTTGCGAGAAATCATAAAAACCTTAAAAAATTACCTTATTTTCTTTAGATCCAGCACACCAAATACTGATAAATGGTCTGCTGAAACAAGCTAAACTTAAATTGTAGTTGTACCAACGGGGCCAGCCTAATATACATACGTACATATAAACAAGTAACCTTCTCTTTACCGCACTTTCCATATGCTGTTGTATGGTCTTGAAGAAGAACGGAATATTAAGGTTAATGTTTTCTATAAATGTCTGCCAATAACTTGATATATGAGAGCAAAGTAAAAAAAAAATACGACCAGGACTAGTCAAATTAGGATAATGATGTTTATAAGGATATATAATACACCTATACCTCGATGCACACGATATATATGTTCCTAAAAAAATCATATATTTATAATTAATTCAAATAATGTAAACAACAGCAAGTAAGAAAGTACGGTAGGTCAAGGCCGACCATATAATACCCTACATTAAGTAAATGAGAAAAATTATTTTTCATTCAAAATTTATTTTAGTGAATGATTTTCGAAGAAGGTCTGGATCGATAGCCATGAAATTAAGTTATGTTTATATCGAAATATCTACAAAATTGCGATCTGTACTTTACGCACAAGGTTTACATGGAGAGCCAGACGGACGGACATCGTTTAATCGATTCTGAGTCGATCGGTATAAGGAGTAAGATCGAAAAATTCTAAACATACGTATATGTTAATAAAAACGAAACCACTAAACTTACAGTTCTATTTTTTTTTTTTATTTGATTGAAATTATTATTACAATTTACAAGCTTTAATCACTAGTGATAAAGTTTTGAACCTTTTTCGGAAACCCTTCCATTAACGTTTTTATAGAGCTTTCTGTCACTTTGCTCGAACAGGTAGTACATCTCTGTTTAAAATCTACCACACTTTTGGACTCCTTTTTTGTGCTCTTCAATTCTCTTTTAATAAGAGCCCACCGGGCAGATTGGAGGATTTGCCTCTCTTGGTACAAATACCACATTATTGTTCTTGTACCACTCAAGGGCTTGTTTACCATAGTAACAGGATTCCAAGTCAGGCCAAAAAGTGGACACATTATGAAGTCTTATGAATGGAAGCACCCTTTTTTGTAAACATTCCATAATGTAAATTTCGGTATTTATAGAGCCAGTTGTAACAAATGCTTGGCTTCTTTTGCCGCAACTGCATATTGATTGCCATACCAAGAACTTTTTGGGAAATTTTGTTTGCTTTTGGGTCCTAAACTTTTCTTCAACATTTCCCCGAGCACCAGCAACATAAAATTTTTGACCAGGAAGTTGCGAAAAATCTGCCAGAACATACGTTTCGAATATTTTTTATAAAACTTGACTTCAATTTCCGTGCTCTGTTTTTGGCCTCTAAATTTTTAGCAGCGTTCCTGTCAGGAACTTTTTGAGTCTTGTATGTTTTTAAACCTGCATTAGCTTTAACTTCTCGTACCAAATAGTCCGAGCACTGAGCTAACCGTGCTGCTTTCCTTCCGGATGTGTTGGGAGCTCTTTTGAAAATGCTTTCTATTTTTTTGGCTTTAGAAACATCATGTGGACCATTTCTGCTACCTGAACCAGGTTTTCTATCAACGGATAAGTTCTCCCAATAATGTTTAATAACATTGGAATCAGTTTGACAGCAGACCTTTGATTGTTTCGCCAACTTTTTGTAGGACCAAGTTGGGTTTTGTTGAAAATATTTAATAATTTTAGTATGCACTTTTTTCTGGTCACTCATTTTAATCAGATTAACAACAAATAAATATAATTGACATTAAACATAATAACTGACATGCTTTACAAAGGTAACTTGATAAAAAAAAAAATATCAAAAAATACTCGGGTTAAAAGTTTTAATGAAAAACGTGTGTTAAGAATTTTACGATCTCACTCCTTACTTTAAAGTGGGTGTTAGACTAATATTTTTTGGCATTACAAACATATACACAAACGCATTATACCCTCCCACTTTGGTGGTGTACTTTATAATAAAATTAACAATTGAGTTCATTTAATAAAAAAAAAAATTATAAAATTCATAAGACTGAAAAATGTTTTAAGTATTAATATAAATTATTACCTTAATAGAGAAAGGCCCTGACTATTTTGGTTAAATTTGATATATGAGCGGACTATTTATAGAAATAAACGAAAATCTGGTCTTACAAATAAACACGAGTAACCACCTCACACGAATTTTAGGCGTCGATGTTTTAATGTATATAAAAAGGCCTTTTTTAATAACAAAAAATCGTGAAAATCGAGGTAGATTTTATATCATTGGATAAACATGAGAAATAAAAAATCATGACAAAGCGATATTATATAAAAAATTTACCGCGTAAATCGAGAGATAGGTGTATATACAATTATGTTTGTGTTCGTTTTTTTTTTGTATTTTGTTTGTTTTTGAAATTGTATAAGAAAATTATAGTGTAAATCGAGGGATAGGTGTATATACAATTATGTTTGTGTTCTTTTTTCTTTTTTTGTGTACAGGTAAATTGCAAAAACTCTCTGTAAGAGTTTAAGCAGATTTTTTTTAAAATTTAATTGCAAAAATTTATGCATCTTTGTTGAATATTTCTCAGAACTAAGTAAAATTTTAGGAATTAACAATACATAAACAAAGTATTAATATTTTGCTGTAGATTGTGATTGCAATACACAGCTCCAGAGAAGTGTGTAGATATTGATACTTCAACAACATTTATATCCCTGATAACAAACTTTTTTCTTAATTTAAAACAGTTTTCATTTATACGGCAATCATTTCATTTTTAATAGTTTAACTTTATGCTTTAAATTACTACTGTATAGAAAATCTTAAGACTTCACTTAAATTAGTTTGTGTAAACGCAATGTTAATACGTGTCTGTATTGTTATTTTTACGTTAAGATAAAAATGGCAAGTACGTATGTTAAATTGTGATTTTTGGCATTCAGCTAAAAAGAAAAAAAGTGCAGGCATCAAAGAGTAACACCAAAAGAAAATAAATATGTGTCAAATAAAACAAAGAAAAGTTTTGTTCTCGTTTACCTTTCAATTCTGTCTTCTCATTCAGTATTTTATACGCACCACCAAAAAGATGGATGTATATTGGTTTTGTCTCTCCGTTTGTAACATATCGAAATATTGGTCATAGAACCAAAATGGGTCCTTATAAAATTCTAAGACGATCAAGGGCATCGAGGAAAAGATGTAAGGCGATGAAATTTACTCCGAAAATTGGCAAAATATATGAGATATTCTCCAAAAATGTTTACATTTTTCAAAAATGTTTTACAATATTCTTAAAATATATTGCTAATAATGTCATGAAATTTTACACACATTATTCCTATAATAAAGGGATATGCTCCTTTGAAATTGTTAAGAATCGGTCCATGATTTCTTTTACCAAGAAGTAGTTATCAAATAATCCTCCGATACAAACCTTCGTACTTAAATATCTTAAAGCTATCGAACGAAAATTCTACACAATTCAGTTGTATGTATGGAAAAATCGCACTATAAGATTTTGTGGTCCATAATTGGTCATAGCTTCCACATTACTTCAATAATGTGGCAAATATCGTTATTGATCATCAACTACATAAATAAAAACGCAAAATATTTTAGGCCATAGCTCTGAATAATACATTCACGTATATATATATCAATTGTTTAATTGACAACGTCTCTTATCAGTCATATTGTCATAATGTCCTAATATATCACGACTTGGCGGCTCGGCTAAACCGACTCTTAGGCATTCGCCGTTGGTCTCTCTTTGTTCGTTACGATAACACAGTAAACATAGCATAGGAAGTAGTATTATTTTAGGACATTTTTTGCTTGAAAAGCAATAAAAACCATTGTGAAGTATTAGGAGATTATGACAATATGACATGATAAGAGACCTTGTGAATTGACCAATTGTATGCACAATTTCCGACGGCCCTAATGTCATGAAATCATTTGTGAAATCTCGGGAATTCCTGGGAATAAGAAATTTTATTTTTCATTTCCCGGGAGGCGAAAAAGTCCGAGAAATTAGAAACTCTACTTATCGGTCATATTGTCATAATGTCCTAATAATATCACGGCTCGGCTAAACCGACTCTTAGGCATTCGGCGCAGGTCTTTGCTGGTTGGTTACGATAACAAAAAAAACATAGCATACAGAGTAGTATTATTTTAGTACATTTATTGCTTAGGAAGGACTTACCATATTATGTTGCTCTCGGCTTATGGATATCATAATCTGAGAACAACATATTATGATAAAATTATCCATCATGTAAATGTTTGTCACAAACATATACATGTTTACTGTAACCATATATATGGTTGATTCAATCATATGAATCGTAAATTAACCATATTATTGTTACCACAATCATATATATAGTTACTGTGACTATAATATTGTTAAAAGTTCTGAAATGGTTACAGTAACAATACACAACTATATTTTTTTTCTGCGTGCAATAAAAACCATTGTGAAATATTAGGACATTAAGACAATATGGCATGATAAGAGACCTTGATAAAAACTTTATGACAACTTACTACTGAATTTTGCGACTATAGATTCACAATTATACATAGCTCCTCTATGTACCACACATCCGAAAAATACATTACTCTACACTAAACATAGAATTTTGCCTTTCCGTTTGTAACATATTTCCCGAAAATATTCTTTGTTGATCTGAAAAGTTTGGTGTTAAACCAAATTAGAGCTAAATGTTTGTCCGACGTTTTTATACCAAATGCATAAGAAATGTGCCCATATTATATTGGTGATGGGTATATAAGATTCGATACAGCAGCATAGAATACTCTTACTTCTTCTTATTCCTATTGGTTAGAGTATTATAAATAAAGATGTTTTCACCAAAGTTTTCTTTACATTTTCTATACAGAACTCTGAACACTGATACTTGCTGCTAACGTGTAAGAGAATATGAACGAAAAGTTTTTACATAAAAATAAGTACAAGAGTATGCAAAAGACTTTATATTATTGTTGCTGTTTGTGCTTTTTACTTGTATCTTTAAAATTAATCTTAAGTTATCAACACTTAGTTGTATAAAAGTCCCACACATACTCGTAGTTTTACTTTTGTACTGAGATTTAACTTATGTTTATCTACGTTTTTCTTGTTTTTCTTGTTTTTCTTTTCATTTATTCATTTCTTATAATAGCTTGAGCAGGTGTTTAATGATGATTAACAGTAAGTTAATAAAGAAAACATATGTGGTTTAAAATGAGATTTTGCATGGAAAAAAAATAAGGTTAACAGTATTTCACTAATGAAATGTAGTTTCTTTTCACGTATCCGGTTCGCTTGTTATTAAAGTTAAAAAACTTTGCACCAATAGTTTAAATCAAGTTATATGTTAAATTGTTGTAAATGTCTTAAAAACAACCATAATTAGAAAATAGTTTTGAAATTAAATGTGTTTTTATAATACTTCGACTTACTCTCAATTATTTCCGAATTAATTATTTCGATTTTCTTATCATCAATCTTAAGTCTTAATGCAATGATACAATTCTGATTTACAGTCCAATTTCATCTTAATTACGTATTGAATCGCCAATTCAAAGTCTTTCTATTGCTTACTTTCTGTAACTTCCTTTTGTAGGTTTTTATGTAATCCAGTTTATAGAAGTCACAAAATGAAAAACAGTTTTTAACTAATTAAAAAAAAAAGAAAACTTAAATGTGATTTCAGTGGGTTGGGTATAATGCGTTTGTGCTGATGTTTGTAGCGCCCAAAAATATTTGCCCATCACACACCTTAAAGAATACTCAGAATTACTTTCTGAGTCGATTAAACAATATCCGTCTGGCTGGCTGTGCATGTAAACCTCGTGCACAAAGTACAGGTTGCAATTTTGAAGATATTTCCACTAAATTTTGTGCACACATATGCTTCAGCCCAAAAACGAAGCCTATTGGAATTGGATGAAATCGGTCCATTATTTCACCTAGCCCCCATACACATGTCCTTTCGATATTGGTCCTTATCGATCAGAACTTTCAATTTATATAGGTACCTACACAAATTTCGCTCCAAATGAGTTGTATATATACGAAAGTTATCTCACGAAATTTTATGATTATCGGTACATAATTAGTCATAGCTCCCATATAAGGGACGCTCCGAAAATCACTTTAACGAGTGTAAATCTCTTAAAAATGTTAGTATCCACATAAAATTCAACAGAAATTAGTTTCGTATAAACATAAATCTCATGACCTAATTTCAAGGCAATCGGTCTATAATTAGTAATAGCTCCCATAAAAGGACAACTTCCGAAAATCATCCACGAAAATATATTATTGAAATTAAAAAAAAATTTTTAAATAAATTTTAATTTGACTTAAGTTCATTTATTATACTACATAGCTGATATTTATTATAAAAAATAATAAATTTGTAATCTATGTATGTAAAAGTGAATGTATGTTTATAAATGGCTGACCCGATTTGCTGGAAATTCAAGTTGGCGTGGTACTTCCCATACAAAGTTAATTTTAAAAATCAAATATCTAGGAAACGATAATTGCTATAGTCCCCCAAATTACATGAGTAATTCCTCCTTTTGTATAAATATTTGAGGTAAAAATGGTATCCACAGAGGGTGTGGCACCTCCCATATGGTCCAAATTAAAAAAATATTGCATCTACGAAACTATAATAGCTAGAGTCCTCAAAATTTTCACAAGCATTTCTACCGTTTTCATAAATATTACAGAAACAAATTGGCGGAGTATTTATAGTAGGCGTGGTACCTCCCATATGACCTAATTTAAAAAATCAAAACTATATATATAAAAGTGAATGTATGTTTATTTGTTTGACGGCTAAACAACTGACCCGATTTGCTTGAAATATTTATCATTGTTTCTGTTTGTTTGGAAGTCTGCTTTTTGGTTTGAAATTTTAAGTGGGCATACAAAGTTAATTTTAAAAATCAAATATCGAGGAAACTGTAATAGCTATAGTCCTCAAGGGCAAAGTGGGCATGGCATCTCCCATATGGTGTAAATTAAAAAAATACCATATTTACGAAATTATAATTGCTAGAGTCCTCAAATTTTTCACAAGCATTTCTACCGTTTTCATAAATATTTCAGAACAAAATTGGCGGAGTATTTATAGTAGGCGTGGCACCTCCCATATGAGGTAGATTTAAAAAATCGAATATACTATAAGAGATAGACTCCATACATTTTGATTTACTACTTTGAAACTTTGTATGAATTAAATATTTAGGCCAAAAATGGGCAAACTAGCAAAGTGGGCGTGGCACCTCCAAAAGATATGGCATATTAAATATAGGGGAAACTATACCACTATATCAACATAAATATTTTGGGCTGGTAATCCCCAGCAATGTTAAAATTTGAATTCATGGAAAAACCTTCATGTCAAGTGAACCAACTTTTGAAACCGATCTTTTAAAAAATGTCAACAATTTTATATTTATTTTTTTCCAAAATATTAAAGAAATAGCTATCTAAACTATTTGGGACATATATTGCTAAGAACAATAGGTAATAAATGACATGGATGAGAAAAAACACCTGCTTGGCCAAAATGTCAAATTTTTACCCCCTCTAACTCAGAAAGTTCTCGAGCGATCTTGTTGAAAAACTGTGTCTGAATTACTATCTAATAGAACCAGTGTTGCCAGTTTAGCCTTTTTGAGGCTAAATTTAGCCTTTTTATTTACTCTTTAGCCTCGAAATTTTGGTTTTAGCTTCGTGGCTTTTTTCTAGCCTTTTTTTAATTTCAAAATAGCCTTTTTAAGGCTAAAAAAACCTCGAAGCTAAAACCAAAATTTCGAGAATAAGCAGAAAATAAAAAGGCTAAATTTATAACAGATGGCGGAAAAGTAATCCTCCTATCAGAAAATGCTATAAATTTTGCCGATTATTGGTCAAATAAATAGTCAGAAATATTCCGCGTTCTGGAACAGTGTAGCGTAACATTGTTTATTAACGTGTATTTCGCATGTGTTTACTACACAAATGTCAAAACAGAACTGACATTAGTGGCCAATCGCAAAATTTATAGCATTTTCTAATAGTAGGATTACTTTTGCGCCACCAGATATTAGTGAGACATTTTAATTTTAATGCATTACTGTTTTTCATTTAGCTTTTCAACATACTCAAGAATTGTGCAATATTAAAAGAACAAATAATAATTGCCAATATTAAGTGTTTCAAAATGAAATAGAGTATTTTGCTTATATCTGAAAGCTATAATTGTCAAGCAAATTCACTTTCAAAACAAAATTGTTACTACACATTATGTTCATCGTTATATAATGGACATGAGTCCCACAAACTCTTTAAGGTTTGTGTACTCGATGGCTGTCATTTGAAATAGTCGTTAAACGTATTGTGGATCTATGCTCCGAGTTAAAACCAGCAATGCTACAAAGCCTAACATTTAAGTGATTAATATACTGATTCAAATTGTAATACAATGCAAAAATTTGATACATTATCGTCCCCAATTGAATATTGTTTAATGTTTTCGCCACATTTTTCATACAAGTTTGAAGAATGAGAGAAAAAATAAAGAACGGTTTAATTAGTGAAGATTCTGAAAAAATAATACGGCAAATTAAACAAATTGAGCAAATGCGACAAAGATTATCATATGAAAACTCTTCGCTAAATCGATTTTTTATTCGTTGATGATACACTTAAAATAGTACTCGTAAAACCAAAAAAATATATTATGTATGTGAAAAATTAAACTGCTAATGAAATTACGAAGATTAAGCCTCAGGGACAGAATATTTTAAACTGCAAATGAAAAAATATAGAACCAACAATGTCCATTTTCTGACATGGTTAATCTAGTATTTTATTTATATTTATATTTTTAGTCCTTCCTTCAAGTAATGCAGAGGTTGAACGACTTTTTAGTACAAGGAAATTGAAAAATTACATAAATATTAAGGGTCCTGCAATCTGTGCATTTTAAGATTCGCGCAAAAAGAACTGTCAAAAATTGTATGGAAATTCGTTTGCACTACTCCGTTAAGTTTGCGCGACAATTTAGACTCGCAAACTTGAATTTATTGTGCATTTGATTATCAGCTGCTTTTGTTTACTTTTATTTATGAAAAACAAAAATCAAATAAAATATAAATATTTTGTACATGTGAAAATTGTGTGACTTTGGAACAGAATTATTGGATTGAATGGCATTGTGTATGGAAATATTAACCAACAGCTAGAACATAAGCAAAATCTTCCAAACTATGTTTACTATTGTTTGTTCCAAAGATTTCACTTTCATTAGAAATTTTTAGAATTTAAATTTATACAATTTTTAAAACTTCTTTTTTAAGCATTTGTTTAATTTATTTTTGTTTGACATTCTTATCAAATAGACATTTTCTGCAAAAAATTGCACAAAATTTAAAAGGTGGGTTAATGAAACACGTCGCGCAAATTTGCATATTTGCACAAATGGGAAACTTAAGCGTTTAAATGAGTACACTTATTATTTATTGTATTTTATTTATATTTACCCAAATTCTAGTTCTCATTCTGCCGATTATGATAAAACTATTATACCTGTTTTATAATTATACATGTATCTTTAAAAGACTGAAAATATATTAATGTATATTTTATGTAGTTATTTCAAAACACTAAAATAGTAAATAAATTAAAAAAAAAAAACACAACATTTGAGTTTTGTCTGTATAAAATATATGTGTATATTGATTATTAATGATTAATGTAATTTTTTGTTTGCTGCTGAAGTGTATCTTTATAATTTTATTTACTTTTATGAATTATATGAACATATTTTCTAATTTTTTATTTAAAAATAAATATAAACCCAAATTCTTAATATATAATATTTTAGCTTTTTTTTCTGACCTTTTTTTAAAGCATTTTGGCTTTTTCTGGCATTTTTTTTAAGTCAATATAGCTTCTTTTTTTACCAGCTCCTGGCAACACTGAATAGAACTAACCATGGTGCAAATTTCATGTGTCTTTGTAGCATTGTTTGCTTATTTGTACTTTATATAAGGCTAAACAGCTAAGAGTTTAATACACCGCGACTTTGTAATTTTGCTCGATCTTTTCATGGTTTTTTAGAGATGACGCGCCAATGGATTGTCGAAATTTATTTTTAAAATATCAGCTGTATTGGTGATAAAATTCTAAATAAAATAGGAGTAACCTGCTAACAGCTATCTTGTCCCTACAAAAAGTTACATGTATCCAAATTTGGAACATAAAAAAAAGGCCGTTTTTTTACGTTTTTTTCCAAAAATGTCCCTATATTTTTTCTTCTGTAGAAAAAATTTTTCTTCGGAACTGTACACAATTTTTATATGATCCAGAAAGAGAACTTAATGCTAAAGCATGTAAATTAAAATGTGGGTCACCAAACCTGACACAACACTTTCCAGGCCTATCCAAACTTGGCCAATTTTAAAAAATTTTTTTAGGTTTGAGTAAAAAATTCTAAAAAGGCAAAGCATCGATCCTAAAAGATGTTCCATATTTGTATAACCCTATATATTACTTAAACACTTGCAAAATTTTTTTACTATCACACGGTAAATGACGTCACAGTAGGCACTTTTCTAAATAAACTCAGTTTTTTGAACACATTTTTCCCGGTTTAGGAATTTCGGTATTTTAGAATAAAAAATGTCAAAAATTATAATACCGTTGACTGAAAAACATTTGGATATGCATTAATTCCAAATTTTGTAATTTTATCTTTAACCGTTAAAATTTTACATTAATTAAAATTTTATATTTTTTCACCATTTTATAATTTTTTAAGTTTTTAAAGTAAATGACGACTCAAAGATTTATAAAATTATTTAATTTTACTAAAATATCAATCTTTAAGTCTTAGCGATATTATCAATATCAAATCTATATATATAAAAGTCAATGTGTGTTTGTATGTATATTTGTTTGTTTGTTTGTTTGGACTTTATAGACGGCTAAACGGCTGAACCGATTTTCATGAAATCTTCACAATGTTTTCCCGTATCTCTGGAAGGAACTATAGGCTACTTTTTATTTTGAAATTTGACGTGGGCGATGTGTCACGCCCATTTATACAACATTACCTCCTATTTCAAGTCAAAAACAAAATGCGTATATTTCAAAAAGTATATCAGCTAGAGTTCCCAAATTTTGTACAAGGAACTTTAGTTTCAATATAAATATTTTGGACAAAAATGGGCAGACCAGCAATAGTGGGCGTGGCACCTCCCATAATAAGTAAATACTAAAATCTGAATGTCAGGAAAACTATAACACCTAGAGTTCCTAATTTTTGTACAAGTAACTTTAGTTTCAATATAAATGTTTTGGACAAAAAGTGGGCGGACCAACCGAAGTGGGCGTGGTACCTCCCATATGAAGTAAATACTAAATGTGATGTAAACTATAAGAGCTAGAATTCCTAAATTTTGTACAAGTAACTTTAGTTTCAATATGAATATTTTGGATAAAAACGGGCGGTTCAGCAATAGTGAGCGTGACACCACCCATATGAAGTAAATACTAATATCCTAATATCTGGGAAACTATAACAGCTAAAATACCCAAATTTAGAACAAGTAACTTTAGATTTAATATAAATATTTTGGACAAAAATGGGTGGACCTGCAAAAGTGGGCGTGGTGCCTTCCATATGAGTTAAATACCAAAATTTGCTTATCATGGAAACTATAACAGCTAGAGTTTCCAAATTTTCCACAAGTTACATTAGTTTCAACATGAATATTTTGGCCAAAAATGGGTGGACCAGCAAAAGTGGGCGGGTCACCTCCCATATGTAGTAAATACTAAAATCTGCGTACCAAGGAAACAGCTAGAGTTTCCAATTTTTTTACAAGTAATTTTAGTTTCACTTGAAATATTTTGGACTAAAATGGGCGGACCAGCAAAAGAGGGAGTGGTGCCTCCTATATGAATTAAATACTAAAATTTCCATATCAGGGAAACTATACATGTTAGAGTTTCCAAATTATGTACAAGTTAATTTAGTTTCAATATGAATATTTTGGCCAAAAACGGGTGGACCAGCAAAAGTGGGAGTGGCACCTCCCATATGTAGTAAATACTAAAATCTGCGTATGAAGGAAACTATAACAGATAGAGTTTACAAATTTTGTACAAGTAATTTAAGTTTCAGTAGAAATATTTTGGACGAAAATGAGCGGACCAGCAATTGTGGGCATGTCACCTCTTATATGCAGTAAATACTAAAATCTGCATATCAGGGAAAGTATACATGTTACATTTTAGTTCGAGGGGGTAGCGAAGCGCACCGGGTATTAGCTAGTACTTATATAAAAAGCCTTATTTACTCCTCAGAAGTTCCACAAACTTTACCCCTTTCGGAAAATTTGTAAATTTGTTCATATATTTCATGCAAAATGTTAATTACATATCAAATGTAAATTCTGAATTCAAACACACACTGACTTAACAGAAAGTTTGGTGTAACACATTTTGCACGTTATATATGAAAAACGTACACATTTTTCAAAGGGGGCAAGGTTTGTGGAACTTCTGATGGGTAAATAAAGACCTTTTATATAAGTATTTGATATTGTTGAAAATCTTAGGACTTGAAGACTGATATTTTAGTAAAATTAAATAATTTTATAAATTTTCGGGACGTCATTTACCTTAAGAACTTAAAACATTATAAAATGGTGATTTTCCCTGTAGATCTAGCTAACTGGGTCTGTCTGTTGACAATACATTAGGGCCCAAACAAAAGGAGCTAGCTGGATTAAATTTTTCACATGATGAGTTTTATTTGGTTTATAATTGGGCAATATCGGTCCATTAGTTCTAAATACTCTAAAATTATACTATAATGTATGGCGAAAATCGGGCACCACATATCCCTAGTCTCTATACAAGGTCCCCCTAAGAAAATTACTTGAACATTGTCATATAATAATCAATAACGTGATGAAATTGT
Source organism: Calliphora vomitoria (assembly GCA_942486065.2). Classification (NCBI taxonomy): domain Eukaryota; kingdom Metazoa; phylum Arthropoda; class Insecta; order Diptera; family Calliphoridae; genus Calliphora; species Calliphora vomitoria. The sequence continues at coordinate 49,539,747 of OW818029.2, read as the reverse complement.
ACAAAAATAAGTTTTATATGAACCTAAATGTTTGTAACAGCTTTTGTGAAGATCATTCTATAATTGTCTCTACCCTCTATATCAGAGAAATATATATATACCCACATATTTATGGTGGGTATACAAGCTTCAGCACAGCCGAACACTACACTCTTACTTGTTTTAATTGCAATTTTTTTTTAGTTAAACAAAATAAAAATTAAAAGAAAACTATTAAAAACTCTCTCTATGGCCTACAGAAGACATAATCTGTGAAAATATATAAGGTTAATTCGTTTATGTTTTTCCAGATTTAAAATGTGACAAATTGGCTTGAAAACTCGAAAACTTGACACTGAGTAAACTTAATTTAAAGATTATAGCAGTGGTTACTAAATTGTCAGGGTGTCCGTGAAGGGGTTTAAAAATGATAAACTTAAAACTTATAATTTCCAACAACTTATTAGGTTTAAAAATTGCCGCTACTTACTAAAGCATTTATTAATATAATAAATAGAATTTTGTTTTTTACTGCAATTGAAAAAACAAATTATATTTATGTAAAATTTTTTTATCGAGTCCGTGAAGCAAAAACACACTAATTTAAAGCACTGTATTACTTTAAAGTTTTAATAGTTTAACAATCTTTAAATATTCCAGTTTCATTTAAGAATATAGATAAAAACAAATAAAAATATATAAATGTTACAAAATAACAAGAACCCAAAACAAAATCACAACAATTTTAAATCCATTGAAAAAAGATGATAAAGAAAAGAAGACAGCAAACGAACCTGAAATACAATTAAAAGGAATCATTTTATTTTAAACTTACTTAATATACCCGCATACACTAGTTTACTCTTTTGCACAATACTGTAAGTAAAATTATATTAAAACTTTATGTGCGGCTACCTCTGCTACTGCTACTGCCACTGCTGTTGTTGTTTTTATTCGTGTTGCAATTTAGCCGCAGTGCTCTAACAACTACAATTCTACTCAACTTGTATGCAAATTCAAATACCGGAAATAGCCAACATTTATATTTAAAAAAAAGAACACAGTACAGTACATATACATGCATTCAAAATGGAGTGTAAAACAAGGAAAAAAGTAAAGCAATCTGAAAATGCTATTCACTTTGCAAATAGAGAACAAAACATCTGAATGAAGTAGCACGGTTTCCAAATGAAAATATATTTAAAACTTCTTTTTTTTAGATTTACTTGTGTAGGTTTTAGTTGAAAGTTTGTGAAAAATAATGATGTTTTATTAAGTCTATTTTAATGTAAACCCCATTCGTTTATAGTTATGCACATATGAAACATGTAAGTAATGTTATCGTAGGAAAGTCTAAATTTTTCTGTGATATTTAGAAGCTCAGGTTAGATAGGTCTAGTAAAAATAGATATCGGGACCTTCACTACATAGTTATTACTTAATCAGACAAATAATTATTCGCTGTTTTGGCCATGAGTTTTAGATTAAACAGTATGAAATTCGAAAATCTTTTTCAAAAATACTGCTTTCTGGAAATTGTGTATTTTAAAATAAAACTCCATAAAATGCAGTTAGCAAATGTTATTTTAGTCTGAAGTCTTTTTTTTAATTTTTTGCATTTTATTTTTATTATATAAGAACATGGCACTAACATGGCCCTTATTTTGCACTTTTGCTATTTTCGATGCTCCCAATGACTCAAAAATCGTCATATAAAATTTTTAGTGGATAACATTTACAGGTTTCATAATTAAGTTAAAGTTTCGTGGTTAAAGTAGAAATATTAAAAAAAAAATATATTAAAAAACTAAGGACTGAGATCGAAAAAACCTTAACACACGTTTTTTATTAAAACTTTTAACCCCAGTATTATTTGATTTTTCTTTTTTTTGATCAAGTTACCTTTGTAAAGCATGTCAGTTATTATGTTTAATGTCAATTATGTTCATTTCTTGTTAATCTCATTAAAATGATTGATGAGCAAAAAAATGCGTACTAAAATTATTAAATATTTTCAAAAAACCCAACTTGGTCCTAAAAAAGTTGGACTACCAGTTCGAACAAAGTGACAGAAAGCTCAATAAAAACCTTAATGGAAGGGTTTCCGGAAAAGGTTCATAAATTCATCACTATTGATTAGAACTAGAGTTTCCAATTCGGTTTTAACCGAAACCGAAACCGCGGTTTTCAAGGCCTAAAACCGAAACCGACAATCATTCTTCGGTTTTCACTTTTAATCTATTTTCAGTAGAAAAAGTAAAAATTTAGAAATGAGAAACAAAATTTTTCATCCAATATCTCTAAACACAGATCGGTAAAAATATCTTAAGATTTGTTTAAATTTTTTAAATTGTATTACAATAACTGCTTCAGATAATGTAGCAGGCTACCTTTCGTAAGCTAAATAATGCAAAATGTTTGTAACAAAGTCTTAGTTATTTTAAAATATTCGATAAAATTATGGATTACTAGCTTAATTGGAATAAAGAAATAGTAGTATTAAGTCTCCCTTTCTAAATTAATACTAATTCAGGAAAACAAATCTCTAGTTTCATGTTTATTGATTCATTGTAATGTGGATTATAGATCATTCTAAACGTATTATTAGAATTAAAACAGTACCATAAAGACCCACATTTTGTATTCCTACTCAGCATCATGAATGTTTAATTTCATATTTCTGTGTCCATTATTATAGAAAATACAAAAGAAAGGTAAGACTGTAATCACTTTTCGTGAATTCTAACTCATTCAGAATCATTTGCGCCTAATTTTAAGGTTTATTATTATAAAATATTCAAAAAGTACCTTTACACTAAAGAAATCGTAACATTAATTATCCGTTTTGAATTCGCGTTTCTAGGTACATCGTTATAAAATATTCTAAAAGTACTACTAGTTCGAAAAAGTACCTGCAATTCCTTTTTTATACTCTAACTCACTCAGGATCATGTGTGTTTAATATCCTGCTTATAGGCTCATTATTATATAAATTTTAATAATAGTTTCTGTTACTTCAATATCATTATGCCCTCTATCCTTGATTCTTTCTTTACTGAGAAGCATATCAGCCAACTATTATGTATATACAATAAGTAAAATAATTTATTATAATAAAAAGTACCATTAGAAGAAAAAGTACCAATTTTCTTTTATCCTCGTAAACACTTGTCAAATTTGAACTTAAAATTTGTTTAGCAGTTCTTATATTATCAACTGATTTAATAGTTAATAAATTATCACAAAACCGAACCGAAACCGATCGGTTTTCAATTTTTTAAAACCGAAATCGCGGTTTTGAAATTCTTCGGTTTTTTGGAAACTATAAAAATAAAATTTTTTTTTAAAAAAAGATAAAATAAAAATTGTAAGTTTACTGAATTCATTTCAATTAACATATACACAGTCTTACAAAAGTTTACATACCCCTAATATATTTCAAAATATCCCATAAATGTTCAATAACATTAAGATCGGGGGACTGCGGGGGATGTTCCTATTTGTTTTTAACGTTATATAGAAGCCATTCCTTAACTAACTTTGATGAATGCTTCGGATCGTTGTCCTGGAGAAATATTGCGTTGTCCTCCAGATCTAAAAGTTAGACGCTGGGAAGGTAGCTATCCTTTAAAATATCGATATACATGACCTTATACATAGTACCATCGATGAACCTGAGCTTACCGACAACATTTGCCGTCATACATCCCCAGACCATGACTGACCCGCCTCCATGTTTTATGGTGCAATTAACATTTTGTGGTAATAACTCTGCATTAGGCTTTCGCTAAACTTTTGTTCGTCCATCACCTCCAAAAACCATAAATTTATATTCATCTGTGAAATTTACATTCATCTCAAAATGTAGGGTCATTTACATGAGCATTTTCGTACTTTTGGGCATATTCTAATCGCTTCTGGATATTCACAGATCTAAGTAATGTTTTTTTTTTTCTGGCAACTCTGCTATTGTACCCATTTCTCTTGATACATCGGCGAACAGTCTGATCAGAAGCGATAATTTCTAGGTTTGTTCTCATTTTCCGGTTTAGTTCGACGGCACTTATGTTACTTATGTTAGGATTAGGAAAAATTCCAATTTGATTAAGAGATTTGCCATCATTTCTCAACTTAATGACCCTTTTTTCGAATTGGCTCAGAAATTTCTTTGCCTTTGCCCATTTTCTTCCACTAAAAATACTTTTTGATTTTATTTTGCCAGTGTGATCACTTTTAGTGAAAGTAAACTTTCTACCACTGATTTTACACAAAGCATCATAAAAATTGCAGCGGATATTTTAACTGTACAACATTTTTTTTGCAGAGTATGTAAACTTATGTCACATTAAAAGGATACCAATTACTCGCATTTTATTGTTATTTATTTAAAATATCAACAAAATATTATAAAATATGATTGAAATAAAATGTAGTTACAACTTTTAATAAAATTATATATTTTCCAAAAAAAAATAGAAAAACTTCAAACATATGTAAACTTTTGTATGACTGTGTATGTAAGTTGAGATTTTTCAATCTCAGTCCTTAATTGCTTGAATAAAAAAATCAACTAAAAATATTTTTTATGTCTTATATGTGCCGAATCTACCTATCATCAATAAATAAAAATAAAATATTTGACTGATATAGGGGCTATATAGGGGTAGAAAGTTGGTAGAAAGATTTATATTGATATAAAACTTGTTTGTGTCCAATTTCATTACGATATTAATTATTATAAGACAATTATTAATGTTCAAGTCATTTTCTGAGGAGGGCCATATATGGGGACTGGGAACAAACATTGCCCGATTATCGCCATACATTTCTTTACAATATATTAGGTTACTTAAACAATTTTATTATGAATGCCGCATAATCAGTATATTTGTGGCTGCTCAAACAGCAATACGTGAGGATATTTTCACAGGGACTTGGTGAAACCATGGATTGATATTAACCATTTTCAATAGTCCCGGTCCACACTATGAAACATTTGCTGCAAAACGTTTTGAAATTCTCTTTTGAAACTGCATTCGTGTCCACACAGTAAAGTTTTTGCTTTTCAGTTTTTGACATTTATGTACAGAACGAATATGAACGAATAAATGTGGATAACATACTCAACAAAAACTTCATGTACATGAAACAGAGTACCCTTTTCCATTCCACTTTCCCCTTTCATCAACAAACTCAAATGTTTTGCAGCAAATGTTTCACAGTATGGATGGGGACATACCAAACAAACCCTATTAACGGAGAGCATTTATAAAAAAATTCAGCCAGCTAGCTTCTTTCAATTTCCAAAATTTACTTAAAAAAAAAAACAATTAAAAGACTATAATATAACAATTATTAAAAAGGTTAGTTTACGCAGTATATATAAAGGGTATATAAATATTTGGACACAGTTCAAAATTTTGCATATGTTAATGAGTTATATCACAAAATTTTAATGTATATAAGAATTTCATAAAGATCAAGAAAATATATACTTTGTCTCACATGAATATCTCTCAATGTTATACACGGCACGATTAACTTATATATACCCTCATTCTATACTTGTGGTGGTGGAGGGTATAACCAATTAAAAAACTTGTATTCGGTTATAATAAACGCTACATGAGGATTAAAAAAGCAAATTTTAAAATTTCTCCTATTATGGGTTTGCGTGGAAACCGAATTCAAATTGGCTGACTTCGTAAACGCAGTGCTCGTAAACTCAATAGATTTAAATAGATTTCGCATTGTTTTTATACCCTTCACCGTGAGTGGCAAGTATATATGAGTGGTATATATAAGATTGTCATTCCGTTTGTAATTTCTAAATTTTTCATTTGCGATCGCACAAAGTATATACACCAGTGGACAATAAAATAGGTGTGTGTACTTCTTTTTTTAAAAAAGCTATATAAATTGTAAAAATTTACATCAATAAGGAATATTTCGCATTTTTTATTAAGGAAAACTTTTCTAAAATGAAATTCAGGGATTTCCACTAGCGGAAATCTATCCTGTGAAAAATTCTAGAATTTTTTTTATTTAAATTTAAAGATGGGAAAACTAAAATTTTTTGTAGAAAAAGTATGATTTTCATTAAAATCATATTAATTACGAATAAATTTCACATTAAAATTTATTAAAAACTTTTTTGGAGGAGACATCTTTTTAGTGGCAAAGATCGGCAACTAGTTCTTCACCACTCGGAACAAGAAAAAAGCTAAAATATTATTACCAAATTCTTTGAATAGTAAAAAAACTTCGTTACAAAAGCATTTTAACTAAAACAGAATTTTAGGAGATGAAGAGAAAATAAAAAGACCTCTCCAGCTGCTGATAATCGTATAGTCCTTTAACTAAATGAGGGCATAGCAAGTAATCTAAAAGGATTTTAAGTGTAACTAGGAAGGTAATATCATTCCGAATGGCCCAAAACAGATTCCTCGAAGTAAAATTATCGATTGAAATAGCTAAAACCATTATCCTGCTTATTCACGCAAATTTGAATACGAGGTAAAAGTTTGGCTTGGTGATTGAAGCATAGTGTAGACAAGAAGACGACAAAAAAGGCAAAATATCCTTTTGAAGAACGAAACTAAAAAAGTTATTTGGTAATGGTGCGAAAAAGAACCAAAAAGCATCAAAAGAATAAGAGTTCATTCTGCAATTTTCCAAAAAAAAAAAAATCTCATGGAATGGGGCTGGTTTACTTTGAATTGAATAGGTCCAATACCCATTATTAAAAATGCAATGGATGTTAATGTGTGCAAGGATTTATTGAAAACAGTTATGCTACCACATTGTGAGAAAAAGTATGCCTCCATAATGTAGACTTCAGCAAAATAATGACTCTAAGGACTCATCGAATTTGGGGAGTGCGTGGTTTTGGATGAAGAGCCAAGTCAATCTCCCTACCTAAATTCTATAGAAAACCTATGCGACAAATTAAATAAACACATTACTAAGCCTTTCTATAGTAATGACAAGGAATTTTTCAAAAATTTTTGTTATGCTCAGTCCCTGCTGAGGATAACAACAGTTATTGACAAAAGTAATGGAGGATTAACAGTCCGAATTATTATTTATACAAAACAATAACCGACTTCGACAAATCATTGTTTAATTTGAAGTTTTCCCAATAAACCTATTTTATTATCCAAGAATGAAATAATTGTAAATTAAAAAAAATTATAGAATTTTTCACAGGATATATTTCCGCTAGTGAAAAACCTTGATTTTCATTTTGGAAAAGTTTTCCTTAATAACAAATGCGAAATATTTCTTATTGAAGTAAATTTTTACAATTCATATTGCTTTTTTTAAAAAAGTTATTGTCCACATGTGTATATTCTGGATCATTATAGATAGCAAAGTCAATACAGCCATGTCCGTCTGTATGTTGAAATGAACTTTCCGTAGCCCCCAAATAACTTAGACACATGATTCATACATTCATAATTCGGAAAAAAAGGATAACCTCGATTTTTGACCTATTTTTGATCTATATCTGAGTTACTAAGTCCTTAATATAGACAATATGGATATCCATTAATAGATATATCAAATACCTTTGCAATGGCATATATAAGGCCAATATAAGTCAAATTTTTTTTTCACAAATATGTTCTATTAATTTTTTTTTTCTCAAATAAATTAAAAATCTTTTTCTTTAATTTTGTTTACCTAGAATTATTAAAAATTTTTATTTGAAAGTACAGAATTTTCCAACAAGAGGTGTTATTCAAAGAAAAATGGCGTTTTCTAGATAAATGATCGGATGTTTATTTCATAATAAAGAGGAAGGTATGCCGTTAATAATGAAAAACAACATCAGCCAAATGGCCACCACAATCACGCTTACAGGACCATATCCTTTTCATGAAATTTTCCATAACCAAAGTGGCTGCCCTATGTCCTCGATAGCCTCACGAATTCTATATTTGAGGATTTGAACCGACGCTGGGCTGTTGGCATAACCCTTATCTTTCACGTGGCTCCAAACGAAGAAGTCGCAAGGTGTTAAATCACAAGATCTCGGTGGCCAATTGTCGTCACCTCTTCGAGAGATAACACAGTCCGGAAACTTTTCCCGTAAAAGAGCAATGGTTTCGTTGCTTGTGTAGCACGTAGCGCCATCTTGTTGAAAGTAAACATTGTCCAGATCAATATCATCCAACTTTAACTTTTTTAATTAATTAGTTAGATAGAGTTTCAGTTATTACGTTAATGAGTTCTTGGTCAAACATTTGTTACAAAGGGCTCTATAAATACAGAAATTTACATCAAGCAATGTTTACAAAAGAGGATGCTGCCATTTATATGACTTCCTAATGTATCCACTTATTTTTGGACTGATTTGGCATCCCGTCACTATCGTAAGCAAGGTCTTGAGTGGTACTAGAACAATAATGTGTTATTTGTAACAAGAGATGCTCAATAAAAACCTTAATGAAAGGGTTTCCGAAAAAGGTTCTTAAATTCACCACTATTGATTAAAACTATAAAAAAATTTATTTTTTGTAAATTGTAATAATAATTTTAATCAAACAAAAAAAAAAAACAAAACTGTAGGTTTCATTATACCCTTCACCATGATTAGCAAGGGTAAATATAGGTTTGTCGTTACGTTTGTAATTTCCACATTTTTCACTTCCGACCCCATAAAGAATATATATTCTGGATCGTTGTAGACAGCGGGGTCGATATAGCCATGTCCGTCTGTCGGCTGAAAATCCATATCCCCTAAATAACTTACAAATATATCGGAAAATCTTCCAATACGGCTGCTATTATCGAGAAAATCGGCCCACAAATGGCTGAGATATAAGGAAAAAACCGGAGCAAATTCGATTTTTTGCCTATTTATACCCTACACAATCATAGGGGGGAGGATATACTTTATTTGTGCAGATGTTTTTTATAACAACCAAAATTATTAGTCTAGTACCCACCTTAAAGTATTCCGATCGACTCAGAATTGCTTTATGAGTCGATTAAACGATGTCTATCAGTCTGGCTGGCTCGCTGTCTGGCTGTCCATGTGCGCAAAGTAAAAAATTTGGTACATATAATTTTTTCGGCCCATGGACCAAGCCTATTGAAACTGGCTGAAATCGGTCCATTATTTCACATAGCCCACTTACAAATGTCCTCCCAAAATTGGACTTTATCGGCCATAAATGTTTCATTGATATAGGTATCTACACAAGTTTTTCTCCAAATAAGTTTTATATATACGGAATTCATGTCACCAAATTTTATTATGAGCGGTCTATAATTAGTCATAGGTCCCATATAATGCCTGCTTCCGATAATCACTTTAACGAGCATAAGTCTCCTAAAAATATTGGTATACACATAAAATTCAACATAAATAACTTCTTATAGACATTAATCATATGACCAAATTTCATGGTGATCTCATATAAGGCCCACTTCCGAAAATCCCTCACGAATATAAAGTATTGAAATTTTGAAAGAAAAATGTTTTTGCTCATTTACTTAGTGTAGGGTAATGATAGATATTTCAAAGTCCATTGGACCTACAATGGATAAAAATCGGGAAAAATATTTTTTAACCCGAATTTTTTTTGATACCCAAAACATTTTTTTGTCAGAAATTTTTTTAACAAATAAATTTAAAAAAAAAAATTGGAATAAAAATTAAAAACAAACAATTGAAAAAAACAAAATTTTGCCTCAGAGGGTAAATCAAAATTCCAAACAAGATATGAGCCTGAGAAAATTATCACTTTTTTGAAAAAATTACAGCAAGGCCCCAAATCTTTGGGGGCCCTTAAAAAAGGGCATGACTTTGGGAGAAACGGGTCTTTTTGTTTTTGGTATTTTATCACGTAGTGGTGTCCGTATATGGTTATTTTTGCACGGTGTATTTCAAAAAATTTCTATTGACGAAAAATTATTTTAATTTCTTGATTTAGTTTGGTATCAAATTGTAATGAGTTATCGAGGTGAAACAATTTTTTTATATTCTTTTTAAATTGGTGTTTTTTTTTCCACTTTTTATTTGACACAAATCATGAAACTTCAACTAAAAAGTGCAACCTCCAAACGCTATTTTCAAACATTGAGCATATTATTTTTAGATAACGACGAACAATTTTAGCCCTTGGTAGCATCGAAAATAGCAAAATTGCAAAATAAGGGCCACCCTAGCTTACACATATACATACACACATCCCAATACGCTTAAATGTATATATTTTTGTTCCTCAATATATGAGTGTACTTGACTAAACTAAAGGTATTTATGTTTGAGTACGAATTTATGTGGTTTGGTTTTTAGTCAGTGAAATTCTTTGTTTTATTTTATTTATTTTTTTTTTTTTTTTTTTTTTTTTTATTCTTTATTTCTTAAATTTTATTTAGTTGCATATAAATGAAGCAATTTGCGGTAACACCAACATTTCACTGTAAATCTCTTTTCATCTTCATACGAAATGTTGAGGTGAAAACAAAAAATTAAAAGTTTTTGGTAGTTTTTAGTTATGCATAAATATTTTATGGAAATATTAGTGATTTTGTGGGCAATCTTAGGAAATGATTTGTTATTTTAATTCTACAACAAATTAATTTACAACATTTATTAGAAAGAAAGTATTGCATACATTTCATTCCTTTGGCGAATAAAAATGCATTAGATGCAGTATCAATTATACTAACTAAATCAGGCGCGGATCCACGGTGGGAGGGAGGATATTATTACATGGTCATATTATAATTTGAAAATACTAACAATTAAATTATTTTTTTTATGTTTCTTTTTTTCCTGTGAAATATATAAATATGTAAATGAGTTAAACAATTTTGTGCAATATTGATTGTTCATGATTTTCTAAAAGTATTTTTTAAAATACAGTGAATTTGCAGAAAATAAATCGTTAAATGTAAACAGAATTTTTAGTGTTTTTATTTAGAAAATCAAGTATTATAAATAATGCATCTCCGAAATCTAACCATAAAAGCTAGTTTGGATGTTGTTCAGTCGTTTCATGTATGGACTACGCGTCCATGTATTTTAGAAAATTTGAAAACTAGATTTATTCGTTTTTCCACACATTTCTATCAATATGCAAAAGTTTGCAAAATTTTAAATTGAAATTTGGAGCAATAATATTCATATACATTTGTGTTCTGTTATTACCTTCAGCACAAATCGGTTGATTAGATGGAGTTGCAAGAACATATTTAATGATTCTCATTAAATATGTCACTAATTTTAATAGAGAACAAACGTTAAGAAACAATCAGCCCATTTTTTACAAAAATTAAAGTCGTTTTGAATGTTTACTGTTTTGTTTGTCCATATAAACATTCACTTGAGCTGAGTTTAGAAAATAAGGCCCCAATAAAAAATACTAAATACAGCACAGTCTTCCAGCAGTATTCAGCTTTGTTTTTAAATAATAAAAGTAATCTACAATAAGTAGTATAAATAAATTTCAAAAATAACTGAGTGGAAATTCAGAGACTTGTCATCAAAAGCACTTTTATTAATAAATTCGTTAAGAACATTCGAAATGATGACATTGGATTTCACATGGTTTGTTACAGTCTTACATTAACACAGCTTTTGTGAGATGCTGGAAATCCTTGTTGTAAAGCCAAGATTTCAGCAAAATCACCCCATTCAACACAGTGAGTAATTTTATCGCATTATGACATACATTCCATTGTTGGACTCAGTATTGAAGGATTTAAAAATTTCTAATACTGAAGATATTGTTACGAAATAGTACTTGAATTAAAATACAACGGTTTTAACGGCTGGTTAAAAGTTGCATAATGCTTCTCATCTTTTATATTTTTTGTTAACAGGAGTTAACATATATGTGAATATTATTAACATAGCTGTAGAACATGCAACATTGAGTTGAGCATTGTTCGTAAATATGGCAACACTAAATGATTAAGCTGCTAAGATTAACATCGAAAGCTCTAGAATTCAAATATACTAGTTTGAAGATCTTTGTAGAAAAATAACTTCCGAGAGTCATCTAGATGGTAATGCAGTGTATATAAATTAGCCGTGCGAACGCCAAACGATTCAGTCTGATTTGAAACATCGTAAAGTAAAGACAAATTAACTGCAATAAAGTGTGCTGTATTCCCAGTGAATTCTTGTACATTACAAATTTTAAACTATTAAAACTGCTTTTGTTTGCAATCAAAAGTATCCAGTTTTAAAAAGGTAAAAACGTAACAATATTTTAAATGCGTTTGATATGCCCAGGCTTCTTCAAAAAAAATAAGAACTGAGAGCGAAAAATTTTTATCATACATATATGTTAATAAAAATGAAACCACTAAACTTTACAGTTTTGAAACTTTTTTTATTTGATTGAAATTATTGTTACAATTTACAAAAAAAAATTGTTTTTATAGTGATTTATGTCACTTTGTTCGAACAGGTTGTCTATCTCTGTTTAAAATCTACCACACTTTTGGACACCTTTTTTGTGCTCTTCAATTCTCTATTAACAAGAGCCCAATATCTCTCCACTGGACTTAGCTCAAGGCAGTTTGGAGGAATTGCCTCTCTTGGTACAAATACCACATTATTGTTCTTGTACCACTCAAGACCTTTCTTACCATAGTGACAGAAGCCAAATCAGGCCAAAAATAAGTGGACACATTAAGAAGTCTTACGAATGGAAACATCCTTTTTTGTAAACATTCCTTGATGTAAATTTCGGTATTTATAGAGCCCTTTATAACAAATGTTTGGCTTTTTTGCGGCGACTGCATATTGCTTGCCATACCAAGAACTTTGGGAAAAACTTTTCTTCAACATTCCCTCGAGCATCTGCAACATAAAAAAATTGACCCAGAAGCTGCAAAAAATTTTCCATACGTTTAGTAACATTGGAAACAATTTGATAGCAGACCTTTGATTTTTTGGCCAACTTTTTGTAGGACCAAGTTGGGTTTTGTTGAAAATATTTTATAATTTTAGTACGCACTTTTTCTGGTCACTTATTTTAATCAGATTAACAACAAACGAACATAATTAACATTAAACATAATAACTGACCTGCTTTACAAAGGTAACTTGATAAAAAAAAAATCAAATAATACTTGGGTTAAAAGTTTTAATGAAAAACGTGTGTTAAGAATTTTACCATCTCAGTAAAGCTTTCATATATTGAGATACAAATTGTCGATGATCAAATTACAAATGAATTTGGAAAATTTTTCAAAACGCAAAAATAAATTTTATATAAGTTTAATTTCATAATTCTAAAAGAGTTCCTCCTAATTTTATCACGCTAATCACAACTTTGCAAACATTTTAAAAGGTTCCGTCGGTTTTCGAGATTTTTACACTTTTATGTTATCACAAAAGTCTTGTTTTTTAACAGATTTATTTTAAGAACTTGGAGATTATTTTGCAGATTTTTGTCGAATATTATAATAGTTTTAAAAATTATCAATGTTTTTCCAATTTTAATATAAAATATTTATAAAAAATTGTCTAGTATCTGTATTTACATTTAGCTAAACTACAATCTCTTTAAGTTAAACTTCTAAAAAAACATGACCTTTTGTGAAGACTTAAAAGTGCAAATATAAACTGACGGTACTACTTTAAAATGTTTGTCATATTTGTTATCAGCGTGATATAATTGTATAGACGAGAAGACCTCTTGAACTTTTTTTTATTTTTTTAAATCTATTGTCCGTTCTTTGTTTTTTTAATAAATAATATAGTTTGGAATGAAATGCATGTAATCATAATTGGTGTATTCGCGTATTTTCCAGTAAAAAATATCCAGTAACTTTATTTTAGAGAGTAAAAATAAATTACTCTCAATCTGAAAAATAATCAAAAAAGTACGGGAACAACAATTTGTAAAATAAGTTGTATTTTATTATAAATCAATTTTAAACGTTTGTTTTGTGTTATTTTACTTCTTTTCTTTGCAAAACTTGTATGTTTTAAAAATATTTTTTATGTTGATATTTTTTACTGCACAAAAAATGTCCAGTAAAATATATCATGTTCTCTATCTCCGAATTGTCACTTTTAACAATCTCTTGCTCTCTCGTTACAAGTTTCTAAAAGTAAACGAACGGAGTCCCGTAACTTCCAGTGATAATTTGTACAAATTATCAAGTACGTGAACACAACTAATATATATGAATGTATTAATAAATATTAAATATGAAGGGTGCCCCGATAGACTACACCATAGTGTGCCGGACTATAAATCTGGGGGTTGTGGGTTCGATTCCCGCCAGAGACTCTGGGTGGAGACTCTGCAGACAAGCAAAATGCTTCGCAGTTTGTGTTTGTTTAAAAAAAATTAAAATCGAATACAAATTCAATTTCAATAATTTTTATTTTGACATTATAATTAGTTTAATCATCGTGAAGAATAAAATGTTTTTTCTAAAAACAAATAAAAATATACCCCCCCCCCCCCCCCCCCCCAAAATACTTTGGCTGCATCCGGGGCTTAACGAAATACTAATAAGCAGGAGTGTTGTATTCGGCTGTGCCGAATCTTGTTTACCCACCATCAATAAGTGATATATTTTTCTGATACATATGTTATATGGGAAGTAGGGTCAATTGTAGAACGATCCTCACAAAAGTTAGAAGAAGGATTTAGGTTCATATAAAAATTGTTTATGTACAATTTCATCACGATATCAATTATTATAAGACAATTATGAATGTTTAAGTCAGAGCAGGACCTTGCATATGGACTGTGGCCAAATGTTGACCAATTTCGCCATATTTTACATTATAATTTAGAACGAAGTATTTAGAACGAATTAGAGCATAATTTTTTTAAACATATTTATGCGTGCTCAAGCAGTAATTCGAGTCGCCATTTGTATGGGCGCTATGTGAAATCATGGAGCGATACTGACTATTTTCAATACAAAACAAACCTTATCGTATTTTCAACAGATAGACTGACGGACGGACATAGCCATTTCTTAGAACCTTATAAGGTCTCAGAATATAATTACTTTTGGTTCTGTGACTAATATTTCGATATGTTACAAAAGCTTGATGTATAAAGATATCTACACAAATTTCTTTACGAATAAGTTTTATATACAAATAAATTTGTGCGGAACGATTCATAATTGAACATAGCTCCCATGTAAAGCCCACTTCCAAAACTTACATTAAACAGCAAATTTAAATTTAATACAAATATGTTTAGTATAGAAAGAAATCAAGCGGTCTAATTTCATTGCGTTCGGCCCGTAATTGGTTATAGCTCCCATAAAACCCATACATCCGAAAATCACTCACGAAAATATATTATTGAAATTTAAAAAAAAAAAAATGTGTTGCTCGTTTAGTCAGTGTAGGTCGGACTTGACCGCTTATACTTTCTTACTTATTTATATTAACGCAAATATAAATTTTCCTGAAATTTTCACAACGTCTTTCTGTATATGTATATGAATTAAGGGCTATCTTTCATTAAAAAATTTTAAGTGGGCGAAATCCCACGCCAACCTTAAAAATAAAAATACAGCTTCTTCCTTGTAATGGACATGTTAAACTCTAAATGAAATAAAAATCGTTGAGGCAAAAAGTGGCAGCTAATTTTTTAAACATTAGAAAGCTATATCTATATAGATGACGACAAAAAAAACTAAAGCTTACTTCTGTTAAATTACCATTTAAAATTCTAATAGAATTTGGACATTGAACAAAAATTTCACATTTATAACACACATGTACATAATTGCATTTTTTTTCTAAACAAAACATATTTTCTGAAAAATTTAAACAGTAATTTTTACTCTTATCTGTGTTATATTAATTACACGAAAAATTTTTTTTTTTAATTGTTCTTATTATTTTTTGACGACAATTTCACTTGTACTGTTAAATGTCACTTGAGATATTAATTTTTTAACAAAGAAGCAATTACTTGTTTTTAAGCAACGTATCAATGCTAGTGTAGCTATTTAAAGAAAAAAAATGCCGTTATGTACTATGGACACTTGTCAACATATTACCATACAAAAAATTTGCTTGTAAAACATTTTAAAAAATGACTTTTTTCCGGCTAGATTGAGCATTTGGACCACTGTGCAAGGATAAAAATAGTGTCCATTTTCATCGTTTTGCTACAACATTCTTCTCTTCTAGAAATGTATGTTTTCACTATAATTGGAAATATTAAACCAATATCACTGTGCTTGATATTTATATTTATTTACTATCAAGTCATTAAATATATTTATGAAAACATATAAACTGAAATTGCATGAGTTTGGCATTCTTACTATCTACATCCAAATACACCAATTAAATACACACTGAGCACAAAACATTTTTTTCGTGATAACAAAAATTATTTCGAAGAGAATTTATACTTCAATTTCAACAATTTGTCTCAATAGTGGTAACGAAACTATATTTTTTTTAATAAGTAGTGTTCCAGTATTCGGAAAAATCAATTAATAATACTCGAGCCTTTCGATTTGCAACACAATTGGTTCTCATAGTGAATTCATGTTATATGTCTTCAATAAAAAAAATTTCATTATTCATGTAATTTGTATGAACAATATCAGTCTCTACATCTGTCTCTTAAACACTTTTGTTGCTACCTAATGATAATTGTGCTTTCTAAGAACATACATATGTATTGCATAGCCTTTCATTAACTTTAGTTTTTAACAAAAAGTGGTATTAAATACAAAATATTTTGTTTATGTACAATTGTATACTTAGAAGTTAATGAACCTAATAAATTAGTAGCAAATGCTTTCTAAGTCTGCAATATTTTGTATTCTATATTGGCATATCTATTTCATTATCTTAAGGTTAAAACAATTAAGAAAGTGTTACCCTACATCGAATTCGAAAATATTTTAAACCATCAAACCATTAAGACTCTGGAAAGAATGAATGTTTATGGTAATTGTACCAAAAGTACATGTATATTGTATCGACTCAACTTAAATATTTCAACCAGTACTTTGATTATAAGGTGTACATGTTCAAACAATCAAAGAGACTACATTAAATATTCTGAGGTGGTGATTCTTAATCGCTTTTTCAATCTAATATGATGGAGTAGGGTATACAAATAGTTTCGTCACTGATACGTGGTCTTTTTTAGAAGATTGAGATTTAATTTTTTTTACTGCAAGCCAAATCAATAGATTTATTAGAAAATGGTTTGCTGAGTTAATCAGAAATTTTAAAGATATTTAAAAGGTCTAATTATTTATTATACGGCAATTAAATCTATATATATAGACAACTATTTATTACATTCACATGTAGTTCATGTAATTTAATGTAATTAAAATTTAATTGAATGTATTTAGAATTGATTATTTTAAAGCATACTTTTATGGTGGTGCGAAATATTATTCCAGGAATTGCGACTCTAAATTGGAACGCTTAAAATAAGCAACTGCCCCAAAATGATGAAAAACTATGTGGAATTACACACGGACAAATATGAGCTTTGGAAACACATGCGCGTTTTTGGAATTGACAGACGGGATCTGCAAATGAAATACTGACTTATTTATTTTTGAAGTAATCCTTCGATTAAAAGTATGATGTAATGTCATATATCTTGATGTCCATGGATGTTAATAGTTAATAACATAAAGAACATTACCAAGTTTACACAAGAGTTGAATTTTGAATTGTATTGTTGCTATTCCATACATAGTATGGAATAGTAAACAGGGCAAAAATCTATTAGTTTGCTGGCACATACTAACTTTTTTTTCGAAATTTTCCATGATAATTTTCCATAAATTTGGCAGAATTCTTAATACCGAAACGAGAGTGTACACGACAGGAAATGTCTGGTGAAGTAATCCAAATGTATCCTGGACTATATGGTATGTGGTACCGTATTGTTGTATCCACATGTCGTCCATTGTTGTGGATCATCCAATTTATGTTATCACATCAAAAAACTGTTTTTTCGACTGTAAATAAAAAACATTAGCACAGGAAGCACATTTATTTTATGAATATTTTTTCCCTTTTCTTAGAAAAAAGGTCATGTAGTGAATCGAAAATACTTTTATAATTCAATAGATATTTAAGTTTGAAATTTCAACTTTTTTCCACATATTAATTCGTTAATTTAAATTTTTTTTTTTTTTTCGAAATTGTTTTTTAAAAGTTTTTTCCAATTTTTTTAATTAAAATTTTTTTTTTTTTAATTTATTAGTGAAAAAAGTTTATGACAAAAAAATGTTTTTTGTGAAAAAAAAATTCGGATTAAAAAATATTTTTCCCGGTTTTGACTCATTGTAGGTCCAACTTACTACAGCCTTATATACATCGTTGCAATGGACTTTGAAATATTTATCATCTGATATCCATATTGTCTATATTTATGACTAATATCGAGATATAGATCAAAAATATGCCAAAAATAGGGGTTGTCTCCGATTTTTGCTCATATCTCCGTTATTTATGGACGGATTTTGCTGATTTTAAATAGGAAACTTCTCGAAAGCATGTCTGGAGGAATTATTGAAGATTTGGATCCCGAAGATATCTGGGTTCTTTAGAAAATTGATTTCAACAGACAGACAGACGGACATGGCTAAATCGACTCTACTATCTATAAGTATCCAGAATAGGTATATATAGGAGGGTCGGAAAGTTATATTGTGGAAATTACAAACGGAATGACAAACTTATATATACCCTTCTCACGATGGTGAATGGTATACAAATACAGCATTCTTAAATAAAATTCCAAGTCTTTCAGTCTGGGACAAAACAGTAAATCCAACTTTTTAAAATTTTTTAACGTTTTATGTTAGACAGATATATTCAAAAATATTCAATTCAACTGTTTTCTGTCCAACTAAAGATTGTACTAACATTTTATTAATATAAAATTTTTGGCACAATTTGTACTTAAATGTAATTAGACAACACAAATACTTAAATTGTTGTAACATGTGCTCTTCTCAGTATCTAATCTTATACTAGATATTCGAATTAATGTTACGTTTTCACCTTTAAAAAACTGGGTTTATTTCCTATAAATAAGCCGGATACTTTTGATTGCAAATAAAAAGCAGTTTCAGTAGTTTAAAATTGTAACAACTCTTTATTTATTTAGAATGTACAACAACAACAGAATTGAATAGTCACTCAGTGTCTTTATACACGTATATAAATTCGCAGAAATACACGCACACACTTTATAACGTACAAGTATACACGTACAAGGCAGTTGATGTTAACTCTAACACCTCCAATGATCAACTCAACTCACGACTGCAGCCTCTGCCGCTATTTATACACGCACTGCCATCTTCATCCGAGTAGTCGAGATTGTACTTAACGGTCAACTAGTATGTTCGATTTCTAGAGCTTTCGATGTCATTGCCAGCAGCCCAAACATTTGGTGTTGCCATACTTACAAACAATGTCAATGATGGATGCTGCAGGCAGTCGTTACAGACCGTTGAATTCAAATTTATTTTGAGCCTTGTTTAGAAAAATCTTATTTCAGAATTTAGAATGTCAGCAATTCATTCTATATTATATCAATTCTTGGTTCTCATTCAAAGTCAATGTTCAATTAACTCAGCTTTGTTAATTCGAAATAAAATTTAATTATGTATTATAATAATTATTTATTCAATATGTGTTTATTTTGTTTTTAATCAATTACAAAATGAATTGAAAAATATTTTCTAAAGTAAGTTTGTGTATAGTCACCTATAATGCCAAATTTTATAGAATAGAATATCCATTAAAAACTAAATTTTTTGGTTGTTACCCCCATTTATCGAAATAAACGAAAATCTGGGCTTACAAAAAAACACGAGTTATGGCCTTTCTATATTAAGGTAACGATATATTTTTCAGTTACAACTCGACAGAAGATCATGAAACATGTATTACCGTTCCCAGTGTTTATTTAAATTAATATTCGTTGGTTATTTTGTCTACTAAACCATTAGATATAGCAATTGTAATTCAAATTATTATAAAAATTTATGTAAAAAATAAAAAGTTCGGCATGTCAATCGCTTCAGTAGTCTCGGAGTTATAATAACAAATTTAAGGAAAAAATATATTTTTTTCTTGAAAATAGCATTGGCAGAAATTTTTCTGATTTAATGCTTTATCGCAAATTCAGATGTAATGGGAACAAACTGATATATCGATCATAAAAGTCGATTGATTATTTTCGAATTTATTCACAATTAAGTGAATTCTCAATAAGCGTGAACTTTGAGTGGAAATTTTACAATTTTTTCACATTTGTTTTGTTATTGTAACAAAAACAAAACACATGTGAAAAAATTTAACCCTTATGTGTGTGAAAAAAAAAACACCTTTAACAGTGTGATAGGGTACCCGGGTTCCACATACAGAACCTTTGAAGTTACATATTATTGGGCAATTTATAGAAATGCTCTAACGTTAAATCAATAAATGGGGATTCCCATTTACATACACAGTACTCAAATAAATTTGGCCAATAGAAAGGCTACTCAGTATTGTGTTGTGTGCGTATAAGTAATATTTTTCATATAATTTGTATGTGGTACCCGGGTGCTCTGTCACCCTGTTAAAGGTGAAAATATAAAATGATTTACCACTCCCTCCCAAGCCGAGACACAAATGTGTCCATTATAAAGAATAATATAACAAAAAGTTAGGAATTCTCAGAAAGTTTCAAGCGACTATGAATTCTGAATACTTAGAAAGTTGCAATTAAATACCCTGTCACACACATATGGGTTAAACTACTGAGCCAATTAAAATGCAATATATATGTGAGAATTTGTACATAGCATGGGGAAGTTGTTCTCAAAATTCAGTCAATCGAAAGAAGAACATTAACCACTAAATTTTATGTATATCAAACAAAAAACTAAAATTTTATTAAAATTAATTGTGAAAAAATTAGAAGAAAAAGGGAGATATTCGCAATATACTGTAAAGTATTATTTCAGAATACTTAGAACTAATATTTGCACAATTTTAGTAGGATTGCCGCATAATCAACATATTTATGACTGCTCAAACAGTATTCCGGGTGGACATTTGTATAGGGGCTAGGGGAAATCTTGGACGAACTTTACCCTTTTTTTTATACCAAAAAAACTTTATCAAAAGAATATTTGTGGAAATTTTTAGCCAGATAGCTCCTTTCGTTTAGACCCTATCGTGTTTTCAACAGACAGACGGACGGACGGACAAAGCTATATCGACCTATAATCTTATGAGAACCCAGGATATATATAAGTTATGGCTCTACAACCAACATTTCAATATATTATAGACGAATGACTTAAGCCTTTTTGTAACAAATGTGATTCAGTAAGGATTTAATTACATAAATAAATAATTCTCAAAAGAATGAAATCACTACGTTTGAAATACTAATGGTCTAATTCATAATAATTTAAAACAGCTTTATAAGTCGTTAATAAGAAAAAATTCAAAAAAGAGTATTCATAAACGTTTAATAGTGTTATAAATCTGTTATAAACCATTCATAAATTTGAAATATTTATTGTAGCTTCAGCACTACTTTAAACCTACTTTAAGGTATTCTTTTTACATTTGTTTATAAATTTGCAATAATAGACGATCAGTGTTGCCAGGAGCTGGCAAAAAAAGAAGCTATATTGACTTCAAAAAAAGGCCAGAAAAAGCCAAACTGCTTTAAAAAAATGCCAAAAAAAAAGCTAAAATATTATAAATTAAGAATTTTGTTTTATATTTATTTTTAAATAAAAAATTAGAAAATATGTTCATAAAATTCATAAAAATAAATAAAATTACACGAAATTTTGGTTTTAGCTTCGTGGTTTTTTCTAGCCTTTTTTTATTTAAAAAAGGCTATTTTCAAATTAAAAAAGGCTAGAAAAAAAGCCACGAAGCTAAAACCAAAATTTCGAGGCTAAAGAGTAAATAAAAAGGCTAAATTTAGCCTCAAAAAGGCTAAACTGGCAACACTGTAGACGATACTATTGCAATTGACAAACGTAATTTTAACTCCGCTGGGGAATATATTCCACTATAATAAGTAATATATTGTTACGATTTTGCAATAGCGATTTGAATTTAACGATCAGTAACGACTGCCTGCAGCATTCATCATGTTTGTTAACACGTCCATCAGATTCTGCTTGTCAACAATGTTGATGGCATGCGGTTATTAGCATTGTTTATAAGTATGGCAACACTAAATGTTTAAACATTGACATCAAAAGCTATAGAATTCGAATGTACTAGTTTGTCCGTTAAGAGAATTGTAGAAGATTCACGATAGATGGCGCGTGTATAAATAGTGGCAGTCGTGAGTGATCATTGTCGCTGTTAGAGTTAACATCAACTGTCTTGTATGTGTATACT
This sequence comes from Calliphora vomitoria, assembly GCA_942486065.2. Lineage (NCBI taxonomy): Eukaryota > Metazoa > Arthropoda > Insecta > Diptera > Calliphoridae > Calliphora > Calliphora vomitoria. Next base: position 49,517,390 of record OW818029.2, on the reverse strand, counting down.
TGTACATTATAGAGTGTGTGTGTGTATTTCTGGGAATTGATAAACGTGTATAAAGACACTGAGTGATTATTTATACTGTTGTTATTGTACATTTTGAATAAATAAAGAGTTGTTACAATTTTAAACTACTAAAACTGCTTTTATTTGCAATCAAAAGTATCTGGTTTATTTAAAGGAAATTAACCCCGGCAGTGAGCTACGTGAGGTTCGCAAGTGAGTTTGATTGCAATTCTTGTCATGGAAGAAGGTCCACACAATCTAATATACCCATTCTATAATTAAAATAATATGTTTCCTTATAGAAATTCATTAAATTTTGTTAAAAAATAACAGAATGACAATAAAAATAAATTAATAAAACAAATCATAAAACAGTGATGTTTCCTTTATCACAGAATATTCGTCATTCCAATACTTTTACTAATAATTGAAATAAAATATATAAAAACGTTTGTATATTAATACATTTTAGCTTAATATAAATTTACTAGAATCAGATATACATTCTACAAGGTGGCGCAAAAGTAATCCTCCTATCAGAAAATGCTATAAATTTTGCCGATTATTGGTCAAATAAATAGTCAGCAATATTCCGCGTTCTGGAGCAGTGTAGCGTAACATTGTTTATTAACGTGTATTTCGCATGTGTTTACTACACAAATGTCAAAACAGAACTGACATTAGGGGCCTCGCAAAATTTATAGCATTTTCTAATAGGAGGATTACTTTTGCGCCACCTGTTATCTCTAAAAATTAGTTTTTGTCTTCAAAAATATAATATTACTAAAAACAAACAATGAAAAATAGAGAATTAACGAATATTTTATTCTAATTGCAAGCAATACACTAACAAAAAAAGGGGAAATAATTGAGAAGCATTGCCAGCTTGGACAAAAAGCAGTACATTACTAATTGTGCCTTTAACAAATGTTTATGAATACAACACTTTTGTTAAAGATCTATAAGGCTAAAGTGTTTGTTAACAAATTTATGCTATAAATCTACAATAAGTTTTTATTATGAATTAGACAGTAAGGAATTATGCCTAGAAAATGTTTTAATGGAATGGTTCAGAGAAAAAAATAAATTTGATTTTGAAAATTTAATTAAGAAATAATTCTTGCAAACCATCTTTTGCTTAGCAATTAACCCTATGAGTAAATAATGTATTAATTGAATATTTAAAATATCAAATTTGTTTTCTTTTTGAGAACAGAATTTATATATTTTTTTTTTTTTGGAATATGTATTTTATACATACATATAAATTATATAAGTGTCGTTAAAAAATCTTGATTAAATTTTAACAAAAATTTATGTACTCAAATGTTTATATATTTCTTTTAAACTAAATCAATAAATAATATTATGGCTTCTTGAAATCCTATAAATTTAGTATGTCTTTTTTTTGTAATTTTATATCATAAAACATTATGAATACTTAGTATAGACATTTGTGGGCAAATACAATATCGTTAGGAGAATTGTTGGAATATTTTTTTTTTTTTGAATTGTATTGATGTTACAATATTTAGACACACATAGAAAAATTATTGGATTTTGTTTCTTTTAATAAAACAAGTAGGAGTCTTATATTCGGATGTGTTGAATCTTATATACCGACAATTTAATACGGAAGTGAAATTTATATGGGAGCTATGAAGAATTATGGACCGATCTTCGTAAAATTCGGTACTACGATTTTTACGTTGAATTTCAACTTGAAGTGTTCCATGTATGAAAGCTATGACCAATCATGGATCGAAATTCCTACAATTCGGTGCAACGATTTTTGTATACATGGTGGTAATTTATGTCAAATTTCAACATCATAACCAAGTTTATAAGAAGTTTATGTGTAATTAAGATAAGTGATATTCGGAAATGGACCTTATATGGAAGCTACCGATCTTCAAAATATTCAGTGTTACGATTTTTATGTATATGAAAATTATTTGTCTTGAATTTTAATGTGTTAACGATATTTATAAGATATGTAGGCATTTAAATGATTTTATGTATGTAAGGGCTGCGGTCAAATATTTAATATGAAACTAATATCGTTTTTTGCACGTGAAACTTACTTTACTAACTTACAAAATATAACATTTTTGCCAAGCAGGTGTTTTTTCTCATCCATGTAACATATTACCTATTGTTCTTAGATATTCTTAAAAAAATTAATAAAAAATGTTTAGCACAGTGGTCCAAATTCTCAATCTAGCCGGAAAAAAGTCATAACGACAATTTCACTTGCACTGTTAAATGTCAATTGAGATATTAATTTTTTAACAAAGAAGCAATTGCTTGTTTTTGAAGCAACTTATCATTGCTAGTGTAGCTATTTAAAGAAAAAAAATATGCCGTTATGTACTATGGACACTTGTCAACTACCATACAAAAAATTTGCTTTTGAAACATTTTAAAAAATTACTTTTTTCCGGCTAGATTGAGCATTTGGACCACTGTGCTTAGGTCCATTCCTTTAAAAGGTTTTTGGTCGCTTAGTGGGATATCTATCAAAATAAATATTTTGAAACTCAAGACCAGTGTTGCCATTTTAGCCTTTTTGAGGCTAAATTTAGCCTTTTTATTTACTCTTTAGCCTCGAAATTTTGGTTTTAGCTCCGTGGCATTTTTCTAGCCTTTTTTTAATTTGATAATAGCCTTTTTTTAAATAAAAAAGGCTAAAAAAACCACGAAGCTAAAACCAATATTTCGAGGATAAGGAGAAAATAAAAAGGCTAAATTTATATTTGTGAGACATTTTCATTATAATTCATTACTGTTTTTCATTTAGCTTTTCAACATACTCAAGAATTGTGCAGTATTAAAAGAACAAATAACAATTGCCAATACCAAGTGTTTCAAAATGAAATAGAGTATTTTACTTATATCTGAAAGCTATAATTGTCTAGCAAATTCGCTTTCAAGACAAAATTGTTATTACACATTATATTCATCGTTATATCATGGACAAGATCCCCACAAACTCTTGAAGGCTTGTGATACTCGATGGCTGTTATTTGAAATAGCCGTTAAACGTATTGTGAATCTGTGCTTCGAGTTAAGTGATTAATATACTGATTATAATTTGCTGTATTATTTTTTTTTAACCCAGTAAGCAATTCAGCGGATCCAACAAAGCTGTTTTCTGATTTAAAATTTCTTCTCCATAGTTTGTGTTTTCAAATTGTAATACAATGCAAAGAATTTGATACATCATTTGAAGAATGAGAGATAAAATAACGAACGGTTTTAGTGACGATTCTGAAAAAAATAATATGGCAAATTAAACAAATTGAGCAAATGCGACAAAGATTTTCATATGAAAACTCTTCGCTAAATCGATTTTTTATCCGTTAATAATACACTTAAAATAGTACTCGTAAAACCAAAAAAATATATTATGTATGTGAAAAATAGTAAATGCTTAGTACTTGAATTAAAAAAAAAAAACAAAATTTAAGATTTGTCTGTATAAAAATATATATATATATTTAATGTCAAGTGAACCATCTTTTGAAATCGATGTCTTCCGGTAGTTAGTTCTATTAGATAGTAATTCAGACACAATTTTTCAACAAGATCGGTCGAAAACTTTCTGAGTTAGAGGGGATCAGAATTTGACATTTTGGCCAAGCAGGTGTTTTTTCTCATCCATGTAACTTATTGCCTATTGTTCTTAGAAAAATGTGTCCCAAATAGTTTACATAGCTATTTTTTCAATCTTTCGGAAAAAAACTTTTTTTTTTACTTTTGTTGCAAAATCTAAAACTGTTTCAAAATGGGCCCCTTCTTAAATTTTTTTTTGCTCAAGAGAAAGCTTAGGTCCATTCCTTTAAGAGGTTTTTGATCGCTTAGTGGGATTCGAGTGAAATATCTATCAAAATAAATTTTTTAAATTTTTTTGCAAATCTAAATTTTTTTCGAAAATGGGCCCCTTTTTTAAATTTTTTTTTTTTTTTTTTTGCTCTAAAGAAAGCTTATTTCCATTGCTTTAAGAGGTTTTTGGTCGTATGTATATTTATTATTAATGATTAATGTTATTTTTTGTTTGCTGCTGAAGTATACCTTTATAATTTTATTTATTTTTATGAATTTTATGAACATACTTTCAAATTTTTTATTTAAAAATAAATATAAAACTAAATTCTTAATTTATAATATTTTAGCTTTTTTTTTTGACTTTTTTTAAAGCAATTTGGCTTTTTCTGGCCTTTTTTTGAAGTCAATATAGCTTCTTTTTTTGCCAGCTCCTGGCAACACTGCTCAAGACATACAATTTTTAATTTTTTTTTTTTTTGCAAAATTTAACTTTTTTCTAAAAATTTGGCTTTTTTCAAATTTTTAATTTTTTTTGCTTAAAAGAAAACTTAGGTCCTTTCCTTTAAGAAGTTTTTGGTCGCTTAGTGGGATGCGAGTGGGATATATATCAAAATAAATTTTTAACTCAAAAATTGTATGTCTTGAGTTACAAAACATCCAATAGAACTAACCATGGTGCAAATTTCATCCCAATCCCACTTGAGATGAAATGCCCCATATACGATGAATATTTCAATACATTACACAAGGAAAGAGAAAACCAATATACCCCCCATCTTTTAAGTTTTAAAGTAGAAACAAATCTATATAAATATATAAATGTCTTTGTAAGTTTGTTTGTTTGTTTATTTGTTTGTTTGTTTGTTTGTTTGTTTGTTTGAGCATCACGCCTAAACGGCTCAATCGATTTTATTGAAATTTGGAACGTAGATAGATCCTTACTTGGAAGCGTCAATAGGCTATAACTTTTTTCAATACTAGGACCAGAAAGGGGTAAACAGGGGGAAAACCGGTAAAATTGGTACCTTTAGTTCTTAAACAATAAATACTAAACGGCCGAAACGATTTTATTGAAATTTCCAACATAGACTACGACAGGGGTAGCGAAGCGCACCGGGTCAAGCTAGTAATATATAAATAAGTATTGTTTTTGAGAGTTTCCTCAAAGAGACATCAGGAAAGTAACAATATTAAAATAACCTCTGCTAAATTTTTTTTTATAAAAACTGATGCTGTATCAGACCAACATTAGTATTTATTTCTTTATCTGTATACAATTTTTTTCTTTTTGATTTTTTGTTGATGTTTTGTTTTTTTTTTTTTTTTCCTGTTCCAATATTTGTATTTCTGCAATTCTATGTCATACATAGAATAATTTAAAAAACCACCATACATCTATCTACATTTGTATGTATTGAATACACACAGTTATAGAAAGTTATGAATAAGCAAATGTAGACATAGAAATAAATGAATGAAGCAATGAATGAATGAATTATTGTATGTCTATGGAGTAGATATATAACATGTTTCATCCAACCAACCATCCATCCATTCAACCAACCATCTATCCACTCAACCAGGCAACCATCCAACAACTAAAAGTAAATTGAATAACGACAGAAATTGTACAATATGAAAAATTGATTTGTCTTTCGTTATGTTTCATATTTTTTTTTGTTTTTTTTTTTTTTTTTTGGTTTGGTTTGTTTTGTTTTTCTTTCATTTTTTGATAGTCAATGTAGTATGAGAAAAGCCAATATAAGAAATTATAACTACAATGGTACAACATTGATTTTGTACAAAAAATTATTCTCTTTTACCACTACCAAGAACTAGATTTTAGTACTTTTTCTTTTTTTTTAGCATGAAAATAAAATCTACGGTCATAAATAATAAAAAGAGTAAAAAGTTTTTCGTATTTTTTTTTAGCTTCATCTGAAATTAAAGAAAAAATCAAAAATCACTACAACAATAAACAAACAAAAAAAAAAATGAAAGCAAATGAATTTTGAATATATTGGGAAGGTTATCTAAATAAAATAAAAAGTGGAAGTATAAAGTGAATGCGAGACACCTTATTTAGGAATATATTCCAAGGTAATTTTACAACAGCTCAAATATCCATTCAGTTAATATTACTTTGTTGTACGAAGGATGGAGAAAATATAAGATGTCGATGTTCCCAACTAAAATTAAAGTTTAGCTTGTTTGAGGAGACCTTTTCTCATAATTTTAGTCTAAGAGTCAGTATTTGGTGAGCTGGATTAAAAAATAAACTGGTGATATTTTACGGTTTTTATGACTTTTTTCATAGTACATATTACAATAGTTCACGTGAAAAGTCTTTGAAAGGCGCTCTCAATGTCACATCTAAATTCTCGTACAAATCTAAAAAAATAATTGAAGTGTTTTTAGTTTAATACGTTATCTACCTTATTTACTTGCTTACTTAATTTTTTATTTTTTTTTTATTTTGTTTTTTCTTCAGTACAGATCTATTACAAGAAGGGTTAACGAAATTTTGTTTCAATTAATTTTGTAAATGTTTAAAAGCAAAACGAAAACAAAAGAAAACATATTTGCACTCAATTTGTATTAGATTTGAATTAAAAAAATTTTAAAGTTAAAAGGTTTAATGAATTAATTCAATAATAAATGAATTCAAATAAAAGCGTTTGACTAAAGCGTATGTATGAATTTGATATGAAGGGTATGGCAAATAAACTAGATTGCTTAAAGTTTTAATTCGAAATTAAGATTTTAGTGAATTAAGCTTAAATTTAATTAACAAAATCGAAGCTCTGCTGTAAATCTATCTAACCTAATACACAGTGTCGGTCAAAAGACATTGCACAAAAATTGCTTCTATACTATTTCTATAGGGAAAACAAATTTGGCTGTTTTTTAAAACAAACGATATATGATACGAAAATTTCCATCCGTGATCCCAATCACTTCTTTCTAAATAGTTTTTAACAGGTATTGCAGCATGTGTCCTAGCGTTGTCATAATAGAATATAACGGGTTCATGTCTGGCCATATTTTCGACCGATGATCACTTAAAACGAATCAGTTTCATTCGGTACAGGTTCTCTGTAATGGTCTGGCCAGATTTCACCAGTTCATAATATATAGGACTCTATTGGTTCCACCAAATGCAGAGCATAGCCTTAGCGCCAAGGATATTTGGCTTTAGTGTCGATTTGGCTGGTTAGTCGAGCTAGGCGTACAATCTTTTAAGATTCGAGTTATCGTAGTGGATCCATTTTTCATTGCAAGTAAATATTAGATGCAAATATTATTTTCATTTATAGCGTGCAAGCAACATTTCAGATATACAAAATCATCTTTCAAGGTCCATCAGCTTCAATTCGTATGGTACCCAATTTCCCTACTGTTGTATGAATCCTGCTGCCTGCAAATTGTTCATTGAGTAGCTCCCAATGCTCTTGCAAGATCTTGTTCAGTTTGACAACAATCTTCATGGAGTTGTGCTTCCAATTCTTGGTCTTAAAAATTATTTGGCTAGCCTGGACGATCTTTGTCATCCGTGTGAAAATCAACACATTGAAATCGATAAAACATATTTATTATAAGCTTCGGTGAGCAATCGGTGTGTTGCAGCGGCATTTTTTTTTTCAAATTAAAGAAGTAAAGCAAAACCTTCCATATATGACGCTTTGTTAGCAGAATTTTCATTATGTTATTTACACTATAATATTCAACAACTAAATGAGAATAAATGGCAGATATGTAGGGTAGAAGGGGATCATTCGCCATAGGGGCATATCTGCCAACACCGAATAACTTATGAACCGAGTAATCGATTTTGTTACATTATCAAGTTATGTTTTCGCTTATCGAATATTTACCATTTCAGAAAATTGGAAAGTTTAATTTTACATATGGTGTGAGGCAGCCGAGATTAATTGTTTTTCAAAATGCTATGAAAATATTTCAGAGTTTGAATTTCTTGTGCTAACTTCTTTAGTTTTTGTTGTACAAAAAAAATATTGGTTGGTGATAGAATGCCAATAATAGTGAACAATAAGTGATAAAAGTTTTTTCCATCAATTAATTAGAAGTATGAAAAAAATGTATATCAAACCTAAAAACTCCCCCTGGGGCACATACGCCAGTTACAAGGAATTCGTGTTGATAAAATATAGAAAAAATCAGTCACAATTTGTTTAAATTGTTTGTGTTAAGTTATTTAAAACAAACCATTAATATCTAGTTTATTATACATTGTTTTGTGAATTAAGGTATAAAACAGTAAAATACGTTTATATTTTTGGATTTGTTTGTTTTATTTTACAAATGACAAATCTGCCCCATCTCTTAGGCGTATTTACCCCATGGGTGGGGTGGTTTCGCCGTTTTTGGTTAGTCTTGAAATGTAAGAAAAATATTTATACTAATATGAGATAGACAAGATTTAAATGATTAGAATTAAAACCAACATATCTAAGTATCCGAAACAATAAAAAATTTGAGAATATCTATTGTGGTTGTAATATGAGATCGCTTGAAAAAAAAAGTGGCGTATTGTTCCCCTTCTACTCTACCCTTCAAAACTGACATATAAGTTATTAAAAACAAATCCGCGTTTAAAAATTACGCCGCATTTTTAAGTCAGAAACCCAATAATTATACCAAAAACAAGCAATAAAAGATGGATCGGTAATAAAATTAAAAAAATGTTGGATTATTTAAAAGAAAATGTGGTTTCTGGTTGATTTTCCACTAATATCAGATCAAAAAACCTGTTGGTTTAGACACATAAATTTGAATTTTTAGTTGGGAATATTGCAAATTTGTCTGCGTTATTTGTCTTCTGAATTCCGAACAAAAATATTTCTTGTTTACTTAATTATCTCAACAATCTGCTGTTATAAAAAATTTTCTAAACGCTTATAAGAGACAGTCATACATTGTAGCAGTAAAACATATTAGTGATATTCAAAATCTTGTGCATTTTTATTGTGAATGTATGCAATAGTGTATTACTGTATATTTTGTTAGTGTAAAGAAAAAATGCAATACATATACAATGATGCAAGACCATTTCCACAAGATTGCGAACTCCGCTACTATTGCAATACTTATGTAATTAATAGCATTTAATAAGCAAGCGACAAAATACAGAGGAAAGAAAATAAACAAGTAAGAGTGCTATATTCGGCTATGCCGAAACTTAAATACCCTTCACCTTTGTTGTGGATGCATTAATTGCCCATTTTCAGCGTAAATTTTAAATTTAGTTGCTGACGAACAGATTATATTGTAGAAGTTACAAACGAAATAACAATCTTATATGTACCCTTCTCACGCAGGTGAAGAGTATAAAAACAACAACGCCAAACGAAACGAAACACCAAAAAAAAAAAAAACAAAAACAAAATACGCAAAGCAATGAAGCCAACACACACCCAAACATATGTACGTTTTGTTGCTTTTTTGTCAAAGCATGCAATAAATTGTCTTTTTTAGATGAAATTTTCAGAGGTTGTCTCGGATTTTTGCTTATATCTCCTTTATTTATGGACGGATTTTGCTGATTTTAAATAGGAAACTTCTCGAAAGCATGTCTGACAGAAATATTGAAGATTTGGATCCCGAAAATATCTGGGGTCTTCAGAAAATTGATTTCAACAGACAGACAGACGGACATGGCTTAATTAATATTGTGGAAATTACATCATTAAATACTTAAACAAATATAGAGGTATCTTTCAGTATTTGCGATTCTATAATAAAAAAATTATTTTAAACCGATATACAATAATTAAAAGCCTGAAACAAAATATTGCACAAGAGTACCAAAGAGGCATGAGACAAAATGATATATCAAAAAAAAAATTTGAATGCCAAATTCTTTCTGTTAGCTATATAAGAAATAAGTATAAGAAAACAAAAACTGTGGAACATTTTCACCGAGTTGGTCTACCAAAATAAATTTGCAGCTAAAGAATATGCACGAATTGTGAAAGAGTTCCAAACAGATACATTCACGTCGGTTTAAAGAGTAATATAGTCTCTCAATCTAGTGTCAAGTGTACAGGCTGTACAATGAAGAACAGCTTCAGCTGGGCTCAAAAGCTATAGAGCTGCGAAGAAACCATTTAAATTGCAGAAAAATCTTAAAGATCACTTTAAATTTGTGCGAAAACCTTGAATTGGACTGATGCATAATGAAATACCGTTTTATTTTACAGTGAAATGTGAAGAGTTTAATGATCTGTCCATAACAGACTAAAATCCAAATACTGTAGTAGATCTGTTAAGTACGGGTGCGGGCATGTTATGGTGAAAGTTTAGAAGCTTTACATAAAATTTACGGTACTATGAACAAACGAATCTAAAAAACTATATATTGCAGTAGAAGATGTTGCCTCATGCCCATGATAAAATGCCCCACCAATGGATATTTCAACATTACAAAGACGCTAAACTTTCATCCACAGGAAGGCGTTAATATCATCCAGTGGCCAGCCCATTCACTCGACCTTAACGCTATAGAAAATTTATGGGAATAGAGTTCCAAACAAGTTGTATCAATCTGTAAATGTGGCATGGTCAGGCATGTATTCCAATAACAACAAAAGATAGTCTTATTAGTTCAATGCCTAAAAGATGAGCGGTAGTTTTGAGGATTGCGCGTTTGCAACAAAATATTAGTACAATTCACAATATTGTGCAAATGGAAATACACCATTGCATGAATTTGCAATAAAAATGCACAAGAATGTGAATACCGCTAATATTTTTTGTATTTTCGTTTTTTTTTTTTATTTTTCGATAAATTTTTTAATAATATCATAAGAAATACTGAAATAAATTGTCTTTGTTAATAATACTGAAGATGTTTTTTAATTTTAGAATATTTGTTGTTTCAGAAATCTTTACTTTCTCTGAAATCGGAAAAGGTTATAACGCGAAATTTTTCCAATATGTTTTGCATAAAAAATACTAATTTTGTAAGGTAAATAAATTGGATAAGAATATCATATTCAGAAAGTGATTAAATAAAATCAGTACAAAATATTTTGAAATTTGTGTCTAAGTCCAAAGATCTGGAGAAGAATCAAACATATGTAATTTTAAGATCATAATTTTATAAAGATGATGTTACTAATTTATTACCAAACACAAAATACCCAAATACTAAATTAAAGATGAAGTTGCAAAATCAAAACAAGTTTTTTTACCTAACAACCCCTGCTGTTTCGTCTCTGAAACTTATGTGTATGTACATTAGTTTACACATGTTCTACAAGAATGACTAGAGTAAAATCTATTGTTACATTCAGATTTGTTCAACATTCGTAGCTACCACTCAGTGGTACACATGTAGATTCAACTATTTACATATGTCTATAGTAGTTTTATATATAAACAACTTTTTTCGAAATGGGATTAAACAAAATGACAAACACTCAGTACATATTTTTTTTTCTGAATGTTTTTTTTATTATATGTATATGTTTTTTTATTTGTATCCCCTAGTGGTCATGTGATGCAACATAAGCCTATAAAGCATCATCAAAATTTATTTTCTCTTCAGTATTTTTTTCATATAGTAAAAAATCTGTAGCATCATTTTTTTACCATATTTTTCTTAAGGATTTTTTTTTTAGTTGTTGCGTACATGTGTGTATTGCATAAGCATGTGTAAAAAATTCCTTACATAATTTTCATTTCAATTATTTCATTCCTTCCTTCCTTAACTTTACTATGGTCTGGTTTTCTTTATTTCATATTTCTATTTGTTTGCATACTTACTTATGTTTGTGTGTAGTTATGACATGGGAATATTTTCGTATTTGTATTCGCATTGTTATCCATCAAAGCACTTAACTCTTAGTTGGGCAAAAAAAAAAAAAAAAAAAAACAGAAAAAAAGAAAAGAATGGATTTACGTTTACACAACTACACATATTTACATATAATGAAATGCACACCCATGACCATGAGTAGCAAATATTTAATAAAAATCATTTCTTTAATAAATTTTAGTTTTTATATTTTAAAAGTAAATTAAATGGAAACAACTTAAAATTCATATTTTTTATGAATATTTTGGGCACTTTTCAAGTTAATGGCAACTGACCTCAGCATTTTCTATAAGGAAAATTATAAATATTTAAATTAAATTTTATTTAATATTAAGGGAACAATAAGTAACAGTTGTTATACAAAATAAATAAGTATCATTTTAAGCTTTTCATTACCCAAACTCGTTTACTAAATATATTAAATATAAGAATAATATTTAGTAATAAGTATGTATAGCACAGTCAGAGTCAAAATTTAGTATACAACATGCATTTTCATCTATCAAGCTAAATGTTTTAATTAGATAAAGAAATATATGAGTTTTAATAAACCTAAAATTAAATTTATAGTATACATTTTTAATTTTCTAATTTAAATTTATAGTATACACTTTATAAGAAGTCTCTGAAATAATACCGCGGACGAATTAGCCAAATCTGGCTCTCTTCTGCAAGACGTGGAACTCTACTCTTTGGTACATTTTCTGTGTCCATGTTGACTGTACAGCATTAACTGTATTGATTTAATCATATCAGATTAGAATACTTTGACTACACGTCCGATATCGAAATTTACATGGCTCCTATACGACTTTCCTATGTGGAATTTCGCTAAACAAATTAGTAATTTTTACTATGAGCACGCTCAGACAAGATGGGGTTGTGAACACACATGTACTATTACCAGAATGATATGACCCCGACTGAATCGTGGGCGAACAACATATCTTCTTGGCATGTCACGCTCACAATTGCGTGGCGTAGTGGCGGTCATTACTGGACACTGCACTTTTGGCAACCACGCGAGGAGACTTGGCTTGCCCTACAACGACTTTCGAAGAAGTTGTCAAAACGAGGAGGAGGATGAGACCATTTTTCATCTTCTTTGTCACTGTCCGGCATTAGGTTTAGAGCTCCTAATGCCGGAGCTCTCGAATTTGAGGCTTGAGGGCATTAATGTCTTTATAAGGAGTAGTAACTGGTTAAAAAGACCAGACATGGGAATCTCTCTCGAGTAACCGAATCGCTATCTTATTGATACGCAATTTTTGTAAATCTTCTTCTCTCTTTCTTGAACATCTTCTTCTTAACTATTCAATCTTCCTTTTATCTCTTTTTCACTTCTATCTGCCCCTCTTTCTTTCTAACTTTCTACTTTTAGGCAACAAAAAGGGACCATTGCTTGGACCCTATTCTATTCTTCAAATTTCGCGGCTGCCTGGAAACCTAACCTATACGACTTCTCATGAATCATCTACGGGTTCCGGTTGCCGTGTTTACAGAAAACTGTTTGGTATGTGCGATGCGAAGGGATTACATTTTTCTTCTAATGATTTCTGCAGAATTTGTCGCTGCTCTATCGGAACCTAGGACTTCTATATTGGACATGCCATTTATGCACTACCTAACAGATCTATTGTGGGTCGATATTAGCATGATAAATTCGATCATTCATGCATCAGTTTTGTTTGGCAACGAACCACATACGGACATGCAAAAGTCCTGATTGGGGAAACTTTTCTATGGATCACCATTCTATGGAACCAAGTGAGCTGCTATCACTGGTAATTTTTATAACATAACCTAACCTAATTGTAATTTTTACAATAAGGTACCAAACAAAGTATATGATAAATAAAATAAATACTTGGATACCTTTTGAAGATACAAAACAAAAACTCAACAATTCAAACTTTTGGAAATACGCACCTTTCGAGTGATCGACTGAGTTTTTAAAAATTTAAGTCTAATTCAACCAAAAAGAGGTAGATTTGTTCACAAAAAAAAAAAAAAAAAACTATCTAAATCCCATAAGGAGTGTTAATCGCATAATTTTACAATATTTATAGTTTAATTTATATGTGGTCGAAATTGCTTTGACTAGTATTTTTGATGTCGGATTAATATGTTTTATTGAAGTCCTAATAATAAATATATTATTATATTAATTGATCCAATATATGAAAGTAACAAATACATTTCATGTATTTGATATCTATAATATTGTTCACTGTTTTTGCTCCAACGGCGAAGTATACTTAGTGAAGTTTGTAGGAATTGTGATAGAGTACTCAGGTGTTTCCCAGACACATCCAAAGTAAGATCATCAGCATACATAGCAGTTTAACATTCAGTACTATGAGCAAGAAACTGACGAAAATATTTCAGAACAGTGGCGTTAAAACCCTTCCCTGCGATATGCCACGATTGGCTACTGTGAAAGCTTAGCGGTCCAATATTCAGAAGTTTCCATCGACTAGTTTATGTCCAGTTATTCCAAAGCTATCATGATCGTCTCCCATTTCATATTTTTAAAGACCCCTTTAATATCGAAAATCAACAAAGTGTCTCTACAAAATGTAGGCTGAAAGTTGAACCGGATCCATCGATGTTTATAAATGCTGAAAGATTATACTTTCCGTGGTTTTCAAATATAAATATGACAGGAGAATGGGAATAAAGTCCTTCGGTCCATGTACCATGCTAATTAGGTCAGCATTCCGCTAAAGTTCAGCGGTGATTTATACTGGTCATAGATTTACAGGGTCTATTTGAGCCTGTCCATAGCTATAGGAACTGGTTCTTCCATGCGCTCGTCGAAGAGTTCCGCAATATTGCCCTCTGATAGAAGCACACTGCCACAATTTGCTAGTTTAAAAACATTTAATGTAAACAAGCGTTATTTTATCATATAACATAGAAACATTAGCTAAATTTGTCTACACTCTTACAAAATTTTTAATAATTTTCCTCAAAAACTATTACGGTTTATAACTTAAATTCACTTAAAATTTTTACTGAAATAAAACAATCAAAATTCCAACCACATGCACCTTATACACTTGAAAATTAAAGTCTGATTAATTTCTTTATTTCTGTTTGATGTTTCATACATTCCGAATAGGAAACGACGTTAGTAATCCCTTTTGTTTGACGAAGGTCTACTATGGCATCATAATTTAAGAAAAACAAAAAATACGACATGAAAAACAAAACAAAATATGATTGATTTGTAGAAGATTGAAAAATTAAACACAACAGCAGAAAACTTGAATATACAAAATGTATTCTTGCCTGCAAAACAAAAACCAAAATGAAAAATCCATATGTCATAAGAAGTACACATTCGAAAAAGAAGAGTTTACAAAATAAGCAACAGTATGATAATATATCATTATAGCATTAAAATGGAAAGAAGGAGTTGACACAAACAACATCATTTTTACCAAAAAAAATAATAATAAAAAGAAAACATATTAGACAGACACACAAGTATATACAAACACACCCATATGTATTTTACATACAAACAAAAGAGAGGAAGAAAGTAAACTTTTATTAAAAAAAATTTAGGTATGTATGTATAATAAGGGGGCCCCGTTTGTATTGAGTAATAATAAGGTGTAGACTAAAATGAAAGTTTAAGAAGTAGTCTCCTCCATTTCTCAAAATTTTTTTCTAGCGTCAACTTTTTTAATAGAAACGTATGACATATAGGTATCATGTGAAAGAACTTCAAAAGGCGCTTCCAAGGCCATAGCAAAAACCTTCATGTAAGTTCAAAATTATTCGAACATTTGTAATTTTTCGCAAAAATATAGAGTTTTCTTCGCAGATTGAATTTGACCAATGGCATGGGTTATGTTAGCTTTGAGGGACACTGTGTTTTATAGCTTATTCGCATATACCTGCGACTTAAGCAAACCATACAAGAAAAAATCTAACTGGTTCTAATCACACGATCTAGGTGGCCTGTTCACAACATCTCACAACACCAGAATTCAGGGCAAAATAAGTTGGTAATCATCGACCTATAGCGCTTGCCGATTACGCCAACATCTTGTCATATTAAATTGAACAATTTTGTTTTTTTTACATACCCATTCATCCAGAAATGGGCCTGTCTGTAAAATGGGCGAAGCAAGCAGAACTTTTTCAGAACACAGTACCCACTTTGACAAAACAATTATCTCGTGATTAGGCAAAACAAACTTAGTAAAGTTTTGCAGTTCCTATTGAAAGACCGTTTCAAATATTACATTCTATTTAATGTAAGCAATTTGTTGCCCTTTGAAGGAGTTTATGTTCAGGTACATTTTGTAAAACGGTATCTTAGAATGATTTCAACTTTTTATACCCTACACCACAATAATGGGGATGATATATTGAGTTCGTGCTGATGTTTGCAACATGGAAAAATATTGTCCCAACACACCTTCAAGTATACCAACCTGCTAACGCTCACTTTCTGAGTCGATTAAACGATGCCCGTCCGTCCGTTCGTCCATCTGTCCGTCCATGAAAATCTTGTAATCAAATAACAGGTCGCAATTTCAAAGATAATTCGACAAAATTTGGTATAAGCATTGCCACAAGGACTAAGACTATTGAATGTGGTTAGAATCGATAAATTATTTCTCCCAGCCCCTATACGATTGCCCTATCTGAAAATAGTTAAGCTCTCATAAATATTTTCTTCTTCTATATATATAAAAATGGATGTTTGTATGTATGTACCGTATGGAATTAAAAACGACTAGACCTATTTTGATAAAATTTTCACGGAATCTTCAGAAAAGCCTAGCGAGTAACACTGTAAACTCAGATTTTTGATTTTCTGTCTGTTGACGGAATGCCGTGCCAAAATCAATTTTTATATTACACCACTAATGAAATTTAAATGACGTCGAATTCATGCCCACTTTTAAAGTTCAAGGCCAAATGTACCATAGAATTGGATCATTGCTCCCGCTTCCCAATGATGATACGAAGTTCCTTTAAATTTATTTCACTGGAAATGAAATGTCAGAATCCGAACGCTATGATCGAACATGTGTCTGCATTTGCTGCAATACCCTTCTGCTGAAACCTTCTCAAAACAATTGTTGACATCGGAAATGGAAAAATTATAATTGATCCCGCCACAAATTAGATTTCGTTCCCGAACTTCTGCAAATGCAAATGAATATTCAAGCCGTTGTCGACAAGGTATTCCCAAGTCTTACAACCAACTACAAAAATTCGGATTGGCTGTAGGAACATGCAATTTTGGCACCAACAAATTATATTGTTGCCTGGCGCAACAATAAAATACAAATCGATTGACACAGCACAGTGGGACAGAATCAAAATTTTTTGGAAATAAATCTGGCATTTCTAGTTATTTCGCCGCCTGAGCAGCTTCTAAGTTACATTTCCGGCGCCAATCCTATTTCCAAGCACTTCTTTCAAAATATCCAAAAGTGCAACTTATGCTTTCAAATGACATCGACTTCATGCCCACTTCTAAAGTTCCAGGCCAAATGTATTTGGATCATTGCTCCCGCTTCCCAGTGATGATGCGAAGTTCCTTTAAATTTATTTCACTGGATATGAAACTACAGAAGTCGAACGCTATCAACGAACATGCGTGAGCTTTTACTGCAATACCCTTCTGCCGAAACATTCTCAAAACAATTGTTGGGCATCGGAAATTGAAAAATACCAATTGATCCCGCCACAAATTAGATTTCGTTCCCGAACTTCTGCCAAATGTAAATGACTATTCAAGCCGTTGTCGACAAGGTATTCCCAAGTCTTACAACCAACTATAAAAATTCGGATTGGCTGTGGGAACATGCAATTTTGACACCAACAAATTATGATGTTAACAAGCTCAATAAGCAAATACAATAGAAACTGCCTAGCGAAATAATAAAATACAAATCGATTGACACAGTAATGAGCGAAGAACAAGCCGTCGATTATCCTACTAAATTTTTGAATTAATTGGAACCATTCGGACTGCCTCCACATGTATTAACATTGAGGTTGGATCACCGACTTTGTCCGATACTGTATATTAAAATCGATAACGAAATGCAATATAAAACAGATGTTTTCTAAGGGCCAGCAACGCGGACCGGGTTCAGCTAGTAAGCAAATTCAATTGAAACTGCCTGGCGAAACAATAAAATACAAATCGATTGACACAGTAATGAACGAAGAACAAGCAGTCGATTATCCTACTGAATTTTTGAATTCATTGGAACCAGCCGGACGCCACCACATTTATTAACATTGAAGGTTGCATCACCGACTTTGTCCGACACTGCATATTCACATCGATATCGAAATGCAATATAAAACAGATGTTTTCTAAGGGTTAGCAACGCGGACCGGATTCACCTGGTACAAGGTGGCGCAAAAGTAAACTTCCGATGTTTTTTTTCAAAGTCACCGACCGATTATAGGTCAAATAAATAGTCAGCAATATTCCGCGTTCTGGAGCAGTGTAGCATAACATTGTTTATTAACGTGTATTTCGCATATGTTTACTACACAAATGTCAAAACAGAACTGACATTAGGGGCCAATCGCAAAATTTATAGCATTTTCTGATAGGAGGATTACTTTTGCGCCATGTAGTTATATAAATATCCAAACCAAATTCAGCAAAAAAAGTTTTACATAAGCCAAACTCGCCTCACCAAATTTCGAGACGATCGGTCCATAATAAGTCATAGCTCCCATATAAGGCCCTCTTCTGAAAATCACTTTAACTAGCATAAATCACTTAAAAATGTTGGTATTCAAATAAAATTCAACATAAATAATTTATATATTTTCATGTCAAGTATATGAAATCAGTGTCATCCGATCGGGATGAAATTAGTTAGTTCTATTGGATTACTATCCAAGATACATTTTTTCAAGATTATCGGTCAAGAACTCTCTAACATTTGACATTTTGGACAAGCAGGTGATTTTTCTCATCCATTTAACTTATTAGTCTGCTTTTACACAGGGCAAGTTTTCTTGCCGCAAGTCTGAGTTTATAGGAGAGAGAGGCAAGAAGAAAGAAGAGGGGTACACACTTGCTTGTACTGGCAAGTATCCTCAATTCTCTTTTGTTTTCTCATTTTCAGTATGGCGTCTATTAGGTTTTGACATACAAAATTGAACACAGACTTGCTGTGTGTAAACAGACGAGCAAGTTTAAAAGAGAATCGAAGAGACTTGCTACAAGTAAACTTGCCCTGTACAAAAGCAGACTTACCTATTGTTCTTAGCAAAATGTTTCCCAAATAGTTTAGATTCTTTGATGTGTTGAAAAAAAAAAAAAAAAAAAAATTAAATTTTTTTTTCAAAATGGGCCTTTGCTCAAAAGAAAGCTTAGGTATTTTCCTTGAAGACCATTTTGGTCGCTTAGTGGGATGTGATTTTGTAACTTAAGACATAAAATTTTTTACTTTTTTTTGCATTTTGAAAAAAAAGTAATCGAAGTTTTTGATTTTGCAAAAAATGTTAAAAATTTGAGTTACAAAGCATTTATTTTGATAGATATAAGGACTCATTTTGAAAAAAAAGTCAAAAAAGTTTTTGATTTCGGAAAAAAATTAAAAATTTTTTTATTTTCTTTTATAATTTGTTCTTTTTCAAAAGGTGGAAGAAATAGCTATCTAAACTATTTGGGACACATTTTGCTAATAAGTTACATGGATTAGAAAAAACACATGTTTGACCAAAATGTCATATTGTGTCTGAATTACTATCCAATAGAACTAACCTTGCGCAAATTTCCATATACAAAAGTCATGTCACTAAATTTTATAACCATCGGTCCATAATTAGTGATAGCTCCCATATAATGCCCACTTCCGAAAATCATTTTAATGAGTATAGATTTCTTAATAATGTTGGTATTCAAATAAAATTCAACACAAATAGGTTTCACATATACCTAATTTTATGGCGATTGGTCCGTAATTAGTAATGGTGTAAGCTATCATATGGTCGGGCTTGCCCGACTATTCTTTCTTACCTGTTTTGAGTTCGGAACATCTAACAAACTTCTTTTGGTGACCACCTTAATAAACATGTGTGTAAACATGCATTTTTATCGAAAAAAATACAGACATGTTGTTGGATGTATGACATTGATGGGAATAAATATAAATTTCATAAACCTGTAGATGACGAAAAAACCCACACATAAATACTTGCATGTGCTACACACACATACACAGATACTGTACATAAGAATGTTCATTAGGGTGGCTCTTAACAAAAAAAGTTAGATTTTTCCAGTCTCACCCACCAGTTTAATGAATTTTAGTAAAAAAAAAAATCATCCTGAATCCTGAAATAATAGGTGAGTCGGTTGGGGTTAAGACGTGCAAGTCCGCTGAAGCTTTGAGGTGTATTTACAAGGGGGAAAATGCAATTTTTTCAGTTTTTCTAAGACGTACCGCAACTTAATCCTAACGGATTCAACTACAATTTGTTCAGGATGAATAGAATCGGCAAAAAATAATCCGCCATATGGCTAAGTGCCACCATAATGTTCATGTGAAAACCCCAACAAATTGAAAATTTATTTTTTTTTTAAGAAACCAGCACTACCGGATATGAATATAAAGATAAAGAAGTGAAACAAAACAATGAACACAAACAAGGGTTGAACAAAAACTCATCTTTAAAACCACATGAAATGAAAGGGAAAAATAAATTGGGCAAATTTCAATACACAGCAGATCGACAACATAAGAAATGAAGAGTGCTTAATAATAAAAAAGAAGAAACATAAAAACAATGAAACAATTTATCAGTTTCAAATACTTTTTTTTTAGCAGTAAAAAAGTAATCCCACAAACAAGTCATTACTGAAATAGTAAAGATTTTACGAAAGTAAGAGCGATTGAAATAAATCAAAAAAATATTTACCTTACTTTCAAGGTAAGGTAAGTTGCAAGGTCATATTTATGTTTGTTATACCTTTTCTAATTTCCATAGATTTCATTTCCTATATAAATTCTGGGACCTTATAGATTGCTGAGACAATTTAGCGATATAAGTGTGTTTCTTGAAATGAAGCCAACAAATAACTTAGAAATATGAACAACTCATCTATTTCCATTTGTTATTACGTTTGAAATACATTGAGATGTCGGACAAATACCCAGAAAAGTACCTATTAGTTGATATTTCGGTTTTCTATAAGATTCTCATATAGTTGAGCAATGTTCTTCCGTCTCTTTAAAGCAAGATATGGCTTAGAGAAAATGACTTAGATAAATGAAATTTGATATTGTCAGAAGCTTTCAGCAAATGCTATTTAAGACCACACTTCAGAAACACAAAGTAGGATACAGAGTGTCAAAGTCGACCAACTCTGGTTTGCATAGTTTTGTTAAGTTCGTAACTGGACAGGTTTTAAGGAATTTTACTTTTGTATTAAGCAAATAGGTAACTCAAAAAAAGTCCTGTTAATTTCTCTATGTTATATTTTACTCTTTAAAGGATATTAGAGTTTCAAATTTAAAATGTTTAAACTTGACTATATTTCCTTTTACGAAAATATCTTCGGTAACACTGGTCAACAAAAAAAACACTTTGTGCATGTAACAAAAAACGTTTGCATAGTTATGCTTGGAACAAGGATAAGGATAACGAAAATATAATTAGAATATTTTAAATATGAATAGTTCATTCGTTATTTAATTTTATTCTATGTTGGAAAATCTCAGTTTTTATCAACAAAATTACGTCAATTTGTTATAATCTATCTATCTATATATATAAAAATGGATGTTTGTATGTATGTGGGTATGTATGTATGTATGTTTGTATGTTCCGAATGAACTCAAAAACGGCTGAACCGATTTTGATAAAATTTTCATGGAACTTTCAGAATAGCCTAGCGGGTAACACTGTGAAGTCAGATTTTTGATATTTGGTCTGTGGGCGGAGGGGTGTGTAAAAATCAAATTTTTACATTATACTGTTAATGTCATCTATATATATAAAAATGGATGTTTGTATGTATGTGGGTATGTATGTATGTATGTTTGTATGTTCCGAATGAACTCAAAAACGGCTGAACCGATTTTGATGAAATTATCATGGAACTTTCAGAATAGCCTAGCGGGTAACACTGTGGACTTAGATTTTTGATTTTCGGTCTGTGGGCGGAGGGGCGTGGCAAAATTAAATTTTTTTATTTTACCGCTAATGCCATCTATATATATAAAAAACGGCTGGACCGATTTTGATGAAATTTTCAGGGAATCTTCAGAATAGCCCGGCGGGTAACACTGTGAAGTCAGATTTTTGATATTTGGTCTGTGGGCGGAGGGGTGTGTAAAAATCAAATTTTTACATTATACTGTTAATGTCATATATATATAAAAACAGATTTGTGTATGTACTTTCCGCATGGACTCCAAAACGGCTGGACCGATTATGATAAAATTTTTACGGAAACTTCAGAAAAGACTAGCGGGTAACACTGTAAATTAAAGTTTTTAGATTTTCGGTCTATGGACGGTATGGCGTGGCAGAATCAAATTTTTATACAATACCGCTAATTACATAAAAAAAGATTATTGTACAATTGTTGATCGACCTTTTCTTCAATTCTTACAGATAGTTTATTTAGTTTCCTATATACAGGCTTACAAAGTCAGTGATTGTTGTAAATACAAATTTTAATTCAAAGTGGAAGCGAATTATTTGGTGTAACCGAAGAATAAATAAAAGTTTTTTATATTATCAATCGATGATAAACAATCTTGTTTACTCTTGCATATTAGGTGCATGAATAAGAAATTTCCATATGAAATCTATGAAAAAAAAATATATATATTTTGAATAACTCTCCGCATTCCACTTTTAATAAGAAATTACGGTTTTATTCAAATAAAATTTGTTTTAGAAAGGGCACCTACGTCTAGAACCGCAGAAACGGGAAGAGAACGAGAATCACGGCTTCAGCAAATGCGTCGCATTGCATCTTCATCGAGTGCTGCGGAGACACCTCAACAGCATATCAAAAGACTAGAAGCCAATCCCTCCGAAGAATCGATTTAAAGTTGCCGGTATTTTATTACAATAAGTATGATGACTACAGGAATCACAAGGACGTACTGATTGCCGCAATGGACAAACATTGCTTACATTGCCGCGTTTTGAAGTTCCCTAAGGAATCCCCGGGAATGTGCTGTTCGAACGGTAAAGTTATTCTGCCACCAGTTATTGAGCCGCCTAAGCTGCTTCTAAGTTACATTTCCGGCGCCAATCCCATTTCTATGCACTTCCTTCAAAATATCCAAAAGTGCAACTCATGATTACATGCCCACCTTTAAAGTTCAAGGCCAAATGTACCACAGAATTGGATCATTGCTCCCGCTTCCCAATGATGATGCGAAGCTCCTTCACATTTATTTCACTGGAAATGAAGCTACAGAAGCCGAACGCTATCAACGAACATGCGTGTGCATTTGCTGCAATACCCTTCAAAACAATTGTTGGACATCAGAAATGGAAAAATTTCAATTGATCTCGCCACAAATGAGATTTTGTTGTTGACAAGGTTTTCCAAAGTCTTACAACCAACTACAAAAATTCAGATTGGCTGTGGGAAAATGCAATTTTGGCACCAACAAATTATTATGTTAACAAGCTCAATAAACAAATGCAATTGAAACTGCTTGGCGAAACAATAAAATACAAATCGATTGACACAGTAATGAACGAAGAACAAGCCATCGATTATCCTACTGAATTTTTGAATTCATTGGAACCAGCCGGACTGCCACCACATGTATTAAAATTGAAGGTTGGATCACCGACTTTGTCCGACACTGTATATTAAAATCGAGATCGAGATGCAATATGAAACAGATGTTTTCTAAGGGCCAGCAACGCGGACCGGGTTCAGCTAGTGTAATATAAACGTGAATGTATCTCTATGATTTGTTTCTGCATTTTGCTTAAGCAATGTCTCTTTGTAATGTCCAACAGTAGTCCGCCAGCATTCATGTACCCCACTGGCCCTGTTATCGTTTTTCTATCGTAGAAATATATTGGTAGAATCTTTCACCGTGTTCATCGCTGACTACTCCCAATTTATTAGGGAAGAAATCTAAATGTGAATGTAGGAAATGTATTTTCAACGACGCACAGTGGTTTAGAAAAGATTTTTTTTTTTTTGGAAATAATTTGGTATATCGGGATATATTTGAGGTATTGTTATGAAATGTCACATGGTTGTAGCTGGGGTGCTGTCGAGTTGATTTGCATTTGTTAAGCTTCCTAGCGCTAATCTGGGTCATAATTCGTGGCCTCTCAAGGTTGGTCACCTCGAGTCTCAAATTTTTTAAAAAAATCGCCAAAAATCCATTTATAATCCGAATGACCTGAAATTTAAAATATAAATAGTCCTTGAGAAGATCTATAAATATTACCCTTACATGTATTGTATCCATTAGTTGATGATATATTAAGGTTTCTTGACTTATTTTTTTTTTTTTTAATTTTGCTCTATCTCAAAAGTTATCTTGCCCCTATGAAACGCTACGCGCATCCGTATTTGGACATGTACATGGTCCAGAAAGAGAACTTAATGAAAAAGCGTTTGAAGTAAAATTTGGCTCTCTGAAGAAAAAAATTTCGGTTTGAGTAAATTCTAAAAAGGCAAAGTTCTATATTTGTATAATCCTTTATGTTTCTTAAATACGAACAAAGTTTTTTTTATTATGACAAAAAAACTGAGTTTTTGTAACACATTTTCCTCGTTTTAGGAATTTCGGTATTTGAAAATAAAAAAAATAAAAGTACTATATTCGGCCATGCCGAATCTTAAATACCCTCCACATAAATATGATGATACAACAATTGAATTACTATTTTCAACAGAGTTTGTCATTTATTCCTATTATAACGTATGAAATTTATGAATTTATACTCTTAACAATTGACCAACATTACACGTTTGTCTCAGTTCAAAATTTTACATATGGTAATGAGTTATATCACAAAATTTTAATATATATTCGCGTTTATTGAATTTTCCAGATATATAATTTTGTACCCATAGAGACAAAGTCAATTAGTATGATTTCTGTCTACTTGAAACTAATTTCTGTGGAATTTTTTTTTATCGATATTAATGTTTATATGAGTTAATGTATTTTTTTTTGTATTGTGGGAGTTATATGGGAGCTATGACTTACTGTGATTCAATTGTCATAAAATATTTTAACGTGATTTCTATGTATTTTAATTGAATATCATCTTCACAATAGTTTTATGAGTATTATAGTTATTGTCGCAAGTGCAACGCTATTTCTAAGTATTTGAGGGCTATTTATGTAGAATTTCATTTAAATAACGCTGTTATCATGAGTGGACTTTATATGGGAGCTATGACGAATTATGGACCGATATTCAAAAAATCTTGTAGTAAAATTTTGGTTAATTACATATTTATACCCTACACCACCATAGTGGGGAGGGTATAATGGATTTGTGCAGATGTTTGTAACGCCCAAAAATATTAGTCTAACACCCACCTTAAAGTATACCGATCGACTCAGAATCACTTTCTGAGTCGATTAAACGATGTCCGTCCGTCCGTCTGGCTGGCTGGCTGGTTGGCTGTCCATGTAAACATTGTGCGCAGAGTACAGGTCGCATTTTTGAAGATATTTCGATAAAATTTGGTCCATATCTTTTTTTCTGCCCAAGGACGAATCCTATTGAAACTGGCTGAAATCGGTTCATTATTTCACCTAGCCCCCATACAAATGTCCTACCAAAATTGGACTTTATCGGTCATAAATGCTTAATTTACATATACAGAATTCATGTCACCAAATTTTATGATGATCGGTCTATAATTAGTCATAGCTCCCATATAAGGCCTGCTTCCGATAATCACTTTAACGATCATAAATCTCCTAAAAATGTTGGTATACACATAAAATGCAACATAAATAACTTTCATGTAGACATTAATCACACTACCTAATTTCATGGTGATCGGTCCATAATTGGTCATAGCTCCCATATAAGGCCCACTTCCGAAAACCGCTCACGAATATAAATTATTGAAATTTTGAAAGAAAAATGTTTTTGCTCATTTCTTAGTGTAGGGTCGGGCTTGACCGACCATACTTTTTTACTTGTTTTTTTTTTTTTGCATATTTGTGTAGTTTAATGTGCTTCCGGAAGAAGTTCTTACATAGAGGCTATGACCAATTATGGGCCGAGTATCATAAAATTTGGTACAGCGATTTCTATATATATTGACATTTTTTGTTTCGAATTTAAACTTGATAGCTGTATTTGTAGGAAATTTATGAGGATTTCTGTGATTTTCGGGAGTGGACCTTATATGGGAGCTATTGTAAAATATGGACCAATATTCACAAAAGCCAGTAGTATGACTGCTGGATAGAAATTACGGATCTGTGTAAAATGTTGGTTTGTTATTGATATTTTATAGATATTTATGCAGGTTAATGTGTTTTTCAGAAGTGAACTTTATATGGGGGCTATGGTTAAATTTGGGCCGATCCACAACAAATTCAGTCCTGTGATTTATTTTATCACGGAATTTATTTTTGCTGAATTTTGTATGGATACTGCAATTCTATAGGCCTTTATAGACCATAGCTCCATATTTCGGGAAGAAAGTAATATGGGAGCTAGGAGAAATCATGGAACGATTCTTATAATCTTCAACAGAGTTAGTCCTATTATCATAAGAATAATGAGTGTAAAATTTTATGTTATTATCTGCAATATATTTAAGCAAATAATTCATAACTTTTTGATTCATAACTTTGGTCCTATTGTACCGATTCTGCTGATTTTCAATATCAAACTGCTTAGGGCAATAGTAAAAATTTTGTTTAAAGTCTTGTTTGTGTATTTTGGAAGTGAGCGTGTTTTACACAGACTGACAGACAGACAGACATAGCTTAAAAGACTTAGAATTTCATAAGGATCAATAATATATATACTTTATTGGGTCTTACATGATTATTTCTCAATGTTAACAACAAACTTATATATACCCTCATTCACCACTTATGGTGATGGATACAATAATGTTTTTTTTAATTTTTAAGGTAAATTTGTCCCAAAAATCTATATAATTACTTAATTTTACTAAAATATGAATCTTCAAGTCCTATGGTTTTCACCAATATCAAACACTTATATAAAAAGTCTTTTTTTACTCCACAGAAGTTACACAAACCTTGCCCCCTTTGAAAAATTTGTACGTATTTTCACATATTGCTTTTGTAATATCACTATCCACATTCTCACACCCAATATAAAAAACATGTTCTCGGAGAAAATTTATAGTAATTTTTATTAAGGATTTCCAGGCTGATTTTTCTTGAAATTCAGTGTCTAATGAATCGTTTTCGATTGCTTCTGGCAAAGTCAATCTTTTCAAATGAGCATGAGAAATGTCTAAATTTTGACAAAAATTAAGCTGATTGATTAAGGGCCATTTTCTCATTAGGTGATTATCTTTTTTCCCAAGGAAAAACTCACTCATTTGCTTCTATCCTGTCGCAAAGCTAACCTGACCTCATCTGCAAATTATTTATTTATCGCACAGATAAATTAAATCTGCTGACTGCTGTTCATAGTTTTTATGTGTTTGTGTTTTTGTAAACGAAATTAAATACCTATTTTGAGAGGTATTGCCAACTGAAAATAATGTTTTTTGTCGGTATACTGAGAAAACCAAAATTGTTAACGGACAGTTAACGGCCTAATAAATTTATGTCGAGATTAAGTAACAGGCAGGTTGTCGATACATTGAGGAAACAGGCCTAAGTTTTTTTTTCAAAGATGTTTAAAACGTTTTTAATATTTTTATATATTTGATAAGAACTAGCTTCACAAATGACTAATTATATATTTTTTAATGCTCGACACAATTTTAAGTTTATCACTAATAAAACAAAAAAGTCACGTCGAGTGTTTCCAGTTTCCAGTTACATTTCATTGTCACCTGCACTTTGAAAAGCGTGAACAGTGGAGTAGTAGCATTCTATTGCATATAAATTTTACTTTAATTATTTGTTCATTATTAATAAAAAATATAGCAGTCATTTGTAGGAGCTTGTATTCCAACAGGGTGATCAGAAATTTAATTTCATCGCCACTTTTTTGCTATCAATACTACTATGTATTGGCAGGTGTAAACTTTACTCTCAGAGGCCATCAGCGGGCGAGTAACTTCGGTTATTTATATGTACACAACATAAGCAAAACAAATATTTCATTAATATAATTTCAGTTGTATGCTAGTTTTTAATAGTTTCATATTTTTTACAAGATCAAATTTGTTTGTTAACCACATACAGAAATACAGTCATGACAAAAGACACCAATACTTTCATATTCTCTCTCTATGTGCGCATCATTGGTGTAAAGAAATGTGTATAACTAAGGAATTAATTCTATAAATAATAATATTAAGGAATTAAACTAATGAATTATGAACAACCTATGAGAACTAGTTCATATAGGAGAATGATTCAATAAATTTAAAAAATTTGCATGATTCAATAAGGATTCTTCAATAAATGAATTCAATACGTTTGAAATTTATGAGTTAATTCGTTATGACAGATTTAAAATGAGGAAATTTTATTTAAATTTCTTATTATGTATACATCTGCAAAAGTTGACACAAAGTTTGTGTAAAAAATGTCACAATTAGAATATGAAATTTTAAGTCCTCCTCAACTCTATTTTCCCAAATTTCAGAGAGATCCGAATCACAGTTTCTAAGTTCTATACTCATTACCATAGAATAAATCCATAGAACGGAAGGAGAGAGAAATATAAATGGAAAAAATTACTCACTTTTCACACATACGGGTGATACATTAACAAAATACATGCAATACATTTACATGAATTAGGATTTTGACAACACACATAGGTTTTTGGCTCTCAGTAACCTATCTAGTTGTCATTTGTGGTCATTACCATGTGTATAAAAATTTCACTGTGCCATGTTGATCGTAAGATTATTGAGAGCAGTTTATGAAACACCCTTTGGGAGTTAAACTGATCAAAATCAGTTACACTTACTGTCTAGTTTAACAAATTTGAGAAGAAATATATCGTTTTTGTAAGTTTTATAGGTATTCTTTGAGGATGACTTGGTCTAATCGAATTACCATTGCAAAAAATTTGTCTATTATTATTTTTATAATTGCATTTGTGAAGAAATTTGTCAACAGAAATTTGAAAATTTAATAATAAATTCAGTTAAGAGTAATTTATACAAATCTTTGTGTATCCTGAAAAAAAGAAGAAACTAAAAAAAACCCTACAGACACTGGTTGGTCATAATGTCTGCCACAAACCAGTGAAGCATATATAAATAATTGAAAGGGCGACATTTATACGAATATTTGACTAAACATAAGCAGACAAAACCAACAAAACAATACTGAAATGGCATGGAATAAAGAAAACTTTCACAATCAGAATTACTGATGATTTTGACAAAGTTGATGATTGTAACGTTCATGATGATGATGTTTTTTTTTTTTTTTTTCTTCTTGTGTAGTTGTTGTTGCTAGAATTTTGTGAAATGTTTTGGCGTTTGCAAAATCACAAAGGTTCAACAAAACTAAACAGAAACGTACAAAATCTCAAAATGGAAAATTTTTTGTTGAGAAGGACAACAACAGGAAAAAAAAGAAAATGTCATTGTTACGCCATCTAATGTTTTCCTCTTTCTTTCTTTCAACTAATTGTACAAATATCATAATAAAAATAATAATAATAAACAAGTAAGGAAGTACAGTCGGTCAAGCCCAACCATATGATAACCTACACCGAGTATATGATTATAAACAGTTTTCTTTTGAAATTTATATGGCAGCTAAGTATGACTAATTATCGTACGATCGACATAAAATAGATAACATTTATTCAGCATAATAAAGCATTTATTCTGCATTTGAATAGCAACATTTTAAAGAGACTAATGCTCATTAAAATGATTTTCGGAAGAGGGCCTTATATGGGAGCTAGGACTAATTATGGACCGATCGTCACAAAATTTGGTACGATAATTTGTGTACTAAAATATTCTAGAGATATAAGCTAATTAATGAAATTTTCGAGAATGGTTCTTATATGAGAGCTATGGAAAATTGTGGACCGATCGGTACTAAAATTAGTAGTGCGGGTTCAGCTTATAAAAAGCTTATTTGTGCTGAAGTTGGTATGGGTATGTAAATAATTAAGGTTTTTATGAGAGCTTTACTATTTCTAGATAGACCAGTTGTATAGCGGCTAGGAGAAATAATGGACCGATTCCAACCAAATTCAATCGGCTTCGTCTTTGGGTTAGTAAAAAGTTAGTGCCAAATTTTGTGAAATTATCTTTGTAATTGTCATCGGACATCGCTTAATCGACTCAGAAAGTGATCCTGAGTAGATTGGTGTACTTACAAACATCAGCACCAACCCAATTTGCCCTCCCCACTATGGCATAAAAAACAAACATCACGGAGTTTATGATTACAAAAATTTAATAACAAATTCAAATAAATATAAAAAGACAAATAAATGAATGAACAAAAAAATGAACTCTGTTCAGATACTCACACAAATACAATAAACACACACAAGGGCACAATAATGCAAAGCGGAATAAGTATAAGATTGTGTAAAAATAGGATTTAAATTTAACTATAGAAATTATTTAAATTTCTAAAGAACAAAAGAAATTTAAGGACTATTGATTTATTTACAGATTATGTAAACTTGTTATTTAAGGAAATAATGTGTATTTAAAGTAACTATAATTTCGTTTACATTTGTTTTTGATTTCTGAAATTAAGAACCTTTAAATATACATATTTCTTCTCTTTAAGCAGTTGTAGTATTTTAGTTTATTCGAAATCACTTAAAAGAAGATTGATAATATTCGTTTAAAATTCAAACAATAGTTCCCTTTAGGACAAAAACAATATTAAATATTCCATGTTGAGGCATACCTTCGAGCATTTATGCTACACGCAGAGACAAAACACACATTGGTTGAAGAGTGGTCGGAAATTCATTTTTTTCATGTTCGACTATTTGGATAATTTTTTGGTATTTTGTTGTCAGATATCTGAGTATAATGATTCCGTAATATTAGGCTTATATATTTATTATTTGTTTGGAGAGACACGCTCGAAGTTCATATATGTTCACTTGTTTTAAATAGCATGCAAATTGTTTGTATATTCTATCTTTTGGTACAATCACAGTAAACTTATCACTTGACTTTGTTGTATATTTTCGTAAATGACAATTGCCATAGATGAGATCTGAATTAAAAAAAGTTGGAAAAGGTGTCATATAAAAAATTTCGTAAAACAAAATATAAACAACATCAAAATTTCAATGTTCATCAACTTCAGTGGACTGCATCTTTTGTGCTGTTGAGCGCTGTTTAACGAAAGATGTCAAATTACAGCTTGAAGTCTCAGCTAAAAGCTAAAAAAAAGTAAAATCTATAAAGTGATAAAGTCAGAAAACATGATCACGCATGGTGTTGTTGCCATCTTTACTGTTTAAAATTATTACATAATGTAATATACATACTAGTCAAGAAGATATTCTGCCAATAGTATGTCTCTATCTAGAGGCCCTTATTCAATGATTTAATTTTTTACATTTTAATTAATTATTTGTATCAGGTGCTGTCCGAGGAAGCTGAGGAAGCAAGGAATAAAGACTATAGAGCCTATAAATTACATCATTCGCAAAGAATTGGACGTGTAGCCACTAATTGTCTTCAGACACATTTATAAATAGGTTTCGCTCAAAGCTACAAATCTAAAAAATTAGAGTACGATAATGGTGTAAACAAAATATTAAAAGACTATTCATGTTTTTTCTATGGGAGATGGGCGTAAAAGTGGGCGGATCAGGTATACATGTATTTATTTTTTGTGAAAATTGAGTTAATGCATTAAAAATCAAGGGAGTTATGCCACTTTTTCAATACAAGTTGTATGGGAAGTGGGCGTAAAAGTGGGCGGATATTCTTAAAATTTCAGACGAATGATTCTGGGTGTTTAAAAAAGCTATCTGCCAAAAAAGCTATGTGCCGTAGGTCAAAATTTAATTTTCAATTTGTATGGGAGGTGGGCGGATCATTTTGATTTTTCTATTTTTTTCTTAAGTCAAATTAAAAATGCCTATGTATTAAGTTTCATTGTCTTTCGACAACTTCTTCTATTTTTAGCCGCTCGTTTCATGAACCTCAACCAATGTGCGGCATGGTTACGACGTTCTTTGTAACAATATATTGTTGTCGTACACAAATAATTGTTATTTTAATTTAATTCCAATAATATTTTAATTAATGTAAACGCTTACAGTTCATTGCAATTATAAATTTTAGTATGGTTCACTGATACATAATAACACTGTGTTACGCGATTTTGGTACTCTCTTAACTGTTAGCTGGAATTAATAGGTAATGAGTCATAGATTAAATATTACAAACGTATATGGAATCCATCTAGTTTTCGAAGTACATGTCAATTATTATTTTTACTACCCTCAATTTAGGGTTAAACGAGGCAGTTACTGTTTTCGATGTATTGTACATTTTTATTATTATTTTTTGTTTAGTAATCGTTCCTATTCGATAACATCTACATTTTTGTACACATTTATTTGAAAATACAATAAGTGGTCGTCGTAACTGCTTAAATGCACCAAAAGTATGGCCAGAAAGGTCAGAGTTTGTTTGTGGAAAATCTAATGTGAAACATATACCATTGATAGATCCTAAATATGTTATTTTACCACCATTACACATAAAACTTGGTTTGATGCAAAATTTTGTCGAAGCTATGAATTAAGAGGGAGATGGCTTTTTAATTTAAAGACAGTATTTTCCAAGTTAAGTGATGACAAACTCAAAGAAGGAATATTTGTGGGACCACAAATACGCACATTGATGAAAAGCTTTCTTACTAAAAAGGAACTTGATGCCTGGTTATCACTGAAATAAGTTATAAAAGGGTTTTTAGGGAACAAAAGAACCGAAAATGTAGAACAGCTGGTTAACGATATGTTTAAAGCTTACGAAAAGTTGGGTTGCAGAATATCAATGAAATTCCCATTCTTCATTCTCATTTTTCCTTTTTTCATCTAATCTTAGTGCGGTCGGAGATGAGCAGGGTGAGAAGTTCCAGCTATGCTAGGTGATTACTGTTGGCGTTTAAAACTAGAAGATCATTCAAAGCACAAAAGATAAAGTGTCCTCATATCTCTAGGTGGATTAGATATTTAGCACATTGAAATTAAAACTTATTAAAATTAGATTTTGTATTCCTAAGAATAACGTTTAATGATAGTATGATTTCATTGGATCATAAATAAGATAAGATAACGTTGGATTATAATATGATTCCATTGGGTCATAATATAAATTAAATTCAGAATATATTATGATCATTCATTGCATTAATATTACGTCTATATTTGATCATAATATTATAAATTTGTGATACTAATAATGTTTATAATATGTTTGAACTACAATCATAAATCTTATAATAAATAATACATTTCTCTTAGATGATGATTACCACAACCTTATTTTTTCCTGCGTGCATACACATACAGTGTCACCAATTTAGCACTTTCACTGCGAGATTTAGAACTTTGTTAATGAAAATACATTAAGGTTACAAACCAATTTTTATTAAGAAAAATTAATGAATTAAGTAATATATAAAATGTAATTGATTAAAATAAAACAACAATTGCTATGTGGAAAATTATGTTTACATGAGTCTATTATATAGTAAGCAAAAATTCAATAGCATTTAACAACAATTTTAAAAAGTTTACTGGAGTAAGAACCTAATTTTTGAAATAAATTGGTTTTCACTTTTTAGCATATTTTGAAATTCAATGTCTGGCAATACTGATTCAAGTACTACTTAGTTTTCGTTCCCTATGGTCTATCCCTGAAACATTTTTTCGAAAGACTTGCGCATCAATAGAATTGGATATTTTTAGAAAAGCTAGGTTTATATTGACTTTGTCCGAGATATGTAGAGAATTCGGTGCAAAAATTTATTGAAAAATGTTTGAAGTCGCTTGAATTATTTCGCCTTACTTTTCATATTTCGCAATTGTAAACAAAGGCGTCCTTATACCTGACTTAAAAATTCTCTACATTGTCTCAACTCGGATGTACATTCAACGTTATATAGTTACAATGTGGATATGGATGTAAACTTTCTAGTTAATAAATAGTATTACTTTCAATAAATCAAAAGTCATATTTAGGATACAAATTTGTAAGGCTTATATCTCAAAAAACCACTTTTTTTTAAATTCTTTAGAAAATATATATACTCTCGTTATGATTAAAGGTTATTAACCCTTCGACGACCATAGGCAAGAATGCTTGACCGAGGATTTTTAGTTTATATATTGGTCCAGGTAACAGGTAAAGCAAATATGTCAAAGACTGTTTTATAGAAGACGATTGGGCAACAATAACGTAGTTGTGTGCAAGTGTCTATCTGTTCCCACTTGTTTCCGAATTTGGCCAAACAATGGGCTTTATGACTAGGGCTGCTACGGGGTAAAAGTAAAGCGCAAGGGGGTGAGAGTTAATTATGTTTTGGATTCAGCCTTTATCTATCAGAAAATAAAATGGAGAAGTTTGCGTAAACTCCAATCTGCCTTCAGCTAATCAAATTATGTTTGGCAACTATGTTTGCCTATAAGTTGAAACGAAAGTTTTTATAAATTCCAAATGTTTTGATATTTTAAGTTAATCCTGAGTAGCTGTTATTATACATATATCTTAGAGCTGTGCTTCATGATAGTGGATCAGTCCAATCTATATGCTTTGCAAAGGAGCGTATTTTCACTCTTACCTTGTATGAGTTTAAGGTTTATATGGGTATTATCATACGAATGAGCTTAGTGAAGCTCCCATCAACACGTCTGTATTGGTCTACTGATCCAACTTTTCACCAAGCTCAGATTGCAGGTGTCATGCCGCGGCTCAAATTTGTAGAAATAACAGCTAATCTTCACTTTTACGACAACAATAAGGCAGATGTTAGTGACCGTGGTTATAAAATCCGGCCAATTTTAGATTACATTAACAAGGCTATGCCAGACGCATATACGTATTAAAAAAAGCCGTCATTCGGTGAGCATATGGTAAAGTTTAAAGGACACAATGCCATCAAACAATATATGAAGGACAAACCTATTTCATGGGGATTCAAACAATAACATTGACATTTACACCGGAAAAAAACCATTCGTTGAACACGGTCTTGGTGAGGCTGTTGTCTTGCAGTTATGTGAGCCTC
Source organism: Calliphora vomitoria (assembly GCA_942486065.2). Classification (NCBI taxonomy): domain Eukaryota; kingdom Metazoa; phylum Arthropoda; class Insecta; order Diptera; family Calliphoridae; genus Calliphora; species Calliphora vomitoria. Next base: position 49,482,335 of record OW818029.2, on the reverse strand, counting down.
TGGAAAAAAGGGGTTGAAATTTACTTCGACAATTTTTTTTACCAGCCTGAAATGAATGCATAAAGATATGAAAATAGGGGACATCAGCTACTTCATGTCAGATAGGATTTCCATAGTAAAATGGATGGAAAGTCGTGGTGTTTACCTCGTCTCAAATTTTATTGACCCAACAGTACTATTCAAGGTCAAGCGACGTGTAGCTGGTCAAGCTGCTAAAATATATATTGATTGTCCCCTAATTATACATCACTATAACAAAGAAATGGGAGGAGTAGATCTAATGGATCTTACAAAGTGTATTATGAGTACGATAGTAGAAGTAAATGGCGTTTTTATTTACGTCTGTTCCTCGACCTTTTCGAGTTATGTGTTCATAATAGCAACATAATATATAGGAAACTCATATTGGCCAACCGTTCCTCTATTAACGTAACCTCTATCGCAAGCAAGCCCAAATTTCTCCATAAAATGGAAAAGCGTGAATGTTGGAAACGTTGTTCTAATTGCGCTTCCAATAATAAGTATAAGTGGCACGGATAAAAAATTTCCTTTCAACCCATAGGCAACTATGTTTGCCAAGCGAAATGGGGGACTAAACGGCTACCCAGGAGGGCAGATTTTTTTTCAGAACTACTATAAGGCCATATATTTCAAAAATAAGTCAAACAAGTATGTAAATCGCTTCAGCCGAAAATGTTTGGTCGTCAAAAGGTTTTTTCTACAAATTCATATACTTATATATAATCACAAATCTGCAATGATTGGACATAATACAAAGTGGACAGATGTAATATTTGGCTTATAAATTATTGTTTCAGTTAAAATGTAGTGTATGCTAATATTCTGTCTATTTGTTTGCCTGCTTGTTTTACTATTTTCAAATGTTTTTATTTCTTTTTTTTTCTTGGAGAATCGTAACTAGGAGAATAGCTTATGTTAGGGATTTTAGAGGGAGTAATTATTATCGACATTTGATTTTTTCATATTGAAAGAGACAGAAAATACTTCAGCAGTAAGCTTATTACAAGAGGGCGGATTTTCATGCATTTATTATTGGAAAATATGCTTCAAAAAAATCAAAATATCCCAAAAATATAACAAATATGCACGTCTAAAGAACGAATTTTCCCTGTAATATGTTGTGCGATCTACTGTTCATTAAAAAGTGTATTGCGTAAAAAAATATGGGTTTCGGGAACAACTTCCCTAACTTCGGAAAAGCATATTCCATTGTAGTACCGGTAGAACAGTGAAACACAATCCATTGCGACGACGTTTCAGTAAGGACGATTCAGTTACTCAGAAAATCAATTTGGTAACCATCCTGTTTAAATACTTATAAGCTGAATTACAGGATATTTTAAAAGCTTTACAAGGACCAATTTTACTCAACTTGAACATATTATGTGCTAAAAATATGTTAATTTTTTCGTATTCGTTCACATATTATAATTCCTGTTTTTAATAGCTAAAAATTATCCAAATATAATTTTATTTGTAGACTATAGGAGCTTTTAAACCATTTTTTGCATTTTATGTGGTCTACTTTGACACATTGTATCTCATTTATTAACTAAACATAGTGAACATAGTTTCCATTCACTTTGAAATTGGATCCACTGTGTGTCGTTTTGTGTTTTTTAGATTTTTCATATAACTTCAGTAGACTATATTTTACCTCATTACTCTTTAAATAAATGAGTGAATCTTATCAACATTTTGCTTTACATCACAGGGAAGGCGCGGATCCAGGTCAACCATTTGGGGAAGGAAATCAAAATTTGTTCACACATTTTTATTTTTTCCTTAATTTTTTATAGGAAAACTTTTCGTTTTTTGGGGGGAGGGAATCCCTATTTCACCCCTTTTGGATCCGCGTCTGTCACAGGGATTCCTTGTTTCTGGCAAGTGTGCCCCAGGGGTGGATTTGAGATTTAATATAAATTTTATTCGTACTTCAAATTAAGTGATCGAAAAAACTATTCACACGCTGAAATATTTTCACAGCTTTTTGAAAAACAATTCATCGCGTCTGCCTTACATCATATTTAAAATTAAACTTTCCAACTTTCAGGGATGGTAGATAATCGAAATTCAATTTTGAGTTATGGATTCTTCGGCAAAGTTTTTTAAAATGACCCATAGAACAAGAATCGCGATGCGTATTTGTCGCAATAAAGTTGACCCACAACCTAAGTGGAATTTTCAAATTCTTCAGGCAAGCATCAAAATTCTTTAAGGACAAATAATGAAATAATTATCGATCAATACAACAGCCATAAACAACCTACAATACTCTCTAATAAGTTTCGAAAAACTAACAACATTTTATATTTTTTTACGTTTCCTAGTATCGAATCATATCTTGGAAAAAATATCAACACAGAAATAAAAGTTTGCCGCTTTTGTTTTAACGCATCCTGTTGTTGATTTTTTTAAAGCTTTTATTATTTACAGTTTTTTTATACAACTCGTGCATACACAGAGAAAACAGATTCGTGATAGCAACCGAATTTGTTGCCAATCGAATGGTTCTACCTTAGTAACCGAATTTTACAGTTGTGGCAACAACATTTTTGAAGGGGTAACAAATGTTTGGTTGCTTCAACCGAAATTCTTCTTTGTCAACTGACTTTCTGTTGATAGAACCGAAAAATTCGATGTGTGCAACTGAATCATTCGATTGGCAACAAATTCGGTTGCTATCACGAATCTGTTTTCTCTGTGTACATATATATACATACACACAGAAAAAAGATCGTTTGGAAATCGGTTTTGATTATTAATAATTAATAGGTAGGATAGAAATTATATTGTAATAACTAAAATTCAATAAACTTAACAGATTTATTGAGCTTAGAATCAAAAAACCACAATTGCAATCGAATTAAGGTTTCAGCAAACGTAAAATTGGTTGATTTAATCGGATTGTGTCTTTACTAAATTATATTTTAAGTTATTGGTTAATGCAATCTATCATTGGTTATAAAATCCAATAAAATTTAAAATTCGGTGTTCTCAATCACTAAAAGTTTTTGTTTTTTGTTTGACATTCCAAAAAAAAAGAAAATTGAAAATAAAACTAAATAAAATTAAAATATTTATTTGAATAAAATATTTTTGGTGGATGATTGGTATTAGTTTGGACCACAGAATATATATATGTAGATATATATATTTAAGTTGTATGTAAGTATGTTTAATATACTATGTATGTATGTATTTATTTTTACTAACGACTGCTTTTTTAATTCAGGTGCCTTAACGACAATAGTTCATGTTCGCTCTACAGGAATAACGTATTAGAAGATATACATTTATAGCCATCAATGCACGTAAACGCGCTTTACGAATTATCCACGATGTTATGAATTCTTCCATTGGAAAACCTCGCTCATGTGTTAAATAATTCACCTATCTAAAGTTGTGGATGTCAACACCTAAGTAACGATGTGTGACCGAATTCAGATGCAATGCATATTCAACATGAAAAATACACTAATTAGTAGTTTTTTTGTATATTAATGTAATGTGTTGTATTATTTTAGTTGATAAGTAAATAAAATCCAACAATTTTAATTATTTTTCATATAAATCAAAGAAATTATTAAAAATATAATAGAATTACTCTAACTACTAGTATCGGTGTTCATCACCGAATTAATTTTGTAAAACGGTTGCCTGTACCATAAATTCAGTCATTCCAATCGAATTATAAGATAGTACATGCAACCGACAAAATTCGATTGGCGCCAAATTCGGTTGTGATTACGAATCTGTTTTCTCTGTGTACATACACAGTTTTTGTCTTCCTGTCTATCAGTTTTATTATTCTCATCGTTTTGTGTATTTTATATCCTTTGTATTTTTGATGTAGTATGTTTACTACACTGACATAAACATATATGTATGTATATAGATGCATACATACACGTATACAATATACTGTGTATATTTATGTGTGTGTGTGTTAAATAATCCTTTAGTTTATTTGCGTAAATCCCTTTCGTTGTGTTAATACTCTTAAGCATATAAATAATAAACATTATTATTTTGTTTATATCGATAAATCGATGGATACTTATATAAAATATATATATTTGTTACGCTGTTTATACCGGGAACACATATACATATTTACTCGTATATATAAAAATTTTAACTCTTTTTTTTTTCGTTATTCGTTTCTTCGTACGCAAAGAAAAAAATCCACAAATTTATGCTTGGAGTATTTTCAAGTTGGGTTTTATTTGCCAAAGGAAATTTGTGGGTTGATGTAAAGAAATGTAAAACCAAGGAAATATTTTTTTCTAAACGTACATATAAAAAGGGCTCTTTTATTGGATAAATGATGATCTATTTGTTTTTATTAAATGGTAGAAGACCTTTTCCGAGGAATAAAAAAATTTAATATGAATTTAAAAGGAATATGGATGTAGATAAATGTTTATGGTAAAATATTTGCAATTTACCACTTTAGCATATTTATAAATGTCTTCCATAAATAAATATGGTCCTAATGTAAGCTACTGTAGCTACTTTGGTTAAGTATTAAGAAGGAAATATATTTGCAATAAAGTACATTAGGAAGTAAAAGAATTTTTATAAATTTAGTAATTTAATGAATTGTTTTTTGGATGTTGGTAATTTTTGAAGTTATGGACATGATGCATAAGGTATTTGATGTAAAATATTTGTTAATTCTTTTGCTTATTTTATACATTTATTTTCCTTAGGTTACCGTTTACTCTTACAGAACATTTGTAAGATTAAACAAGTTAGAAAGTATAGTTGGTCAAGCCCGATCATAGCTCCAATGTAAGCTATGGTCAATTATAAAGCTATCGGCAGAAAGTTTTTAGGTGTTTATGTCTGATAAAGTCCTATTCCGGGAGGACAATTATATGGGGTATAGGTGAAACAATAGACGGCTTTTTACAAGATTTAGTAGGCCTCGTATTTGGGCTAAAGCTAACAGGTATACTTTAAGTCGGGTGTTAGAATAATGTTTTTTTGGGTTTCAAGATTTCTTGAAACCCAAATACGCATGAAATGGTAACAGCTTCATTTCGAAAATATAAATTTCAATTGGTTAAAAAAAGGGTTCTATATCGTCATCCTTGCAAACCGCACCGAACGGTGCATTTTCTTTTATGTATTTGAGTCTGTAGTGTCTGTTATGGATTGGTCTCACTCCATATGCGGCAATTTTGTTTATTATCGAACCCGTTAAAACAAAAATTAGTTTCATCACGAAATTTTTTTTGCTATGAAACAGTCTTTGATAATTTGCGCGAATCGATGACTGATTTTCAAAATAATTTTGGACAATTTGGTAGCGTTGTTCAAGCGTCATTTGCCAGTGTATACTGATCATAAAGGTAAAAAAGTGAGCGCAGAATGAAAATTAACACTTTCGATCTGTCGGAAAGTCTTTCTCCATCTTTAGGGACAACTCAACAAGACTGGCAAGTCAGTGTGTCACCGCGCCTGAACTATGTTTTTGATGGATACTTATTTCGATACAAAAAAGAAACAAACTTTTAGGTTGCATCAGAAAAATATCAGTACTCCTAATAAATAAGACACAATAAGGTCATAAAAACAAAAAAACACACCATTTTGTAGTTGTATACACAGATATTTAACCATGCTGCAACAGTTTGCGTTAATACATTTCTTCAGTGTGCGTAAAATTGTGTTGATTTAAAGTTGAAAATTTAAATAAATTTATAAAAATAAGACTGAAGTGAAATTAAGTATTAATGATATAAAAATGTCATGTCATTGTCACTGACATGACAATTTTATTACAATAGAATTACATATTCCTAAGAAATTTGGTAATTGTAAATCAATAACATCGGTTTAATAGAAAAAAAAGTTAAATATGAACAAAAATGTGAGATAACCTAAAACAACATATAACCTAAAACAACATATACATCCACGTCACACCACTACTTTTCAAAACAATATTTTAACCTTCATAGGGTCTTCGGGACAAACTTGACCTATTTTGAAATTAAAATTGAATTGAGTGGTGTGAGTGGTTGATATTTTTGAAATTTTATGAATTTTATTCAATTTCAAATGTCACCATATACGTTAAGTTTTTAGAAACAAAAATTGGCCAAAAAAAATATTTATAAAATTTTTTGCACTTAAGGTCTTTGTCAGAAACATATACATGTTTACTGTAACCATATATATGGTTGAAATATTCATGTGAATCGTAAATTAACCATATTATTGTTACCACAATCATATATATAGTTACTGTGACTATAATATTGTTAAAAATTTTGAAATGGTTACAGTAACCATGCACAAATGTTGAAATGGTTACAGTAACAATGCCCAACTATATTTTTTTCCTGCGTGTACGCAAAAAGATAAATTTAATTTGTGTGCATGTATAGGTAAAAGAAATAAAATATCCACAATACATCTGCTTCGTTGAATGCTGTCAAGCAACTGAATGAAATATTTGTATTTTTTACGCTTTTGTTATGTGTTTTGTTTACAATCGTGTTGTGAACGTGTAAATAGACGAAAATCTTCGGAACCTGAACAATATGAACGCGCATCACTGATCTAGGTTCATGCATTGAGAATTCCTAAATATTAATGTATGGCGATGCCGAAAAGCTATTCCTTAGCTTAAACCACTCCAACCAATACTCAAGCAGATCTGGATAATATTAGAAAATGGTGTAATATGAATTTAATCGATCCGAATTTGAAAAAATGTAAAACTTTAAATTATACAGGCGAAGTTCAGTACTGTAGATACTCGATTAATAAGTATCAAATTGGTAAAGTTGATGCATTTCTTGATGTGGGTGTATTACTTGATAATAAATTTAAAGTTTTTATTCTCACATAACGCAAACTATTAAGAAGACCAGAAGGGTATAAAGTTTCACCGATCGCAGGGGAAAATAATTTGATGACCCTTATATCACAGAGCATTTGTTCACGTCTCTTGTAAGACCAATTTTAGAACATCCTTCTTTTGTGAGGGATCCTCAGTACAAAATCCATATAAAGAAAACTGAATCCATCCAAAAACAATTTATTTTAATTTATCTCCACCAACTCCCATGAAACCCCAACATTAATCTACCATTATGTGAAATATATCTCCCCACTCTAAAAAGTAGGGGAGTATATAAGAACATGATGGCCCTTATATCACAGAGCATTTGTTCACGTCTCTTCTAAGACCAATTTTAGAATATCCTTCTGTTGTGTGGAATCCTCAGTACAAAATCCATATAAAGAAAATTGAATCCATCCAAAAACAATTTATTTTATTTTGTCTCCGCAAACTCCCATGAAATCCCAACATTAATCTACCATTATGTGAAATATATCTCCCCACTCTAAAAAGCAGGGGAGTATATAAAAACATCTCATTCGTGATTAATTTAATGAAAGTTGTAGTTAATTTGTAATTCCAAATCGTGTAACAAGAAATATTATTACTCTTAAATTTAAATTTGTCTGTTAAAATTATGCCATATATGGCATAGAATTAGTGTTTAATTCAACAATTTTTATTATTTAATTGACTTTTTAACTGATTATGGCATAATTAAAAGGAGTGTATATTATTATTATATTTTTTAAATTAAGATTTTAGAACTAAGCTAGCCTGTAAGAAATTGTAATTTCTTTGACGAATTGGATAAATAAATAATTTATTGTATTAACAAATCAATGGAAACTTAGGTTTAATTTTTACAAAAATTGTGAGCTCCTTTTAATGACTCAGTATTTTGTTATACATGCCTTGTTTTTTATTACTGCTTCACAGCGAATATATATTAAACCAATTAATTAAGTTATCGTGTTTTTTGAAATATTTTGCTATTCCCTTACAACCGCATTTGATAATGCCTCCAACGTGGTTCATGGTACAATTTCCCATATGTTTTCTAGGTGATCTGGAGATTGGACTGGCCACTTCAAAACAGGTACCTCATGGGATTGTAACCACTCGGTTACAACTTAAGAGGTGTGTTTGGTGTTATTGTCATGCTGAAATCTCCCAACTTTTCATATTTTCACAAGCGTATGGGTACATAACATGATTTACAGTGGACTTGTAATCTATTCCGGATAAACACCCTCAAATCATAATATTCCCACCACTAAACTTAACTGTGTTATTTGTGTACTTGGGTTCCAGTCTCTTTCCCTACGGCTTACAAATGATTTCCCATTAGTGCCCCTTAAATTGGGTTCATCCGAAAAAGGAAGATTATTACATTATCTGTCTCGACTATTTACAATGTTCTTTGGAAAATTGGGCAATTGCAACCAAGACCAGACTCAGTTGCAATAATTCATTTCCAATTTTAGTTTATTGGTAGCCTCCCGGGTAGTCATTTTTCTGAATTCCTTAAACTCTCTTGCTATTCCACTATCTTGTATTGGTTCAGTTTCACGAGGTCCTTTCTTCAATCCAGCATTAAAATCCTTTATTATTTCCTTTTCAAATTTTCGCAAATATTGACTCTATAGATAGTTATAAGGATAGGATTGTGCAGATGTTTGTAACGCCCAAAAATACTAGTCTAACACCCACCCTAAAGAAAGTGATTCTGAGTCGATGTCCGTCCGTCTGGCTGGCTGTCCATGTAAACTTTGTGCGCAAAGTACAGGTCGCAATTTTAAAGATATTTCGATAAAATTTGGTACATAAAACCCAAGGACCAAGCCTGTTTAAACTGGCTGAAATCGGTCCATTATTTCACATAGTCCCCATACAAATTTGACTTTATCGCCCATAAATGTTTAATTTATATAGGTATCTACACAATTTTTTCTCCAAATAAGTTTTATATATACGACATTCATGTCACCAAATTCTATTATGATGGGTCCATAATAAGTCATAGCTCCCATATAATGCCTGCTTCCGATAATCACTTTAGCGAGCATAAATTTCCTTAAAACGTTGGTATACACATACAATTCAACATAATTAACTTTCTTATAGACATTAATCATATGACCAAATTTCATGGTGATCGGTCCGTAATTTATAATAGCTCCCATATAAAGTCCACTTCCGAAAATCATTCACGAATATAAATTATTGAAATTTTGAAAGAAAAATGTTTTTGATTATTTACTTAGTGTAGGGTATTGTATGGCCGGGCTTGACCGACCATATTTTCTTACTTCTTTCTGTTTAAATTTAATGCTGAAAATTGCAAAATTTTGTAAATTTGTTCATAGTTTTCAAGAAAAGTTAACATTGTATTATCACTCACTGTATAATTATCTAAGAACTTTTATGTAGACTTACTTCTTTCCAGAGGTTTATGTATGAATAAATAAACTATTTTGTACTTAAATATGTTTTATTTAAATTCAGCATAATTTATTAGAAATAAAATGAACTTATAATTTCGATCATTCTGTATACCCCATAAATGTATCTAATACACAGAATCACTTGAAGAGCTATAGTATCTTTAACCATTTACAAACTTTTACTCAACTAGTATTTTAAAATTCAGCACAACCCATCCCAAAACTTTAATACTTAATCCCCAAGGAAATATTTCTAAATTAAAAATGTTTTTTATTACTTTTGGTCTATTCTTTTAAGTCAGTCTTTCAAATATAAAAGCTAAATTAAAGACTTTAATGTAACATCTAATTTGAAATGGTGCTCATTACTATTTTTCTAACAGTATTTTATAATATAAAATTTTCATCTTTTTTTTTTCATTTCGGAAAAGATGTAAAACCAACCACACAAAAGAGATTAACACTTAGATAAATGTTGAAACTGTAAAAAAAGGACTTTTAGATTGAAGGATGCCAAAAAGAAAATACAATACATGCAACCAGGCTTGTTAAACATGAAGAGAAAATAAGAGCTAAAAATACCACAAAAAATGGTGCTTAAAATGTAATTACATACAAAAAAAAGTGTAGTAAAAAAATTAAAGAGAACAAGTAAGAGAGATATATTCGGCTGGGCCGAATCTTATATACCCTTCACCAAACTATACTTCAAAATAAAAATTTTTAGGTAATTTTAGGTAAACAATTTTTTTTAGTTGTTTTTTTTCATTTTTTGGAAAAAAAATATTTTTCGAATTTTTTTTTTGAAGTTTTTATGTCAAATTTTTTTTAAATTTAAATTTTTTTTTTTTTTTAAATTTAAATTTTTTATTTTTTTTTAATATTTAGCGAAAAAAACTTTTGGTGAAAAAAAAAATGGTTCAAAATTTTTCCCGATTTTGACCCATTGTAGGTCCAACTTACTATGGTCTTATATACGTCGTTGCAAAGGCCTTTGAAATATCTATCATTTGATATCCATATTGTCTATATTAATGACTTAGTAATCCAGATATAGGTCAAAAAATAGGTAAAAAATCGAGGTTGTCCTGGTTTTTTCCTTATATCTCAGCCATTTGTGGACCGATTTTGCTGATTTTAAATAGCAAACTTCTCGAAAGCATGTCTGACAGAATTATTGAAGATTTGGATCCCGAAGATATCTGGGGTCTTCAGAAAATTGATTTCAACAGACAGACAGACGGACAGACAGACGGACAGACAGACGGACAGACAGACAGACAGACAGACAGACAGACAGACAGACAGACAGACAGACAGACAGACAGACAGACAGACAGACAGACAGACAGACAGACAGACAGACAGACAGACAGACAGACAGACAGACAGACAAACAGACAGACAGACAGACAGACAGACAGACGGACATGGCTTAATCGACTCCGCTATCTATAAGGATCCAGAATATATATACTTTATAGGGTCGGAAAAATGTATTGTGGAAATTACAAACGGAATGACGAATTTATATATACCCTTCTCACGAAGGTGAAGGGTATAAAAACTAGAAATCAACCAAGAATATAAAAAAGTGATTGTAATCATTACCAGCTAACACAAACATACACAAACATTTCTCCAATTGTCTGTAACCAAAGCAAAGGAGTTGGGAAAACCCCAAACATCATTACTACACTCAGAAACATTGAAACCATGAAAGACGCAACAGTACCAAGAACCAGAAGGAGCCGAAAGACAACATTTACCAAAGGCTATGATGGAAGATAAAGTGGCTTCTCTCTTTTTTGCATTTTTTTTTTTTTTCTGTTTGCCACAAAAATTGTTAACATTCAAAATGAGACACTTGCGAGACATCATCAAATGAAATGAAATGCGAACAATAATAAGCAAGAAGAGCAAAAAATCACAACCAAAAAAGAAAAAATTGAAAATGAATGGGAAAAAAAAGAAACATGTACAAATGTTTCCAACATAAAACGGAAACCGGAAATGGTACACAAAATGACATTAGTACGACGAGTGTTTGGAATAATGTTTCAATGTATGTATGTTATGAGCCAATATAATGAAATACATAGAAGCAAACTGTAAAGATGGAATAAGAGCAAATGATGTTTCGCATTGAAGTCTTTCATCAACCACAATTAGAAACGAAATAAAATGAAAAAGGAAATCGTTGATACATCCCCCACCTCCCTTGACGCTATCAAATAAGGCAATTATGAAGGGGTTGACTGACCTTAAATACTACGTCGTTATACACATCTATGCATGTGTATTTTAAAAGAGCTGAATGTTGCTTACGTATCCTTTTGATTGCGAGAGTATGATCAAAAGGGGTGTTTCTCATCCATTTTTAGAGCTCCATTGTACTCTTGTACAAAAATGTGTTCAGTCAAGCAAATTCAATTAAATTTTTCGGTCAAGCAACAATTTCCCAAACTTTGCACAGTAATTAGCCAATTGCTTACTTTGCCACAAAGTGGTTGTTGCGTCCTTGTCTCTGGGTAGCATCTACATGAGTAACAATAAAATGATTACATGGGTGATAACATGCTGAGCCAGAGACGAATTGACAATGAAGACAACAAAAGAAAATTAACAAAAATATAACGAAATTATCTCTAATGCATTTTCATCATTCGTAATTTTTATGTTAAACAACACAATTTAAGTAGTTATACAAAGATGACAAACAAAAACGGAAAGCAATTAAACGGGTTTTAATTTGGATGTTGTCTTTTTTTGGGGCGTTGTACTGCCTTAGAATGTTTAATGGTAACAATTAGGTGCATATTTTGTACTCACAAATAAAGTATGTACTGCATGCACGTGTTGAGTTTAAGCAGTTGGAGCACAAACTGTCAACAAAAGTAATTGGGTGAGAAATTAGTTTTAGTTTACTCCCGGGAATATCTGATTAGTGTGTAATCAAGGCAGCAAACAAATCAAGTGTTTTAGTTAAATAACTAAAATAATGGTATGCAATTTCTGGTGCACTTATTTTATCATAAGGTGTCGTGAGAATCAGAGTACATCATTAACACTCTATCAGCACTCGTGGAAACTAAAGGTGATAAAGCATCTATGAAAATCTGAAAAATTAAAGTTTTTCAAGCTAAATCATCCTAAGCATCGAAGCCGATTTTCACCTTCTTGTCTTTGTTATTCGTCAAAATTACCGCATTTGGGTTTCAGAGAACCCACATATGAGTGGCAAGGATATATATAAGTTTGTCATTCCGTTTGTGATTTCCACATTTTTCATTTGCGATCATATAAAGTATATATATCCTGTATATAAGAAGTGATATCGAAAAATTCTTAACTTCAATTTCCATGCTCCGTTTTTGGCCTCTAATTTTTTAGCAGCGTTCCTGTCAGGAATTTTTTGAGCCTTGTATGTTTTTAAACCTTATTAGCTTTAAATTTTCGTACCAAATAGTCCGAGCACTGAGCTAACCGGGCTGCTTTCCTACCGAATGTGTTGGGTACTCTTTTGAAAATGGTTTCTATTTTTTTGGTTTAGAAACATCATGTGGACCATTCCTTCTACCTGAACCAGGTTTTCTATTAACGGAAAAGTTTTCCCGGTACTGTTTAATAATATGTGAAACAGTTTGACGGCAGACCTTTGAATGCTTGGCCAACTTTTTGTAGGACCATGTTGGGTTTTGTTGAAAATATTTAATAATTTTAGTACGCACTTTTTTCTGGTCACTCATTTTAATCAGATTAACAAGAAATGAATATAATTGACATCAAACATAATAACAGACATGCTTTACAAAGGTAACGTGGCAAAAAAAATATCAAATAATACTTGGGTTAAAAGTTTTAATGGAAAACGTGTGTTAAGAATTTTATGATCTTGAAATCAACTTTCCCCCCCAAGTAACTTACAAACATAATTGATACATAAATATATCGGGTATAGCCCCGGTTGCTATTTAAAATTGAGATAATCAGCCCACTAGTGGCTGAGATAAAAGGTGGCGCAAAAGTAATCCTCCTATCAGAAAATTATATAAATTTTGTCGATTATTGGTCAAATAAATAGTCAGCAATATTCCGCGTTCTGGAGCAGTGTAGCATAACATTGTTTATTAACGTGTATTTCGCATGTGTTTACTACACAAATGTCAAAACAGAACTGACATTAGGGGCCTCGGAAAATTTATAGCATTTTCTGATAGGAGGATTACTTTTGCGCCACCTTTTATAATAAAATAACGATTTCCTCGATTTGTTGTAGCTTTAACTATGTCAGTATTATGATATGCTAGAGTTTCCAAAATACCAAAGTATTTCAATACCGCGGTTTCGGTTTGAAAAAAAAAAAAAAATTAAAACAGATCGGATTTGGTATTTTTCGGTTTTGCAATAACTTATTAAATAATAAAATATTATAGAAAAATGCCATAAGATTCACATGCATATCACAAAAAGTGTGTTTTTTATACCCTATAGAACTTGAAATTGAAAAAAATAAGACAAAAAATAAATTTTAATCAAAATTGTTTTTTTATTCAAAAGATCAATACATGACATTAAAATTTGAAATGATTTCGGGAATATGGCCGAACTTATGGACGTCTAATTTGGGGCCATTAATAGTCTGATGATGGCACTGGCAAGTAAACCGCACCAAACGCTGAATTTTTCACCATATGCGGCAATGTTGTTTATTAACACAATTTTGCATTAAAGCAGTCATCTATAAGTTGCGCCATTTGACAACTGTATTTCAATGTAAATTCGACTAATTTAGTAGTATAATGATTTGGCAGATCATAAATGGTAGCGCAGTATGACAGTTCGTTTGACAGTTAAACCTTTCGTAAGTTCTATCGGGCTTAAAAAACACCCTTTATATATGTCGAATACTACTACTTTTATTTATTCGATATAACTACAAAATTTTCATTTTATTTTTTGAAAGTTTAATTGTGAGAAAATATGATCAATAATTTTAAATGAATTTTTATCATTCTCTATTGGAAAGTTTCCAAAAAATGGATAAGAATGATTCTTGCCTAACATGCTACTCCTGAAGCAATAACTATTTCCGCGAAAGGCATTGAGCTCTCAAATGAGCTCTCTTCTCTTTGTTTTCACACGTACGCAAGCACACACATTGTATAAAAAGTTAAAACCAATCAGTCTCGTATGAGCTTTGATGCAGGTTGGTCGTGTACGCTTTTATGCTTGTTTTTTTAGCAATTGTTGTTGTTTTTATTTTGTAAAATACAAATCAAACTAGTCAGTCTCGTATGAGCTTTGATACAGGTAGGTTGTGTTGCGGGTTTTTGCTTGTTTTTTCAGCTATTGTTTTTGTTTTTCTCTCGGCTACAGTGAAAGAAAATAAATAACTTCACGTACACTTTTTATTCAACAAATACCACTTCAAACTTTTACATCCATTTCGCTCAGTGCATTGAGAGTAGCAGAGCGCAATAAATAACTCACACAATGACAAATTTACAAAGTTTGGTAGTATTAAAATGCCTATCGCTGAACTATTTATACAAGTAAGAGTGCTATATTCGGCTATGCCGAATCTTATATACAATTCACCTTTGTTGTGGATGCATTAATTGCCCACTTTCAGCGTATAGCATCCTAAATATATCAAGAAAACTTTTAAAAATTTTACATTTAATTGCTGACGAACAGATTATATTGTAGAAGTTACAAACGAAATGAAAATTTTATCACGAAGGTGAAAGGTATAAAAACAACAACGCCAAACGGAACACAAAAAAAAAACAAAATACGCAAAGCAATGAAACCAACACACATCCAAACATACGTTTTGTTGCTTTTTTGTCAAAGCTTGCAATAAATTGTCTTTTTTTGATGAAATTTTCAGAGGTTGTCTCGGATTTTTGCTCATTTCTCCGTGATTTATGGACGGATTTTGCAGATTTTAAATAGGAAACTTCTCGAAAGCATGCCTGACAGAATTATTGAAGATTTGGATCCCGAAGTTATCTGGGGTCTGCAGAAAATTGATTTCAACAGACAGACATACAGGCGGACATGGCTTAATCGACTCCGCCATCTATAAGGATCCAGAATATATATACTTTATAGAGTCGGAAAATTATATTGTGAAAATTAAAAACGGAATGACAAACTTATATATACCCTTCTCACGAAGGTGAAGTGTATACAAATTTAAATAAATCAAATGTTATTTTTACTTAGAGACTCTAGAGAAACTGGATAAATATTCAGGATATAAAATCCTGTTATTTTAAAATAGGTCGACTTTTATTAAAAAAATAGTTTTTCATTTTTAAATTATTAATTTTGCTATTAAAGATATTTAAAAAAGGAAAAAGCCGAAGAATAATGGTCGGTTCGCGGTTTTAGGTTTTGAAAACCGCGGTTTCGGTTAAAACCGAACTAGAAACTCTAATATATGTCACATACATTGTAAAAAATAAGCAAATTTTTAACAATATTTTTTTCCAAAATTGTTCCCTAAGGTTTTTATTACTTAACGGGAGTACTTGTCCTTTGATAGAAAATCTGGTTTAGGTAGAAGGAATGGTCCACATGATGTTTATTAAGCCAATAAATAGAAAGCATTTGCAAAAGAGCTCCCAACACATTCGGTAAGAAAGCAGGCCGGTAAGCTCAGTGCTCGGAATATTTGGTACAAAAACTTAAAGCTAATGCAGGTTTGAAAGATTCCTAACAGGAACTCTGCTAAAATGGATGACGACACGTATGTTCTGGCAGATTTTTCGCAACTTCCTGGTCAAAAATTTTATGTTGCTGATGCTCGAGGGAATGTTGAAGAAAACTTTAGGACCCAAAAGCAGACAAAATTTCCCAAAAACTTTTTGGTATGACAAGCAATATGCAGTTGCGGCAAAAGAAGCCAATCATTTGTTACAACGTGCTCTATAAATACCGAAATTTACATCAAGGAATGTTTACAAAAAAGGCTGCTTCCAGTCATAAGACTTCATAATGTGTCCACTTATTTTTGGCCTGATTTGGCAATCCTGTCACTATGTCACAAACAAGCCCTTGAGTAGTACAAGAACAATAATGTGGTATTTGTACTAAGAGAGTCAAATCCTTCAAACTTTCCGGAGCTAAGGCCAGTGGAGAGATATTGGGCTCTTCTTAAAAGTGAATTGAAGTGCACAAAAAGGTGTCCAAAAGAGTGGTAGATTTTAAACGGATATGGACTACCTGTTCGAGCAAAGTGACAGAAAGTACTATAAAAACGTTAATGGAAAGGTTTCCGAAAAAGGTTCAAAATTTCCTCACTAGTAACTAAAACTATAAAAATATTTTTTTATGTAAATTGTAATAATAATTTCAATCAAATAAAAAAAAATTAAAACTGTAAGTTTAGTGGTTTCGTTTTTATTAACATATATATATGTTAAGAATTTTTCGATCTCACTCCTTATCTTACTTGTATATTGTCAAATATATAAGATTTTTTTAATATTTCTGATATTTCAGGTACATAAGTTAATGATTTATAGATTTGGGATACAGAAACAGTGTTTGTATGTTGCTTTTGATTATTCTATTTTGTATAGAAAAGTGTTTTCTCAATATATATCTGTACTACTCTTATTAGTTTACTTTGATTTTTTTATTTTGTGCAAATATCGGTAATATGTCTTAAAATTATTTTTGCAATAGTGTGGAAGGATGGACAATTTTTTTTGATACGCACTCAGTTAAAAACAACAAAAGATATTCTTTAAATTCTTCTTAATGCTAATACTTAAATATGTAGGCTTTAGTTTTATTAATTGTTTAACCCAAGTTTTGACCATATAAAAAGGGACACAGTTTTCTAATAACATTAATTCTCTAATTTTTGCTACTTTTGTAAAAAAAAAAAAAAATATATAATTTTAATATACATATATTCATTCGTGCATTTATACAATTTTCCAGTATTAATATCATTTTCAATTAAAAATTTCCACACAACAGCATTTTATCTTATTTCAAATGTCATGATTTATTTCTTCAAATGATAAGTTCTTGTATATATGTTTTCTTTGGCAAAATAAAATTATTATAAATTTTAACATTATAAATTCTTTATAGCAAAAAAAGAAACGTGAAGACTAGACGATAAAATATAATGTTTTTTTTTTTTTTTTTGTTGAATATAAAATATGAATTGCGAGTTCTGTGTTAAGACGTGCATAAAACATAGCCTTCACACATGACTATATTTAAGTACGAGTACGAGTAAATGATAAACTAAAAGATCACACAGATACATATACATATAAATGCAAACGAACACATTCTTACATATACACCTATCCCTCGATTTACACGATACTTTTTTTACACGATTTTTTTTGGTTTTCGTTTATATCGAGGGATGTGGAAATTACCTAAAATTAACACGAATTTAATTTTAATATTTTAGCAAAAACTATTTTTTTTCAGTAAATATATGCTGCACAATTCTCGAAAATAGTTATGTATAAACAAGTAAGAAAGTATGGTCGGTCAAGCCCGACCTTATAATACCCTACACTAAGTAAATGAGCAAAAACATTTTTCTTTCAAAATTTTAAAAATTTATATTCGTGAGTGATTTTCGGAAGTGGGCCTTATATGGGAGCTATGAAAAATTATGGACCGATCACCATGAAATTTGGTCATGTGATTAATGTCTATATGAAAGTTATTTATGTTGCATTTTATGTGTATACCAACATTTTAAGGATATTTATGCTCGTTAAAGTGATTATCGGAAGCAGGTCTTATATGGGAGCTATGACTAATTATGGACCGATCATAACAAAATTTGGTGAGTTAAATTCGGTATATATAAAACTTATTTGGAGAAAAATTTGTGTAGATACCTATATAAATTAAAAATTTATGACCGATAAAGTCCAATTTCGGGAGGACATTTGTATGGGGGCTAGGTGAAATAATGAACCGATTTCAGCCAATTTCAATAGGCTTGGTCCGTGGGCAGAAAAAATGATATGTAGTAAATTTTATCGAAATATCTTCAAAATTGCGACCTGTACTCTGCGCATAATCCTGCCAGCCAGCCAGACGGACGGATGGACATCGTTTAATCGACTCAGAAAGTGATTCTAAGTCGATCGGTATACTTTAAGGTGGGTGTTAGACTAATATATTTGGGCGTTACAAACATCTGCACAAATCCATTATACCCTCCCCACTATGGTGGTGTAGGGTATAAAAACATAATAGGGAAAAGTATAGCAGCTGGAACCAAAATTAGCCTGAGTACACCTTCATGCGTTCGGGATATTACAATTGAAAACATGGAAAAGCCACTAATGATCTGGATATAAAATCAAACTCAAAAGCAAATCCCAATTGATACCATTGCTATTACAAATAAAGCATTAAGGATTTATGAAAAACTTATTGATCAGCTACCATCTACGTCATCAACAGAAAAAAAATATCGTTTTCTTCAAGTCTTGGTTGGTTTGAAATATTTAAGCAAAGACATTCCTTACATAATCTAAAAGTTAAAAGTTAAAGAAGCTTCTGCTGATATATATGTATCTAAAGACTATCCCCTATAATTTACTGAAATTTTTGCTGCCAATTCATACACTCCTGATAAAGTCTTCAATACAGACGAATCGGGACAGTTTTGGAATATAATGCCACAGCGGACTTTTCTATCAAAAGTTAATAAAATTTTTAAATTTAGACATCGTTTTAAAATCAAATTTTATAAATATGGGGGAATGTATTTACATTGCTCTAAATAAATGGATTTTCTGAACAAAATTTTAAATTTACTATTATTTGGGTCTTTTTTCGATTTACACGATTTCTCATACAAACATTTTTCATTTCGATTTACACGATTTTTCAGGAACCCATCTATCGTGTAAATCGAGGGATAGGTGTGTTTATAGATGTGGAAGATTTATCGTTATAATTACAGAGGGTTGCATTATAAATGAAACAAACAATATTTCGTAATTGTAGCCATGAAAAAATATATTTTTAATTTTGAAAATATGTAGTATGTGTGTATATCCGAGAGAAATACATTCTTGACAATTTTAGGGATATATAAGTACTTTAAAATAAAGAAATTAAATTTCTTAAAGAAACTGTTTGTGTGAAAATATACTTCACCATAGGAGCATTTTATCCCATTCCCAGCTATTGTACCTGCTTGAGTACAGAAAAAATGCAATATTCAAATACGCATACATTTTTTAACAAGATAAATTTGACAACGTTTATTTTATTTTTGCATTCAACACACTAAGGGTCCTCATGTAAACGCTTAAATGCCTCGCAAACTGTGCAATTTGTGTATTTTTACACTCTCGCAAATGAACTGTCAACAAGTGTATGGAAATTCGTTTGCACAACTCTGATAAGTTTGCGCGACAATTTAGACTCGCAAACTTCAATTTGTTGTGCATTTGATGAACAGCTGCTTTTGTTTACTTTAATTTATGAAAAATAAAAATCAAATAAAATATAAATATTTTGTGCGTGGGAAAATTGTGTAACTTTGGAACAGAATGATTGGATTGAATTTCAATGTGTATGGAAACATTAACCAACAGCTAGAACATAAACAAAATCTTCCAAACTATGTATATCATCGTTTGTTCCAAAGATTTAATTTTCATTCAACATTTTTAGAATTTAAATTTATACAATTTGAAAAACTTTTTTTTACAGCTTTGTTGAATTTATTTTTATTTGACATTTTTAACAAATATAAATTTTCTGTGTAAACTTTCACAAAATTGAAAAGGTGGGTTCATGAAACACGTCGCGTAAATTTGGACATTTACACAAATGGGAAACTTAAGCGTTTAAATAAGTACCCTTACTGTGTTTTTAAAAAAAAAAAACATAAAAAATTTAAAAATATAATACTGTTAAGGTGTATTTTGTCCTGTTTTTGTAATGCTCTATAATTTTTTGGAATATTAGCAAGGTCAGTAACTATTAAGCTGCGTAAAGCAAATCCAGTTTTATGAAAGCAAGAGTTTTTTTTATAGTTTTGTGAAGAAAATTGATTGTGAGTACATTTTATATAAATTTATAAGAAAAGTAATTTTTTTGAACAAAGTTATATGAGTAGAAGAATCGGTGTACCCAATTGGGTACAATGGCTTAATAAGTATTATTTTTTTTTTAAGATTTTCCTTACGCTAAAATAGAATTCTATGCCAAGTTTCTAATGCAAATATAATAAAAACGTCAAGTTTTTAATGCAATATTTTTGGAATATGTCGTCCCTACGCTCTTCGGAATTTGACCTATTCTTTATCAAAATTTTAAATTTGGGCCACATGTTATAAAATCCCAAAGCTGGGATGAGAAAACGGAAAGCAGCCTTGGAAATCTTGATGTGATTTCTATTTATTTCCAAAGTATTTTCCCAGCCCCAAAGGAAATATAGAACTTGTGGGCAAAATTGTAAAAAATACCATTTTTGGGATTTTCTCTCCAGTTTTTAGGAATTGCGGGATTCCCTTTCACATTTTGACAAGTTTTTTTACACTTCATTATTTAAAAAGAGAAATTTAAACAACTTTGAAAATTTCGTTTAGTTTTGTTGACAAATAAAGATTTTATTACATATTTATTGAGTTTCTAAAACTTAAATTTGTATCAAAATTTTGATATGATTGCAAATATTAGGAACAATTTGGTCCACATTTTTTCCGAACTAATTTTTTTTTGTTTAGATAAGTTAATTCTTGGTCTTATGAAAAAAATTTCATGTCAATATCTCAATTATATTCAAAAATATGCCACTTTAAATCTAATACCAAAATGTTCTCCGTAAAGACATCTTATAGAGAAACATAAAATTGTTATATGCCCTTAAAGAAAGTTTTTTTTTTAAATAAAAAAAGAGTTAAGTCACCTTTTCGCCCAAAAAATAGCACAAATCTACTATTTTTTTAATTTTTAAATTGAAAATCGTTTATTTTTGGATTTGTAATCGATATTGCTCTGAAATTTTTTTCATATTATTGGTAATTTAGTTGTCTAACTAACAAAAGAAATTCATTCGGTTCAACAGTACGCCCTATATTTAAAAAAAAGCGGACTTAGGTATGGCAAAATTTTAAAATTTCAATTTTGAAATGCCTATAACACGGAAACTATAAGAGAAAAAAAGCATAAGAGAAAAAATGACACGTGTTTAAAAATTTTATGTGTCGAAGGTACCCTACTTTGAGCCCCCATAGCGCCGCACCTGGAGCATTTGTAGAGTCCATTTTAATAACTTAAACTCGAATTCCCCTTGTCTACGTCCGTGTCAAATTTTATCGAGATCGGAACCGCCGTTTAGAAATGCCAGATTTATTTACAAAAAATTTTGATTCTGCCCCACTGTGAAATGTCTCAAACTATTTATTTTTTTGACAATGAGCTCAATATTATTTCAGACTTGAATGGGAAAAGGTTGTTAATTTAATCATTGAGCGAACTTGCAATTATGCATCGCAAGCTAGAAGCACAATTTATACTATAAAGGTAGAAAATTTGAAAATGTTCTTGAGTATTTTGTATTACAGTGAATATCGCTCTACGCCAAGAGATGATATGTATTGGCAGCTCTGGGAGGATAGTCGCACTCCAATTGTTTCCGAAATTATGTCACTGAACAGATTCAAAAAAATAAAACTTTTTATTTATTCGGCTGATAACACTAATTTAGACGATATTGACAAAATGGCCAAAGTGAGACCCTTATACAAACTACATTGGCTTCTGGTGTAGCAACTACTCCTGAAACCAATTTCCTAAAAGGATAAAAAATACTCTACAATGCGGTGAATGCCATAATAAAATAAGAGGGTTGTCTGAATAATGCGATGTTACGTTATGTGTTGAAAAAGTAATGCTTTAAAAATGTTCACATATTATAAAAATAGCTTACACTTTACGCCATTGTACCCAATCGGGTACAACCCCAAAAACATGGTTCCTAAAATTGTTTATTAATTTTTTTTATGTTTTCTTTGTTTCTTGACCGTGTTTTAGCTTAAATAAATAATATTTTCTTTGCTTTTTGACTGTATTTTAGTTTAAATAAATAAATGATTTTTAAAGTTTTTAATTTTAAATGGACTTGGTTTTTAATGGGTTAAATTCGTAAAATACTTTTTTGTTTTTACCCAGCACATATCAACTATTTAGTATGCATACATAGATATTTGCCACCCTGTACATAAGTTATGTATCTCTGCTCATATAAACATAAATAAATTTGACAATATACGAATTATATTTATATGTAGGCACATTTCTATATACATATGTACATGCGTATATTCACATGTCTGTATCTATAAATGTAGATATATACAATATATAATTGTAAAATGAATGTGTAAAATGTATGTGATGATTTATATTTAACGTGATAAGAATTTTAATTACAATACCAAAAGTATGTACAGTGTCGGTCAAAATGATTGGAGAAAATTGCTTCTACTTATGTATATTATTTCTATAGGAAAAACCGACTATAGAAAAAGTTTATGATACGAAAAGTAAGATAATTAATAAAACAATAAATAGTATGTTTGAATTTCCCGCCAAAAGAGCAGCTCAGAATTTGAGGCCATGAACGTATCAAGCCAATATCGGATACTCTGTTCCAAAGTGAAACGTATCCTAGAGGGAGCGTTCTACATTTGTAGTCGGACGGGGCACGATCTGAACCTACACAACCACTTATTTCTAAATAGTTTTTAACAGGTATTGCAGCATGTGGCCTAGTGTTGTCATGATGGGTTTTTACGGCCAATGTTCCTTTCAAATGAATCAGATGCATTCGGTACAGATTCTCTGTGATGATCTGGCCAGATTTTAGCAGCTCAAAACAGATAAGAAACTTTTGGTGCTACCAAATACAGAGTAGCTCCACGGACATTTGGTTTTGTTGTCGATTCGGCTGGATGGCCGGGCTTCTGATACGATCTGTTACACTTCGGGTTGTTGTAATGAATACATTTTTCATCGCAAGTAATGATTCGGTGCAAAAATTATCGTATTTCAAGGTCTATCAGCTTCAATTCGTATGGTATCCAATTTTCCTGCTTTTGGCTGAATCCTGCTGTTTGCAAACGTCTTAAAATTGTTGATTGAGTAGCTCCCAACGATTTTGCAAACTGCTGTTAAGTTTGATAACAATCTTCATGGATTAATGCCAGCAATTCTTGATCTTTAAACTTTTTTGGCTGGCATGGACGATATTTGTCTTCCGTGTCAAAATCACCACTTCTGAACTGCACAAACCATATCTCGGACGTTGAAACCGATGCAATACATTCACCACAAGCTTCACTGAGCAATCAGTGTGCTTCAGCGTCACCTATAGTGTATGAATTACACTATAGGTTACCAAGAGAAACTAAAGAGACTATTGACTTCAGGCTATGTGGATATCACGCATGGGATATCAGTATACTTAAGCAAATATGAAACCAGTTTGTAAGAATTTCTCACAAAACGTTTAAAGTGGCTACACTTTAGATTACCTACAGACACTTAAGTGACAATTGTCTTCATGCTAGATTAACTGGGATATATGAAGTAACCAATTGTCTTCTCTCTGCTCTACAAAGAGCACATACGTATCAAATGACCTAAAATATATAAATTGGAGTCAGCCAACCATAGATAATCTTATTAGTTCTTTGCCTAACAGATGTGTGTCAATTTTAAATAATTGCAGTCATGCAACAAATTTTTTAAATTTTGTTCAACTAAATTTCGTTTTTAATAACACTGATAATATTTTCTTATTTTAGAGTTCATTTTTAGTTCTTGAAATCTTTACTTACAGTGGAATTGAAAAAAAAGTTATAACGCGAATTTTGTCTAATATATTTTAACCGAGACTATGTATTAAAAAAATAAGAATAAAAATATCCAATTTAAATTATTTTCATATTAATTTCTCCATGAGTTGTAACGTACACCGGCCACAAATTCAGCATTGGGTTGGTGGATGAAGCTAAAAGAAACTGTTTTAAACGTGATTTAATTACATAAATTTAAGCACATACAAAATTATAACAAGCTGAAGTATAAATACAAATATATTGATATGAACAAAAAAAAAAAAAAAAAAACAAACAAAAAAGCAGACATTAAAATAGTTTAATTAATTTAATGTTGTTATTTTTTTTCTCTTGTTTCTTTTGTTTGCCAACTATTTTAATGTCTACTATTGTTTATAAAATTATGATTAATGACTTTATTTGTATGTAAGTAATAGTATACTTTATTATTAATTATATGTATATATAAAATATAAAGTATTATATTCTAAATATAGTTATTTATACATAATTAATAATTTACATTAGAGTGGTTCCAATAAAGAATAATTCCATGATCTTTGCAAGAAGACGATATTTTGACCAGTTATTAAAGTGCAGTGCGGTCTTTTATTAAGCCATCGAAAATTGTTATTGGTTTGATGATATTACGTATAGAATATTATACAGTGCAAATGTTCTCCGCGGTTTTAAAGGGTTGCGCACATTCCGGGTTGAATTTGACTGATGGCAAGGGTAATGTCGACTTTGTGAGCCGCTGTGGTTTGTGGCTTATACACATAGACCTGAGACTTAAGAAACCCCACAAGAAAAAGTTAAAAGATAAAAACGCATGATTTCGGTAGCCAGTTCACATCACCTCCACGTGAAGTAAACATGCCCTCAAATTAGTTGTGTAGAATTTTCAATGTGGCATGAAGTGTGTTGCAACACCATTTGTACATATCATCCAAAGCCTTCAAAAATAAATTGGTGTTCTTTGACCTTTAGCACTTTTCGTTGACGGTGATGGTCTGGCCAACGTAATTGTGAAAGAAATAGGGACCAATGATGCTGCCAGTCCAAAATCCACACCAAACACTGTCTCTTTCGGAAGGCATTGGACGCTCTTGGATCTCATGTAAATTGTTCGACAATTATGTATGTTGACGTATCCGTTGAGCTAGAAATGTGCCTCACTCTAAAAAGGGAGAAGCGCGCGGATCATTGCCCGAACAGAATACCTATTTTTATAAAACCGTTTTATCATTTGCCAGTGTTGTTGAACCCTATATCCATAGAATAAACGCATAGAACGGAAGGAGAGAGCAATAAAATGGAAAAAATTACTCTCTTTCCACACATACGGGTGATACAATAACAAAATACCTGCAATTCATTCTCATGAATTAGGTTTTTGACAACAGCCATAGTTTTTTGGCTCTCAGTTACCTATATAGTTGTCATCTATGCCTATATCCGTCCCTGTCAATTTGCAAAACACACTGAATAAATGACTGATTATTGGGAGTCATCTCTTTACATGATCATATGTATTGGTGGTTGCAATAGAAATCACCAATAAAGCACTCAAAATAAACACAAGTAGATCCTTTGGCTATTTTGTCACCCCTAGCAACCATTCGTTTAGATAAAATATATAATTTTCAAGTCAAATATTAAAATCTATATATAAGAAATTAATGAATTTGCTCTAATTTGCCTAAATCACCAGTTTGAATTCTTCTTGGCTTATGCTGTCCAATATTTTGTTCAAGTTAGTTGTGTAATAGAAAATGTATAACATATATAAAGCATTAATCCAAGTCTAAAAGCGTATCTACTAGGGTATTCAATCGATTAACCGTTAATCGGTTAACCGATTAATTTTGGCCGGTTAACTGTTCGAATAATTTAAAATTGCCTATTTTCAAATAAAAAATAAACCGATTAATTAGTCTCGATTAACCGATTAACCGAAATTTTTTTTTTTTTTTTGTACTTGTATAGAATTATAGTTTTAAATACACAAATTTTATTTCTTAACTCATGAACATTCGCTTCTAACAATAGTTTTTTGAAGTATAGCTCAGAAACTGAAACTAAGGAATTTGGAAATGGCCTTTATTCTAGAATGTTCCATGATGAACTTTGTCCTAATGAGTCTTAGGATGGCATGATAATAGATGAAACTGAAGACATTACTGAAACGAGTCTTTTATCAAAACTTAACCAAACTATTAAAAGTGTTCAAAATACAAAAAGGACTCCAATAGTATAATAGAGGATTTTATATGCTTAAAAAATACTGAACAAAGAACTGAGAAACTGGATAGTCTTTGTCATGCTTTACCTTTGATTTCTCCAACATCTACAATCAGTGAGAAAGTTTTTTTCCAAGTCAAGTTGTATTAAAAGTAAAGAAAAATCGTTTATAAGGAAACCTTTTAAGTTATATTCTTTTCTTAAGAGATTATTTCAGAAGATCTCACTAAAATCTTTAAAAAATTCATATGTGTATATAACAAGGATTTCAAATACCATATTTTTGTGCTATTATTTTTTTTTATTTTTCGAAATGCTTAAATAAGTACACAAATTCGTGTTTATATTTTCAATTTAAAATGAAAATAGAAATTATTCGGTTAATCGGATAATTTAAAATTAACCGATTATTAACCGGTTAAATCTAAACTACGATTAATTATTCGCTCGATTAACCGATTAAACCAGAAACCCGATTAATTGAATACCCTAGTATCTATGGCATATGTTACGTATGATTAATATTTAATTATATTTAATTGAATATTAAGTATACGTCAATATTGGTATCTGTTCGTTTATAATTTCAGAAAAGATATTGAATAAGTCGACTTTAAAATTTTATAAAGCTGTAAAAATAGAATTTTTCACAGTTTTTATTTCAATTATATCGCTCATTTGCTGCAACAACGTCATAACTCAAAATCCGTGTTTTTTGAAATGAGTAATACAAAATATGCAAATATTCTTTAGTCTTTCATAAATTTTTATCAGTTTCCAAAAATGTCAAATATTTTTTGCGAGAGAGTGTTTTTTTGTTGAAAACATCAAAATTAAAATTTTTGTTTTCTCGTATATTTGACAAGTAAACAATTTGTGTTAAATACAGATTATAAAAATATTAAATCTACTATTTAAATCAGGTTTTATTTCTAAAATCGCATGATTTGTTGAAAATTTATTTAAGAAATAGTAAAATGTCATAAAACATTCAAAGCCGTTTTTTCTTGAAACGCAGCAAATGAGCGATATGACAATCTCATTTTATGAAATTGTTATCTTCGGTGTGTGATTAACAGCAATATATAAACACGTGTTTAAAGGTTAAGCAAAATTTGTTTGAAAAACACATTTTTAATAAATTTTAAATCAAATTTATAGAAAGTATAAATTTGAAATCCCATGCAGGAAATACCAATAGTTAACTTACTATTGACACAGTCACCAGAATTACTGACTTATCATACCACACTCAATGATATTTAATATAGATATTTAACATATACGTGTCATATTGGAACCAGAGACTCACGGGTTCATTTTAGTAATTCTAGTCTACACTTTTGGTACTTTTCTGAAGTAAATGTCGATAATGAAACTGCATATTTTGTTAAAATTTAACGATACGAGTTCATAACAGTTAGAAGAGTCGGTTTAAGATTCATGTTTTTTTTTTTCTCATTAAAGACAAATACAAAAATATAAGTGCTTCGTTGACAAAGTCGCCTAAAGGACACCAAAATAGTCGACAAAACTGGGGAGACACTTGTCCACAGGTCTCTTTCAGGGTCAAAACTAAATGGAAACATTGTAAGGTTTTTTTTAGTAGGTAACCATGGCACAATATCGACAAATTTGTGTCCTTACAAATCGGTCCACCCTAATATGTATGTATGTTTGCAGCTAGTAAATTTATAAATTTATTTCAATTTACATAAAAAACCAACAATAATACATGATTATTGCCATAATTAATCTGTATTTATTTACTTTTTTTTATTTTATTTTATTCTCACTCTAATAATGAAATATTTAAAATTAATTTGACAAAATGCCGCAGCATAAATTATTTATTACAGATTACGGGTTAGAAATAAAACTGCATTAAATATAAATTTGTGCGTACATTCAATAAACAATAAAATACATTATATAATGCTGGAAGGGCCTGGCATGGACGGTTTTCCCCCAACTTTTGTCTAACTATGATAATATTTCATCTTTCATAAAACATATATATAATTTAAACCCTCTTTAAAACTCTATTTTCAAATAAATTACAATGTTTATTAAACGAATTTTAAAAATTTTAGAATTGTTCCCATTTTTCTTTACTGCACTCAGAAAATATGGTCATAATTTCAATTAACGGAAGAATTTATAAAGAATTCTCTCTTTGCGTCATTTATTAAATTCTAAAAAAGAAAATACCATCAGATGATAGTAAAGGTTTTTCATAAGAACGATTAACCCACCTGAACCTGTGGCATCTGTGTATTTTCCTATCCATTTGGACATTAAAGTCTTTTAAAATACATAATTATTTTTTTAATGTAACAATTTGAGATGGGCTTTTTTATTTTTAGGAGTATGTGATGAATTTACATTCCAAGTAGTTAGTGTATCTGTTAGCTCATTCATATGAAATCTGACTCCATTAGGAGCTTAAGTGAAATTCATATAATAGTATGTATAATTTAAACTCCTAAGGTACTCCTAAATGTACATGAAAGTGTTTACAGTTGGATTTTCATATGGGTGTTGTTAAAACAATGACAAACCATTCTGAAAAATATTGCCCAGTGTCTGGTGAAGTGGTCTGACTATAAAAAAAATCACTCATCTGATACAAATTCGGTTTGTTTAAGACTTTCTACAAATAATATATAAATTTTACTAGAAAAATTATAATTAATATTCATACGTTATGCAATAGTGGGTATTTAAACACCCACACCATGAAATCATACATACCCAACTGAGTATACTTCATATACAGGACAAAGGATAGAAGGGGGATCATTCGCCATAGGGGCACATCTGCCAACACCGAATAACTTAAAAGATATTGGCTGAACATAGAATGCCAATAATAGTGAACAATAAGTGACAATAGTCTTTTCGATCATTTAATTTGAAATAAGAAAACAATTTATGTTAAATCTCAAAACTCCCCCTGGGGCACATTTTTTTTTTTTTTTTTGTTAATTTATGTGAAATAAACAATAAATATCAAGTTTATTATACTTTGTTTTGTGAATTAAGGTATAAAACAGTAAAATACGTTTATATTTTTGGAGTTTTTTGTTTTATTTTACAAAAGACAAATCTGCCCCATCCCATTGGCGTATTTACCCCATGTGTGGGGTTGTTTCGCCGTTTTTGGTCAGTCTAGAAATGTTAAAAAAAATATGTATATTAAGATGAGATAGGCAAGATAGAAATGAATAAAACTAAAGCCAATATATCTAAGTATACGAAACAAGAAAACATTTTGAGATCGCCTCAAAAAAAAGTGGCTTATGTTCCCCCTTCTACCCTATGTATAATGCTATAAGAGACCAAGAGGATTTTTTAGATGTCCACTTCCCCAATTTTCTAGAGATCAGATTTCCTGAATTTGTAAAACTGACGAATATTTACCCACTGATTCCCCACCAATGACATAATCCTATATGGGTAATTCCATATCATCGTACGTGACATTTGTACGCCTATAGAGTGGAATAGATTTTTCAAAAATAGGAGTATCTGAAAAATAATTTGGTCTTTATGTTCCTTTCAGTGGGTACTATATTTTAAAAAAAATAATAAATTCTTTCGAAACATTGCTGTCCAAGATATCGAACGAAATAAGAGTATATCGCATGTGACATAAATCGGAAGTAATTTTGAGGTTATGTTTTCTTTTAATTTCTTACACTAAACCAAATATCGTTCCTTTATAATCCGAC
This sequence comes from Calliphora vomitoria, assembly GCA_942486065.2. Lineage (NCBI taxonomy): Eukaryota > Metazoa > Arthropoda > Insecta > Diptera > Calliphoridae > Calliphora > Calliphora vomitoria. The sequence goes on along the minus strand of OW818029.2, from coordinate 49,452,160 downwards.
ATAAGTATTTAAATAAAAATAATCTTTAGATGATTTTATAATAAATAAAATTTAATTTCGTACATGACATACCGTACGTGACAGATTTTTCTACTAAAAACTAAAAAAATAAATAGAAAATATATATTCGGTTTCAATAAACAATTTGATAATAGCAAAAAGAGTCAAATTCATTTTATACTACATGCTAATTGGGAGCTTAGTTTTCACCGCAATTTTAGCTTAAAACATACCAATTAAATAAAAAAAAAAAAATTAAATATAGTCAGCTTAAACTATTATTTTTGCACTTAAACGTTGTAATAGTTATGCTCTAGATACCTTCACATAGTAATATTTTCTACTATTCAAATCATCTTGAAAAAAAGTTTTGAGTGGAATTTGCCCATATGACAACCAATTTTTTTTTTTGTATTCCTATTCTTTCTTTATCTATCTACTAAAACGAGGTTCTGATACCTATCCCCTGGACCTAGTTAGAATTTTAGTTAAACAGCTCTATTGTTTCGGGTTTTTCAACCCATCCGGCATTAACAGTTTTAAGTTGTTATCCAAAAACTTTTAGAGATAAATTTATTAAAATTGGCATATATGATTTGCATTTCCTAGAACATGTTGTGTGAAAATTTAATTAATTTAATGTTAATTTTTAAAGAAAAGTAGTTCCTTTATAATCAAAATAACTTTCTTAGAATAATCTTTTTTACATTCTAAAATCATACAATTAGTTTTCAAGATATTTGTACTTTTATGTTTTTACAAAAACCCGTATTTTTTCATGGCATATTTTTAAAGTCTTATTTTGAAGAAGAAAATTTAACCCAATTATTTGCAAAATAACATTTACTATAAAAACCTGAAAATTCATGCCTTAGTGATTTTTCTGTTAGATACATTTAATATAGAAGATTCTACAAAAATTTTACTTTTTCATGAAAGATATTGCTTTGACGTTATTTATCGTAAGATATGTTATTAATTTTTAGAGTATTCATAAAATATTGTGTCGAAATTGTACTATCAATTTGAATTTAGCGATGTTAACACGGGATTCCACATCGAAGATAAGCTTTTATATACATTGTCATAAGTGGATTCTTGGCAGTGCAGTGCTGCCAACATTAACTGCCAAAGCTGCTAGAAGTGGAACTTTCTACTTTTGTCCATTATATAATTGATGTACCTTCTAGAATATGGCACTGTGTATATAAATAGGTACACCAAGTTACAGTGAATTAGTTTATCAACTGCATTACCAGAGTATTATTGAACATTATAAAGTGTGCTTAATACACACACTTGTATTACACACTTTAAAAAAATAGTGAATATATAAATTGTTGAAGAAGAATTTTATTTTCTATAAGTGACACAATATGAAGAACTTTTTGGGACAAATCTTTAAAATAGAGCCATTATTTAGATGCTCCTAAGGCTTTTGTAAATATTTCCAAGTACAAAGGACTGAGATCGAAAAATTCTTAGCATACATAAATGTTAATTAAAATGAAACTACTAAACTTACAGTTTTGATTTTTTTTATTTGATTGGAATTATTATTACAATTTACTAAAAAAAAATATTTTTATAGTTCTAATCACTAGTGATGAATTTTCGAAGCTTTTCCGGAAACAATTCCATTAAGGCTTTTTACTTTCGGTTACTTTGTTCGAATAGCTAGTCGATCTTCGTTTAATATCTACCACAATTTTGGACACCTTTTTGTGCTCTTTAATTCTCTTTTAACAAAAGCCCAATATCACTTCGCTGGCTTTAGCTAAAAGCAGATTGTTGGATTTGCCTCTTCTTGCAAAAATACCACATTATTGTTCTTTTATTGCTCAAGACGTTGCTTACCATAGTGACGAATGCAAAATCAGGTCAAAAATTAGTGGAGACATTAAAAAGTCTTATGAATGGAAGCATCCTTTTTTGTAAACATTCGTTGATGTAACAAATGTTTGACTTCTTTTGCCGTAACTGCATACTGCTTGTCATGCCAAGAACTCATTGGGAAAATTTTCTGCTTTTGGGTACTAAATTTTTACGAGCATCAGCAACAATAAAATTTTGACGTTTCGTCATCCATTATGCAGCGGGTATAGTTTTTGTATAAAATTTGACTTCAATTTCCGTGCTCTGTGTTTGGCTTCTAAATTTTTAGCAGAGTTCCTGTCAGGAACTTTTTGAGCCTTGTTTGTTTTTAAACCTGCATTGGCTTTAACTTTTCGTAGCAAATAGTCCGAGTACTGAGCTAACCAGGTTGCTTTCCTACCGGATGTGATGGGAGCTCTTTTGAAAATGCTTTCTATTTATGGGCTTTAGAAACATCATGTGGAACATTCCTTCTACCTGAAGGACGGACAAGTTCTCCCGGTATGTACTGTTTAATATCATTGGAAACAGTTTGACGGCAGACCTTTGAATGCTTGGCCAACTTTTTGTAGGACCAAGTTGGGTTTTGTTGAAAATATTTAATAATTTTAGTACGCACTTTATTTTGGTCACTCATTTTAATCAGATTAACAACAAATGCATATAATTGACATTAAACATAATAACTGACTTGCATTAAAAACTTGATAAAAAAAAAATCAAAAAATACTTGGATTAAAAGTTTGAATGAAAAACGTGTATTAAGAATTTTTCTATCTCAGTCCTTATCTAAATACAAAATTTCTTGACATTTCGATAAGTACTACATTTTTGGTTTTTTTTTTACAATTTTGTCGGTCTGCGGTGAGAAACTTTTGGGGGTCCACCACTATCCGGAAACCTCATGTAAATAAGAATAAACACGAGAGCTGTTTAAAACTTCATTAAGATTTCCCAAATGATATAAGAGCTACCGAATTATTACCAAAATAAAAAGTTTCTAAACCACTGTGTGACCGTAAATGAACACCAAAATCAATTCTACAAAAAATTGGAACCAACTACCCTTAGTTAACATCAAATTCTACTAGGGGTCTAAAGAAACCCCGAATCAGTGAAAAAGTTAAACCAAAACGGTGACGATTGCATAATTATAATTTCAAAAAGATTTTATTTGATTTTATACAAAGAATAAACATATTGATTCCATGAATCCCTTGCAGCTTTGGAAAATGTTCATTGATGAGGAGGTGTTGGTCAATTCTAGCTGCGGTCAACAATAATTTTTCCTAAACTCTTTCATATGCGCAGTATTGCAGCATTGTATCCGAAAAATAAATTTGAAAAAGTCCCACCATTCGAAGTATTCTCTTACAAACATTATATAGCTAAACAAATAGCATGTTGTCTAATACGGCCGCCATTGCTGTAAAAGTTTTATTAAAGGAGAATTATTTATTTTCGCATACATCATCTAATTCCATTAGCTGGTGCAGAGTAGAAACACACTCACGAGTTTGACAACTTTTTACAACTCATAAACCAATGTATGTCGAAATATGGATTCATTAGAATCATACGCCTTTAATGAAACAATTGTATGATATAAAAATTATTATTTCTGTTGGAAAAAATAGGAGAATAATAGAAGAAGTAAATCTAAAAAAATACTAAATACTTATGTATGATCTTTTTTAATTCCAGTAAATTTTCGTATACAATATTAAAATGTTTTCTGACCTAAATAGTTATTATTTTATATTTAAAAATTTTATATTTCTATATCTACCGCTGCCTCTTTCTTAGATATGATTTCCTTTGATATTTATAAACAATTTGACATTTTCCTTTACCGCTTTCCTCGAATGGCCATGGGAGATTTGATATTCATATAGTACTTTATATTTGTGTGTATGCGTTTTATATCTGTATTGAGTGCGGTAACTCGAATATAAAAACAAACATACAAATATCTATGAGGATCTGTGCTGGTGTAGTACAGCAGCCTTTCTACATTTATGTGCTTTATTTAAATTATTATTATTTTTTTTTTTTTTTTTTGACATGGTAAAAAACAAGGGAAAACAAATAAAACTCGATTGTAGAAAAGATTTTTCGCTTCAATGACCGCAATTTTTTGTAATTAACGAACGTAATCACTTAAAGTAATTAAAATGATTTTTTTTTTTTCCTCCAACAATCTCTTTCAATTCTTTGTTGCTGGTATCCTTTTTTTAATTTTATTGTTGTTATTGTGCTCATCTTGGTTTTTTTTTTAAAAAACGGGAGCATTTAATAAAAAGAAATTGTAGGCTTAAAGCACGGGATAAAATGTAATGGGATACGATTATTCAAGGTTGTTTTTTTAATTAAATGTATACTCATCTTTTTTATAATAATAAGGCAAGCATAATGAAAATGTAATACTAAATAAAAAAGGAAAATGGTTAAAAACCATTTTTACGAATACAATTCAAATTGGCGGAAATATCTTTGAGATTAATTTGTAATTTCTTCCGGTATTTACAGATGTGTCTATTATAATGATTTGTATAATATAATAATGGAATGTGGTTTGATACTCGCAGATACGTGTATATCTGTAGTAAACATTAATAATATTTGACCTGATTATGTGGACATTAGTAATTTAAATTACTTACGTTTCGTTTATTTATTTTTAAACTTATTATTTGAAGGTGGACTTTATTTAACTCAAATAATTTTCATAAAATAATTAATAAGGAGCATAGGGCCCCTCAACAAAAGATTTTCAGTCATTTCTATTTGATGCAGGGTTCTTGATTTCATTACAGTTTTTCCTGCTCCCGAAGCCCCTATTTCTAGCTGTCATCGCCAAGGGCGCTACCTTGCGGATTCCAGTCATTTGAATTGCGAGTTACATCTCCGGGTGGTATTCGTAATGCGTGGCCAATCCATCGCCATTTTCTTCTCAAAACTTCGGAATGTATTTGGCTTTGTCTTGTGACTGTCCAGAGGTGTGAGTTCGGTATTCTGTTGTGCCAGTCGATTTGTAGTATTCTTCTTAGGCATTTGATGGTGAAAACTTGGAAACCATTTACTTCTCTAGCAGCCATATTCCACGCTTCGCAGCCATAGAGGAGCACAGACTTAACACACGAATTGAACATTGTTAGCTTATTGCGGGTGGAGATTGATAGTGATTTCCACACTGTATTTAGTTGGCCAAAAGCTTTGAATTGAGACATCATCAGTCGATGTTATGATGCTACCCAAATAGAAAAAGTGGTGCACGCCCTATAGTTGGATGTCTTGGATAGAGAATGTCCGGTTGGATAACGCATTTACTTATATTACCATCGTCTTATCTTATATATAAATAGGCCACACATTTTTTTGTGGTACACTTTTAAGTATGTTATTGACCATATATATTGATGAAACATATATGGTTTAAAAGGTTCTTTTCTCTAGATATGCACAATATAAAAAAATGTTAATCAAGTGGTCGAATTCCACCGGTCGATCCTAGTTTATATTTATTTTGAGTCCTGCCTTTGCAGCTTCTATCTCTACCATTTGAAGGCTTTGCACCTTGTAAGAGTGACTGTGTTAGAAGGCATATGAAGTCGGCATAGTCAAGATCTACCAGACGGCCGCCTAAACCCTATGTTAAGCCTCTATTGTGGCACTTTGCATTCCTCATGACAATTTCCAGCACTACGTTCAAGAGTAACGGCGGCAAGATGCAGCCTTGTCGTACACCAGCTTTAACAGAAACCTTATCGATAACTAAGTTGTGGTGAAGTATATGAAAATAGCTCTTAGATAATCTCTATTATTTTCCTACACAGAGAAAACAGATTCGTTTTAGCAACCGAATTTGTTGCCAATCGAATGATTCGGATGCACACATAAAATTTTTCGGTTCTTTCAACAGAAAGTCAGTTGATAAAGAAGAATTTCGGTTGAAGCAACCAAACTTTTATTATCTCTTCTAAAATTATTTAGCCACAACTGTAAAATTCGGTTACTAATGTAGAATCATTCGATTGGCAACAAATTCGGTTACTATCTCGAATCTGTTTTCTCTGTGTAGGTACTCCTTTGCATATGAGTACTTAACAAATGGTAGTGTGGACTGATTGCTCAATTATTATACGGAGGCTGTTTATGTGGTCTACACAGGATTTTGAGCATGTTCCTAACGAACTCTTTGTCGTGGGAGTTAGCAAGTCGCATGTTGATAGTGTTTGAAATTACCTTATTTATCATGCTTAGGAGTTTTTGCACTTCGTGAGATCACCATTCTTAGGAATTTTGATGATTAGACCCTCGGAAAGTTCATCATCATCCCAGAATCTGTGCACCACATTCCGAAGCAGGATGACACTTGTTTAGGTATCTGCTTTTAGTAGCTCTGGGTTGATGTTTTCAGGTCCTGGAGCCTTGTGATCCTTAAGGAATCAAATATCGTTTGCTATTTCGGTTATAGTGGGGGGAGGTTGTAGATATGTTGTCTCTTTCAATATGCCGAGTGCGGTTACGTAATAGTTGGGGTATGTGCACGTATCACATATTATTTATAGTATTTGATGAACTTGATTCGTATTAGTTCAATTTTGTGGCGTATTAAAAATTTAAGTTTTTGTGATTTTTAAAATGATTTTAGGTATAAATGAACGTAACTATGTATAATTCATTTCATTAAGTTTGTAGTTTGCTGAAGCCGTCATATATGAAATCGCATAAATTAACATTTAAATTTCCTTAAATATTTATATGGGTGCAGTATAACATAATACCAAGTTCTTACTGGTAGCGGAACGTATACTTCATAATGTAAAATATCAATCATACGTAGTGTTAGATACAGAATATCTTTGTTGAAATTCTCTTTGTAATGAAATTTTAACAAATTTAGCTTATGAAAATTTTGATAAATTTACCTTAAAGATATATTTTAATACTTTTTGATAAATTTCTCTGCAAAGCACTTTTAGTAAATTACACACTAAAGAAATTTTGATAAAATTTCATAAATTTTCCTTTAAGAAAATTATAGTTTGTCAAGAGCAAATTTTGGAAATTAAAAAAAAAAAACTTGTAAATTGCCTTAAGGATATTTCGAAAATTTTAATAGTGTGAGCCAAAAAAGTGACGAGAATTGTCCAGTGTTACGAACACCTACCTTACCCATTCCAAACATTCTCACAATTTATGTCTCGTTATATATAAGGATTTTATGCCCTTCACCATGATTAATATATAAGTTCGTCATTCGGTTTTTAATTATTCATTTGCTACCCCATGAAGTATGTTGAAATCAACTTTCAGAAGCTCATATCCAGTATAGTCCCGGTGAGGTTGTTGATTATATATAGGAAAATCGGCCAATAAGCAAAAAATTACGACTATCTCGTTCTTTTACCGATTTTTTATCAATATTTGGATTAGCAAGTCATTAACATAGGCAGAATGGATATGTAATGATAGACATTTTAAGGACCTTTAAGGAGGAAATATTTTTTAATTTGAATTTGTTTTTACTAATTTGTTCGAATTTGTTTCGATTCAGATATTTTTTAACAAACTAATTTTTTGTTTTACCAAACATTTTTCTCAATTTTTACTTTTAAGTAAACTTTGGTAAATTGTATATCCGATTCGTCTCATATACAATTTAAATCCGGTAGTGAGATTAAGGCCAAGGTATTGGCCTGCAATGATCGGCCTCCAATTAGAATATCTATGTACTGTGAGTGTCGTTTCTATATATGAATTATCCCAGAAGGAACTGCTAAGTCAATATGACTTTTGTTTCATGAACAGCTGAAGCTTTGTTTGCTCATGAAGATATTTTTCTGATTAAATTTGCATGCAATGGTCTTTCAAATTTCACTGCTAATGCCGGATAGCACTTTCACTTCTCAATATGAGCTGAATAATTCATAGTCGGAAGTTTGGCACCTTCACCAACGACTCCAATATTGATCATAACCGCATTATAGGTAGTAAAAGTTAGTTGTGAAGAAATGTGGCTAAGATAAACATTTACCGGGGCGTATATCACTTTTACTCCTTGTGGAGCTGTCGGGAACTTACTGTTTAACTCTAAGCAATTTTGAGCGTTTGTTTTAAACATTTTACGAACGACTGGCGGCCAATCAGGAAACCGATATACAGGACGATAGTGTCGTATCTGGTAGTGTCGAAGGCTATCGACACGTCTATCTCCAAGAGGTTCAAGCAAGACTTCCGCTGGTTCAAGCAATGTGGAATTCAAGCAATGTGAAAATTTATTACTCTCCACCAAAAATATGGGTGGCTATTGGTTCTGTCATTCCGCTTGTAAAGATTCGAGGTATAAGTAATATTTAATTTTTCTAAGGACTAGGATCGTAAAATTCTTAGCACACGTTTTTAAAACTTTTAACCCAAGAATTATTTGATATTTTCTTAATAAAGTTACCTTTGTAAAGCATGTCAGTTATTATGTTATATGACAATTATGTTCATTTGTTGTTAATCTGATTAAAATGAGTGATCAGAAAAAAGTGCGTACCAAAATTATTAAATATTTTCAACAAAACCTAACTTTGTCCTACAAAAAGTTGGCCAAACAATCAGTAAAACCTGGTTCAGGTAGAAGAAATGGTCCACATGATGCCTCGAAAGCCAAACAAATAAAAAGCATTTTCAAAAGAGTTTCAAACACATCCGGTAGGAAAGCAGCCCGGTTAGGTCAGTACTCGGACTATTTGGTACGAAAAGTTAAAGCCAATGCAGGTTTAAAAGCATACAAGGCTCAAAAAGTTCCTAACAGGAACTCTGCTAAAAATTTAGAGGCCAAAGACAGAGCATTGTATACAAAAAAGATACCTGCTGCATAATGGATGACGAAACGTATGTTCTGCCAGATTTTTCGCAGTTTCCTGGTCAAAATTTTTATGTTTGAAGAAAAAGCAGACAAAATTTGCCAAAAAGTTCTTGACATGGCAAACAATATGCAGTTGCGGCAAAAAAGCCAAACATTTGTTAAAAAGGGCTCTATAAATACCGAAATTTACATCAAGGAATGTTTACAAAAAATGATGCTTCCATTCATAAGACTTCTTAATGTGTCCACTTATTTTTGGCCTGATTTGGCATCTGTCATTATGGTAAGAAAGGTCTTGAGTGGTACAAGACCATTTATGTGGTATTTGTACCAAGAGAGCCAATTCCTCCAAACTGCCTGGAAGTAAGTCCAGTGGATAGATATTGGGCTCTTGTTAAAAGAGAATTGAAGAGCACAAAAAAGATGTCCAATAGTGTGGTAGATTTAAACGGATATGGACAACTTGTTCGCACAAAGTGACATAAAGCACTATAAAAACCATAATGGAAGGGTTTTCGAAAAAGTTTCAAAATTTCATCATTAGTGATTAGAACTATAAAAATATTTTTTTTTTTTTTTTTTTGTAAATTGTAACAATAATTTCAATCAAATAAAAAAACATTAAAGACTGTCAGTTTAGTGGTTTCATTTTTATTAACATATATGTATGTTAAAAATTTTTCGATCTCAGTCCTTGTATACAATTTTTACCTAATTTCAACACATTGATTTTAACGTAACTAATTACGATTAGCCATTTTATTAATTTCAGCAAATTTATACTGTATTTCCACTAATGGTATAGCATACGTCAAAATAATTAATCATATATTTTAATAAGGTTTTTTGGTTTAATAATAGGCCATTTACTGTACGCACTTAAGTTTTTTGTATTGAGACAAAAGTTTTTATAATCATTATACATGTTTCACAAAATCTTATTAGTTTGATAATTAATTCCAAATAATAAAAACAACAAATTTAAATACTACAAATTAGTTACGTAACACAATTCGGAATAATTCTCATTTGCTAATAAAATGTTGTATTTCCCAAGACTGATGGTCATTTATCATTATTCACAAAATTGTTTTTAAATATCCAATCAAGGATTAAAATCTTGTGTGTGAAATATTTGCTATTACCCATGCTTAAAATTTATTGGCACACAAAATACATTTTAAAATCCAGCAGTTCTGGGTGACTGTCTCGAACTTGTGAATTTACATATCATTTAGGGTTACCTAAATACATTTAGTTATTTTAACATGTGCGTGTCCTAAGCAGCGGTCAATTGATTCCACATAGATTATAAAGGGACTGTCTGATAGCTGGTCCAAAGTAGTCAACACATTGAATTCTCATATCGGTTACAGAGAGACAGCTCTTTACTAGTTACTTTACTGTTTACTTGACCTGCTACCTAGTTATGTAGTTTAACATATACATTTACTAGTCGTAATCAAATTGATAATAAAATATTTGTATCATGTAAAATAATCTGTGTTTAAAATCACATATAGATTTCATTAGATGCAAAGGTATTGTAAAGTGTCACTTCAGGGCAATAATTTTAGTAAGTAAAATATCAAATATTTATCAATTTAACATCGAATTCACTTTTGTCTATTAAGCGCTAATCAAATTTGATTGAACGACTCTAGATTGTTTGGTGTATGTAAAATAACAATAACAACTAATAAAATAAGAAAATTTAATAGACTAGATTGCACTGGTTATAAGTGAAGTAAATAGTGCTGAAATATAAGTATAATTTCACTACAGATTGGTCTAATAAGGAGGAGTAAAGTGATACACATTGAATTATTTACTTTGTAATGATAAATTTTACTACTTACACTTACAAAGAGACATTAAGTGGCAATTGACTCCGTAAGATATTAATTCTGATAGATATAATAACTATTTTATAAAGTGCATTGCAAAAAAAAGTTTTAATGGACCTCATCGTAGATTACTTAGTGACACTAAAGTGACAATTAACTTCACGCTAGATTACATGGGGTGTATAAAGTAACCTAAATACTTCCTTTTGTACTAAAAACAGCACACACGTGTCAAATGATCCGAAAATATATAAAATGGAGTTAGCCAAGTGATCAGACAGTGGAAATTACTGTCTACAAAAATCATATTGACTACTTGTAAAACTGCTGCGAGTAATTCGTATAAACTGGTTTTATACAAATGGTGTTGATATAATTCTCATACAGTTTATTTAATTTTTACTTAAGTATACTGACATCCCATGTAACCTAGCGTAAAGTGAAGTGTCACTTTAGTGTCTCTATGTCACTTTAAACGTTTATTTTGTACTACATTTTAGAATGTAGTTATTTTGCTCACCAGAAGTTCTCTGTTGGATAGTTGTCAGAGGAAGGTTTGTTTACAACCAATCAGTTATTCTATGTGATCTCTTTTTAACTGACTATTTGAGATCAATTAACACCCGTACATGTTAAAATAACTTGTTATTTAGCTGATTAAGTAACTAATTATGTAACAGGTATATGAATCCAATGAATTGACTACTTTGGACCAGATAGTACACAATCTCATTATAATGCAAAAGGGGCAATTGACCTGCTAAGGACATGCCCATGTTAAAACAACTAGTGACTAGTTAGAGCTAGCTATGTTACTTGTTGTCACACTAAATGATACACAGAGAAAAACATATTTGTGATAGCAACCGAATTTCTTGCCAATCGATTGATTCTAACTTAGTGGCCGAATTATACAGTTGTGGCTATATAATTTTAGAAGGGGTAACAAAAGTTTTGTTGCTTCAACCGAAATTTTTCTTTATCAACTGACCTTCTGTTGATAGAACCGAAAAATTCTATGTGTTTATCCATATCATTCGATTTGCAACAAATTCGGTTGCTACTACCAGTTCACCAGTTCGGGACAATCTCCAATAACTGCTGGGATGTATCTATGTATGTCTAATACATGTCTAATGAACAAACAAAAATATTGTAGCCCATTCAACATCATGCTTAAGAACATAGCATGTAGTTATGTATATTAGGAAGAACCTTATTTTGCACATGCTCTTAAATTGTTCTCCGTCATATAAAAACCAAATAGAGAAAATTGGAATAAAATCGCACAACATTTAGAGGTTGTACATTTAAATTAAACATCCGATTTTTGGGTCAAAATAGAAATATTTTCAGAAAAATTTTCAAAATTAAACGTAGTAAAAAATATACAACTAACTCTTGTTTTTATTTTTAATGTTTAAATATAAAACGGAAAAATTGTATGACATCGTTAACCCATTATAATTTTTTAAACCAAAAATAAAATTCATGCTTCAAATATTTTTTAAATGAAGTCGATTTTAATTAACACTAAATGGGTTTTAAAAAGACAACTGTACACAGTTGTACACTGATCTACAATTAGCGTGGGCACAGATTTTAAATTGGCGGATATCGAGTAAATTCAGTTTTTGGTCTCAAATTTTTTAAAAAATTTTATTTCAAATACAAATCGTAGCCTATTTTTTAATATCTAATTTCAAATTGTATTCTTGGGTTGTTTGTTTACATGATATATGTATCTGGTGTAAAATTAGTCCATGATAGCAAAGACCCCTTTTACATTAGGCAATTAGTTGCGTAATTCTTTGGTCAGAGGTAAGGTCGGCTTAAAGAGAATTTATTTTTAATTTAAGAACAGATTTGGCTTGTTCTTTCATTTATTTTTCTTTTCTTTGAAAATGAAGAACAGACTTGTTCAACTAAATTGCATAATGTGAAAGGTGTCAAATTATTAAAAAAACATTATATTACATGAGATTTGTTTGTTAAAAATAATTTCTGTAATCTATTTGACCACAATTAAGTTATAGCGGAACCCGGTCCGCGTTGCTGGCTCTTAGAAAACATCTGTTTTATATTGCATCTCGATATCGATTTGAATATACAGTGTCAGACAAAGTCGTTGATACAACCTTCAATGTTAATATATGTGGTGCCTGTCCGGCTGGTTCCAATTAATTCAAAAATTTAGTAGGATAATCGACGGCTTGTTCTTCGTTCATTACTGTGTCAATCGATTTGTATTTTATTGTTTCGGCAGACAGTTTCAATTGTATTTGCTTATTGAGCTTGTTAACATCATAATTTGTTGGTGCCAAAATTGCATGTTCCCACAGCCAATCCGAATTTTTATAGTTGGTTGTAAGACTTGGGGATACCTTGTCGACAACGGCTTGAATATTCATTTGCATTTGGCAGAAGTTCGAGAACGAAATCTAATTTGTCGCGGGATCAATTGGTATTTTTCTATTTCCGATGTCCAACAATTGTTTTGAGAAGGGTATTGCAGCAAATGCTCCTTCATAGCATTCGGCTTCTGTAGCTTCATTTCTAGTGAAATAAATTTAAAGAAACTTCGCATCATCATTGGGAAGCGGGAGCAACGATCCAATTCTGTGGTACATTTGGCCTTGAACTTTAAAGGTGGGCATGAAGCCGACGTCATTTAAATTTCATCAGTTGTATAGTATAAAAATTTGATTTTGCCACGCCATTTCGTCTACAGACCGAAAATCAAAATTCTGAAGACCCCGTGAAAATTTTATCAACATCGGTCAAGCCGTGATAGCAACCCATTTTGTTGTCAATCGAATGGTTTGGTTGCAAACATAGAATTTTTCGGTTGTATCAACAGAAAGTCAGTTGACAAAGAAGAATTTCGGCCAAAGCCACAACTGTAACATTCGGTCGCTAAGGTAGAATCAAATTAGGTTGCTATCACGAATCTGTTTTCTCTATGGATTGTATTATTAAATCATAGCCTGGCTACTTTGTTTAGTTAACATTTTTCGCTATTGTTTTCTAAACTTTTTTAGACTAGCTGTGACTTTTCGGGTGCTATAACAAATGTTTTCTTCAGATAACAATCAAATATGTCTTACATTGTCGCTTCAAAAATAGGATACCTGCCCTTGTAAATTTTTAAATAACATTAAAATACGCGATTTTGCACAGTAGTTGATATAAATTTGATATCAAAATGACACCATCCATTCTCGATTTTGCAACGTCAATTTTCCCTCAATGTAGCTAGATCGTATTTAAGTTTCATAAGGACCCAAAGTATATATATGTTGTGGGATATGCCACAAATATTTGATGTATGGTTGTGGGTAAAAACTCAAAAGCAACATTTTATTTAAGTAAATTATAGTCAACGTGGGAAATATTTTTTTAAAAACTTAATTTTCCAGTTCTAACTTGGAAAATTGGCCCTGCTTCAAGCATATTATACGAGATAAATATGCATAAAATTAAATTAAAAACAAGTAAGAAAGTATGGTCGGTCAAGCCCGACCATATAATACCCTACACTAAGTAAATGAGCAAAAACATTTTTCTTTCAAAATTTCAATAATTTATATTCGTGAGCGATTTTCGGAAGTGGGCCTTATATGGGAGCTATGACCAATTATGGACCGATCACCATGAAATTAAGTGGTGTGATTAACGTCTATATGAAAGTTATTTATGTTGCACTTTATTTGTATACCAACATTTTTAAGAGATTTATGCCCGTTAAAGTGATTATCGGAAGTAGGCCTTATATGGGAGCTATGACTAATTATGAAGAAAAACATGTGTAGATACATATGTACACAATGTACACAGAACTCATTATACCCTACACCACCATAGTGGGGAGGGTATATTGGATTTGTGCAGATGTTTCTAACGCCCAAAAATATTAGTCTAACACCCACTATAAAGTATACCGATCGACTCAGAATCACTTTCTGAGTCGATTAAACGATGTCCGTCCGTCCGTCCGTCCGTCCGTCCGTCCGTTTGGCTGGCTGGTTGTCCATGTAAACCTTGTGCGCAGAGTACAGGTCGCAATTTTGAAGATATTTCGATAAAATTTGGTACATATCATTTTTTCTGCCCACGGACCAAGCCTGTTGAAATTGGCTGAAATCGGTCCATTATTTCACCTAGCCCCATACAAATGTCCTCCCGAAATTGGACTTTATCGGTCATAAATTTTTAATTTATATAGGTATCTACACAAATTTTTCTCCAAATAAGTTTTATATATACCGAATTTATCTCACCAAATTTTGTTATGATCGGTCCATAATTAGTCATAGCTCCCATATAAGACCTGCTTCCGATAATCACTTTAACGAGCATAAATCTCCTTAAAATGTTGGTATACACATAAAATGCAACATAAATAACTTTCATATAGACATTAATCACATTACCAAATTTCATGGTGATCGGTCCATAATTTTTCATAGCTCCCATATAAGGCCTACTTACAAAAATCACTCACGAATATAAATTATTGAAATTTTGAAAGAATAATGATTTTGCTCATTTACTTAGTGTAGGGTATTATATGGTCGGGCTTGACCGACCATACTTTCTTACTTGTTTTATTTTATTAAGTTTTTTGTCTCTCACGTAAAATTTTAAAAAGTGATGATAGGCTTTATATCCTTACAACTTTTTTATGCAACAAACTTTTGAATGATATATCATATTAACGAAAATAAAAACAATTTTTACTCTCCTTAAAAGTATTTAAAAAACACATACATAACTGTTTTTGTATGCGCAGCGACTAGATGGTATGTATATATGAGGTTCAAGAATTTTAGACATTGATTGTACAGAAAACCAAAAAGTGAAAAATAAAGGCCACCCTAATATATGTATTAGCATGTGTTGTTGTTTGACGTCGTGATATTTGAATTATTGATGTACATACGTATATATGAATTTTCTATGGATTCTTGTTCGTGTGTTGGTTTGCGTGAAAATGTTAGTGTTTTGATAAGTATTTAGCTTTTTGTTGTTGGCAAATTTATTTTTGTGAAAATTGATTTATTTTTAATTATCATTGACGTGCCGCAAAATAATAAATAAACGCTAAAATTTATGATGATAAACATTTTATGATGCTAAAAATTAAACAAAAACATAAACATTCGATTCCCACAACTGATGTGAGTGTACGTGAGTGTGTGTGTTTTATTGTTGGTTTTGTTTGCATTGGCTTTTCTTTGTTCATTTTCCAGTTAAAATATTCATTCATGGCAAACCAACATCCATTCAACCAATCATTTTGATAAACAACAATACAGCCTTAAAACCAGTAAATTTTCAAATGAGAAATTGTATGAGTTGTGCAACAATTTTGCACTGGCGGAATGAATATTGTAATATAAGTAACCCAGCAGTTAAGCAAGTAGTCAATGTACCCCTTACAGACAGTAATTGTCACTAATGATGCCTGATCACTTGGCTAATTCCAATTGATAAAGTTTGGATCATTTGATTCGTACGTATGTGCATTTTCTAGTGAAGAGAGAAGTCAATGGGTTACTTTATACATGCCAGGTAATCTAGCGTGAAGTCACTTTAGTATCTCTAAGTAATCTAGAAAGTAGTCACTTTAAACGTTTTGTGAGTAATTCGTACAAACTGATTTTATTCAAAAACTATACAGTCATACAGTTTATTTTCTGTTTGCTTGAGTATACCGACGTGAAGTCAATTTTCACTTTAGTGTCTCTAAGTAACCTATAGTGTAGTCACTTTAAACTTTAGAAAGCAGTTATTTTATCCACCAGCAGTAATCTAATGGTGAATGGTTTGAGTAAGGTTTATTTACAAGTATTTAGTTATTGGAATGACTATGAAATGTACAGGGTTTTCCAACAAGATGTGTTGTTTTGGTATTCAAAGAAAAATGGCATTTCTTGAGATAAATGATCGGATGTTTATTTCATAATAAAGAGGAAGGTGTGCCGTTAATAATGAAAAACAACATCAGCCAAATGGCCACCACGACCACGCTTACAGGACCATATCCTTTTCATGAAATTTTCCATAACCAAATCGCAAAGTGGCTGCCCTATGTCTACACGAATTCTGTCTTGAATCGAAGCTGGGCTGTTGGCGTAGACCTTATCTTTCACGTGGCCCCAAAGGAATAAGTCGCGAGGTGTTAAATCACAAGATCTCGGTGGACAACTTTTCCCGTAAAAGAGCAATGGTTTCATTGCTTGTGTGGCACGTTGAACCGTCTTGTTGAAAGTAAACGTTGTCCAGATCAATATCATCCAACTCCGACCATAAGATACGGTGTAATGACGTCTGTGGAATGCCCAATTCCAAAAACCGATGAGGAATGGACAAACCTGGGTTTCTTCAGCACTTTGGGCTACAGAAGCAATATTCTTAGTTGTTCTTGAGCGACGTGCACGAATTTTATTCTTCACATCACTAACTTGTCCCAACAGCTCGAATTTTCCCACCAATTTCTGTATTGCGGTCCGACAAGGTGCTTCACGACGACCCAAAAATGCCTTAGTTTTGCGAACTGTGACTGCAAGATTTTCACCATTTTTGTAGTGAATATTAATCATTTCAATGCAAAAGCCCTTTATTTCTAACTGACTATTTCAGGTCAATTAGCTTCTGCTTGTATCCGTACATGTTAAAATAACTAGTAATATAGCTGAACAAGTAACCAGTTAGGTAACTAGTAAGGTAAGTGGCTCTATGTGGCCGGTATGTGAATCCAATGCGCTTACTGCTTTGGAACAGCTATCAGACTGCTTCTTTGTAAGCCAATAGGGTCATGCATATGTTAAAATAACTATTCAAATGATAGGTAAAATCACTACTGCTGGACAGTCTCCTAAAACTGCTGGGTAGAACTTATGTATGTTATGTTCTATACATTTTCAAAGTCAAATTGTGCATTGGCTATCTCGGTTTATTATCAGCCACATGATTGTTTACACATTTACATACTTAGTTTCAAAAAAAAATGTATT
The DNA here is from genome assembly GCA_942486065.2 of Calliphora vomitoria. Classification (NCBI taxonomy): domain Eukaryota; kingdom Metazoa; phylum Arthropoda; class Insecta; order Diptera; family Calliphoridae; genus Calliphora; species Calliphora vomitoria. Next base: position 49,434,557 of record OW818029.2, on the reverse strand, counting down.
TACAAACATAGTAGTTGTTGGTTTTGTAACAAAATAAAATTGGGAAAAATTTCAAGAACCCTTTCGGTATCATTTTAATGTTTTTTTTTTTTTAGCTCCTATTCGTTTACATTTCTGTTGCAACATTAATGCCCTGCAAACTAATGCCGAAATACTTGTAAATTTATTTTTAGTCATTTATTTTTTTTTTTCCGTTTTTTGTTTTTTTTTTTTTTTGTTGCCTTAACTGACATAAAATGTACTAAGTAAAACTCTGTAGAACATGTAAAATTTATGCGTTTATTTGCTGGGTGTAGATTTTTATATTTTTACTGCATGTTAGAACCCCATAAATATTTCACTGATATACACAATTCCTATTTTTTTTTTTTAGATTTGTTGCTGCTACATTTATTTATAGGAGTTTGTATATGAGAGTGTTGAAAGTTTATTGGTTTGGAATTGTAATATTATGCAAAACTATGTTTACAACAAGGCTGTTAACATATACATTGATATGTATGTACATTCACACTAACACATACATATGTATATTCATACATCAGTCTCTGCCCGTGTGTTTTTTATGTACATGCTACATGTTGTACTATTTTTGCAATAAAACATTCGTTTATTGATTACTGAAACGGAAATGAAATAGAATTAATTTCTGCAAAATATTATTAAAATGCGTGTTTAAGTTTCTCTTTGAAAATGTTGAAAAATTAACTACCAAAAAAGAGTAAAGCGAAAGGAAACTAAGGATTTGCATTATGTAAAGAATTCAGCAGTGAAAAATTATTCAAAACATGAATGTTCATAGACTGGACTTTATTTTGCGCTTTTTGGCTTTTCGATGTTTCAAAGGTCGTCATCATCTACAAATCAAATTATCATGATGATGATCGAATTTGACTACAATCGGATAACCTTAAAAGTTTTCACAATTTATCTTAGATATCATTGTTTTTTCAAATATAAAAAAAAGTAATAAAAAATTGCGTTTACAAATAGCTTTTCTATTTCATTTATTCATACGTGGTAGTACATTAGACAACATTTCGATGGCTTATAGTTCCCAAGTTCTATATTGTAAACCTTCTGAAAATTCTTCTTTATTTTGGATCAATCGGTCAAGCCCGACCATATAATACCCTACACTAAGTAAATGAGCAAAAATATTTTTCTTTCAAAATTCGTGAGTGATTTTCTGAAGTGGGCCTTATATGGGAGCTATGACAAATTATGGACCAATCACCATGAATACCAATATTTTTAGGAGATTTATGCCCGTTAAAGTGATTATCGGAAGCAGGCCTTATATGGGAGCTATGACTAATTATGGACCGATTATAATAAAATTTGGTGACATGAATTCCGTATATATAAAACTTATTTGGAGAAAAACTTGTGTAGATACCTATATAATTTAAACATTTATGACCGATAAAGTCCAATTTCGGGAGAACATTTGTATGGGAGCTAGGTAAAATAATGGACCGATTTCAGCCAGTTATAATAGGCTTGGTCCTCGGGCCAAAAAAATTATATGTACCAAATTTTATCGAAATATCTTCAAAATTGCTTTGTACTTTGCGCACAAGGTTTACATGGACAGCCAGCCAACAAGCCAGCCAGCCAACCAGCCAGCCAGACGAACGGACGGACGGACATCGTTTAATCGACTCAGAAAGTGATTCTGAGTCGATTGATATACTTTAAGGTGGGTGCTAGACTAATATTTTTGGGCGTTACAAACATCTGCACAAATCCAATATACTCTCCCCACTATGGTGGTGTAGGGTATAAATATATTCCTTTTATGATTTTTGTTCACATCTTAGCTAACCGGTCTGGAAAAAAAATAGATCATTTCAATTGTTTAAAAAAAGTTACAGCTAATTCTAGCTAGCACATAAAAAAAATACATCTGTACAATAAATATATCTTACTAAGGACTGAGATCAAAAAATTTTTAACATACATATATGTTAATAAAAGTGAAACTACTAAACCTACAGTTTTGAATCTTTTTTTATTTGATTGAAATTATTGTTACAATTTACAAAAAAGAATATTTTTATAGTTCTAATCACTACTGATGAAATTTTGAATCTTTTTCGAAAACCCTTCCATTATGGTTTTTATAGAGCTTTATGTCACTTTGTTCGAACAGGTTGTCCATCTCCGTTTAAAATCTACCACACTTTTGGACACCTTTTTGTGCTCTTTAATTCTCTTTTAACAAGAGCCCAATATCTCTCCACTGGACTCAGCTCCAGGCAGTTTGGAGGAATTGCCGCTCTTGGTACAAATACCACATTATTGTTTTTGTGTCACTCAAGACCTTTCTTACCATAGTGACAGATGCTAAATCAGGCCAAAAATAAGTGGACACATTAAGAAGTCTTATGAATGGAAACATCCTTTTTTGTAAACATTTCTTGATGTAAATTTCGATATTTATAGATCCCTTGGTAACAAATGTATGGCTTTTTTGCCGCAACTGCATATTGCTTGCCATACCAAGATCTTTTTGGGAATATTTTCTGTTTTTGGGTCCTCAACTTTGCTTCAACATTCCCTCGAACATCTGGAATATGAAAAAATTGACCCAGAAGCTGCGAAAAATTTTCGTCATCCATTATGCATCAGGTATATTTTTTGTATAAAATTTGACTTCAATTTCCGTGCTCTGTCTTTGGCCTCTAAATTTTTAGCTGAGTTCCTGTCAGGAACTTTTTGAGCCTTGTATGCTTTTAAAACTTCATTGGCTTTAACGTTTCATATGGACGAATACTGACCTAACCGGGCTGCTTTCTTACCGGAGGTGTTGGGAGCTCTTTTGAAAATGCTTTCTATTTTTTTGGCTTTAGAAACATCATGTGGACTATTTCTTCTTCATGAACCGTTTTTATATCAACTGACAAGTTCTCCCGGTACTGTTTAATAACATTGGAAAAAGTTTGATAGCAGACCTTTGATTGTTTGGCCAACTTTTTGTAAGACCAAGTAGGGTTTTGTTGAAAATATTTAATAAATTTAGTATGCATTTTTTTCTGGTCACTCATTTTAATCAGATTAACAACAAATAAACAACAAATAAAGGTAACTTGATCAAAAAATCAAATAATACTTGGGTTAAAAGTTTTAATGAAAAACGTGTGTTAAGAATTTTACGATCTCAGTCCTTATATATGAGTAAATGAAAAAAGCAAAACTAACTTTTTCGATATTTACTTTCAACTTAAAATTTTTGAAAAATATTGCTACTTTATGCTAACGACAAATTTATAAAAAAAAAACTTAAATTTTGCAAACTTGTACATGGTTACAAAGCAGTAACTTTGGGTCTTAATACTTAAATATGTCACAGTAGTTCTACTATCCCTAAGTTGTAGTTAAATCAAACCACACCAATTATATGGGTTAACTTTTTAATTCATAATTTTTTAATTTACTTACTACCAGTGTTGCCAGTTTAGCCTTTTTGAGGCTAAATTTAGCCTTTTTATTTACTCTTTAGCCTCGAAATTTTGATTTTAGCTTCGTGACTTTTTTCTAGCCTTTTTTTAATTTCAAAATAGCCTTTTTTAAAATTAAAAAAAGGCTAAAAAAAACCACGAAGCTAAAACCAAAATTTCGAGAATAAGCAGAAAATAAAAATGCTAAATTTATATTAGTGAGACATTTTAATTCATTACTGTTTTTCATTTAGCTTTTCAACATACTCAAGAATTGTGCAGTATTGAAAGAACAAATAATAATTGCCAATATCAAGTGTTTCAAAATGAAATAGAGTATTTTACTTATATCTGAAAGCTACAATTGTCTAGCAAATTCACTTTCATGACAAAATTGTTACTACACATTATATTCATCGTTATATAATGGACAAGAGTCCCACAAACTCTTGAAGGTTTGTGATACTCGATGGCTGTCATTTGAAATAGTCGTTAAACGTATTGCGGATCTATGCTCCGAGTTAAAACTAGCAATGCTACAAATAATACGGCAAATTAAACAAATTGAGCAAATGCGACAAAGATTATCATATGAAAACTCTTCGCTAAATCGATTTATATTCGTTGAAGATACACTTAAAATAGTACTCGTAAAACCAAAAATATATATTAAGGGTCCTCATGTAAACGTTTAAATGCCTCGCAAACTGCGCAATCTGTGCATTTTTACACTCTCGCAAATGAACTGTCAAAAAATGTATGGAAATTCTTTTGCACAACTCCGATAAGTTTGCACGACAATTTAGACTCGCAAACTTTAATTTAGTGTGCATTTGATTAATCAGCTGCTTTTGTTTACTTTTATTTATGAAAAATAAAAATCAAATAAAATATTAATCTTTGTGCATGTGAAAATTGTGTAACTTTGGAACAGAATGATTGGATTGAATGGCAATGTGTATGGAAATATTAACCAACCGCTAGAACATAAACAAAATCTTCCAAACTATGTATATCATTGTTTGTTCCAAAGACTTAACTTTCATTCAACATTTTTAGAATTAAAATTTAAACAATTTGAACAACTTTTTTTTACAGCTTTTGTTGAATTTATTTTTATTTGACATTTTTAACATATATAAATTTTCTGTGTAAACTTGCACAAATTGTTTCATCAACCCATGAAACACGTCGCGCAAATTTGCACATTTACACAAATGGGAAACTTATTATGTATGTGAAAAATTAAACTGCTAATGAAATTACGAAGATTAAGCCTCAGGGGCAGAATATTTTAAACTACTAATGGAAAAATATAGAACCCACAATGTCCGTTTTCTGACGTGGTTAATCTAGTATTTTATTTATATTTATATTTTTAGTCCTTCCTTCCTTCAAGTAATGCAGAGGTTGAACGACTTTTTAGTACAAGGAAATTCAAAAATTACATAAATATTAAGGGTCCTGTAATCTGTGCATTTTTAGACTCTCGCAAATGAACTGTCAAAAATTGTATGGAAATTCGTTTGCAAAACTCCGTTAAGTTTGCGCGACAATTTAGACTCGCAAACTTGAATTTATTGTGCATTTGATGAATCAGCTGCTTTTGTTTACTTTTATTTATAAGAAATAGAAATCAAATAAAATACAAATATTTTGTACATGTGAAAATTGTGTGACTTTCACTTTCATTAGAAATTTTTAGAATTTAAATTTATACAATTTTTAAAACTTCTTTTTTAAGCATTTGTTTAATTTATTTTTGTTTGACATTCTTATCATTGGTTCATGAAACACGTCGCGCAAATTTGCATATTTGCACAAATGGGAAACTTAAACTTAACTTATTATTTATTGTATTTTATTTATATTTACCCAAATTCTAGTTCTCATGTTTTATAATTATACATGTATCTTTAAAATACTGAAAATATATTAATGTATATTTTATGTAGTTATTTCGAAACACTAATATAGTAAATACTTAGTACTTAAATTAAAAAAAAAAACACAAAATTTGAGTTTTGTCTGTATAAAATATATGTGTATATTTATTATTATATGATTAATGTTATTTTTTGTTTGCTACTGAAGTGTACCTGTATAATTTTATTTACTTTTATGAATTTTATGAACATATTTTCAAATTTTTTATTTAAAAATAAATATAAACCCAAATTCTTAATATATAATATTTTACCTTTTTTTTTGGCCTTTTTTTAAAGCAGTTTGGCTTTTTCTGGCATTTTTTTGAAGGTAATATAGCTTCTTTTTTTACCAGCTCCTGGCAACACTGCTTACTACCAACAGTTAGTGCAAATTTTATGTTCAGTTTTTATTGGTTATGAGGGATTAAGTTTAAAATGGTTAGTTTCTTTACAAGTAACCTTACGTTGTGTTCATTGACCTTATTTTAGTCAAAGAGTTTCTAAAAATATCAAAAAGCTTTTTAATTTGACTGTATGTGAATATGTTGCAAATCCCTGACTTTTTGTTTTATTTCTTAGATACATATATTTAAACAAAAGTCTTTAAAAAATTCACATGTATATGAAATTTATAAAAAAGCTTACTACCAACGAAGAGGTGTTCACTTGTTGTGCTCAGAGTCCCATAGCAATTTATTAAGATGTTTCAAACATTTTATTTTTCATTCACTTTACACTTTGTTGACTTCACACTACGTACCAAAGTACATAGAAGGATTCTCGCCGTGTGTTTTTTTAACAATTTTTCTGCCTACTCTGTTTTGTTTTCCCGTCATCGACAGCAATAATATTAAAACAAACACAAACAACTGCTACAAAAAAGTCGTTTGTAACTTTAGTAGGAGTTCCTCCATGCAGTTATTTGATCCAAAAAACAAACTGGCACCAACTGAGAAAGTTCAAAAAAAAAAATCAAAGAGTTTGTTATTGCATGCACAATAGCAATCCATATAATGCACAATATATGTAAGTCATTGATGTTGCTTACACATGGTTTTTTAATATTTTACATTTTGAAGCGTCAAATCAAGATGTAATAAAAATTCTAGATAGACAATGGCTGGGTATGAGATCATGCGGTGTTATTTTTAATATCAATAATAATAAATGAAAAATATTGGTACAACACTTGATTTTTTTGTTATTGAAGTGTGTCAAAGGAAAGCGAGAAAATTTGTGTATCATTCAATATGTATGAAATTTCAAAATCTATTTATTAGAAGTGTTAAATATGCTTTAAGTTACACACAGAAAAAGTATTCATTGGAAATCGGTTGCAATAGCAAACTAATGATTGTTTATCCTTCACTGTGTTTCACTTTTGCTTAACTACAACTACGAGGAAACAAGAAAGCAAACAGCAAAGTGGTACAATGAGATGGTATATGCTTGCGCAGCCAATCACAACGATTAATGCATTTGTGATTTCTCCTATTATTTTGCAGTGCTTTTCACTGCGCACTTCTACTTGCAAACAGTAGACATCGTTTAGAAATTAATCGCTGTGATTGGCTGCGCAAACAGATAACTTCTCACTTTATTTGTATGATGAGTTTCTTTATATGGCTCTGCTGTTTGTTATTGCTTGGAAGCAGTGTTGCCAGTTTAGCCTTTTTGAGGCTAAATTTAGCCTTTTTATTTACTCTTTAGCCTCGAAATATTGGATTTAGCTTCGTGGCTTTTTTCTAGCCTTTTTTTAATTTCAAAATAGCCTTTTTGAAATTAAAAAAGGCTAAATTTATATTTGTGAGCCATTTAGATTTTACTTCATTACTGTTTTTCATTTAGCTTTTTGACATACTCAAGAATTATGCAGTATTAAAGGAATAAATAACAATTGCCAACATCAAGTGCTTCAAAATTAAATAGAGTGTTGTATATCTGAAAGCTATAAATGTCTAGCAAATTCACTTTCAAGACAAAATTGTTATATAATGGACAAGAGCCCCGCAAACTCTTGATACTAGATGGCTGTCATTTGAAATAGCCGTTAAACGTTTTGTGGATCTATGCTTCGAGTTAAAAACAGCAATGCTACAAAGCCAAACATTTAAAAGATTAATATACTGATTATAATTTGGTGTACCATCTTTTTTTGAAACCAGTATTGCACAAAGTACAAAAAGTAAATTAATCATTTGTAAGCAATTTAGCGGATCAGAGCTGTTTTCTGATTTAAAATTTCTTCTCCATAGTTTGTGTTTTCAAATTGTATTACTTACAATGCAAATAATTTGATCCATTATCATCCCCAATTGAAAATTGTTTAATGTTTTCGCCACATTTTTCATTCAAGTTTGAAGAATGTGAGATAAAATAAAGAACGGTTTAATTAGTGACGACTCTGAAAAAAATAATACGGCAAATTAAACTAATTGAGCAATTGCGACAAAGATTTTCATATAAAAACTCTTCGCTAAATCGATTTTTTATCCGTTAATAATACACTTAAAATAGTACTCGTAAAACCAAAAAAATATATTATGTATGTGAAAAATAGTAAATGCTTAGTACTTAAATTAAAAAAAAAACAAAATTAAAGATTTGTCTGTATAAAAATATATATGGGGCATTTAATGTCAAGTGAACCATCTTTTGAAATCGATGTCTTCCGATAGTTAGTTTTAGAGAAAGCTTAGGTCCATTCCTTTAAGAGGTTTTTGATCGCTTAGTGGGTTTCGAGTGGAATATCTATCAAAATAAATATTTTGTAACTCAAGACATACAATTTTTGAATTTTTTTTGCAAAATCTAAATTTTTTCCAAAATGGGCCCCTTTTTTAATTTTTTGCTCAAAAGAAAGCTTATTTCCATTGCTTTCAGAGATTTTTGGTCGCTTATGTATATTTGTATATTTATTATTTATTATTTATTATTTATTATTTATTATTTATTATTTATTATTAATTATTTATTATTTATTATTTATTATTTATTATTTATTATTTATTATTTATTATTTATTATTTATTATTTATTATTTATTATTTATTATTTATTATTTATTATTTATTATTTATTATTTATTATTTATTATTTATTATTTATTATTTATTATTTATTATTTATTATTTATTATTTATTATTTATTATTTATTATTTATTATTTATTATTTATTATTTATTATTTATTATTTATTATTTATTATTTATTATTTATTATTTATTATTTATTATTTATTATTTATTATTTATTATTTATTATTTATTATTTATTATTTATTATTTATTATTTATTATTTATTATTTATTATTTATTATTTATTATTTATTATTTATTATTTATTATTTATTATTTATTATTTATTATTTATTATTTATTATTTATTATTTATTATTTATTATTTATTATTTATTATTTATTATTTATTATTTATTATTTATTATTTATTATTTATTATTTATTATTTATTATTTATTATTTATTATTTATTATTTATTATTTATTATTTATTATTTATTATTTATTATTTATTATTTATTATTTATTATTTATTATTTATTATTTATTATTTATTATTTATTATTTATTATTTATTATTTATTATTTATTATTTATTATTTATTATTTATTATTTATTATTTATTATTTATTATTTATTATTTATTATTTATTATTTATTATTTATTATTTATTATTTATTATTTATTATTTATTATTTATTATTTATTATTTATTATTTATTATTTATTATTTATTATTTATTATTTATTATTTATTATTTATTATTTATTATTTATTATTTATTATTTATTATTTATTATTTATTATTTATTATTTATTATTTATTATTTATTATTTATTATTTATTATTTATTATTTATTATTTATTATTTATTATTTATTATTTATTATTTATTATTTATTATTTATTATTTATTATTTATTATTTATTATTTATTATTTATTATTTATTATTTATTATTTATTATTTATTATTTATTATTTATTATTTATTATTTATTATTTATTATTTATTATTTATTATTTATTATTAATGATTAATGTTATTTTTTGTTTGCTGCTGAAGTGTACCTTTATAATTTTATTTATTTTTATGAATTTTATGAACATATTTTCAAATTTTTTATTTAAAAATAAATATAAAACTAAATTCTTAATTTATAATATTTTAGCTTTTTTTTACTATTTTTTTAAAGCAGTTTGGCTTTTTCTGGCCTTTTTTGAGGTCAATATAGCTTTTTTTTTGCCAGCTCCTGGCAACACTGCTGATTATGTATGTATGTAAGCTATTATAAGCTTGAAAGCTGTTGTTTTTCAATATTTCTTTAAAATACGATTTAAGATTTTCAAGAAAAATTTGTTTTTAAATCTTTAAAACCCTCACAGCTTAAAAAAAATACTTAATTATAAAAAGGAATGACTGCTCTTACCATTTCAAACATAATTTGTTAGTCATCTTATATATTTAAACTTGTGTAGAGGTTGTAAACAAGCGGGAAAAACAACAGTTTTCTGAGACAGAATGAAAATAAAAGTCAAGGTTTGTTAGTGGAAAATTGTTAACGTGCAGGTAGTTGCACATACTGTTTCGACACTTTCAGCTTTAAGCACAATACACACAACAATATTAACAACAATCAGCCATTCCCTCATCTACAATATTGCGCACTTTTGCCATAGTTAAGTTCTTTTCCATTCCCAGCGACAACGATATTCAGCGTCATGTCACTGACTTTAAGTAAAATTGAATGTTGTTGTTTAAACTATAGAAGTGTTAAACGTATTATTTTTTCTTATTCTTTATTTTTCCCATATACTTAGTCAGGCAGCGAGAAAGTGTATAAATTTTATATGTATATGTATATGTTTTTGTTTATTTTTTCTTCTTTTTATATACAAAACATGATGGAAAAAATATAAAATGTAGCACATTTTCTGGTATGAAGAGCAGCCATTTTCCTAAAAAAAAAAAAAAAAAACATTTATGCACCTTTATTTAGTGTGGTTGCATAAACAAAAATGTACAACAACACACTTATTGTTTTTAGTAAGTTAAATTTCCAAAGAAGAGCTGGCAAAAAAACACTTCAGCTGAAACAGAGAGTGGGTGAGGAAAAACACTTAAATCTGTGTTAAAAGATTTTGTTGTGCTAAAGTCAATTTTTGTTGGTGCATGTATTCACGAGAAAACTGTTTCAAATTTGAAATATTTTCTCTGAAAGCGACAGATTTTTTTTTGTACAAAAATAAGAGCAAATTTGTAAGGTCGTTTTTTGTGCCATTAACTTTAACTGGAAACATACACTGACAACATCAATTACTGTATTCATCAGCTAAGCATTTTTATGTTTCTGTCTAAAACAAATAGCGAGGAAGTTCCTGCTGCATATTTACATGCATAACTCAGTGATGGTAAAGTTGGTGCAACTGTACTTTTTTTTGGTACAAATTAATTAATTTTGCAAGCTTTTCTCAATTGTTCTATAGTTATATACAAATGTATGCATGATAATTTATGGAAAAAGTCAGTCTTAATACAATGAGATCTGAAAAAGCACAATTTTTAATTAAATTTGGTACCATTTTTAAATTTCCTTTACCATCCCTAGTGTAAGTGCAGAAATCATTTGTTCTACCTATGTATGCATTCACTTGGAAATGATAGAGTATAAGGAGGAAATGTTTTTGAGGAGAATAAATTAAAAAAATGACTTAAGACTCTAAAGGTTTTTGGTACATAGTCAATTATGGTTTTAATTATTTTGTGGAGGAATATTTCAAAAATAACGTTCGTACTTTAGGAAGGTTAAGAAATGATTCCAGAAGACATTTTTTACAATTACAATAACATTTGTACATTAAACAAGTAAGAGAGCTAAACTCGGCTGTGCCGAATCTTATATACCCTTCACCAAATTATACTTTAAAATAAAATTAAAAAAAAATTTTTTTTTTTTCAAAATTGTTTTTTAAAAATTTTTTCGAATTTTTAAAAATTTTTTTTTTTATTTATTATGAGTAACAAATTTATGACAAAAGAATATTTTTTGTGATAAAACTTCGGGTTAAAAAATATTTCTCCCGATTTTGACCCATTGTAGGTCCAACTTTGTATAGCCTTATATACATCGTTGCAATGGACATTGAAATATCTATCATTAGATATCCATATTGTCTATATTTACGACTTAGTAATCGAGATATAGATAAAAAAATAGACCAAAAATAGAGGCTGTCTCGGATTTTTGCTCATATCTCCGTTATTTATGGACGGATTTTGCTGATTTCAAATAGGAAACTTCTCGAAAGCATGCCTGACAGAATTATTGAGAATCTGGATCCCGAAGATATCTGGGGTCTTCAGAAAATTGATTTCAACAGACAGACAGACGGACACGGCTAAATCGACTCCGCTATCTATAAGGATTCAGAATATATATACTTTATAGGGTCGGAAAATTATATTGTGGAAATTACAAACGGAATGACAAATTTATATATACCCTTCTCACGAAGGTGCAGAGTATAAAAATGGAGCAATGGTATGGTTTGCGTATACATTAGAGTGGATCTATTTCATTTAACAAAACTCTGACGTGGACAACTCATTATAATTTGATATCAAACAAATCGTAAAATGTCATGTATACTTAAGAACTGAGATCGAAAAATGTTTAACATACATACATATATGTTAATAAAAGTGAAACCACTAAACTTACAGTTTTGAATCTTTTTTTATTTGATTAAAATTATTGTTATAATTTACAAAAAAAAAAAATATTTTTATAGTTCTAATCATTAGTGATGAAATTTTGAACCTCTTTCGGAAACCCTTCCATTATGGTTTTTATAGTGCTTCATGTCACTTTGTTCGAACAGGTTGTCCATCTCCGTTTAAAATCTACCACACTTTTGGACACCCTTTTGTACTCTTCAGTTCTCTTTTAACAGGAGCCCAATATCTCTCCACTGGCCTCAACTCCAGGCAGTTTGAAGGAATTGTCTCTCTTGGTACAAATACCACATTATTGTTCTTTTACCACTCAAGACCTTTCTGACCATAGCGACAGATGCCAAATCAGGCCACAAATAAGTAGACACTGTAAGAAGTCTTATGAATGGAAACATCTTTTTTGGTAAACATTCCTTGATATAAATTTCGGTATTTATAGAGCCCTTTGTAACAACTGTTTGGCTTTTTTGCTGCAACTGCATATTGCTTGCCATACCAAGAACTTTTTTGGGAAATTTTGTCTGCTTTTGGGTCCTAAACTTTTCTTCAACATTCCTGGAGCATCTGCAACATACAAAAATTGACCCAGAAGCTGCGAAAAATTTTCCATACGTACATTTCGTCATCCATTATGCAGCAGGTATTTTTTTTTTTAATAAAATTTTACTTCAATTTCCGTGTTCTGTCCTTGGCCTCTAAATTTTTAGCAGAGTTCTTGTCAGGAACTTTTTTAGCCTTGTATGCTTTTAAAACTTCATTGGCTTTAACTTTTCATACCAAATAGTCCGAGTAGTGACCTAACCGAACTGCCGTCCTACCGGAGGTATTGGGAGCTCATTTGAAAATGCTTTCTATTTTTATGACTTTAGAATCATCATGTGAACCATTCCTTCTACCTAAAGCAGATTTTATATCAACGGACAAGTTCTCCCGGTACTGTTTAATAACATTGGAAAAAGTTTGATAGCAGACCTTTGATTGTTTCGCCAACTTTTTGTAGGACCAAGTTGGATTTTGTTGAAAATATTTAATAATTTTAGTACGCACTTTTTTCTGGTCACTCATTTTAATCAGATTAACAACAAATGAACATAATTGATATTAAACATAATAACTGACATACTTTACAAATGTAACTTGATAAACTTGTGGCACAAGCACCGAAACCATTGCTTTTTTACGGAAAAAGTTTCCGGACCGTGTTATCTCTCGAAGGGGTGATCACAATTGGCCACCGAGATCTTGTGATTTAACACCTTGCGACTTCTGAAGTTGAATTTAATGAACTTAGTGTACTATTTTAAACTCATACTTCACTACCCACTTACGATAACGTCATAATACATAATTTTGGTTTTAGTTTTCAATGCGTTAACCAAGTGGATGTTTTAAAGCCTTCTCTTTCTTTTTAAATCTAACTCTGTAGGTATTGATGGCATAGATCCAATGTTCACTAAAGCATTATTACCGAAAATATGAATCCATATCAAACTCATGCGTCACAGAGAAATCTATAATTAATCAGATTGTGTAAGATACTATAATAGATTAAACGCTGAGAGATACTTTTTATATACGGAATTAGACTTTGGAACGCATTATCATACAATTATAATGTTATTTCTAATGCAACATGTTTAAGGAATAACACTATCCCGTGTCAACTGGTGACCATTTATTGACAACCTATTTCTCGATTTACATGATTTCGCTTTATCACAATCTTCTTATTTCTCGTGTTATTCTATACCTCGATATTATAATTAAGAAAAGCCTAAAGGAATAAAATGTTGCTAATTTTTCGTTTTGTTTACTTTATTTGCATTGAAACATATAAATTTATATTAAGGAACTGAAAATGTATATATTTACTTGAATTGTTTTTTTGTCTTGGTTACTTAAGGAGTAAAAATATTTGGTAGTTCTTACCCGTTAGCTATTAGATATTAATATCAATTTACGTAGATATCTATTTGTACACTTTTGTTTGATTTATTTTCTTTTTACATTTTGTTTTTTATATAAATTCAATAAGGGTACTCATTTAATCGCTTAAGTTTCCCATTTGTGCAACTGTGCAAATTTGCGCGACGTGTTTCATGAACCCACCTTTTCAATTTTGTGCAAGTTTACACAGAAAATTTATATTTGTTAAAAATGTCAAATAAAAATAAATTCAACAAATGCTGTAAAAATAAGTAAAAATAAATTGTATAAATTTAAATCCTAAAAATGTTGAATAAAAGTAAAATCTTTGGAACAAACGATGATATACATAGTATGGAAGATTTTGTTTATGTTTTAGCTGTTGGATAATATTTCCATATACATTGCCACTCAATCCAATCATTCTGTTCCAAAGTTACACAATTTTCACATGCACAAAATATTTATATTTTATTTGATTTTTATTTTTCATAAATAAAAGTAAACAAGAGCAGCTGATTAATCAAATGCACAATAAATTCAAGTTTGCGAGTTTAAATTGTCGCGCAAACTTATCGGAGTTGTACAAACGAATTTCCATATATTTTTTGACAGTTCATTTGCGAGAGTGTAAAAATGCACAGATTGCACAGTTTGCGAGACATTTAAGCGTTTACATGAGGACCCTTAATATATTTTTTATATATTGTAATATTGTACTATTGCAACCAATCAATTATATATAATAATTATATAAGTAAATTTCCACAATGTATTTCAATATCTGTATTGTTATAGTGAGTATTGCCTTCAGATAAATAAAAATAAAAACAAAAAAAAAAAAAGAACATACAGTATATAAGCAAAAACATTTTTCTTTTAAAATTTTATTTGTTTTCGCGTAGCACATTTTGTCGTATATCACATTGAAGTGGACTTTATATGGCAGCCATAACTAATTATTGACCGATCTGGGCAAAATTTTTAAAACGTGATTTCCTTTTATATTTGTGTGGATACCTATATAAATCACACATTTATGACCGACAAAATCCTATTTCGGGAGGAATTTTGTATGCGGGCTAGAAGAAATAATGTACCGATTATATTATACTTGGATCAATGAAGAAATTTGTGCCAAATTTTATAGAATTATGTTCAACGTTGCGACCTGCACTATGATTTAAACGTTTACATGGATGGACGGTCATCGCTCAATTGAAATAGAAAAATTATCCTAGCATTTTCCTACTTACAAATAAGCCGAAAGATAAGAGGAATTTGAAGTTTAGACTACTTAGTTTTCGACTGAAGAAGTACTTATTTTTCAACGCGATGTCCCAAAAGTAATCCTTTATATTTTGGCCGGAACAAGTTGTTTTGTTGGTAGAGTTATTTATAGAATTATGTATTTACAAATAAAAAAAAAAAAAAAAATAATAATCAGTCGCATCCACGAGTCTAACCAACAACTATCCGATTGCTAGTAAACTATTTTACTCACTACAACACTGCTTAGTTATTTTATTGTGCGTCAAATAATGAGTTTCACTCTGTAGTACAATATTCTTTTCTGTTTTTTCTAAAAATAAACATGCAATAAAAAAATGGGCAAATTGAGAAAAAGTAACAGTTTTTTTGTTTTGTTTGTTTATTTTGATTTTTTAGACTTTACTACCTAGAAAGTAAGATATTTAAAAAGACATTACTTGTAGCTTTGTATGCAAAGTTTTTGCTGTGCTGAGCAGATTGGTATACTCTAAGGTATTTTTGCATGTTACAAAAATCTGCACAAGCCTAATATACCCTATAGGGTATAAAACCAAGGTCATTGCAGTAGATATAAGAAAAACGAAATGCGAAAGTAAGAATGTCTTTTGTTTTATGCTTTCCTTTTTATATTTGAATAAATTTCAATAGTTTCAATTATTAAATTTATTATAATTAACTAATTAGTGAATAACTATTAAGTAAGTAGAATTGTATTTGATATACAATTAAGATTTATAGAAAAAAATTCAGTGGAAGCCTTTTCCAAAAAAAAAAAAAAAAAAAAAAAAAACGAGAAAACAGGGATAGGTTGTAGGCGAAATATTTGGGGATTCATTATTTCAAGGCAAATTTATTTACAGGTAGTCCCAATTAAACAACAAAATATATATCTTTACAAAAAAAACATGTATTTTGTTTTTGTAAAAATATTTTCTAGCTGTCAAAAAGCTAAAAAACAGCAGACTGCAAAAATCAAAAACAGGAGTGAAAATAAATAAAAACGTGAAATTTAATTTCACGGAGCACAGTAACGCAATTTATTTATATTTTTTATATGTTAATTGTTTAAGACTATCACTTTTCTAAGGACTGAGATCGAAAAATTTTTAACATACATATTTGCTAATAAAAATGAAGCCACTAAACTTACAGTTTTGAATCCTTTTTTATTTGATTGAAATTATTGTTACAATTTACAAAAAATATATATTTTTATAGTTCTAATTACTAATGATGAAATTTTTTCGAAAACCCTTCCATTACGCTTTTTATAGTGCTTTATGTCACTTTGTTCGAACAGGTTGTCCATCTCCGTTTAAAACCTACCACACTTTTGTACACATTTTTTGTGCTCTTTAATTCTATTTTAACAAGAGTCCAATATCTCTTCACAGGACTCAGCTCCAGGCAGTTTGGAGAAATTGCCTCAAATACTATATTATTGTTTTAGCACCACTCAAGACCTTTCTTACCATAGTGACAGATGCCAAATCAGGCCAAAAATAAGTAAACACATTAAGAAGTCATACGAATGGAAACATCCTTTTTTGTAAACATTCCTTGATGTAAATTTCGGTATTTGTAGAGCCCTTTGTAACAAATGTTTGGCTTTTTTGCCGCAACTGCATATTGCTTGCCATACAAAGAACTTTTTGGGAAATTTTGGCTGCTTTTGGGTCCTAAACTTTTCTTCAACGTTCCCTCGAGCATCAGCAATATAAAAATATTGACCCGGAAGCTGTGAAAAATTTTCATACGTACGTTTCATCACCCATTATGTAGCAGGTGTATTTTTTGTATGAAATTTGACTTAAATTTTCGAGCTCTATCTTTGGCCTCTAAATTTTTAGCAGAGTTCCTGTCAGGAACTTTTTGAGCCTTGTATGTCTTTAAATCTGCATTAGCTTTAACTTTTCGTACCAAATAGTCTGAGCATTCAGCTAACCAGACTGCTTTCCAACCGGATGTGTTGGGAGCTCTTTTGAAAATGTTTTCTATTTATTGGCTATAGAAACATCATGTGGACCAATTCTTCTACATGAGCCAGGTTTTCTATCAACGGACAAGTTCTCCCAATACTGTTTAATAATATTGGAATCAGTTTGACGGCAGACCTTTGATTGTTGGGTCAACTTTTTATAGGACCATGTTGTGTTTTGTTGAAAATATTTAATAATTTTAGTAAGCACTTTTTTCTCATAACTCATTTTGATTATATTAACAACAAACGTACATATTTGACATTAAACATAAAAACTAATATATTTTATAAAGGTAATTTGATCAAAGAAAATATCAAATAATACTTGGGCTAAAAGTTTTAATGAAAAACGTGTGTTAAGAATTTTTCAATCTCAGTCCTTACTATTTTATATTTTTTCTTAAAAGAAACAATGAAATGTAAACAAACTTTGACAGATTGAAGTGAAAAAGCATATCGAGCAAAAAATAGTTAGCCTTGAATTATTTCTTAAGAAACAGGAGATGAGGATAAACTGTTTCTTATGAAACACGGATGGGGCATGTTTTTATAGTGAAAGATCAATAAAAAGATGTCAATTGTAGTTTGATTCCAATAACTTACATATTATTTAACAAGGATTTTTATTTGATTTCTGAGATGATATGAGTCTTCTGGGCGAGATGTATTACTTACTGCTTGATAGTAATAATTGCAACCAGTTAACTTATTTCATTTGAAAGTTCTCAACTAAATACCTCGTTTAAATATAAGTAATACAAATTCATTTTACATTATGAAATATGAATACAAAAAAAAAATCAAATTAATTCATAATAATTCCAAGGCTGGGATTAATATAATTTTATAATGGAAATATCAAAATTAAAAGTAATGTTTAATGTGTTACAACTTTTAACAATATTTATATATAAAATGATGTAAATGAAGGAATACCTGATAAAAACACATTGATATCAACATACCTGAAAGTAAAAGAAAACAAAAATTTCGTTATATTTTTTATGTTTAGGAGTGTGTATTCAATAGCTTTTAAAATATAAATTAGTTTTTGTAAATTAGGTATTTTATTTAAGTTTAATATAAAGATTTGTTTGAATTGTTTATTCGATAATCTGTGCGCCGTATCTTACTTGAATATATTCCTCAAGTAATCATATTGGCTAATGTGTTATCCTAAATATCCTAATTTATTGTCAAAATATATTGAGATGAGTATTACTGCAGTGCAATGTACAAAGACTGCAATGCAAAGAACTCAAGAAAATGGTTACGATATTTTTATAAACTTAAAAATCAGAATTTAATATTTGGTTTAACTAATTCTTGGTTAAATCGGATGGGAAATTTACTGAATCGGGCAGCCACTGTATTTGTATTCCTTTCAAGTTTTCATATTTCAATTTAATCAATGTCATCAAATTAAATAATAATCGACTTATGATCATAGTATGAATCCAAACAAAACATTTCTCAAACATTTGCAAAATTTACAAAACAAATCAGGATTTTTAAATTGTATTGTACATGAGCAAAACAGAAACTTTTTAAGTGACAAACAGGCCTACCTAAATAAAAGCGTAAGGCGGAACGTTTTTTTCCGTTTAGCTTTAACGCTGAAATGTCATACCTAAATAAGAACGGCAACGCTACGTCAAAAAAATAAATATAAAAACCCGGATTATTTAAACAATAAAGTACATTGCAGTATTGGTTTTTCTGATTTTTCTTTTGTGATTTGTAAACTAAAATTTTATCAAAAAAACTAAATATTAAAGTTTAAAAAATGAGTTTCTTGCATATTTGTTTCTCCTTTTGTATGTATGTGTTTACATTTATTGTGTTTTGCAACTAACTTCACTATTAAACGCGCTGTCAAAATCGGATTTTCCAATTGCAAAGCGTTTCCGTCGCGTTATTTCGGTATGCTGCATACAAATTGTATGGGCATGAGAATTTTTGACAAGTAAAAAACGCCTTCCGCTCCAATTTAGGTATGCGTAAAACATAGAAAACGAAACAATTAACTTTTCACTCATCTGCATTATTTAATTTAGCGTTAGAATTGTACATTTGAGTACAAAACAGATAAAGAATTGTATTTCTTCGTTTTGTTTGTTTTTACACTCTGTTCTCTATTATAATGAGTAAATCAATTGCCAAACGTTTGTTAAACTTCTTTTCTTTTCTAGCTGCATACGTTTATATTAATGTACATTCTGTACTTCCGACAAAAACAATACAAAACAATATAAGACAATCATTCTCATTGTTTATGTTTTGTTTTACTCACTGCAAAGAACAAAACAAGACGAAAGCAATCGTTTGGTTTTGTTTGTTTCCATATTCTGCTAATGATATATATGGAGCGTATGAGTTATATTCATTTATTGATATTGAGTAATCATCATACGTATAATTATTCTTTGATCTCATTTGATTACTTTTAATATGTGCAATTTAAAGAACACCTTTTTTATAAAAAATTTGCATTTAGCGTGTTACAACTAAGCAATTGATATTTTTATACCTACCATCAAATAAGATGGAGATTATATTGATTTTGTCATTCCGTTTGTAACACACAGAAATATTCATAGCAGACCCTCAAACGTATATATATTCTGGGTCCTTATAAGATTCTAAGACGATCTAGCTATGTCCGTCCGTCTGTCTTTCTAAAACACGATAGGGCCTAAACAAATTTTCCATAAACACTCTCAGTTGATAAAGTTTCTTTGGTATTAAAAATGGGAAATATCAGTCCTTGATTTCACCTAGTCCCCATATAAATTCCTCCCCGGAATACAGTTTGAGTAGTCATAAACATGTTGATTATTTTTGCTCAATTAGTTCTAAGTACTCTGAAATTATACTATAAAGTGTATGACGAAAATCGGGAAACATTTGTCCCTAGTCCCCATACAAATTAACACAGAAAATAACTAGAACATTCATTAATAATTTATAATAATTAATATCGTGATAGAATTGGTTCTAAACAAGTTTTATATGAACCTAAATCTTTCTATCAACCTTTGTGAGAATCGGCTTATTACTGACCCTACCTCCAATACATCCCCTATATATGAAATTTAATTTATCTATGTCCCCTTTTGCAATGCAGAAATTGAAAGGCAGACATTTTTCTCATTCTCTTTTGAACTTACCTACACCTTTTACAATCGCGAAATTAATACACAGACAGAAATTTTTCGTTTCCTGTGTGAATATTTACATAGTCAAATGCATTTAAACATTGATGTGAGAAAAATAATATGAAGCAACGGTACCGTGAAATAACTTCAAAATTAAATGACTCCCAATGAAATAAATCCTATCAAAAATAAAATAATTCCCAAACTTGAAAAATGAAATAACTACCAAAGGGTAAAATGAAATATCTCCCAATAATCGGCGGTTTCATAATTTTAAAAATATTAGTCCCAAATAAAGCCTAATAGAAATGAAATAATTCCCAATCAGAAGGAATTTATTTATGTAATCTAACTCCCAATGAAGTAAAGAACTACAAAGGTGGAATTATTCTTCGCTCACCAAAAATTTTTTGCATTGCGGGCTTATGGTGTAGCGCAAAGGTTTCCTCCTCTGGGGTGTATCAAAAACTGGGTTCGCTCAGAAAAGTTGTTTTGCATTGCCGGTGGCTACGGTTTTCTCCTCTGGCGTGTATTAAAATATGGCTTCGCTCAGAAAAGATTTCTTTCATTGCAGAAAGGTTTTATAATATTTCAGAAAGCAGATTTTAATTTCGCACCAGAGTAAGAAATCGTTGCGACCTGACAAAGGACGACAATGCAAAAATAGTATTTTCTGAGCGAAGCCGGTTTCTGATACAGCCCAGAGGAGAAAACCTTAGCGCCCGGCCGAAGGCCTGCAATGCAAAAAATTTATTGTATGCGAAACCGGTTTTTAATACACTTCAAAAATTTCAAAAATTAAATAACTCCCAATACAGTGAAATTACTCCTAATTTCCAAAGTAAAATTAAATAAAACCCAACAAAAATTTCATTGGGAGTTATTTCATTATGAAATAACTCCTATATATTCGAAACTCATCATCATCATAGGTTAAGATAAAGATTAAAAAGATTGGTTGACATAAAATGTTGATGAAAAAAAAAATTTCATGAAAATTTAAAAAATAATAATGCCCTAAAAATCAACATATGTATAACATAAATATTCTGTAAAAACAAAGAAATGCTAAAAGAAACTCTTATTTCCAGACAAAGTATTTTGTAGAAATTGCTAAGCGATCATAATTCGAAGAGATTCATATATATAAGTACATCATATTTCATGTTTCTTATTTCATTAATTCTTCTATAAAATCCAACTTACGCAAATTGCATTCAATTTCTTAATAAGTCCTCATAATATTTGATAATACTGTACAAACTCTTCATAAAAAATAAATAAATACAAAACACATGCCAAAAAACTTACTTAAAATAAAAATGTACTTGTATTCGTATGTATTTACAAAACTAAACTGATTTTGACACATGTCTATTCAAACAGACATCTACAGTATTGTGGCAGAAATACAGAAAAGCAAAAGCAACAGTAAACTAGTAGCAGTAACAAAAAAAAATAAATAAATAAAAAATTCCAGACATTTGTAGTACGAGCTATATACAAAGAGTTACAATGTAGTAGAGTAGAGTTTTAGTAGAGTTGTGTTAGGATAAATTATAGCTAGTGTTGCCATAATTTACGAAAATATTTAAGTTATACAATTCACTCAACAAATAATATCTAAACCGGAGTCAACCAAAAATATAAATAATTTAGATGAGAGTGTTATGTTATGCTTTTTAATTTATTCGATATTCAAAAATGACTCCAAACTTCTAAATTCATAAAAAATCTGGTCCATTTCAAGAATACTGACCAAAATTTAATTTTTAACCCTAGGAGGTACAACCAGGTCTGTGCAGATCTTTTGCATATAAAAGTGTGTATAACTTTATTGTTTTTCGTGTTAGAGACAAATCCTTTCATGACATCCTGGAGCAATATTCTTCGAATACAATGTGCAAAAAATCAAACCGATTGTGGATCCGATTTCGACATAATCCAGATATTCAAATATTTTGGTTCAAACGTCATAACCAGGTCCGTGCAGACCTATGAATACTTTGTACGTTAAGAAAAATTAAAAAAGAAAACTTTACATATGGTAGCTCTTTTCCATGTATAACGTAAGGGGATTCACACATTAATAATGCATGTGCATAATTGTGGTTTCATTGCATGTATTGCAAAAAGCCGCTTTGTTTACAGCATTTACATGCCAGGTATTCGTGCCTTGAATGCCAAACAAACAAATTTACACATACTTTTAGGAGACCTGACTATGTATTTCCATACAAATCCCATATAGGTCTGCACAGACCTGGTTATACCGTTTAGCACCAAAAAACCCCTATACCTCCGAGGGTTAAAGGAAGCAAACTGAAAAATATTGTATATTAGAAAATAGTACCTAAGTTAGGCCATTTTAAAAAATGTTCACAATTTTGATATATATTAACCACGCATTCTTCAATTGGGAAAATATTAATTTTATTTCTGATTTCTTTTTCTATTTCTTTGCTAATTTTGAGGAGTGCTTCGGATCATTGTCCTGCTGAAATTCCCATCTCAAGGGCATCTCTTCCTCAGCAAATGGTCTTCTTGGACTGTGATCATACGAAACAAAGATTAATTTGTTTGGATCCGATGGGAAACATTATGTTAGGCTCCCAGACAATTAGGCATATGATCCAAAATACACCAAATACACGACGGTGGATACATCATGATATGGGGGTGTTTCTCTTCATCTAGTATCGGTCCAATATTTTGGATAAAGAACAAAATATGCTCCTCGGACTACGTAAATATATTGCAAAGTAGAATGCATCAATTTGATGAGGACGAGATGCCCTTGAGATGGGAGTTTCAGCAGGACAATGATCCAAAGCATTCCCCAAAATTAGCAAAGGATTGGTTTGCTGTCAACAAAGTTTCTCTTATGAAATGGCCTTCGCAGTCACCGGACCTTAACCCAATAGAACAGCTTTGGAGAGTGCTCAAGAGGAAACTGGAGGGCATCAGTCCAAAAAATAAGGACGAATTGTGAGGGAAAAAACAGGAAGAGTGGTTTTCCATTGACAAGAACGTTTTCAGAAAAAATTGGTTGATTCCATGAGTTGCAGATGAAATGAAGTCGTGAAAAACAAAGGTAGGCCTCGAAATATTAAAATAAAATATTTTTTTTAATAAAAAATAAAAAGATGTGCCTTTAAATATTGAATCCTTTTACGCGTTTCTATTATTTTTTCCAGTAAAACTATTGATTCATTACATTCTTAGTCATATAATATATTAAAATATAAATGAAAAGAGGAATGATTATGTTTTTTCTTATGTTGTATGTCTGATAAACAAAACTGCATATAAATTTTGTTTAACTAAACTAAACTTGACTAATATACTTACAAAATTTGAAAAAAAAGCTTTTGTTTCTATTATTTTTTCCAACACTGTATATCATTTCACACATCTTTCCTTGAGAAATTCGAAATATTCGGGGTTGTCATAGAATCCAATCATTGTCGGAATCGGTTTTGAAATCCACTACGTATGGACTTAGAGAATGTTATTAGATGTGCATTATCTAAAATAAAAGAGCCTATAACACGAAAAAGAGCCTATAAGTTTAAAAAATTAAGGGTTTTCCAAAAAGAGGTGTTATATTGAATTACCCGGTATTTTGGTAGCTGTCACTTTTGAAGCTTTTATTCTTTGACATTTGACAAGTAGAAACTACGCCATTACTAAAAATGGATCGATACACGATTCAACAAAGCATTATATTATTAAAATTCATTACAAAAATGGTGAAAATCTTGCAGTCACAGTTCGCAAAACTAAAGTATTTTTGGATCTTCGTGAAGAACCTTGTCTGACCGCAATACAGAAATTGGTGCAAAAATTCGAGCTGTTCGGAAAAATTAGTGATGTGAAGAATAACCCCCGTGCACGTCGCTCAAGAACAACTAAGAATATTTCTGCTGTAGCCCAAAGTGTTGAAGAAAACCCAGGTTTGTTCATTCCTCGTCCTTCTTTGGAATTGGGCATTCCACAAACTTTATTACACCGTATCTTATGGTCGGAGTTGGATAATACTGATCTGGACAACGTTTACTTTCAAGTGTGGCACAAGCACCGAAACCATTGCTCTTTTACGGGAAAAGTTTCCGGACCGTGTTATCTCTCGAAGAGATGATCACAATTGGCCACCGAGATCTTGTGATTTAACACCATGCGACTTCTTCGTTTGGAACCACGTGAAAGATGAGGTCTACCCCAACAGCCCAGCGTCGATTCAAGACCTCAAAGATAGAATTCGTGAGGCTGTCGAAAACATACGGACACGACCACGAGCTTGGTCGTGGTGGCCATTTGGTTGATGTTGTTTTTCATTATTAAGGCTTATAAAGTTCAGTTAACACAAGAACTCAAGCCGGCCGACCAGATTTGCAGATTGGGTCCTTGCTGCTGAAGCCCAAAATGTTGAAGAAAACCCAGGTTTGTCCATTCCTCGTCGTTCTTTGGAATTGGGCATTCCACAAATGTCATTACACCGTATCTTATGGTCGGAGTTGGATGATATTGATCTGGACAACGTTTAATTTCAACAAGACGGCGCTACGTGCCACACAAGCAACGAAAAAATTGCTCTTTTACGGGAGAAGTTTTCGGACCGTGTTATCTCTCGCAGAGGTGATCACAATTGGCCACCGAGATCTTGTGATTTAACACCTTGCAACTTCTTTCTTTGGGAGAAAAATTCCATTTTTCTTTGAATACAAAAATACCACCTCCTTTTGGAAAAACCTGTACATTATGTCTTAAACTTCAAAAATTTTAATATTTGTGCAACATGAAATATATAGCTTGAATTTATGTTTCCTTTTTAATGTAAAATGCTATTGAAATAAAGTGAAGTAATTTAAGGCTTGAATTACACTTGCTTTCAACTTGAATTCCAGTAAAAATGCTTATTGTGTGTTATTTATATTTTTATACTGAAATTAAATTTCGTTGTTAATAATACTGAGGATGTATTTTTATTTTAGAGTGCATTTGTTGTTTCTAAAATCTTTACCTTCTTTGGATTTGGAAATAAAATTATAACACAAATTTTGTCCAATATGTTTTGACTGATACCGTATTTAGAAGAGGATAAGATTTAAGTTTGCAAATATCTTTAAATAAAAGAATATAACAAAACTTATGTTATTAAGCTTTTCTTCAAAAATGTTGTAGCTGGATCCAAAAGTTTTTGGCAACCCTGACTTTGAGTAACAAACATTTGAATGTATGTGTTTATTTTCTTAAACCGGATTTTTATAATAAAATGTTTTTTCGTTTTTGTTCATACTATATCAACAAAAATATTAATACACAAATATACATACATACATATACTTATTAAATATGTATGTATATGAATAAGAACATAAATACATAGATAAATTGCAATTACTACATGTGTGCAATTATATTTACTTTAGGGTGGCCCGTTTGTAAGGATGATATAAGTATTAAGTGTTGATTTTCCAAAGTAAAATAGAAGTTTAGTTTGTTTAAGGAGACCATTTCTTAAAACGTTATTCTTGGCTTCAGTATTTTTAGAAAAGGAAACATATGACATTTTGTTATCATGTGTAAGGCCTTTGGTAGGCACTTTTTATGGTATATTCGCAATTGACTACCTAATAAAGAGAGCACGCAATAACCAGAAAAACAAATGAATTTCAACAAATTTAAGAACAACGAAGAACCAATATGGGTGACTCCTAGATTAACGTCTAATTTCGACATAAGTTTTTACATTGACGTTTTTTGCAGAATTAAATATTTCTAATATGTAACTTTATTCCTTCAAAGAATAGCTACTCAATTATCGTAGATACACATCAATTTCTTAATATTTAACAGAAGTATGCAGAATTATAAAAGTATGTTTTCATATAAAACAGGAAAAAACGAATGCATGTAGGTAATGTGAAGAACTTCGAGAAACAGTAACGCGATACAGATTGACATTGAAAAATAATGGCAATGACGCGAGACTTCTTCCTCCATACAGGGCTGAATTACGAATTTCCTTTATTTTTTAATACACAAATGATGTTATTTTTGCTAGTGATCTTATCCCTACTAGTCGTCATTCCCCTGTGTATATTTTTGGAAGAGCAAAAACGGTTCGTAAATTAAAAAAAAAAAAAATTTAATTTTGTTTTTAAATTTTTTGTAAAATATTCCAGAAAAGATTTAAAATAATTTTTTTTTTTTTAAATTAATTTTTCCATTTTTTTGTGAAATATTTCCCACAATCCGTAAAAGAAAGTATATCTAAAGGGTTTTCACGGTTATGTGCCATAAATTGCCCAAAAAAGCATGAAACACATTTTGAAACCATTTTTATTTAAAAATTTTACCTCTAGATAAAAATGGGACAAAGAACAGAACATCTATAAAGTTTTGCATTTGATAAAGAAATTATTACAATTTCCAAAAAAAAATATTTTTATAGTTCTAATCACTAGTGATGAAATTTTGAACCTTTTTCGGAAACCCTTCCATTATGGTTTTTATAATGCTTTATGTCACTTTGTTCGAACAGGTTGTCCATCTCCGTTTAAAATCTACCACACTTTTGGACGCCTTTTCTGAGCTCTTCATTCTCTTTTAACAAGAGCCCAATATCTCTCCACTGCACTTAGCTCCATTATTGTTCTTTTACCACTCAAGACCTTTCTTACCATACTGACAGGGTGCCAATCAGGCCAAAAATAAGTGGACACATTATGAAGTCTTATGAATGGAACCATCTTTTTTTGTAAACATTCTTTGATGTAAATTTCGGTATTTATAGAGCTTTTTGTAACAAATGTTTAGCTTTTTTGCGGCAACTGCATATTGCTTGCCATACCAAGAACTTTTTGCGATATTTTGTCTGCTTTTGGGTCCTAAACTTTTCTTCAACAATCCCTCGAGCATCAGTAGCATCAAAATTTTGACCCGGAAGCTGCGAAAAATCTGCAAGAACATACGTTTCGTCATCCAGTATGCAGCAGGAATACTTTTTTTATAAAATTTGAATTCAATATCCGTGCTCTATTTTTGGCCTCTAAATTTTTAGCAGCGTTCCTGTCAGGAACTTTTTGAGCCTTGAAAGTTTTTGAACCTGCATTGGCTTTTACTTTTCCTACCAAATAATCCGAGCACTGAGCTGACCGGGCTGCTTTCCTACCGGATGTGTTTGGAGCTCTGTTGAAAATGCTTTCTATTTGTTTGCCTTAATAAACATCATGTGAACCATTCCTTCTACCTGAACCTGGATTTCTATTATCGGACAAGTTCTCCCGGTACTGTTTAATAACATTGGAAAAAGTTTGATAGCTGATCTTTGATTGTTTGGCCAACTTTTTGTAGGTCCAATTTGGGTTTTGTTGAAAATATTTAACAATTTTAGTACGCACTTTTTTCTGAACACTCATTTTAAGCAGATTAACAACAAATGAACATAATTGACATTAAACATAATAACTGACATGCTTTACAATGGTAACTTGATAAAAAAAAAATTAAGTAATACTTGGGTTAAAAGTTTTAATGAAAAAAGTGTGTTAAGAATTCTTCGATCTCAGTCCTTACATATAATATGGCAAATAGAGAAATTTATAGTTTTTTTTTTTTATTTTCCATAAAAGTTGATAAATATTGAAAAAAATGGATAGTTGATAAATATCGAGTACAATTCTCTATATTCTTTTCTTAATAGATGTATCAATAGAATCAAGAGTACTGATGAACCGTTGTCTAGTTTTCGAGATACTGTATCTGAAAGCGGAGCAAATTAGCTAAAAATGGTATGTTTTTTTGAACACTAAAAATCAGTCAACTTTGAAGGGATATATTTTCTGAACCAAAATCCATATTTTAATAAGAGCAGCTTACTTGAAATTACTGGACAATTTCCTGTAAAATACGTTTATTTTTTTTAAATATAATAAAATCGATTTTCAAAGATCTCTCAATTTTACTCGAAAAAGAAGTAAGAAAGTATGGTCGGTCAAGCCCGACCATATAATACCCTACACTAAGTAAATGAGCAAAAACATTTTTCTTTTAAAATTTCAATAATTTATATTCTTGAGCGATTTTCGGAAGTGGGCCTTATATGGGAGCTATGACCAATTATGGACCGATCACCATGAAATTAGGTGGTGTGATTAGTGTCTATATGAAAGTTATTTATGTTGCATTTTATGTGTATACCAACATTTTTATCGGAAGCAGGCCTTATATGGGAGCTATGACTAATTATGGACCGATCATCATAAAATTTGGTGACATGAATTCTGTATACATAAAACTTATTTGGAGAAAAACTTGTGTAGATACATATATAAATTAAACATTTATGACCGATAATTATGACCAATTTCGGTAGGACATTTGTATGTGGGCTAGGTGAAATAATAAACCGATTTCAGCCAGTTTCAATAGGCTTGGTCCTTGGGCAGAAAAAATGATACGAACCAAATTTTGTCGCAATACCTTCAAGATTGCGACCTGTACTCTGCGCACAAGGTTTACATGGACAACCAGCCAGCCAGCCAGCCAGCCAGCCAGCCAGCCAGCCAGCCAGCCAGCCAGACGGACGGACGAACATCGTTTAATCGACTCAGAAAGTGATTCTGAGTCGATCGGTATACTTTAAGGTGGGTGGTAGACTAACATTTTTGGGCGTTACAAACATCTGCACAAATCCAATATACCCTGGAATTACATTTCCCCAGTTTTCCAGAGCCATTTATATTCAGATTTTTTTACAGTAATTTTTAGTAGTGTCTACATGGCTGACCCCAATTTATATACATATTTGTATATAAATTGGGGTATTTGAAATACAAAGAGAAGTCAATTGGTTATTTTATACATCCTAGGTTATCTAGTATGAAGTCTGCTGTCATTCATGTGTATCTAAGTAATACTGCGCTTCCGCAATGCGTTATTTTATCCACCATTGAATAGTCAATTGTCACTAAATGTACTTTTGTAATGCTAAGTTTAGTATTTATAATTTATATTGGTTCAATTGTCTTTCGCAAGTGGTAACCAAAATGATTAGTTAACTACTTGTTTGGGCTCATGTTTGCTGGAGAAAATCACACAAATTTCTCAACGTTATTTAAATATAACATATACCATTTCAATGGCCTCATTTTCTTCATTCCAAATCCGTTGAGAAACTTAAAATAAGTGCATTAAAGTACGAAAATCGATTTTCTACCCGTAACTCAAGATTCTGGAGGTGTTTGGAAAACTTCAAAAAGGATTCTTGTTGTACTCGACAACAGTAACACTTCCCATGTATTTTTTCCACTTCATTCATTAAAACTGTTAATCTTTGCAGATTTCACAATCTTAAATCTATGAGTATAAAAAAAATTATTGCAATGCAACAACCAGTGTTACCAGTTTAGCCTTTTTGAGGCTAAATTTAGCCTTTTTATTTACTCTTTAGCCTCGAAATTTTGGTTTTAGCTTCGTGGCTTTTTTCTAGCTTTTTTTTAGTTTCAAAATAGCTTTTTTTGAAGTTAAAAAAGGCTAGAAACTAAAACCAAAATTTCGAGGCTAAAGAGTAAATAAAAATGCTAAATTTATATTTGTGAGACATTTTCATTTTAATTCATTACTGTTTTTCATTTAGCTTTTAAACAGACTCTAGAATTATGCAGTATTAAAAGAATAAATACCAATTGCCAATATTAAGTGCTTCAAAATTAAATAGAGTATTTTATATCTGAAAGCTATAAATGTCTAGCAAATTCACTTTCAAGACAAAATTGTTATTACACATTATTTTCATCGTTATATAATGGACAAGAGTCCTACTAACTCTCGAAGGCTTGTGATACTCGATGGCTGTCATTTGAAATAGCCGTTAAACGTATTGTGGATGTATGGTTCGAGTTAAAACCAACAGTGCTACAAAGCCAAACATTTAAGTGATTAATATACTGATTATAATTTGGTGTATTATCTTTTTTTGAAACCAGTATTGCACAAAGTACAAAAAGTAAATAAATCATTTGTAAGCAATTCAGCGGATCCGACAAATCTGTTTTCTAATTAAAAATTTATTCTCCATAGTTTGTATTTTCAAATTGTAACACAATGCAAAGAAGTAGATCCATACTCGTCCTCAATTGAAAATTGTTTAATGTTTTCGCCACATTTTTCCTACAAGTTTGAAGAATGAGAGATAAAATAAAGAACGGTTTAATTAGTGAAGATTCTGAAAAAATAATACGGCAAATTAAACTAATTGAGCAATTGCGACAAAGATTATCATATGAAAACTCTTCGCAAAATCGATTTTCTATCCGTTGATAATACACTTAAAATAGTACTCGTAAAACCAAAAAAAGATATTATGTATGTGAAAAATTAAACTGCTAATGAAATTTCGAAGATTATGGCTCAGGGCAGAATATTTTAAACTACAAATGGACAAATATAGAACAAACAATGTCCATATTCTGACATGGCTAATCCAGTATTTAACTTTTTAGTACTTCTTTTAAGTACTTAATGCAGAGGTTGAACGACTTTTTAGTACAATGAAAATTGTAAAGTTAAATATGTTTAATGCGTTATTGAATATAAAAATATATATGCATATGTATATATTTATTGTTAATGATTAATGTTATTTTTTGTTTGCTGCTGAAGTGTACCTTTATAATTTTATTGACATTTACGAACATATTTTCTAGTTTTTTATTTAAAAATAAATATAAACCTAAATTCTTAATTTGTAATATTTTAGCTTTTTTTGTTGGGTTTTTTTAAAGCAGTTTGGCTTTTTCTGGCCTTTTTTTGAAGTCTATATAGCTTCTTTTTTTGCCAGCTCCTGGCAACACTGGAAACAACATAACCGTTTTAAGCATTTTTTATATTTTTAATTTATAAAAAATTTAAAATCAATTTTATTTTCTTAGAGATGAATTTTTTTTTGTTATGGTTACAAACAGTGTAAAAATGTAATAATTATCCTTACGTACAAAAATATTGGACAAAATGACTTACATTAGCTGGCTATGACCACAAAGAGTATAAAAATAGCAGGACTAGTGAATCTGAGACTGCTATAAATAAAATCATAGGATTGAAGATGACATAGTATAGCTTTTCATACCTGTATATTCAGTTAATTTCTCTCATGGTTTACAGAGTATAGTTGTACTATACAAAAGCTCTGGCCGAAAGCACAACATACACGCAGAAAAAAAATATAGTTGTGCATTGTTAGTGTAACCATTTCAACATTTATGCATGTTTACTGTAACCATTTCAACATTTTTAACAATATTATAGTCACAGTAACTATATATATGATTGTGGTAACAATAATATGGTTAATTTACGATTCACATGATTGTATCAACCATACATACGGTTACAGTAAACAAATATATGTTTGTGACAACCATTTATATGATGAAGGACTTACCATATTATGTTGCTCTCGGCTTATGGATATCATAATCTGAGAACAACATATTATGATTAAATTATTCATCATATACATACAAACATATACATGTTTACTGTAACCATATATATATGGTTGATACAATCATGTGAATCGTAAATTAACCATATTATTTTTACCACAATCATATATATAGTTACTGTGACTATAATATTGTTTTGTTTTGCCCGAATCCGAAGACCATTTCCACCTTTGCAGATGATATTGCAATTTTTAGTTCTCATGTGGAAATTTACCATCTAGAAACCTAGATAATTATCTCAGGCACGTGGAGGAGTGGCTAAAAGATTGGATAAAACAAGTAAATTAAATTAAAAGTAAGCACATCACGTTTTCACTTAAAAGAGGAAGTTGTCCACCAGTGACACTAAACAGTGTGAACATCCCACAATTACATACCTTGGTTTTCACTTATATTGACGCCTTATTTGGCGTCGGCACATAGAAGCCAAGCCCCTATACTTGAAACGAAAAGCTTCTACTTTACACTGGCTTATCCACCGTCAATCGAAATTAAGTTTTAACTGCAAAGTCATCCTGTATAAGACAGTCACAGAACCAATTTGGACATACGGAATCCAATTATGGGGAACAGCAAGCAATACCCGTATAGATCTCATACTGAGGGCGCAAACGGGAGCTACAGGGTACATAAGAAATGAGAACACACTCATAGACTTAAGTAGATGTGCCTTTGGTCAAGGTCGTAACTCAAGACAGATCAAGGCTGATGGACAGACAGATCAAGGCTGATGGGCAGACTAATTTGAGACTAATTTGCCAAATATGATTCTCCACTGAGAAGACAATAATTGTTGAATTATAAGATTTAATTATTTATTGTAAGGCCTAGACTTTAATGGCAGGAAACGTATAAAAAAGAAAATATCTAAATTATTTTTTTAGCAAAGCTGGCTTTCGTTCATGCCTAAAGATATAATATTCTGACTTATATTCAAATTCGGTTTCCTCGATTAAGTGTTTTCTCTTCTGGAGCACCACACGCTTATATATGGAGCATCAATTAATTTCAGCGTTGTCAACTCACAGCTTTTAGCACTATTTGCAGAGCTTTTCTTTATACAAATTCAAAGTATATTTCTGTTGCAGAAGCGAAGTAAAAAGCCATAAAGTACAACGAAACATGCTGTACAGAATCCTAACAAGAAATATAGAGCGCTATTTATTCTTTAGTTAGAGTCTAGAAACCCTGTATTAGTTCTATTTATTAACTACTGAGTTTCTGTATGCTAAATATTATTACTTTCTTGCTGTTCTGCTTTCAAATTGACAAATTAGATTGCTGGAATGTGTATGTGGGTTTGTATTAAAAAGTAAGTATCTCTATCCAAGACATATTTTCTAGATTTGTACATGTGTTTCGCAGTTATATACGTAACTTCAAGCATATTAAAATGATTTATTTTATTTAGTTCCGGATGTCATTTCCATTGTACGTGTACACGATTCTGTATAAACATTTCAACATCATACATACACAGATGTATTACAAGGATGATGATGTATATATTTCGTAAAAATTACTTTTCTTTTTTGGAAATTTTGTCATGTAACATAAAATGAATGTAAAAATAAACCACACAAAACTTGATTAAATAAAAAACAGATGTTTCATATATTATTGAAATAGTTTTCATTAAAATTTATTATCATTTTGTTAGAGTTATGTTTACACTTTCACTAAATAAAGACATTTTTTTTTTTTTTTTTTTGGATTCATGAGTAAAAAACTAGTAATATATTAAACAAGTAAGAGTGCTATATTCGGCTATGCCGAATCTTATATACCCTTCACCTTTGTTGTGGATGCATTACTTGCCTATTTTCAGCGTATATCATCCTAAATATATCAAGAAAACTTTTAAAAATTTTACATTTAATTGATATTGCCATATTGAAGAAGTTACAAACGAAACAACAATCTTATATATACCCTTCTCAAAAACAACAACGCCAAACGAAATGAAACACAAAAAAAAAACAAAATACGCAAAGTAGTGAAACCAACTCACATGCTTTTTTTGTCAAACACCAAAAAAAAAAAAACAAAAACAAAATAATGAAGCCAACAAACAACCAAACATATGCACGTTTTGTTGCTTTTTTGTGAAACACCAAAAAAAAAAAACAAAAACAAAATACACAAAGTATGAAGACAACACACAATGAATCCAACACACATACATTTTGTTGTTTTTTTTTCAAAGCATGCAATAAATTGTCTTTTTTTGATGAAATTTTCAGAGGTTGTCTCGGATTTTTGCTCATATCTCCGTTATTTATGGACGGATTTTGCTGATTTTAAATAGCAAAATTCTCGAAAGCATGTCTGACAGAATTATTGAAGATTTGGATCCCGAAGATATCTGGGGTCTTCAGAAAATTGATTTCAACAGACAGACAGACAGACGGACAGACAGACAGACAGACAGACAGACAGACAGACAGACAGACAGACAGACAGACAGACAGACAGACAGACAGACAGACAGACAGACAGACAGACAGACAGACAGACAGACAGACAGACAGACAGACAGACAGACAGACAGACAGACAGACAGACAGACAGACAGACAGACAGACAGACAGACAGACAGACAGACAGACAGACAGACAGACAGACAGACAGACAGACAGACAGACAGACAGACAGACAGACAGACAGACAGACAGACAGACAGACAGACAGACAGACAGACAGACAGACAGACAGACAGACAGACAGACAGACAGACGGACATGGCTTAATCGACTCCGCTATCTATAAGGATCCAGAATATATATACCTTATAGGGTCGGAAAATTATATTGTGGAAATTACAAACGGAATGACAAATTTATATATACCCTTCTCACGAAAGTG
The DNA here is from genome assembly GCA_942486065.2 of Calliphora vomitoria. Taxonomy (NCBI): domain Eukaryota; kingdom Metazoa; phylum Arthropoda; class Insecta; order Diptera; family Calliphoridae; genus Calliphora; species Calliphora vomitoria. The sequence continues at coordinate 49,399,710 of OW818029.2, read as the reverse complement.
AAGGGTATAAAAATAGATTTTATCAAAATTTTTTTTGTAACAATGGTTTTAAGCAAATTAGTTAGTTTTCTTAATAAAGTGTACTTGTGTGCAATATTAGAATTCCATTCTAATATTTTCTACATTAAACTAAGGACTGAGATTGAAAAATTTTTAACATACATCTATATAAATATATGAATGTCTTTGTAAGTTTGTTTGTATATTTGTTTGTTTGTTTTTTTGGAATCACGCCTAAACGGCTGAATCGATTTTATTGAAATTTGGAACGTAGATAGATCCTTACTTGGGAGCGTCAATAGGCTATAAATTTTTTCAATACTTGGACCAAAAAGGGGTAAACAGGGGGAAAATCGGTAAAATTGGTACCTTTAGTTCTTAAACAATAAATACTAAACGGCCGAAACGATTTTATTGAAATTTCCAACATAGACTACGACAGGGGTAGCGAAGCGCACCGGGTTAAGCTAGTATCTATATATATAAAAGTGAATGTGTGTCTGTATGTATGTATGTTTATTATTATTAGTTTGGGATCTATAGACGGCTAAACGGCTGAACCGATTTGCTTGACATTTTTACAGTATATTTATGTATGTCTGGAAGGAGCTATACGCTACTTTTTGTTTTGAAATTTTAAGTGGGCGTGGTACCTCCCATACAAAGTTAATTTTGAAAATCAAATATTTAGGAAACTATAATAGCTATAGTCCTCAAATTTTGCATGAGCAATTCCACTGTTTGTTTAAATATTTGCGGCAAAAATGGGAGTAGTAGCCACAGAGGGCGTGGCACCTCCCATATGATGGTAATTAAAAAAAATTTATATATGGGAAACAATAAGATATATGGTACGGTTATTCTACCATCAATATTAATATTTAGGACAATAATGGGCGGACTATCAACAGTGGGAGTGGCACCTCCCATACATATGATGACAAATTATAAATAGGGAAGCTATATCATCTATCAATATTAATATTTAGGATAGAAATGCGCTGACTACCAACAATATTAAGTAAATGTTAAAATTTGTATACATTTGAAACCCTTATATATATATAAAAGTGAATGTGTGTTTGTTTCCTTATTTGTATTTTATACGTGGAGAAAAATCACGATCAATCAATAATGTTAAGTTAAAATTAGTATACATTTGAAAGTATATATAAATACTAATCTTCGAAATTACATGAGGTAGAATCTTTTATTACCATATTTCCTGTACGAAGTAAATATTATTTATTGCTTATTTAGGAAAATATGTAGATTCTACATTTTGTGTGTGCAATTGACTTCTGCAGGATGACGCAATCTATAGAAGAGTTAATAAATTGCGTTTTCCCCAATATCGGACAAAATTTTAAAAACAAACAATGGTTACGTGAACGCGCGTTACTGGCAGCCAAAAATATAGACGTTAACTCCATCAACAGCAACATTCTGAATACCATCGATGGTAATCTAAAAATGTATAAATCAATCGACACTGTTACAAATATTGAGGATGTCGTCAATTATCCAGTCGAATTTTTAAATTCGTTAGATTTACCGGGCTTTCCACCACATGACTTGCAGTTGAAAATTGGTGCTCCTATTATTTTACTAAGAAACATTGATCCACCATGACTTTGTAATGGCACTCGACTTATAGTAAAGAAATTAATGAACAATCTAATCGAGGCGACCATTATAACTGGAAAGTACAATGGATCAGATGTATTGCTGCCAAGTATTCCAATGATAACTTCGGAAATGCCATTTGATTTTAAGCGATTGCAGTTTCCTATTCGCCTAGCATTTGCAACGACAATTAATAAAGCTCAAGGTCAGTCTTTGCAAGTTTGTGGACTAAATCTAGAAAATCCATGTTTTTCACATGGACAGCTTTATGTTGCATGTTCGCGAGTGGGAAAACCCACAGACTTATATGTATATTCACCAGAAGGAAAATCCAAAAATATTGTATATCCTAAGGCATTAAAATAAAAAATAATTAATAAAAATAATGTATATATCAAACATTAAATAAAGAATGTTTTTCTATAAACTTCCATATTTAACATTAAGGTTATAAATAAGAAACAAATAATGTTCTACTTATTAAAATAGAAACTAATTTTAGATAAACTAAATAAGTATATTGTAAATCATAAGATAATATAATAAGAATTAATTTAAAAGGAAAACTGTAGATTTTAATAACTTAATAAATATATTTGTTTAACTCTAAACTTTTTATTTCATTACGATACGGGTAGCGAAGCACACCGGGTTTTAGCTAGTATGTTAATAAAAATTAAACCACTAAACTTACAGTTTTGAATCTTTTTTTATTTGATTGAAATTATTGTTTCAATTAACAAGAAAGAAATATTTTTATAGTTCTAATCACTAATGATGAAATTTTGAACCTTTTTCAAAAACCCTACCATTATGGTTTTTATAGTGCTTTATGTCACTTTGTTCGAACAGGTTGTCCATCTCCGTTTAAAATCTACCACAGTTTTGGACACCTTTTTTGTGCTCTTCAATTCCCTTTTAACAAGAGCCCAATATCTCTCCATTGGACTCAGCTCCAGGTAGTTTGGACAAATTGCCACTCTTGGTACAAATACCACATTATTGTTCTTGTACCACCCAAACCTTTCTTACCACAGTGACTGATGCCAAATCAGGCCAAAAATAAGTGGACACATTAAGAAGTCTTATGAATGGAAACATTCTTTTTTGTAAACATTCCTTGATGTAAATTTCGATATTTATAGAGCCCTTTGTAACAAATGTTTGTTATCATTCACATGATAATAGGAATAATGTATATGATTGTAGTAATTAAGTATATGTTTATGTTCATGATGAATCATTATAAGTATCATAATATGTTGTTCTCAGAGTATGATAACCATAATCTGAGAACAACACAATATGGTGAATTATTACATCATAAAAATGGTTGCCACAAACATATACTTACTACAATCATATATTTGATTGCTAAAATCACGTAAATAATAACTTGAACATACTATGGTTACCGCAATCATATACATAATTACAGGGACCATAAAAAACTTGTAAAAATTTTAAAATGGTTATGGCAAATATTGGCAGCTTTTCGAGCGATAAATTGCAGCAATTTTTTGGTTGTATGGTAGAAATGTTGAGAAGCAATCAGGGTGGGAAAAGTTGCACAATACATCACGATGTTGCATGGCTTGCGATTGTTTTGCGTTTGAATTTTTATTAGATTTCAAAAATTATTATGAAAAGCTGCAAGACACAACTTGATGTGTGCTGCGATTAATGCCCAATGTAAATAAGGCTCTAATTTATTAATTCTTAGCAACAACTGTACTTTTTTTCCTACCTAGGAAAAATGTTATACTATAACACATCCTTTAAATAATCACCACTTTACTTTAGTCAATATTAAATTTAACTTAAACTTAAGCGCACGAATACACAACAAATTTGCTTGTACCTTTCAGGTGAATATAACATGCTCTCCTTGGGTTTTCTTTCTTCTTTTGCTTTTAGCTGTTCTTTCGTTGTTGGTGTTTTATATTTTTAAAACATTGCTTTTAACATAATTGCAACAATTCCCATATGATCTATGTCTACTCTCAATGTGCCTCAATAACTGTGTGTGTGTCGAAGCATTTAGTTTTTTTTTTTTTCTTTGAATTTATAGAAAAATTTTGTGCTAAAATATTTAACGGTATTTTAAGCGAATATTTAAATTTTTAAACAAGGTATAATGGTAATATCAAAGACACATATCTTATAGAAATATTAAAAAAATAAAATGTTTATCTGAAAATATTAAATTTACAACTTCAATGTACGGAAACGATGTTTGACTAATACTCGTAATTTAAAAATTACATGTATGAAGAATAAGTATCAAAAATCTTGGAAAATAGTTAAAACTGAATTCAGATGGATTGTATTGTATTGTTTCAAGTTGAAAAATTAAAACTATGTTTTGAAACTTAATAAATTGTTTTCATTCAAGGCTATTCCTGTTCTCACTTTCACCATTCACCGTATTTTTGGAAGCATAATTTCAACAATATTAAATAACCACTTTCTGAAGTACAATACCAAAAAAAAATAAAAACAAGTTTCAAATGTCTCCAAATCAATATTAGGAAACGTTTAAGTAATGACAGTCTCAATTATGCATTACAACGAGTACATTTGGGACGAATGACCCTACATATAATTTACTGTATTTTACGGGTGTATTGAGTCCATGTTAAAACTTTTCTGTCGCTTGTTTGTGTTATATTTATTATCATTGTTTTTCCATACCTCCTCAATTTGTTATTCATTTGTGAAAATTATACTAATACATTTTCTATATAATGTTTCCTAGACTTTCCCTACATTAACCAAAATATGGTTCTATATTATGGAGACCAATATTTCCACTATTGGGAACGATCAAGATACAACTTTAATATTGAAAGTTAATTGAATTTCATCAGACATTATAAATAATATTTTCTAAAAGTATCAACCTTATCTGATGGGCGCGGGTCCAACTCAATCATTTTGAGGGGGGGGGGGGGGTTATTTCTTTTTTTCCTTTTTTATATGAACAATTTTCGATTTGGGGGGGGGGGGTAATTCCTATTTCCCTCCTCTGGATCTGCGCCTGTGGCTAGTTATTGATAAATCTACAACAAAATCATCAAAATATCGAAAAAAGATGCTTTAAGGGCTTCCTTTTTCTAAGTAGCTAATTAAAGAAAAACATACATTTTAGAACCCATATATGCCGAAGTGGGTAGAAAAATACCCAAACCTGCAGGCTCAGGCATGGCAGATAAAAAAAATTAAAAATATGCACGGCAATATAAATGCTTTAAGTACTGTCTGTAAAAAATTTCATCAAAATCTGACAACGGATTAGGGGGTCAGGCAAATAGGTGAATCGGTAAATTATTATCGTCAAAATATTGATAATTATTTCTATATTCTTTCTGTGGAATGTAGTGTCATTTGTTGTTAAATGCTTTGAGTAGTAGTTAATGATTTTTTCGGAAAATGTAGGAGTATGGTACCAATATTTTAATATAGTATTTTTCCTCCTTATTATTAAAGAAGCATACATAAAAAGTCAAACATGTTTTTAATTTTGCAATAAAAGTCAAAAATTGTATGTTTTGAGTTACAAAACATTTATTTTAACAGATATCCAACTCGCATCCCACTAAGCTTTCTTTTGAGAAAAAAGGGCCCATTTTGAAAAAATGTTTTTGATTTCGGAAAAAAAAAATATGAAACATTTTTTTTTTTTTAATTTTTTTTCCGAAAAATTGAATAAATAACTATCTATTATATGTGGGACACATTTTGCTAAGAAAAATAGTTAATAAGTTACATGGCTGAAAAAAAAAACACCTGCTTGACCAAAATGTAAAATTTTTACCCCCTCTAACTCAAAAATTTCTCGACCGTGTCTGAATTACTATCCAATAGAACTAACCATGGTGCAAATTTCATCCCAATCGGAAAGCATCGATTTCAAAAGTTGGTTCACTTGACATGAAATGTCCATATGTAATTTTAAAATGTACATATCTGTCATTCATTCTCACTTAAGTATTGAACATTATATTGTAAACAAGTTTTTTTTTTGTTTTGAAAATGTCGAGTTTTGTTCCAACAAAGCGTCATATGCAGGAAGTTTTGCTTTACTTCTTTAATTTAACAAAAGTCCCGCTGAAGCACACCGAAGCTTATGGTGAATGTGTTCCATCGGTTTCAATATGCGCGAAATGGTTTGTGCGGTTCAGAAGCGGTGAGTTCGACGCGGTAGACAAAGGTTGCCCAGAACAGTTAAAAAAGTTTGAAGACCAAAAATTAGAGGCATTTGTACCTGAAGATAGTTATCAAGCTCAATAATAAGTTGCAAACTTATTGGAAGCTATATTTTACAAATATTTCAAAAATAAATGCTAAAAAATTTAAAAAATCGCGCATTTTAAAGTTATGCACCCAATAACAAATTAATAACCATGTAAATCTTACCTCATGCTCAATAAATAAGAATTAAAATTAACAAAAAAAAGGTCGAATAAATTAGGTTGAACAAATTTAACATTTCCTACAAGTTTTTCTTTCATGATAACCTTACATACACACAAAAAATTCTATAGATAATATTGCCTAAAAAAATAGCATAAGTGTAAGGGTAGAATGGTATTTACAAAGTTATTTAGTAAATATGCTTAACATTTTAGTTGATTTCCTTGTTCGAAAAATTAACATACATTTTTGTTAAACTTTCTTATAAAATTTTCAAAATTACAAATGATAGCAAAGAAAATTTATACTTTTATTTTTGGTAAATTATCTATGTAATAAAATATCTGTTTAGTTAAATTAACTATTCTTTCTATGCTATAGTACTAATAACAATGAAATTGATTTTTTATTTAATTTATCTTTATTTATTGATAATGGAGTAAAACATTACAAATAAAATTGATTTGGAAAATCATTACATAATATCAAACCCTATGAATGTGAATGTTATTATGTGGAATGTCTGTCCATCTCTATCTTTTGATCTGTTCCAGTACTATACAGATTTAAAGGTTTTGTTTTATTAATAATAAACTTAAGAACCAAATGTTAATAGTATCACTATTTTTTTATTGAAATCTGTAATCTGCGATAGAGATGGACATTCCTCATACTAACATTCACATTCTTATTATTCTTAATAATACCAAATAGGTAACTAAACAGCATTAACAGAACAGTTAAATAAAATATTTAAACATTCAATACATCTGGGAGATAACTTGCCATGTAGGTGGATTTGACTGGAGTTGAGCTTATTGTGGGCTACTTTTTTCACCAAACGTTTCGTAGGTGCTGTCGATTGCAAATTTATTTGAGGTTTTTGCTTTGCTGTAATTATTGTTGGGCCACTGCTGAAGTTGAAGGTCTATCAACAACGTGAATAACACTATTACCTGATTCACTACCCCATGATTCCATACATGTCGCTTGTCTCCAAGCGTTTGATTATATTGCTATAAAATAATTTATTTAAATTTTTATATTTTTAAAGTTAATTTAATATATACATACCTCTTTGCACCAAAAATATTTTCAATTGACAATTAAATAAACAAAATAAATCAAAAACAAATAAATTCGAAGATGTTACTAATTCCAATAGTTATATTAACAAAGTTTTTAGGTAAAGTGTATTGTTTGAATTACCTATTGGCGTAGATAATAAAACTTAGTTTTTAATTTTCATATAAAAAGAAATTAATTATGCAAACTTAGTTAATATAGCCTCGATTATTTTTTTGTGTGTATGGTTCATGAATCAATAAAATCCGAAGACAACCTTTCATGATGTGCTTATATAAACAATTTGTCGCACTATGACACTTTTCAAAATTGGTCAATAAACCTACCAGAAAAATAGTATTACTTCCCAAGTATTTAATATCTTTAATATTTAAATCTTGAATAAATACTCACAGTAGATTTTCTGATTATTTGGCACTAATAGCTTGTATGAATTAACAATTATCTGAGTCTACATACTTTTTGACTTTACAAATTTTTAAATTTCGCAATAATTTTGTCATTTAGAATAAAATTCACTGGAATGATTATATCTGTCTGCCTATCTTACAACAAACAATAAGTTTGCAACATCCCAGCAGTTAAGCAAGTAGTCAATGTATCGCTTATTCGATAGTAATTATCACTAATGTCTGATCACTTATATGTATATGTTGGGTCATCTGACACGTATGTACTGTTTGTAGTGCAGATAGAAGACAATTGGTTACTTTATAAATGCATTGTAATCTAGCGTGAAGGGTAGTTTCTTAAATGACTCTAAGTAATCTAAAGTGTAGTTACTTTAAACTGGGTTCTTTAAAATTGTGTTGATATAATTCTCAGACAGTTTATTTTATTTTTGCTTAAATATACTGACAACCCATGCAAACTAACGTGAAGTCAATTGTCAATATAGTGTGTCTAAGTAATCTAGTTAGATTGTAGTCACTTTAAATGTTTACATTGTACCGCACATTAAAAAGTAGTTATTTTGCCAAGCAGCCGGTTATTGGACAGTTTATGAGATGTTAAAACTAGTCATGTAGCTGATCAAGTAGCCAGTTAGGTAGCTAGTATGGCAACTGACTCTATGTAACCGGTATGTATTCAATGCGTTGTCTACTTTTGACAGTCTCATTGTAATACAAAAGGGTCTTTAGGGGTCATACTAAAGACATGCACGTGTCAAAATAACTAGTCACGTAGCTAGTTATGTAACTAGTTTTCATCCTAAATGATAAGTAAAATCACTAGTTCGGGACAGTCCCCTGGAACTGCTGGGTTATTCAACATATAGACGCATATGATTTTAAGTAAATACCTATACATATGTAATCCAACTCTACCTATTTTCAGTCACTTGCCTTAAAATTCAATGTGTTTTACTAAATTACTTGTATGTCCGCATGTTTGTTTTTCTCATATTTTTTTTTTACTTTTTTGCTGTCTATCAACCCATTCAATTTTATATTTATTTATACGACTATTTGCATTTTGTGAAATGTCTGTAAATCCGTCTGTCTGTCGTTATGTCGGTCTTTCTGATGAACATATTTAGTATTTAGATTTTTATACACGATTTTCTCATTCAGTATTTGTCAAAGCCAAAGCTTTTGCTTCTACGTATTTCCTTTCAATTTTTAATTTTTTTAATACTTTTTAATAGAAAGAGATAGCACAAAATTGTGTATAAATTGCAAATAAAACTGTTGAATAAGTAAAGGAACTCATCAAATAAATTAAAAATGTATTCAAATAAAAAATGGCATGAGCACAGTAGCACGAATGCTGACTGTAAAAGTTAAAAGGAAATTGTTAAAGCTTTTGATCTGTATTTGTTTGGTTTTTTATTCGTTGACAGATTAGACTCTTATGTGCATTGGGGTGGATCTTATTTTGCACATTTTCGAGATTTGATGTTTCCAAGGTATGATATTGTTCTCTGACACGCCTAAGACCAAATGCTGAACATTTGAGTAAAATCGATTACCGTTGCTCATTTTGTTTGAAGTTTTAAGTTTTGGATGAAAGTATGAATCCAATTAAAAATAGTTTTTGTTTTTCATTTACCCATAGATGTTTTAAACATTATTGAATTTTATTCCTATTATGGATTATCGTGAGGAACGATTTAAAATTGTCGAATTTTGAAGAAATTCTGTTTTTGGTCACACATTTCTTACCCTATTTTTTAATACTTATTTTATTTCATATTACTTTCTTTTGAAATTTTAATAATTTATTTTCATGAGTGATTTTAGGAAGCAGGCCTTATATGAAGCTATAAGCAATTATGATGTAACCATTTAAAGATTTTTACAATTTTTTTAACAATATTATAATGGTAACTATAATATGGTTAATTTATGATTCACATGATTGTATCAACCATATATATGGTTACAGTAAACAAGTCACCTGGATTAGATGGTACATCGCCCGAGCTCTTGAATGAAGATCCACAGATTAGTGCACAAATTATCTTTCCCCTCATCGCAGACTTCTGGGAAACTGAGTCACTACCCAGAGTCTCTGAAGTAGTAACACCGACACTCAGAAATGAACAGGTTGGCTTTAGGCACCATAACTCTTGTATTGATCATATCAATAGGGTCATAACGGAGAAATCTGTTGAATGGCGATCCCCACTATATCTTTGTTTTGTCGATTTTGAGAAAGCATTTGACACACTAGATCACAATGTCATATGGAGTGCGCTAATATGTAAAGGTGTTCCAGGGAAACTCATTTGTCTTATTAAGAGCCTGAATGATAATGCAACTTGCCGTATCCTGCATGAAAGAAAATTAGGCAAACAAATTTCAATAGGTATTGGAGTGCGCCAAGGTTGTGTCTTATCGCCACTTCTCTTCAACATTTTTCATGATTCCTTCATGGATAGAACAAAGAATGGCAATGGTATAAGATGGGGTCTCAATGGAAGCTTAAGCGACCTAGATTACGCAAACGATATTTGTATTATGACACACAGCTTCAACGAAATGACAGCCAAGCTGCAGAAACTAGCAAATATTACGAAAGAAGCTGGTCTGCGGCTAAATATTAGCAAAACAAAGACATTACGTGTTATTGAAACAAGGCATGAAAAATTCTTTATTAAAACTTCAACTGAACGATATAGACTCCTTCAGCTACTTGGCTAGCATAATAACAAAGACTGGTGGCTCTAAGGAGGACATTGAAAACCGCGTCACAAAAGCCAGACAATCCTTTGGTATGCTGAAATCCATCTGGTGTTCTCAAATGCTATCTCGCTGAGTGATGCTTAAAATATTCAACACCAACGTGAAGTCAATCCTTCTCTATGTCTGTGAAACATAGAATGCTGCACCTCGAGATATCCATAAGCTGCAAGTGTCTGTGATGCACTGTCTCCGCAGAATCATACGTATCTTCTGGCCAAATTTTATCACGAATGTCAGTTTGTGGACCCAAACTAATCAACTGTCACTTGCAACGGAAATGAAGAAACGCAAGTGGAACATAATTCATACAGGAATAAATGTTTAAATTTGCCCACAAATGGCTGAGAAATAAATAAAAATCTCATCTATCTCGATTGTTCACCTATTTACTAAGTCATTAATATAGGCTATATGGATGGACTGATAAATGATGTAACAATATAGACATACTGGGTCCAAATCGGGTAACAAATTTTTTAACCCAAGTGTTTTTCACAAACTAAATTTCTTTACCATTACATATTTTTAAAACATTTTTTTTTTCACTATTAACATTTTTCAGTAAAATAAATTGATTTCACACAAAAATGTTTTTTCAACAAAAAATATTTCAATATTTTTCTTAAAGGTACATAAATAACATTTGTCACTATTATTGCTTGTTTGAGTATCAAGTTATAATGGCTGAGTACTTAACCATCTATGGATAAATGCAATACGAAAACAGTTTTTAATTGAATTTATTTTTTTTAAACATTTAATTTTTGATTTGTTTTTAAATATTAAAATTAAATGCTACCTCCAAACGTTTTCCGATTTCTTACAAATTTCGATAATTTCTTTTCTGGGTGACGGAGAAGAGTTTTAAATCTCGGTGGCATAGAAAATTACAAAAGTCCAAAATAAGAGCCACCTTAATGTGTATTGGTGACCTCAGCCTTCAATGGCATAAATGTTGTAATTAGGTTTTCCATTTCCTGTTTGTTAAAAAGAGTTTGTGGAGTAAGAAGAAATAGTTATATTTCATTTAGTCTTTCAAAGTTACAAATTATTATTAATATGTAGTTTGATAAAAGTTTGTAGTAGTTGTAGTTGTAGTTTAATAAAACTTAATTTATTAAATGAATAAAATGCTATACAAATGTAAAATTGTTTAAATACTTTTGAAATGGGCCTTGCACAGTGGAAAATTTTGGTCATTTTCGGATCAAAAATCTGTTACTTTTTAATGGATGAGGATTTTTGTAAGATTTTTTTGTTCAATAGGTGGGACTTTAAGTAATGAGCGGTTAAAAATACATTTTTGATTTTTTTTAGTTTTTGTATAAAAATAAAAGACGTGTTTCTATGTACTTTTTCATTAGTTTTAATAGTATTAACAACTGATTTGTTAACAGCTTTTTATCTTAGATTTTTTTAGAAAATTACAACCTTCGGCCCGTGGACGTTTAAGCCCCAATATTTACAAGGGCTAAAGGTTGCATTTTGTTCAGCAGCAGTAGAGTTAAAATAAAAGTTCATTGGTAGCAAAAAAATGCTTTCGAAGTTTAAAGTGTACAACCGTTTTCAAAGATTTTGAAACACCCTCAACATTTTGAGTTTTTTTAGTACCTCTAATTCACACATTTTTAGACCGATTTAAAAGTTTTAAAAAATTAAGGAGATTGAAGGAATTAATCTTTCATAAAATGTATATTTCATGAAATTATTTAGGTTTTTATTAAAAAGTATTTTTTTTTTTTATTTTGTTTGTAATTTTTCAAATTCAACAATAGTTGTTTTAATTTTTTTCTATGAAAACATATTTTTTGTGCACACTGTTTTAAAGAAAATTTTATATAGAAACAAGTAAGAGAGCTATATTCGGCTGTGCCGAATCTTATATACGATTCACCAAATTATACTTTAAAATAAAAATTTAAAATATTTTTAGATAAACAAAATTATGTTCTTTTTTCAAAATTGAAAAAAAAAAAATTTTTTTAAAAATTTTTTTCTTCGAAATACAATTTTTTTTAAATTTTTTTCAACATTTTTTGAAAATTTTTTTTTAAATTTTTTGGTAAAAAACAAATTCTGGTTAAAAAATATTTTTCCCGATTTTGACCCATTGTAGGTCCAAATTACTATAGCCTTATATATACGTCGTTACAATGGATAGATATCCATATTGTCTCTATTAATGGCTTAGTAATCCAGATATAGATCAAAAATAGGCCAAAAATCGAGGTTGGCGCGGTTTTTTCCTTATATCTCAGACATTTGTGTGCAGATTTTCTCGATTTTAAATAGCAACCGAGCCGGAATTACCGATATATTGATGTATGAATCAAGTTTGTAAGTCATTTGGGGTGTTCAGAAACAGACAGACATGGCTTAATCGACTCCGCTATCTATAAGGATCCAGAATATATATACTTTATAGGGTCGGATAATTATATTGTGGAAATTACAAATGGAATGACAAACTTATATATACCCTTCTCACGAAGGTGAAGGGTATAAAAAAAACGAGATATTACTTGTTAAAATCGGTTTATATTTGCAAAAATTATTAAACTTTTTCGAAAAAAGTTCGAATGAATTAACTTGTAAATTAAAAACAGACTAAAATTATTTTATTCTGCTGGGGGAAAAATACTATAAGAGGTGTTAATGCAAAGTTGAATAACTATTACAATTTTCATCCGATTAGAAAAACTAAAACAGTGTTTTGTGAAGAACTAATTTTCTTTATATATTGATAAACATTTTTAAGCTTTCATATGAAAATAAGCATTGAAAAGCTACTAAAATCAAAAAAGTTTATAACTTTTTTTTTAAAAATTTTTGCATGCATAATAAGTTGAGCTTTAATTCTATGTTAAAACTAGATTGGCGGCAAACGGCGCCAACAGTTAAAATCCTAGTCGAAGTTGCGCAGGTAAGCCAAAAAACGTTAAGGACTGAGATCGAAAAATTTTTAACATCATACATACAGTTTTGAATCTTTTTTTATTTGATTGAAAATATTGTTACAATTTTCAAAAAAAAAAAAAAAATATATTTTTATAGTTATAATCACTAATGATGAAATTTTGAACCTTTTTCGAAAATCCTTCCATTATGGTTTTTATAGTGCTTTATGTCACTTTGTTCGAACAGGTTGTCCATCTCCGTTTAAAATCCACCACACTTTTGGACAACTTTTTTGTGCTCTTCAATTCCCTTTTAACAACAGCCCAATATCTCTCCACTAGACTCAGCTCCAGGCAGTTTGGAGGAAGTGCCTCTCTTGGTACAAATACCACATTATTGTTCTTGTACCACTCAAGGCCAAAAGTCTTATGAAGTCTTATGAATGGAAACATCCTTTTTTGTAAACATTCCTTAATATAAATTTTGGTATTCATAGAGCCGTTTGTAACAAATGTTTGGCTTTGTTGCCGCAACTGCATATTGCTTGCCATACAAAGAACTTTTTGGGAAATTTTGTCTGCTTTTGGGTTCTAAACTTTTCTTCAACATTCCCTCGAGCATCTGCAACATAAAAAAATTTACCCAGAAGCTGCGAAAAATGTTCTATACGTACATTTCTTCATCCATTATGCAGCAGGTAAATTTTTTGTTTAAAATTTGACTTCAATTTCCGTAGAGAGTTAGCAAAGTTCCTTTTAAGAACTTTTTGAGCCTTGTATTCTTTTAAACCTTCATTGGCTTTAACTTTTCGTACCAAATATTCCGAGTACTGACCTAACCGGGCTGCTTTCCTACCGTTGGGAGCTCTTTTGAAAATGCTTTCTATTTTTTTGGCTTTAGAAACATCATTTGGATTATTCCTTCTACCTGAACCAGGTTTTATATTAACGCACAAGTTTTCCCGGTACTGTTTAATAACATTGGAAACAGTTTGATAGCAGACCTTTGATTGTTTGGCCAACTTTTTGTAGGTCCAAGTTGGGTTTTGTTGAAAATATTTAATAATTTTAGTACGAACTTTTTTCTGGTCACTCAGTTTAATCAGATTAACAACAAATGAACATAATTGATATTAGACATAATAATGACATGCTTTACAAAGGTAACTTGATCAACAAAAAAAAAAAAATCAAATAATACTTGGGTTAAATGTTTTAATGAAAAACGTGTGTTAAAAATTTTACGATCTCAGTCCTTATATATTTTAAGTGAATAAATTTCAAATCTGCTCGTATTGAAAATAGAATCTGGAGAAGATACCCTTTCCAACAAGGTAAAACAATCCTAAAACTAATACGCCCTTGAATATGGTATAATTTTAACTCTCCAAATCTTTAAAGTCGAAATAGTGTATTCTGTCGCCATTTTCGAATACTTCTGTTGACATAATAACTATAATTTCTGCAAATAATTATTGCTTGACATCTTAGCTTTACGATAGAACTTGTTTTATGGTTAATTTCAAACATTTGAAAAAATCAATTATGAGATGCATACCCCTTATATTATCCACTATGCCTTCATAATTGTAATACAATATAAATTTTAAGAATATCTGTCAACTTTAGATTTTTAAAAAAATATAATTAAGTGCTTCTTTTACTTTTGCCAAATCATATTAACCTGAATTGTCATAACAAGAATATCAAGAGCTTAATATTTCTCAATATTTCACCACTTATAAAGGAAACCTTCATACAAAATAAATTATCCATACCTTCACACATTTCCAGGAATTAAACAAAATTTTAATGAAGTGATGATTTGTGTTAATAAACCTTTAACAAACTCAAAAGAATAAAAAAGAAACAAACAAACAAATTTAAAGGCAAAATACAAATTAGTTCCACTAGGAATACCAAAATTGATATAAGTTAAAACAACACATACCTACACATATTTTAACAAATACACACACACCAACTTCACAATAATAAATTACAGGGCATTAAGTTAATTTGCAAAAAAAAAAATAAAAAAAAAATCAAACAGCAACTGACGAGAAAGCCTCTATATTGAACAACAACAACAAAAAATCACAAAGATCAAGCAAACACTTCATAAGGACAACCTATTTTGAACTGGTACCAGTGTTGCCATATATTTTTTGAAGAAAACTTTTTATTTCTAAAAAAAAAACTTTTTTTCCAACAAAAAAACTTTTTTTAAGTACATACACACTAAAATTACAAAATTTAATTCGTACATAAATCAAACTGAGATAATTTATGTGAATTTAGTACTTTAAATATATTCAAATCAATCGCGCCATTTAGTAAACGAATTTGGAGACAATCATTTTGAAATAAACGGTTCAACTTATTGATAACATAGGTTTACAATTTTCCAAAAAACTTTTTTTTAAAAAAATAAAACTTTTTGCATCTGAAAAAACTTGCAAAAAAAGGGAAAACTGGACAAATGGTAACACTGACTGGTACACACTTCAGTTTCTTCATCTTCTTTAGCATTTCATTATTTAAGTTGACATTGGGGAATTTATAGCGAACATACAATCAACAGGATGAATATGAAGACAATAGAAAGCTTGTTTCAGAGAGTTATATTGAGAGAAGGGAGAAACGAGAGTGAAAAAATAAAACGTTAATAAATAAAATCACATGCCATCTTATAGTTTAAGAATATTTTTGTTGTTTTTTTTTTTAATGCTGTAGTTGTATTTGTTGTTGTAATAAACAACAATCTTGGTAAAGTACTTTAGTGAATTGTGCACCGCACAGTCATATAAATGTTTTATAGATTTGAGGTATAATAGGTGGCAAGATATATAAGTCAACATTATGGACTTTTGATTCAAGAAAAAGTGTCATAAAAAGTACTACTATATCCAAGGATATTATAATACATTCTTTTAGAAGGAAGATCATTTCTTCCAATTACAATAACTACATATTTATCTTTTTTAAGTTATTTTTTGTGGGATTCATATGAAAGATATATACATATTAGGCTGGGTCGATTTGTATGGACGATCAAAAAGTAAAAAATCGTATAGCAGAAACACAAAAAAATTTACCCACCATAATATATATATATAAATAATAAAATGAAAGAAATTATATTCGTTCAAGTCCGAAAATTAAAATATTTTGTTGACCATTTATGGACCGATCGCCATGAAATTAGGTCACACATTGTGTATACTAATATGTTTATGAAATTTATGCTTGTTAAACCTTACTTGGAGCTGTGACTAAGCACTTTGGCCGCCTGATTTACATTTATATGAAACTTATTTCCGTTGATTTTGATATGGATACCAAAATATATTTGAGATTTTTGCTCATTAAAGTGATTTTTGCCTACCGGAAATGGTTAAAATCGGTTCATTACTTCACCTATTCCCCATTGATATTTCCTACCAAAATATAACTTGTTTGCCATAAACATCAGAGATCTATATACACAAATAACTTTTATATAAAAAGAAATCACACTTAAAAATCAATTGATAGCTCCCATCAAAGGTCCACTATCTTACAAATTTCGGTTTTAGGAAGATCAGTCCGTAATTAGTGATAATTCCATATAGGGTCCACTTCGGGAAATCACTCTAACATACACAAATATTTTACAAGTATTAATATCGAGATAAAATTTAACTCAAATAAGTTGTATATGCACAGAAATCATGCAACTTAATTTTTATGCAAGCGGTACATAATTTAGCTGATTCTATATACAGTGTACTCTCTCTTTGCGGACACCTCTCTAAAGCGGACACGTCCCATAAACGGACACTTTTTTCAGTCCCAAAAACATTCTTTGGGATTATTTAAGACTCTCATAAGCGGACACCTCTTATAAGCGGAGAAATTTGTCAGTCCCTTAGGTGTCCGCTTATGAGAGAGTACTCTGTATATAAAAATGTATGTGTGTAAGTATGTGTGTATGTTTGGAATGAACTCAAAAACGGCTGTAGCGATTTTGATTAGATTTTCAGGGCCGAGCGAGTAACACTGTAAAGCCAGATTTTTGATTTTCGGTTTGTGAGCGGGGGGACGTGGCAAAATCTATATATATGGGGCAGTTCATGTCAAGTGCACCAACTTTTGAAATAGATGTCTTCCGATTGGGATGAAATTTGCACCATAGTTATTTCTATTCTATTTTCAACAAGATCGGTCGAGAACTTTCTGAGTTAGAGGGTTCAAAATTTTACATTTTGGCCAAGCAGGTATTTTTTCTCATCCATGTAACTTATTACTTATTGTTCTTAGCAAAATGCGTCCCAAATTGTTTAAATAGCTATTTCTTTAATCTTTTGGAAACAAAAATTTAAAAATAAAAAACATTTTCCAAAATCAAAAACTTTTTTGACTTTTTTTCTCAAAAGAAAGCTTAGATATTTTCCTTGAAGACCTATATGGTCGCTTAGTGGGATGCGAGTGGGATATCTATCAAAATAAATGTTTCGTAACTCAAAACATAAAATTTTTGACTTTTTTTGCAAAACCAAAAACTTTTTTGACTTTTTTTTTTTCAAAATGGACCTCTTTTTAAATTTTTTTTTTTTTTTTGCTCAAAAGAGTTGGATATCTATCAAAATAAATATTTTGTAACCCAAGTAATAAATGTGACCTTTTTCTAATTTTTTATTTTGCTCAAAAGAAAGCTTAGGTCCATTCCTTTAAGAGCTTTTTGGTCCCTTAGTGGGATACGAGATACGAGCATATCGAAAGACTAGAAGCCAATCGCTCCCGAATGGCTCGATCAAGAGCAAGAATCGATTTAAAATTGCCAGCATTTTATTATAATAAGTATGATGACTACAGGAATCACAAGGATATACTGATGCGTATTTTTTGGAGAAAAAAATTTTTTTGAATAAAACAATTTTTTTTTTTTGAAATTTTGGCCCAAATTTTTTAAATCACGTCACCAAAGTGATATTTATGTCGAAAGTAAAAACAAAATTGTAAAAATTTGTTTTTGTTTTATATACAAAAATTTCAAATTATGAAAGGCAAATCAATGCCTGTTCAAAATTTGTATATAAAACAAAAAAAATTTTAAAATTTATTAAATTTAGTTTTTGCTTTCCACATAAATATCAATTTGGTGACGTGATTTACAAAATTAGGACCTTTGTTTTGCCAATTTTTTTTACAACAATCACTTACCTTGTAAACCTGTATTTAGTAAACTAAATAAACTATCTATAAGAATTGAAGAAAAGGTCAAACAACAATTACAATATATTCTTTTTTTATGTCATTAGCGGTATAGTATAAAAATATGATTCTGCCACGCCATTACGTCCACAGACCGAAAATCAAAAGTCTGACCTAACAGTGTTACCCGCTAGCCCTTTCTGAAGATTCCTCTAAAATTTAATCAAGATCGGTCCAGCCGTATTTGAGTCTACATGGAACATTCATACACAAATCTAATTTTATATATGCTCTCGAACGGTAAAGTTATTCTGCCACCAAATATTGAGCCACCTGAACTACTTGTAAATTAGACTTCCGGCGCCAATCCTATTTCCAAGCACTTCCTTCAGAATATCTATAAGTGCAACTCATGCTTTCAAATGACGCGTCATGACGTGAGCTTTATGCCCACCTTTAAAGTACAGCACCAAATGTACCACAGAATTGGATAATGATGATGCAAAGTTCCTTACAATTTATTTCACTGGAAATGAAGGTACAGAAGCCGAACTCTATCAACGAACATGCGTGTGTATTTGCTGCAATACCCATTCTCAAAACAATTGTTGGGCATCGGAAATGGAAAAATTCCAATTGAACCAGCCACAAATGAGATTTCGTTCCCGAACTTTTGTCAAATGCAAATGAATACTCAAGCCGTTGTCGACAAGGTATCAAAATTCTGATTGGCTGTGGGAATATGCAATTTTGGCACCAACAAATTATGATGTTAACAAGCTCAATAAGCATATACAATTGAAACTGCCTGGCAAAACAATAAAATACAGTAATGAACAAGAACAAGCCGTGGACTATTTTTCTGAATTTTTGAAGTCATTGGAAGCAGCCGAACTGCCACCACATGTATTAACATTTTAGGTTGAATCACCGACTTTGTCTGACACTGTATGTTAAAATCGAGATCGACATGCAATATAAAACAGATTTTTTCTAAGGGCCAGCAACGCGGCCCTGAAAACAACTCAGTCCAGAATTCTAAAATCATACTGTCAGTTTTCAAGATCTTTTCACTTTAAATTTTCACGAAAAGCCTATATTTTTAGGAATTTTAGCCCAAGAACGTACAATTTGACTATTTATGGATTTAAAATCTACGAATGTA
The DNA here is from genome assembly GCA_942486065.2 of Calliphora vomitoria. Lineage (NCBI taxonomy): Eukaryota > Metazoa > Arthropoda > Insecta > Diptera > Calliphoridae > Calliphora > Calliphora vomitoria. Next base: position 49,380,136 of record OW818029.2, on the reverse strand, counting down.
AATATGTTGGCAGTAAACTGAAAAATTAGAATTCTGGAATTGTTAAATTCTAATTTTTCAGTTTACTGCCAACATATTTAAATATTTTTTTGAGTACTACAAAAACTAGACAATTTTGAGATTAAATATTTGTTAAAATATTTAAAAAATGCTTTAGTTTCTACAAAAATTTTCAAAAATTTTACAATGAAAAAAATATTTAGTGTTTCAAATATTTACAAACCTAAATAATGTTTATTATTTTTAACTAAGAAATATTTAAAGCTTAGTTTGTATTTGTACTCTTATACAAATTTAAAAATGGTTGTCACAAACATATACTTGTTTACTGCAACCGTATGTATGATTGATACAATCATGTGAATCGTAAGTTAACCATGGTTACCACAATCATGTAAATAGTTAGTGTGACTATAATATTGTTAAAAAACTTTTAAAAATGTGGAAATGGTTACTGTAAACATGCACAACTATATTTTTTCTTTGCGTGCATAAACAGTTTTTAACTTTTTCAAATAATTTCTACGTTCCTGGAATAAAACTGTTAAAAGCACGGTTTTTAGTGAAAACCTAACCTAAAAACAAACTGCACGATTTTAAAATTGTTGCCATATTTGTATTAAGCGTTTCAAAATTATATAAAAAGACGAGGAGCCCTTTTTGGCTGACCAGTAGTGTATCTGTTCAACCAAGTCCAAGTTTTTTCGAAACATTACCATTATCTGTTTTAATTATTGACTTATTTGTAAAACGCGAAGCTTAACCCTCCGACAGTGCATTTATTAACGATTTCTTCAAATTTCAGTTCCCGTACTAAACCCATTCCCGTACTAAACACATTTAAATCTCAATAGAAACTAAACTATTGGTCGGATCGCTTTGATTTTTTTTAACTATTCTAGATAAAATTTCCTTGGAATAATTGTGGGTTGCGGGTATACTTCCCATGGACCATCAAGAAGTAATTTCAGTTTGAAAATGAATAAAGTCCCCAGGGACCTTCTCACCCGCCGGAGGGTTAAACAAAACACCAACAATAAACAGAGATTTTTTAATTTTGAAAAGTGTTATTGTTCTTTTTAAACAAATTTTAATTGCACTAAAATTAATAGTTTTAACTAAAAGTTTTATTATTTTTCATTGTTCCTATGATTCTGTCTGCATATTTTATCCGTTTTTTTAACCTTTTCTCTTAGCTTATTTCAAATTGTTTTGTGCATAATAAAACTATTTAATATCAATGCAAAATATGTTAAATTCTTATCCTTTGGCAAATGATAACTTCTTTATTTATTCGTCAATACAATCATGTTGGTAAGATATTTTACATGAATCATTAGCATATTCTCATGAGAACGACCACTTGTATTTCTGTTAGCTACAATTAGTGCATATAAAATTCGTATTTACTGTCTTAGCTGTTTTCTAGTAAATCGTTGAGTTTGTTCCCTCTACTTTATTACATTGCTTCGTTTTCTTTCTAATAAGTATGTATGTTTATTAGGATAGCCCCGTATGATTGGAGGAAAAATAAGGTGTCGATGTTGCCAAATAAAAATAAAGTTTATTTTGTTTGAAGAGACCATTTCTCAATTATTTTGGTTAAAATAGGCCTTATTTCTATATTTCTCGCAAAGGAAATATATGAAATGTTGATTTCATTTGAAAGGTTTTTGATAGGAAATTTTAACGCTGTATTGAAAATATTCGTGTAAATTCCAAAAAATTCGAGAAATGAAAACCTCTTCAAATATTGACGCCAGGACAAACATTTACCGAAACGTTGAGAACATGCTCAACTTTTATTGGGGTAACCCTAATGTATATATATATATATATTTTTATAGATTTTTAAGGATTCTCTCTTAAGGGGGTTTCTGCCGTGTGTATAAGTATTGTGTTGCTCTTGCTACTCTTATAGGCATTTTTCGCTTTTAATGCCATTTTCTATGTGTACAGTAATCAATCATCAATTACCGTTAAATCCATCAGGAATTATGCGTTAAATTGATTGAATGTCTGTATACCACATGTACATACGCTCATCCAACCTTACACATACATATAAAATAAATAACCATACATAGTAAGCCAGGCAGCAGGCAAGCAGTCAGTGAGCGGTGTATATGTTTTTGTTTTTGAAGCGAATGACGGCTGTTGCGATTTATTTACAACAACGCGCAACAGTATATTGTTCTACTGGGAAAGTGTGAAGAGTTTGATAGAGCGTTAGGAGCAAAACGGGAAAAGGAAGTGAAAACACGAGGGTAAAAAATGAAACAACATTAGTGTATTAGAAAAACTCACATTATTTTATAGTCACTTTAAGTGTTTGTTGTGCAGCTGATGTTTATTTCAAGTTATTTTCACTACATGCTGCTCTTGTTTGCGTAAGCTGGTATTTATATGTATATGTATTGTATCTGTGGTTGTGTGTGCATATTTGAGGGTATTCAAGTATGTTGGTGTTGGCATTTATGCTGGTGTTGGTAATGTTGTTTATATCGATGTTGTTATTTGATCAGGTTTAATATAGTTAGTTGTAGCTGTTCTTCCATTCTGTTTATCTACACACATAAAGATTGATATGATTTGTTATGTTCTGACTACATGTCAGTTAGTCACTCAGTTAAGAACAAAATATGAGAAACATTTTATGAAATATATTTATGGGTTAAAAACTAATATAAATAAAGAGTTTTTAAATAAGGTAAAAACAATTTTTATAAAAAGTGTGTGTGCTCCCCAGAATTTTATAATTGGCTTGCTTTGGATTTTGCAAAGGTTCACAAATCATATTTTTAGCTTGTTGGTGCAAAGTATCTATAGATGATACATCTATATAAATATATAAATGTCTTTGTAAGTTTGTTTGTTTGTTTGAGCATCACGCCTAAACGGCTGAACTGATTTTATTGAAATTTGGAACGTAGATAGATCCTTAGTTGAAAGCGTCAATAGACTATAGCTTTTTTCAATACTTGGACCAGAAAGGGAAAAACAGGGAGGAAATCCGATTTTTTTTAATAAAATCCTTACATATTTTTCTTATTACGACAGGGGTAGCAAAGCGCACAGGGTCAAGCTAGTTGTTAATAAGTTTTGAATTGTTTCTCAGACTAATTGTTGATCTCATTTTGAAGTTAATGAATCACAGTTTTAACACTGGATATTTCATTGAATATCGTCCATGGGCAAAGGATATCTAATATACCATATCTTAAATTTTCTAAAGATTTCCCTCAAATACAGGCCATTGCTTGATAAAACACATATGGGCAATTCCATATAATCGTTCGTGACATTTGTACGCCTATAGAGTGGAATAGATTTTACAAAAACAAGAGTATCTGAAAAATAATTTGGTATTTATGTTCCATTCAGAGGAAACATAAAACGGAAGCAATTTTGAGGTACATGTAGAAATAGGCGAAAATTTGAGAATCTTTTAATTTCTAACATTAAACCAAATGTTTTTCCTTTACAATTCACATAGTAACATTTTAGTGTTTTCTCCTATTTAAATCATCTTGAAAAAAAGTTTTAAGGGTTTTTGTTGTCATATCGTGGAAAAAATTCAGCATGGGCCCATCAGTCATTCATATTTTAGTAAATAATTGACCAATTTGCATAAACATACTTTTATATTAATCCTAATTCTTTATTCTATTATATTGCTAAAAAACGATTCTGACAATAACATAATATTAAGTATTAATAAGATCCATTTAAAGAAGGATATTTTGAAAATCATATTATTAATTTTATTTTCTCAAAAGCTATTTCATAATGTTAGGAAAAACATATTAAAAATTGGAAATGGAATTCTGAAAATTCTATAAAATAATAGCTCCATATAAAAGCAAGTAAGAAAGTGTAGTCGGCCAAGTACATAAGCAAATTAATATGCCATTATATCAGAAATAATAAGGGCTTCAAGTCTGTTTCAGCAATTTCACATCTATATATATAAAAATGGTGTAAAAAATGTAAAGTAATTCATAACATTACTGAGACGTTTTCTATAATATTTTTTGGGAGTTGTTCATATTTTCGAAGAGAAGGTTTTTACGGAAGAAAATTTTGGAAAATCCCTCCGGAAAAGTTGAAAAATTGAAAAAATCGAAAATAGAGAAAATCTAAAGTTTGTCTGAAGGTTTAAAATTGGGCCGAGGCAAAGTTCGCCTGGTCCGGTTGGTTAATGTATTTTTAGCCATATATATTATACAATATTAAATGAATACTCACAAATTTATAATCATTTAATAAACCTTGAGTTTATTACACTGTGAGACAGTCCAAATCGGTGGAGTTTCTGCCTACCGAGAAAAGATATATTGGTAAAAAAAAGTTATATAGTCACGATGTTTCGCTGCATTAGGTCTAGGAATCGAGATATATCGATTTGACGTTAGTAAGTATTGTATGGGGGAAATTGAATTTTTTTGCATTTGTCATGAATTTTGACCATTTAAATGTCCGAAGATAGCAAAATGATGTTCAGCCAAGTTGTTAAGCTCAATGTCGACTAAAACATAGTCAATAAAGGAAAATGGTATTTATGGGTTTCCTTGAGTAGGACACTAGAAAATCAGTTTTTTATCACTTTTTTCATAAGATATCTTACAAAACTCAATTAAAATCATCAACTATATATTTTTTCTCTGGGTTGCACATGTTTGCCATAATCATTTAAAAATGCTACAAGTTTTTTAACAATATTATGGTTACTGTAATTACTGTATTATGGTTACTGTGGTAACCATAATATGTTTAAGTAACCATTCACATGATTGTATCAATGTTTGTGGAAAAACTGCATAGTCCCATTCAATGATAATCAAAAACACCACTTTTCTTTATTGTAATAAGGAGTGAGATCGTAAAATTCTTAACACACGTTTTTCATTAAAACTTTTTGGTCAAGTTACCTTTATAAACCATGTCAGTTATTATCAGGGCAAGGATTTCTATGCAAATGCATGTTTGTAGTCAGTAACTCAAAATCACTTTTGACAATTTATCTTTCCGAATCGAAGAATTTGCAACAAAATGGCATCGATTTGTTGTTGCATATTTTTGCATATTTTGTTATAAATGCATATTTTGCATATTTTTCGTTTAAATGCATATATTTAGCATATTTTTCCATTTTATTCCATATTTAATTTTCTTTTGGACATATTTTTATATCAGTGTACACTGTACATACATATATTTGGCAACTCTATTTAGTGTTGTAAAAATAGTAAATATATTGACACTAGAATTCTATTCTTGAAAGAAAAAGTCTTTTTGAAATTGTCAACTTTTCGATTTTCGAAAATTTTTTTATATCGACTTTTCGACATTGTTCTCTTTGTGACACATTAAAGACAATTAGCATTTCTGTGCTCAAATTACATCTTTTTTTCTGAAACTATTACTAAACTACAGGGATTAAATTCGGTGAATGCACAAGTAAAATTAATTGATGATGCTGCCAATAAAATTAATAATGAAAACGGAGAAATTTCTTACCAAATTAAAACAAAACTAAAGAATATATTCTAAAAAAACACTGGATTTCATATAATAAAAAAATTGTTTGACATATTAGATAGCAATTTTAACGAAAAAAATTAAATTGAAAATTAATATTCTCCAATTGAACTGGCTTCATTTAAATATGCACTTTTAACTTCTGTTGACGTTGAGCTTACATTTTCAATGTATTAAAGCTTTTTTCGTCCTCTCAGACAAAGTTTTCTTTTTGGAAATTTAAAAAAAAAATTTTTGTTTATACAAATAGAAATCTAAATTAAGTAATTTTGTAACATGAAAATAAATAACTGACTGTTTTTTTTTAATATAAATAAATTAAAAATATTGTATAATTTACATACATACATGAATTTTCTTATTTTTACTTTGAAAAAATATATTTAAAACCTTTTATGTTGCTTTATATGTACATATATATTGAAAATGTGACCTGAAATTTATATCTGTTTTTTATTAATAAATATATTTCAAATAAAAAACTTGTTTTTATTGCATATTTTTGTCATTTTTAGTGCATATTTTCTCTCTTTATAGTGCATATTATAAGCGCATATTTTGAATTTTTTAGTGCATGAAAATCCTTGCCTTGGTTATTATGTTTAATGTCAGTTACGTTCATTTGTTGTTAATCTGATTAAAATGAGTGACCAGAAAAAAGTGCGTACTAAAATTATTAAATATTTAAAAAAAAACCCAACAAAAAGTTGGCCAAGCATTCAAAGGTCTGCCGTCAAACTGTTTCCAATGTTATTAAACAGTACCAGGAGAACTTGTCCGTTGATATAAAACCTGGTACAGGTAGAAGGAATTGTCCACATGATGTTTCTAAACCCAAAAAATAGAAGGCATTTTCAAAAGAGCTCCCAACACCTCCGGTAGGAAAGCTGCCCGTTTTGGTCAGTACTCGCACTATTTGGTACGAAAAGTTAAAGCCAATGCAGGTTTAAAATTTAGAGGTCAAAGACAGAGCTCGGAAATTGAAGTAAAATTTTATACAAAAAATATACCTGCTGCATAATGGATGACGAAATGTACGTATGGAAAATTTTTCGCAGCTTCTAGTTCAATTTTTTTATGTTGCAGATGCTCGAGGGAATATTGAAGAAAAGTTTAGGATCCAATAGCAGACAAAATTTCCCAAAAAGTTCTTGGTATGGCAAGCAATATGCAGTTGCGTCAAAAAAGCCAAACATTTGTTACAAACGGCTTTATAAATACCGAAATTTACATCAAGGAATGTTTACAAAAAATAATGTTTCCATTCATAAGACTTCTTAATGTGTCTACTTATTTTTGGCCTGATTTGGCATCTGTCACTATGGTAAGAAAGGTCTTGAGTGGTACAAGAACCACAATGTGGTATTTGAGTCCAGTGGAGAGATATTGGGCTCTTGTTAAAAGAGAATTGAAGAGCACAAAAAACGTGTCCAAAAGTGTTGTAGATTTTAAACGGAAATGGACAAGCTGTTCAAACAAAGTGACTATGAAAACCATAATGGAAGGATTTTCGAAAAAGGTTCAAAATTTCATCATTAGTGATTACAACTATAAAAGTATTTTTTTTTTTTTTGTAAATTGTATCAATAAGTTCAATCAAATAAAAAAAGATTCAAAACTATAAGTTTAGTGGTTTCAGTTTTATTAACATATATGTATGTTAAACATTTTTCGATCTCAGTTCTTATAATACTTACTAACTTCAAATCGATATACATATCTCGATTCCTAGACCTGGCCCAGCCAAACGCCGGGACTATATAACTTACTTTTGACTAATATAACTTTTCCCGGTGGGCAGAACCCCCGCCGATCACTGTCCTGTGCCATTTGTCGCGTAGTTTTATTGATCAATCGTATAAGTTTTTATTGGGAATTGTGTGCTCAAGTAGGAGCTTTGACCAATTATAACCTTGATTATACCAGTTTCCTTAAAATTTTCAAGTACTATTTTAGACTCACCTATACAAAATTTTGTATCCCTATCAGTAATTTTAAAAGATTTATTCCTTTTTAATTGTTCTCTGAAGTAGGAACTATATTTGGCTCCGATGGTCCAATATCTTTGTTAAATTTTATATCGATATCAATACGTTATTTAGCATGTTTGATTTTCGGAAGTTCGATGAACCAAATTAGGTTAGGAATCGAATAGCAGAAACGCAATCTACGGAAAATTTTAAAAAATTTTCCTCAAGAAACCATAGGTCTAAAATCAAATCCTATCTCGCGCATTTCATCTTTTATCCAATAAAAAAAAAAACTATTAAAAAAAATAATACTGAAATATCATTGGAAGAAATACGAAATGCGCAAGATAGGATTTGATTTTAGACGTATGGTTTCTTGGGGAAATTTTCTTAGAATTTTCCGTAGATTGCGTTTCTGCTAAACGAAATAATTTTGGGAAGCGGATCTTATATGGAAGCTGCGACTAATTATAGATATGGAAAATTAGGTAGCTTGATTTTCGTCATAAAATTAGTAAGCATGGCATACGCATATATGAAACTTATACGTGTTAAATTATATTTGGAAACCAACATGTTAAAGACATTATTCTTGTTAAAGTGATTTTCAGAAGTGGACTATATGTCAGCTATGACTAGTCATTGACCGATCCGCAGACAATTTATATAAAAGTCATTTGTGGCAATATTTTTGTGGATACCTATATAAATCACACACTTAAGACCGACAAAGTCCAATTTCGGGATGACATTTGTATGGAGGCTAGGTGAAATAATGGACAGATTTCAGACAATATTCTTTGTCCTTGACCAATTGTTCATAGACCAATTAAGCCATATTTCGAGGTGTATGGAGACTTGGATCAATATCAATATTTTTAGAAAAATACATAGAATCAAGGGTACAATAACATTTATTTGCATGATACCAATCTATTAAGAATTAGATAATTCTGAAAATTAAAAAGCTAAATCACAAATCTAGCTGGACAAAATAAAAAAAAAAAAAATTCGGGCAAGATTCCTTTGATCGTTTAATGAACTTCTCAATACATTAGGTAACTGTAAATCATGTTTTTTTTTTTTTTTTGTTTTCAGCTCTGATTAGGAAAAGGTAAGCTTTGAAGTCAGTTGCTGTCAACAAGTACATTTAGATTTCAAAGAGAAGTGTATTTTTTGTGTGATTTTGATATATAATTATAAAGGCTATGGTGATTTTACCGTCATAATTTATTTTATTATTATTAAGCATTATCTCAAGGAAATATATTACAATTTTCATTTAATTATTTCCATTGTAAGTATTAAAAAAATATGTTTTCTGTGAGAAGTTCAGAAAGTGATAAAATTGAAATATTTCCTATTTTCAAGTAGAGTTAAAGCTGATTATTCCGAATAGTTTCGCTGTAAAACTATATTTGGGTTAATCTTTCAAGTGTTCACTTTAAGGTAAATCAGAAACATCTTGCGCATTTTTACGACAGCCATATATTTTTTTCACTTTTCCAGTATGACCTCCAAAAATAAAGAAAGTGATAAAAATTGAAATATTTCCTATTTTCAAGTATAAAGCTATTTATTCTGGATAGTTCTGGTGTAAAACCATACTTGGGTTAATCTTTCAAGTGTTCACTTTAAGCTAAATCAGAAACATCTCGCACATTTTTACGACATCCATATATTTTTTTTACTTTTTCATTATGACCTCTACTCTTTACCGAAAAAAGTGGATTTTTTATAATCTTTTATATATTTGAACTCGTTTTCTATTTAATTCATAAGTGAGAAGTGAACCCAACGCGATTTATTCATTTTGTCCAGTTAGTTTTGTGATCTACCACACTGTGCTATGTGCCAAATTTTAACAAAGGTAAGGCCGCTGCCAAATGATGAACACAATTCTCATCGATAAAAAACTGTCTTATCAATAAAAACATTAAAGGCCTGTTTCACGATGTCGAAAGAAAAATGATTCGAACAAATTTGTATGAAAACTATTCGAAAGAATTTTAAAAACTGAGTGTTTTTCATACAAATTTTCTCGACTCATTTTTCTTTCGACATCGTGGAACAGGCAGTAAAGTATTTTTTAAATTTAAAGTTATTTTTTTTTTAATTCTCTCTAAAAAATATAATAAAAAAGCATTGTACTTAATACAAAATAACAATATATTTCTTATCATTTCACCATTTTGCTTTTAATACATATGTGTACATAAATATAAACATTCCAATATTCACACTTTTACTCATTCATACAACTCTTTTGTAATCACTTACAATACATGTGAATTTAAACGTATCCTTGACAAGGACACGTGTTAAAGAAACTGTAGCTGTGTTAACAAACAATAAAAAGTTCCTGCTATTTCTTTTATTTTCATCGAAATGTGAAATTTATTTTATTGCTTTTTGTGCTCGAGAAACGTGAATTATTTCATTTTTATTTAATCAAATAGAAGTCAAGGTAATATTTTGACGCAAACATACAAAAGAAATGATATATTTCAATGCTGTGTCTCTTTTTTTGCAATTGACATTTAATGCAATGTAATCGATCAGTTTTAATAACATGTACATATGTTTAAATTAATGTGATTTTTTTCGTGATTTATTGTTTTTGTGATTTCTTTCGTATCGTTGGAAAAATCGAAATATGGAAATAAGTTAAGGTTAAATAAGTATAGATTTTAAAAAAGAATTTCAATAGAAACCTGTACCTACATAAAATGCATTCAAATAACCTGGTATACAGTTAAACAGATTTTTTTAATAAAATTATAAAAAAAAGAGTAGTGACACTCAGGCATTTCATGCATATTAGATCCAAAGGGTCTTTCATTAAGCACTTTCTGTCTTTAAATTTAAATGAAACAAAGTATGAGATGAGACATCATCGAAATCGATGTCATTATGTATGGAATATAATATCGTTCATATGACTACCGCGCATCCGAAATGTGCAATTTTCCATGAAGTTCGTAAATAGCCTGGCCAACGTTGCACAGTGGTATTGAAAAAAAGAGGAAAATAAATTTGCAACTAAACCGTTAGTGCGGTTATAATGAAATTTCACATGCGAAAAGAGGAAGTCTTTTAGTGTATGAAGTTGGGTATGTTGAAACGATGCTATTTCTTCGTTTCATAGCTTAGGAGATATTCACATTTGAAAATTAAATTTTCAACATTTTTACCCACCGCACTCCAGTTCAAATATTTCACGATTTTCGTAATTTTTCCTTTATTAGACTAAACACAAATGTTTGTGTCAAATAAAAACAAGTATTTGAGGGCTATTTTTGTAGAATTTCATTTAAACAACGCTATTATCAAGAGTGTACTTATATGGGAGCTATGGCGAATTATGGATCGATATTTAAAAGATCTTGTAGTATGATTCTTGGATACAAATTACTGATTGGTATAAAATTTAGGTTCAGTACAAATTTGTTTTGAATATTTGTGTTTCCGGAAGTGCTATGACCAATTATGAGCCGACTATCTGGCCAAAAGGGGTGCGATGATGAGTGAGGAGACGATCGACCGCTTTTCTGGTATTACCATTGTTAAATGCAAGATGGCTGTTCAGCAGAAACTATATGAGACTGCACAAAACAGGTGGACTAATGAAACTGCCTGTGCTATAGAGAGGCCGACTTGGCCAGTATATGATGCCAGCAGGACGAATCTACTTATAGAGTACCGTCGTGAGCAAATAAGATTCATTTTCTCCTTTATTACAGGACACTGTTTAATCGGGATACATGCTAGAAGAATGGGTCTACGGTACAATGATTACTGTAGAAGCTGCCATAATGAGGAAGAGGAAGAGACTGTGCATTACATTTTCTGCCAATGTCCGGCTCTGACAAACTTGAGGGAACGCATCCTCGGATTTCCATTCCAATCATGTTTGGATGAGCTATCAAGGATGAACACAATCATTCAGCCAGCACTCGTTCTTGTTTGGTATTACGATCAATTATATTTGTTTGGAAGCATTTCAGTGTTTAAACGAAATAATCGAATTACCAAGTTAGCACAAGGAAAATAACTTTATTTGACATTTCTTTGTTTTGTTCATGTAGTACATGAATATGAGCCACATTTTTTCTAAACTAGAAAGTCGCCAAAAATAGAATCAATTTGAATCACCTCGAAATAAGCTTGATTAGAATTTGCAACATTATAGTTTATCTTAATTTGTTATAACCTGAACCACCATGATTTTACAGTGGACAAGCTTCGATCCAGCCTATGGTCAAACTACTTGCAATGACAGAAAATTAATTTATAAAACTTTAGAAGACTCTAGCTGTAAAAACTCTTTTTATGTACATTCGAAAATAACTATTTGCTTTGTATGATAGGTGCAACGTCCACTAATCCCATCCCACTCGTTTTCAGCTAATCTCCGTACAGTGATAAGAAATTGATTCATAGAAATTGTAAATTCTTTTACGATTATAGTTCTTCAGATTTTCGATATTGAGTAAGTGGTGCCACGCTCAATAATACATTACCGCCCATTTTCACTCAACACAATTATAGTTCTGCAGATATTCGAAAATAACTATTTACTTTGTATGGGAGGTGCCACACCCCCGTTCCGATTCATCCCATTTTTGCTTAGACTTCCTGCACTGATAACACAACGAACACTCATTTTGTTGCCCGAAATTTGAACTACGTTTTGTACGAGTTTATGAACCCTCATTACTATGTTATACTTGTTTTAATTCCAGTCAGCTCACGTTTTCGAAATATCGCGGGTTTTATATACCCACTAGCATTAAACCCGGTGCGCTTCGCCACCCCAATTGGATGAAAGAAATAGTACTATTAAGTCTCCCTTTGTGACTTAAAGCTAATTCAGGATAACATGCCTCTAGATTCATGTTTATTGAATCATTGAATTGTGGCTTCTAGCACATTCGAAACGTATTATTATAATAAAAAAGTACCATTTAGACCCACATTTTATATGCCCACACATGATCATTTTTATAGAAAATGCTAAAGAAATGTACCACTAAAGTCAACTTTTGTGAATTCTAACTCATTCCGAATGTGTGCCTAATTTAGAATTTTTAGGTTTAATTTTATAAAATAGTCAAAAAATATTATTAGTTGAAAAAAAGGACCTGTGAGTACCTTTTTTAGATTCTTATTCGGTCAGGATCATATACCATTCGAAGAACGAAAAAATACAAATTATTTTTGTATCCTCAATGACATATAGATGGCTTAGTGACTTTCTTTCTTTACTCAGAAGCATATCAGTAAAATAATTTAATATAATAAAAAGCATAATTAGAGGAAAAAGTACCAATTTTCCACACTTGAACCACCATGAAGTTTTAAATTAAAGTAATTTCTTTATTATAAGTTCAATATATTAGAAAATTCAAAAAGTACTATTTGGAGAACGAAAAAATTCTTCTTAGTTTGGTGTAGGTCACAATTTTTGGTATCATAATACAATTGAGTACCCTATTCTTGCATATTTCTTTAGTGAGAAGTATATTAGCCTACCATAATGTATTTAAGCTAACTAATTTAATATATTAAAAAAGTACCATTAAAAGAAAAAGTACCAATTTTCCTTTATCCTCTTGAACACCCGTCAAGTCTGAATTTAAAATTTGTATAGCATTTCCTATATTATCATTTCCTATAATTTAAAACCGAAACCCGAAATTTAAAACCGAAACCGCGGTTTTGAAATTCTTCTTGAAATTCTTTTTGGAAACTCTACTATAAATGTATTTAAAAAGTACTATTACAACAAAGAAAATGTACCATAATGTCTCCAATTTAATTTTTACTCACTGAGAAGCATATATTTTATATTTCTAGGTCCATTATTATAGAAAATTCAAAATATACCATTAGAATAATGAAAAAGCGCCATAATGTTCCCAGTTATAGAATCCTACTCGCTCGAGTCCATATAATATTGTGTTCATGTTCCTAGATTTATTATAGAAAATTTAAAAAGTACCATTAGAATAAAGAAAAAGTATTAAGTATTCTCTTTGAATTTTCACTCACTTAGAACAATATGCAGTTAATTTGGTATTTCTAAATCCATTATTAGAGAAAATTCAAAAAGTACCTTTCTAATATAGAAAAGTAGCATAAAGCCCCCACTTGTGGATTCCCAATCGGTCGGGATCATATAAGCTTTATTTCACAATTCTAAGTTCATTTGCGAATATAGAAAAAGTACCATAAAGACTCCCCCTTAAATTCTCACTTATGACCATATATGTTTAATTTTATGTTTCTAGGTCCATTATTATAGAAAATTTAAAAAGTACCAATATGCCCCCACTTGTAGATTTTCATTCGCTTAGGTCTATATAAGCGTTATATCATGTTCATTGGTGAAGAAAATACAAAAAGTACCATTCGAATAAAGTACGAAAAAGTACCAAAAAGTCTCCTCCTAGAATTATCATTCACTTAGGAAATTTAAAAAAGTACCATTATAATAAAGGAAAGGTATCACGAAGTATCCCCTTGATTTTTCACTTACTTAGTACCATATACGCTTAATTTCATATTTATATGTCCATTATTACAGAAAATTCAAAAAGTACCATTAGAAAACAGTAAAAGTACCAAAAGGCAGCCACTTGTGGATTCCCACTCACTCGGGTCCATATAAGCTTTATTTCATGTTTCTAGGTTCATTGGTGAAGAAATTACAAAAAGTACCATTCGAATAAAGAAAAAGTACAAAAAAAGTCTCTCCCTAGAATTCTCACTCACCTAGGACCATATATGCTTAACTCCATGTTTCTAAGTCCATTGCTATAGAAAAGTCAAAAAAGTTACCATTCGAATAAAGAAAAAGTACCATGAAGTGTCCGCTTGAATTTTCACTCACTTATTACCATATACGCATAATTTCGTACTTCTATGTCCATTATTACAAAAAAAATCAAGAAGTACCATTAGAATATAGAAATAGTACCAAAAAGCCCCCACTTGTGGTTTCCCACTCACTCGGTTCCATACACACTTTATTTCATTTTTATAGGTTCATTGTTGAAGAAATAACAAAAAGTACCATTCGATTAAAGAAAAGGTACCAAATAGTCTCCCCCTAGAATTCTCACTCAGTTAGGTCTATATATGCTTAATTTCATGTTTCTAAGTCCATTGCTATAGAAAAGTCAAAAAAGTACCATTAGAATAAAGAAAAAGTACCAAAAGGCAGCCACTTGTGGATTCCCACTCACTCGGGTCCATATAAGCTTTATTTCATGTTTCTAGGTTCATTGGTGAAGAAATTACAAAAAGTACCATTCGAATAAGGAAAAAGTACCAAAAAGTCTCCCCCTAGAATTCTCACTCAGTTAGGTCTATATATGCTTAATTTTATGTTTCTAAGTCCATTGCTACAGAAAATTCAAAAAAGTACCATTAGAATAAAGAAAAAGTACCATGAAGTGTCCGCTTAAATTTTCACTCACTTATTACCATATACGCATAATTTCGTTCTTCTATGTCCATTATTACAAAAAAATCAAAAAGTACCATTAGAATATAGAAAAAGTACCAAAAAGTCCCCACTTGTGGTTTCCCACTCATTCGGGTCCATATAAGCTTTATTTCACGTTTCTAGGTTCATTGGTGAAGAAATTACAAAAAGTACCATTCGAATAAAGAAAAAGTACCAAAAAGTCTACCCTAACTCACTTATTGCCATATATGCTTATTTTCATGTTTCTAGGTCCATTATTAAAGAAAATTCAAAAAGTACCATTAGAATAAAGAAAAAGTACCATAAGTACCACTCTAATAAAGAAAAACTGCGATAAAGTCTCCCCCTAAAATTCTCACTCACTTATTACCATATATGCTTAATTTCATGTTTCTAAGCCCATTATTAAAGAAAATTCAAAAAGTACCATTAGAAGAACAAAAAAGTACCTATAGTTCAGTTCTCACATTTTGGTACCTAAATATTATCCCCTTCTCCTAACTCTAACTTCACTCAGATACATATCAGCTAACTTTAATGTCGATAAGTGAAATAATTTAAAATATTAAAAAAAGTACCATTAGGACAAAAAGTACCAAATCCCCTTTTCCTCCTTGAACACCCCTCAAGTTTGAAATTTAAAAATATTCCATTTTGCCAAAATTGTTTCTGCTTAAAGACATGCCTCAAAAGATTAAAATCTGTGTTAATGTGCTCAAGAAAAATAAGTTTTAAAAAAAGTACCAAATTGTTTTCCCGGAATTGACCCAATATACAGTTTGGCAGTCGAGTTCCAAATAGCACTCTGTTAGTTAATTTTTGCATGAATCCAGGAACCAATGTTATAAATTTATCAAAATTGGCTAAAAATGTTAAATAAAATGTATTTTTCCGTTTTTACCCCCTTTTTGGTACCTTTTTTATCCCCATTGCGGTGTTAAAATTGTATTCAAATAAATTTCTGTATCATGGTGGGAGCTTATAAAAAAATATTTATATGTCTATTTCAATTTGTAGATAAACATAGTTTATGAAAAAAGTACCAAAAATAAACACAATTTTTATCCCTTAAGGGTGCGAATTTCCAAAAAGTACCAAACTTATATTTGTTATTTTTTTATAAGTAAAGAATATGATTTAAAATTTGTTTGTATGTTTATTGGTTTAAAAGATACGTATGGTGCCAAAAAAGTACCAAAATACAGTTTTTACCCGTTTTCTCCCCTAAAAAGTCCGAATTTTGAAAAAGTACCAGACACCTGTCAGCTTATTTTTTACATGGAGTAACATGGTATTGTAAGTTTTTTTGTATCTTTATTAGTTTTGAAGATATAAGGTTACCGAATTTACCCGTTTTTACCCTTTTTTACCCCCTAAACCTTAGAATTTCCAAAAATCCCTTCTTATCGGATCGTTTTGGGGAGGGAGGAACCCACAGTTAAAATTTCATGATTCTAGCTTCAGTCGTTTGGGCTGTGCGATGATGAATCAGTCAGTCAGTCAGTCAGTCAGTCAGTCAGTCAGTCAGTAACGTTACTCTTTTATATATATAGATTACATACCCTTTTTTTGATGTTTTTAGCATGAAACTGGTCTACGTACATATGTTGCTTTTAAGTATAATAATACTTGTGGATGTTTTGGATCTTTCAAGAATGTTGAAATTTGACTCTTTTAGCTTTATATGTATATACGTGATATTTAACGTTTTTTGTGAAAATATCTTAAAACTTAAACTTAAGTCAAACATATAAGGATAAAACTGAAAGAAGTTAATTTTCAATATCCTTGCGATATCACCAATATATCCTGGAATTTAGATAAACAAAATTAATGTCAACAAAAAGATAATTTTGTGTAGAATATCATTACAAAAATGCTTTTATTTTAGTCTCCATGTATGCAATATTCAACCAATAAGATAAAAACACGAAATAACCAAAAAATTAAAACAGCGATATTTTAAAAACAAAAGCTGCCCAAAAAAAAAAAAAAAAAACTAAAGGTAGTTTTGAAAATGAAATGTACCATATATATATGTTTTATCAATTACATTTTTCGCTGCACCAAACCAAAATGTAAATTTTTTGCCTCTGTGCTATTTATCCGTTTAACGTTCATGATACCAGTATGCATATATGTGAGTCTACGACAAATAATTCGGATTACCAAAATCAATTGGGGCCTATTACTTATTATTATTCCGATTCTTAGCAATATCAATAGAATATGTGAAAGATGTCATGATTTATATGTAATAAGTATATTTAAACAAGTAAGAGAACTATATAAAATAAAAATTTTAAATATTTTTAGGTAAACAAAATTTATTTTTTTTTTTTAAATTAAAAAAAAAAAATGTTTTCTATATTTTTTTTTTTTTTTTGGAAATTGGTTTTTTTAATTTTTTTCCAATTTTTTTTTTATGTTTTAAAATTTTTTTTTTTTTAAATTTATTAGTGAAAAAAATTTAAGAAAAAAAATTTTTTTGGTAAACAAAAAAATTCGGGTTAAAAAATATTTTTCCTGATTTTGACCCATTATAGGTTCAAATTACTATAGCCTTATATACATTGTTGCAATGGACTTTGAAATATCTATCATTAGATATCCATTAATCCATTAATGACTTAGTAATCCAGATATAGATAAAAAAATAGGCCAAAAATGGAGGTAGTCCCGGTTTTTTCCTTATATCTCAGCCATTTGTAGACCGATTTTCTCGATTTGAAATAGCGACCGAGCCGGAAGAATTCCCGATATATTGATGTATCAATAATGTTTGTAAGTTATTTGGAGGCTACGGAAAGTTGATTTCAACATACAGACGTACAGACGGACATGGCTATATCGACTTCGCTATCTATAACGATCCAGAATATATATACTTTGTGGGGTCGCAAATGAAAAATGTGGAAATTACAAACGGAATGACAAACTTATATATACCCTTGCCACTCATGGTGAAAGGTATAAAAAATAGCAAAATATTTGTTTGAAAAATATCAAATTTTGTTAAGGTTGTCTCACATTTTGGTTCGATTCTGCCCGTTTGCAACACCATACATGTGTGATCAACAAATAATATTTCACCCTACGTCCTTGCCTCAAGGCCCTGTCGTGTCTGCAATAGACAGACGGACGAACATAGATAGATCGTCGTAGAATTTTATAAGGACCCAGAATATACATATATACTTTTTGGTTCAGTATTAATTCTCCAATAGGTTAATTCTAATCTCTTAAGTTCATTACGAAATAAAAGTTCAAAGTGACTTCATCATATACATATTACTTAGAGACACAAAATTGACAATTGCCATCACACTAGATTACCTGAGATGTATAAAGTGATAAAGACATTGCAGACAATTACCATCTACAAGGAATACATTGATTACTTGTAAAATTGCTGAGTAGTTTTCGTTTTGTTCCTCTTTTAGATAATTTTAAATTATACTTACTTTATTTCGGTGTATGTTAAAGGATAAACATATAAATAACCTGTTAAATATAAAGCAGTATTCAAAAACCAACAAAATTTTGTTTATGGTAAATAAACAATAAAAACTGACTAAAGAAACAACATATTTTTCCGTTACAAGTCATAAAATTGCAGCGCCCACCTGTGTATTAAAAAAAAACAAGCTGCAAAAAGAATACTCTCACAGATATACACACAGCATCGACTAGCAACAGTGTGGCAGCAAACAGCAAACAAAAAAAAAAGGGTAAATGATTATCCTCTTCAGTCAGTTTATTTTGTCCTCAAACAAAGAGGGTGTATAATGTTTTAACGATTTTTTTCCGACTTATATGCTTTTTTTCTTCTTAGTCTACTACTCTACTCTTTTTTTAATAAATCAAATACCTTTTTGCTCTCTTACGTTCGAGTATGTGGGTAAATGTTTTTCACATTTTATTTCCCATTTTTTTGCGACTTGTTAAAATTGCTTTGATTTAAATCAGATTTTTTTGTGTTTGGTGATGTGTGAACATTCTACTCCTTTTCTTTTTTTTTTTTTTTTTTTGTATACAGTTGGTGATTTTTTCTTTCGTACAAGTAAATTTTTCTTCTTTACTTAATGAAAGGGTTTTTGTAAACATTGATTTACAATGTAATCAATATAAAAATGTTTTACATTTCTTTGAGTTGCTTGTAATTTGGTGAAATAAAATTTCAAGCAAATGTACAATTTTGATTGATTTCTTGTGCTTGGATGTATGTATGTGGCTGGGACTTAAATATTAAATGGGCTTTAAGAGGAAGAAATTGTGTGAATAAAAAAAGTTAAAACATAGGTTTGGTAACAAAGTATGGGAACTTAAATCGATCAAATTCGACTGTATGATTGATGTGGTATTTTAAGTGTGGGTGTGAGTTGAAACTTATTGAGATTATTGAATATTTTTCAAAATACTGATATGTACTCATATGTAAACATTATTTAATGAAGCTGTGTAATTAGGTATTGTATGCAATGGAGTTTAATAATGAGATTTTTTTTAAATATATTTTAAGTAAAAATTCTTAAACATTTGATCAGGAATAATTTATTTTCTTAATTTTGTAGTCACAAGGTCTCCTATCATGTCATATTGTCATAATGTTCTAATATTTAACGACTAAGCGGCTCGGCTTAACCGACTATTAGGTGTTCGGTGCAAGTATCTGCTGGTTGGTTACTAGGGTATTCAATAAATCGGGTTTCTGGATTAATCGGTTAATCGAGCAAATATTTAATCGGGGTTTAGATTTAATCGGTTAATAATTGGTTAATTTTAAATTATTCGATTAACCGAATAATTTTTTTTTTTTTAATTTTAAATTGAAAATGGAACCACAAATTTTGTATACTTATTTAAGCATTTTATAAATGAAAACAACAATATCATAAAAAATATAGAAATCATAACAATTCAACAAAGAAAGTAATAGCAAAAAAAAAAAAAAATATGGTATCTGAGATCCTTTTTTATACACATGTGAGTTTCTTCAGGATTTTAGTGAGATCTTATGAAATATGCTCTTGAAAAAGAATATAATTGAAATGTTTTCCTTTTAAACGATTTTTTCATTAGATTTAATAAAACTTGAGAAATCAAAAGTAAAGAATACCCAATTTCTCATATAAAATTCTGAAATATACCATTGCACAGTGGAAAATTTTGGTCATTTTCGGATCAAAAATCTGTAACTTTTGAATGGATGAGGATTTTTGTAATATCTTTTGTTGAATAGGTGGGACTTTAAGCTTTAATTTGCTTTTTTAATCTCAAAAATCGAATCATAATAAAAAAAGTAATGAACGATTAAAAATATATTTTTGATTTTTTTTAGTTTTTGTATAAAAGTGATATGTTAAGACAAGTTAAGGAGGGGTTTTTATGTACTTTTTCAGTAGTTTTAATAGTATTAACAACTGACATTTGTTAACAGCCGTTTAGCTTAGTTTTTTTTTTTTTTTTTGGAAAAATACAACCTTCGGTCCGAAGACTTTGAAGCCCCAATATTTACAAAGCCCAAAGGTTGCATTTTTTGAAAAACATGTTCAGCTACAGTAGAGTTAAAATAAAACTCAATTGGTAGCAAATGTATGATACTTGAAAAAAATGCTTTCGAAGTTTAAAGTTTAAAACCGTTTTCAAAGATTTTGAAACACCCTCAACATTTTGGGTTTTTTTTCAACTGTTTAAGGGTACGCCGTAGTACTTTAGTACCTCTAATTCACACTTTTTTAAAGCGATTTAAAAATTTTAAACAATTATGGAGAGGCAAGGAATTAATCTTTCATAAAATCTAAAAATGTATATTTCAAGAAATTATTTATGCCTTTATAAAAAGTTTAGCATTTTCTTTATTTTTTTTAATTTTTCAAATTCAACAATAGCTATTTTAATTTTTTTCTATGAAAACATACTTTTTGTGCACATTGTGCACATTACTTGTTAAAATCGGTTTATATTTGCAAAACTCTTTTGAAAAAAGTTCGAATAAATTAAAAACATTCCAACATTTTTATAGTTTTTTGTTTATAGGCAAGAATAGGCAGCTAGTTTTGATATATCTTTTAGATAATAAGTTAAACTTTAATCCTACGTTAAAACTAGTCAAAGTTGCGTAGGTAAGCCAAAAAACATTATACATTTTACATGAATAAATTTCAAATCTGTTAAGAATATATACAAAACTCATAACGAAAATAGAATCTGGACAAGATACCCTTTCCAACAAGGTAAAACAATCCTAAAACAAATAATTATAAATATTGAAACTACGCCCTTGAATATGGTATAATCTTAACTCCCCAAATCTTTAAAGTAGAAAGTAGTGTGTTCTGTCGCCATTTTCGAATACTTCTGTTGACATAATAACTATAATTTCTCCAAATAAGTATTGCTTGACATCTTAGGTTTACGATAGAATTTGTTTTATGGTTAATTTCAAACATTTGCCAAAATCAATTATGAGATGCATACACATTATATTATCCACTGTGCATTGGAGTCCTTTTTGGAGTTTTTCAGATTGGGAATACTTTTAATAGTTTCTGATAAATGACTCGTTTCGGTTATGTCTTTAGTTTCACCTATTATCATGTCGTCCTCCGACTCATTACAAAGTTAATCATAGTACATTCTAGAGAAAGGTTCTTTTACAAATTCCTTTCTTTCAACTTTTGTGCTATACTACTAGAAAACCACAAATTACACAGTTCCAGAAATATGGCAATAGAAAATGTCAAAATGGTTGTGGTTTAAAAAGAGAGACAAATATATATCACTCTTGTTGGCTATTGAAAATTGTATTTTTTGTTTCACTCTGAAAACCACTATTCAAAGGTTCGATATTACTTTTTTGAGAACAGTCATTTGTTTGATATTATTACAGATATGATCTGTGTGAGTTAAGAAATAGAATGTGTGTGCTTAAAACTATATTTCTATATAAACTGCAAAAAAAAAATATAAATTTCGGTCAATCGGTTAATCGACACAAATTAATCGGGTTATTTATTATTTGAAAATCGCTAATTTTAAATTATTCGAACAGTTAACCGACCAAAATTAATCGGTTAACCGATTAACGGTTAATCGATTGAATACCCTATTGGTTACGATAACACAATAAACAAAGCATAAAGAGTAGTATTATTTTAAGAAATTTTAGGATGACATGATAGGAGAACTTGTGAATCGACCAAATATGTTGGTATTAGGGAAATAGAGGCATTAATACATATAGTTTTCTTATTACCTACCCATACAGTTGTTTCGAATCTTTTCATTTTGGAAATAACTCGGTAGCTTATAGATATCTAAATGAAATTTCACATAGTCAATGCTGTGCAGAGTATGAAAACAAACAAGATATTTTGCAAAATGTACAAAACTAATCATGATTATTAAATTGTATTGTACAGGAGCAAAACCAAAATTTTTCAAGTGACAAAGAGAGAAAAACAAAACAATTAAATTTTCACTCATCTGCATTTTTTATTTATTTTTTTTTTTCTTTTGTTTTCGTACTCTGTTCTCTATTAATGTACGCGGAATTAAATTGCAAACAAAATTTTACACTGGCCAAAGAAAAAGTACATGAGCTATTAGTGTTTTAGGACTTATTTTGAATTACGTTATGTTTTGCCTGAATAGCTTGAAACCCCATTTGAAAATCTGGCTTTCAGTTATTTCAAAATGTTAACAAAAAAAAAACTACCTTGAAAAAATATTTGTAATTTCTTCCATATTTTATCTATTTTCATCGGAAAGAATTTATTATATTTTACATCAAGTGGACTTTTTTGGAAGTAAATAAACCTATTATTGATAAGATGCGCAAAGTAGATCATAATTTTCTGTACATGTGTATGACAAGCAGCCTGAAATTAATGAAAAAATGTTGTGAACCTAGTTTCACTGTATTGGTTGCTGTCCTGCTAGCCGTGGTTGACCGAAAAGGATTTATTTAACCTATACACTTAAGATATTCTTCAAATTTGTACTAAAATAACAAATCATGTTCTTGTAAAACCGAAACCGAAACAAAAAAAAAAAACACACACAATGGTTGCAATAATTTTTAATGTGCTTTTGTTCCAATATTTAACACTTAATGTGTCATCGTTTGTGGTTGTTGGCAACAAATGGCGCCACCATTATATACATTCTGTGTTACTATTACAATCATCTGTGTCATCATTGTTCATGTGCACGCAGTCTAACATTTATTTTCCTTTTTTTTCGCCTTTATAGCTGTTATTTCTGTTGACACATGCAGACATTCATATTGTTATTTATGATTTTAGGAAATAAATTTTAAAGTTTCATGAACATGAGAAAGTTGATTAAAGAAAGTCTTAAATTTCGCTTACAAAGCTTACATGTATCAACCCATAGAGCTATATGATGATTTTTAAAGTAGTCTAATTTCATTTGGAATGAATTTTTTAAGATGAAATTATGAAATTTGTTTAATTAGTTTTGTATGTATTTGAGGAAATTTGCTACAAGCTTTTATGTTATAAGTAAAATAGGTGATTTTTTATTAATTTTGAGATTTACCGATGTCAGCTTTTACCAGCAGCATTCTCATTAGCGAGACCTCCACTCCACAAATAACACTATTTTCATAATGTTTCTCTAAACAAGCGATTTAACTAACTAAACTAACAATGACATTAAAAATAATTACACACAGATAACTTCAATAAATGTTAAAATGAAAACTTAATTGTTAAGTCATAGTCACAGCAGTGAATACATACTGCATACAGTCACTGGTTCGCCTACAACCCTTCATTAACAATAACGCATGAAAGAAAAAAAAATGATTAAATTTATTCCAGCAGAAAAACCTAAATTTTCCGAGCATTTTTTTTAATAAATTTATAGAGCTGGTGGTGCTCAGAGTCTTGGCGTATGAATATTGCAAAGCAATACATTTGGGAACGATTTACTAGATCTCGTTTTCTTAGTTCTTTTGTATTTTTGGTTTTGCTATACGAAATAGAAACAAACAAAAAACCAAACAAATTATAGGAAGTAAGAAAAACGAACCAAAAAAAAATTTATAAAACGTATAAAAGTACTTTGGAGTGAAAGCAACAAAACGACAAAACACAAAAATGGCACAAAATAGCGACAAATATTTATCAGACAATGGGGAACAATTGAAAAAATACTGCAGTGGATTAAAATTATAGAGAAATAAACCGAAAAAAAAACACAACGAAATAGCGGAAAGCTAAAACAAGACACGATCTTAAAAACAAATTTAAAAATCTTGACATTTTAACAAATTTGGGAACCAGAAATAAATTTCGTTTTTGAATTTGAAACATAAATATGGATTTAATTGTTATTGTGGGAACTGGCTAAAATAAATTAGGTTTGTGGTATGAAAATTGAATAGAAATGTAAATAAATGCTTTTATAGAATTTATTGGTTAAATATTTGGTTCACAAAGTGCACAAAAAGGATTATTTGCTTTAATTATTTGCTAAATAAATTAAAGTACAATATATAGGTCAGTATAATTTATTTGCTTAATTTGTCTATCGACTTTTGTTTATGAAAGCTTTCCAAAAAGCATTTGTGCTAGAAAGTTGAAAATAAGTGTTATTCCAGCCCACAGTGGGACAGAATCAAAATTTTTTGGAAATAAATCTGGAATTTCTAAACGGTTAGTTCGATCAGGATAAAATTTGACGTGGGCGTAGCCAAGGAGTGTTCGAGTTCAAGTTAGTAAAATAGACCCTACAACTGCTCCATGCGCGGCGCTATTGGGGCTCAAAGTACGGTACCTTTGACATGTAAAATTTTTAATAAAAATAAAAAAATAATATTTTTTTTGTTTTATTTTTTGCAATATTTTTGAAGGACGGAGTTTAAAGTGGCATATTTTTGAATCTAATTGAGATATTGACTTGACATTTTTGTTATAAGACCAAAAATTAACTTATCTAAACAAAAAAAAATTGTTTAGAGAAATGTGGATCAAATAGCTCCTAATATTTGCAATCCTATCAAAATTTTGATACAAATTTTAGTTTTAGAAGCTCAATAAATATGTAATATGTAATAAAATCTTTATTTATTCACAAAACTCCAAGAAATTTTCAAAGTTTTCTAAAGTTTTCATTCTAAATATCAAAGTGTAAAAAAAATTGTCAAAAGGTTAAAGGGAATCCCGCAATTCCTAAAAATTACGCCACGTCTGGAGCATTTGTGGGGTCCATTTTAATAACTTAAACTCAAATACTCCTTGGCTATGCCAATGTCAAATTTTATCCTCATCGGACCAGCCGTTTAGAAATCCCGGATATATTTCCAAAAATGTTTGATTCGATCCCACAGTGCAGCCATGATTCCAGTGTCAAGCAATTGAATTATAGTTTAAGTAATCATCATTATTGTTTAAGTAATCAGTATCATTCTCCAGTAATTCAAACCAAATATTTTATATATGTATAATTGTTTATCGGCCTTTTCTTCAATTCTTATATATAATTTATATAGTTTCCTCTATACAGGGTTTCAAGGTCAGTGATTTTATGTGAATAAAACTTTTTCTTTTATATGAAAAATTTTAATTTTTTCAGTATCTAAAATATATAAAGTTTAAAGGATAATTTTATTTTAATTCAAACAAAATTCTAACAATATTTGAAAGTGCTTCATAGTTATTGGGTTGTGATGCCAGAACATTTATTTTTATAAGCTTAAGCGTAATTCGTAGTTTTATAAATTTTAAATTTAATATGAATTATAATGTTTTACTTTTTTATTTTGTATATAAAATTAGAAAAATTCATAAAAGCTTTAAACTGGTTTATATTGTTTTGAGAATGTTTCGGCAGAAAGGTATTGCAGCAAATGCACACGCATGTTCGTTGATAGCGTTCGGCATCTAGAACTTCATTTCCAGTGAAATAAATTCGAAGAAACTTCGCACCATCATTGGGAAGCGGCAGCAATGATCCAATTCTGTGGTACATATGAGCTTGTTTTTTAAAGGTGGGCATGAAGCCGACGTCATTTGAAAGCATGAATTGCTCTTTTTGCTATTTTGAAGTAAGTGTTTGGAAATTGGATTCTCACCGGAAATATAACTTAGAAGCAGCTCAGGTGGCTCAGTAATTGGTGGCAGAATAACTTTACCGTTCGAACAACACATTTCCGGGGATTCTTTAGGGAACTTCAAAATGCTGTATTATAAGCAATGTTTGTTTACTGCGTTAATCAGTATATCCTTGTGATTCCTGTAGTCATCAAACTTATTGTAATAAAATTCCGGCAACTATAAATCGATTCCTTCTCTTGATCGATTTGATTTTTATACGCCCCTCCGCCCTCAGATCGAAAACAAAAATCTTACTTCACATTGTTACACGCTAGGCATTTTCTGAAGATTCCGTGAAAATTTATTCAACATCGGTCCAGCCGTTTTTGAGTCCATACGGAATATACATACAAACATACACTTTTATATAAGTACATATGTATATCTGTGGACTTTTGATGAAACTTAAGTGTAATTTAAAAATTTGTCAGGAGTGCGCAAAAACTGTTGAGTTGATCGATAATTATTTCATTATTTGTCCTTTAAGAACTTTATTATTTGTCTGAAAGAAGTATACAAAGCTCTCGAAATTCTTTAAGGCCAAATAATAAAATATTTATCGATCCACTCAACAGTTTTTGCGAACTCTTGAACAATTTTAAAATTACACTTAAGTTGTTTTGTCAAAACTCCACAGATATAGATCAGAAATGAACGAAGTGATGAATTTTTTTTATTTTATATTTAGATGTAAGCAAATAGTATTCAAATTCTTTAATATCCAAAAAAATTACATCTTCAGTGGGTTTTAACAAAAAATTTAATTTTATCTTTAATTCCTTTCATTAGGGCTTTTATTGTGTCGTTTTTTACCATTTTGCAGGCAATTGTCCACTTTCCACCTGCAGTTTGATTATAATGTTTACATAGATGGACGGAAGGTTAGACGGATGGACGGGAATTTCTTAATCGATTCAGATTGATCCTGAGCAGATTGGTATATTTTTAGTTGGGTGTTGGGCCACGTTACAAACATCAGCACTAACTCAATATATCCTCCACACTATGGAGGTGTAGTATATAAAAACGTTTGTATATTAATATATTTTAGCTTAATATAAATTTTTTTATCTTCAATAAAATTTAACAATGAAAAAAGAAAATTAACGAATATTTTTTTACATTTATTAAAAAACAAAAATATTTATTAGTTTGTTTTATATGTTTTCTGAAATATAATCAACTTTCGAATCTGAAATATCGAAGTCACTTTCTGCATTGAGTAGTTCTTGTTCTTCATCTTCGTTCAAGTTTGCCATGTCGTAAGTAAAACACTTCTTTTTTATTAAAATAAACTGCACACAAAGTGAACAAAGCATTTGCAAATATTTGAGCTTCTTTACAACAAAAATCAAAAAAGGGGAATCCCATAATTATCTACTACATATTTACAGCCTTATGCATAAAAATTTACAAGAGCTTTATAAACCAATTATAAGCAAATTTTCATAAAGTTGTATTCATAAACGATTAATAGCTCAAAATACATTTGATAAACCTTTAATAAGTATACAAATTTTAAAGTTCGTTCGACCCTTCTTTAAACCTACTATAAAGTATTCTTTTTACATTTTATCTTGAAAAAAGGGAATTTTGAAGATAATTCTTTATAAATTTTCATTAATAGTCGATACTATTGCAATTGATAAACATAATTTTAACTCCGCTGGGAAATATGGTCCACTTTAATAATATAAGATTTTGTTCCATATTTCTCCGGCAGTGAACTACATGAGGTTCGCAAGTGAGTTTTATTGTCATTTTTGTAATTTATTGTTAACCTGTAACGGCATGTAGTAACTAAATGCGTAAACAATGTGGCAGAAGGTCCTCAGAATCTAATATACCCACTCCGGAATAACAATTATGTGTTTCCACATTGAAATTCATTAATTTTTGTTAAAATTTAACAAAATGACAATAAAAATAAATTAATAAAAGAAATTATAAAACAGTGATGTTTATTTTATCACAGAATATTCGTCATTCGAATACTTTTAATAATAATTGAACTTAAATATATAAAAACGTTTGTATATTAATGCATTTAAGCTTAATATACATTTACTAGAATCAGATATACATTTTTTATCAAAAAATTAGTTTTTATCTTCAAAAATGTATTATTACTAAAAACAAACAATGAAAAAAAGAGAATTAACGAATATTTTATCCTAATTGCAAGCAACACTAACAACGAAAAATGGGAAATAACAGAGAAGCATTGCCAGCATAGACAAAAACAGTACATTAGTTATTGTGCCTTTAACAAACGTTTATGAATACTATACTTTTATAAATGATTTTTAAAGCTAAAGAGTTTGTTAACAAATTTGTGTTTTAAATCTACAATAAGTTATTTTTATGCATATAGCCGTTAATCTATATTGATTAAAAAATAAAATAAAAAAGTGGGATCCCACACTTGTTTTTTACATTAGCAGTTTATATGGACCAAATGGTCCATTAACCCAACATTCATTAGTTTTTTCTAACCTAACAGCAGGGTTAAGCTGGCATCAGCGGCAAGGATGGTCGTGTATTTTCTCGAATATTCGCATATCGAAAATTTGTCGGTATTCTAAAAGTTTAGAATATGAAAATACATATACATATGTTTGTTAGGGTGGGTAGTTTTTTTTTAAATCGTATGGGGGAATGATTCTACAAAGAATTTCAAGCAACTTTGGCTTAAACACCATAGCTCTAAAATGGATTTTAACCTTGGGGAAACGCAAAAATAAGTTTTTTTTTTAATTTATAAAAGCTTCTTGTCCTATGAATTGGTGTCACTGCATGTATAATTAATATATATTCACTATATATTGCGTATACGCTAATGATAAAAATACGAATTAAAAAAAAAAATATATAAATTATATAGCATACTTTGTGCGTGATATATACGATAAATTTTAAAATAATTGTTTTCCAAAAAACTTAAATAAATCTGGCATTTCTAAACGGCTGATCCGATCGGGATAAAAATTGACGTGGACATAGCCAAGGAGTATTCGAGTTCAAGTTATTGAAATGGACCCCGCAGATACTCCAGGAACGGTGCTATAAAGGCTCAAATTAGGGTACCTTCGACATGAAAAATTTTTAAACACGTATCATTTTTTTGTTTCCCATCCGATTTAAAAAATTTTTGGAAAGAGCCTGGCTAGGTATTGAAAAAACATGCTTGCGTGTGCTATTTATCTCTTATATTTTCCGAGTTATAGGCATTTCAAAATTGAACTTTTAAAATTTTGCCATACCTTGGCTTTTTTTGAAAACCTTGATGTGATCTCTATTTACTCCCAAAGTATTTTTCCAGCCCCGAAGGAAATGTGGACCCCATGGGAAAAATTTTAAAAAATACCATTTTTGGGATTTTCGCTTCAATTTTTAGGAATTCCGGGATGTCCTTTAACCTCTTGACAAGTTTTTTTACACTTTGTGATTTAGAATGACAATTTTAAGAAACGTTGAAAATTTCATTGTGTTTTGTCAATAAATAAAGATTTTATTGCATATTACATATTTACTGAGTTCCAAAAACTAAAAATTGTATCAACATTTTAATGGGAACAATTTGATCCACATTTATTCCCAACTAATTTTTTTTGTTTGGACAAGTTAATTTTTGGTCTTACAAAAAAAATTTCAAATTTCTCAATTAGATTCAAAAATATCCCACTTTAAAATTCCGTTCTTCGAAAATATTTCACAAGCGCCAAGCGCTTTCCAAAAATATATAAATCTTTGAAAGCGGATGGGAAACAAAAAAATGGCACGTGTTTAAAAATTTTACATGTCGAAGGTACTCCAATTTGAGCCCTCATAGCGCCGCCCCTGGAGCATTTGTGGGGTTCATTTTAATCCCGATCGAGCCATCCGTTTAGAAATGCCAGATTTATTTCCAAAGAATGTTGATTCTGCCCCACTGTGTAATGTAACACACTTTGTTACACCAAAAATATGTATGGTTTCTCATATAGCAATTCTGTGAATAGTGAATATATAAGTTGGTCATTCCGTTTGAATTTCTAAATTTTTCATTCTGTATCGCTATAGATAACGAAGTCGATATAGCCATGTCCGTTTGTATGTTGACATCAACTTTCCGTGGCGTTCAACAGACTTACAAACTAATTCATACATTAATATATCATAGTTCCGGTTCTATAATCGATCCACAAATGACTTTTTTTAGATTACTAACCTAAAATGTTGGACTTGCAAGTTTATTTGGTACGGTTTACTGATATGTGTCACTGATTTTTTTTTTTTTTTTTCATTTCAAATTACAAAAGAAGATATGAGAATTCACCTTCAATTGTTCTTAAAAATTTTTGAATTTCCTCATATAAGTGGCGTAATGTTATTTTTATATGTATTTCGATATTCAGCATACGTATAAAAATTGGCGTAATTGTATTTTTATTTGTAAAAGTAATTTACTGAATGTTTCTTAAAATATTTTACATATATATTTCGAAGTTGAATTAAAAAAAAATTAATAAGAATATGTTAACAAATATGTACCTTTAATAACATCACATATGTTTTATAATTCTCAATATACATTAATATATTAAAATAAGAATTATCATACTGAAAGTAGCAATTTGCAGTGGCTTCATAAGAAGCTCTCTTTAGATTTTCATATTCTACTACACAGTAGTATTAATATTTAAAATCTTCCTACTTTACAGTTCATCAAAATATCGTTTCTTTTTAAACATTGATGGAAATCCTTTTTTTATTTTTAAAGATTTACCTCTGATGCAATCATCTGTGCAACATTTATGCAAAGCAGCTTGTATTTTTGTTTTAATTCATTTCGGAATAAGTTACAATATTTTATAGAGAATAAAAATCATTATGTATTTCTTGTTTTTTTAATATTTGTCCTTTTTTCAATAAACAAACAATTTTAAAACAAAAACATCAGATGGTGAACCAAAATAAACAAATAAGGACTGAGATCGTAAAATTCTTAACACACATTTTCATTAAAACTTTTAACCCAAGTATATTTTTTTTTTGTTATCAAGTTACATTTGTAAAGCATGTTTAATGTCAGTTATTTTCATTTGTTGTTAATCTGATTAAAATGAGTGACCAGAAAAAAGTGCGTACTAAAATTATTAAATATTTTCAACAAAACCCAACTTGGTCGTACAAAAAGTTGGCCAAGCATTCAAAGGTCTGCCGTCAAACTGTTTCCAATGTTATTAAACAGTACGGGGAGAAATTGTCCGTTGATATAAAACCTGGTTCAGGTAGAAGAAGTGATGCTTATAAAGCTAAAAAAGTAGAAAGAATTTACAAAAGAGCTCCCAACACATCCGGTAGGAAATCAGCCCGATTAGGTCAGTACTCGGCCTAATTAGTAGGAAAAGTAAAAGCCAATGAAGATTTAAAAGCATACAATGCTCAAAAATTTCCTGACAGGAATTCTGCTAAAAATTTAGAGGCCAAAGACAGAGCACGGAAATTGAAGTCAAATTTTATACAAAAAATATTCTTGTTGCATAATGGACGACGAAACGTATGTTCTAGCAGATTTTTCGCAACTTCCTGGTCAAAAATTTTATTTTGCAGATGCTCGTGGGAATGTTGAAGAAAAGTTTAGGACCCAAAAGCAGAAAAAATGTCCCAAAAAGTTATTGGTATGGCAAGCAATATGCAGTTAAGGCAAAAAAGCCAAACATTTTTTACAAAGGGCTATATAAATACCGAAATTTACATCAAGGAATGTTAAAAAAAGGCTGTTTCCATTCATGTCCACTTATTTTTGGCCTGATTTGGCATCTGTCACTATTGTAAGAAAGGTCTTGAGTGGTACAAGACCAATAATGTGGTATTTGTACCAAGAGAGGCAATTCCTCCAAACTGCCTGGAGCTGAGTCCCGTGGATAGATATTGGGATCTTAAACAGAGATGGACAACCTGTTCTAACAAAGTGACATAAAGCACTAAAAAAACCATAATGGAAGGATTTTCGATAAAGGTTCGAAATTTCATCATTAGTGATTAGAGCTATAAAAATTATTTTTTTTTTTAATTGTAACAATAATTTCAATCAAATAAAAAAAGATTCAAAACTGTAAGTTTTGATTGGTTCCACTTTTATTAATACATATGTATGTTAAAAATTTTTCGATCTCAGCCCTTAGTTGTGCGTATAAATAAAATCGGCAATTGGATACCCTATTCTGCATATATAAATTTTATTGGGAATTTTTCTAAAAATATTTTTCAAAATTTTAATATCATTCAAACTCCATTTTTTAATTGTCTACACCAACACTAAAACAGTTCGCGTTATTAATTTCTCCCATTGCACTATAAGTAATTTCATAAATTTTTGTGTCCAAAAATTTACAAGAAAATTGCTATACGGGGGTATTCAAGATCGCTGGTTTCTATTCTGAGGTAAAATTTTTCAGACTCAAAATGGCGGGAACTCTTCCATATAACTGAGATATTCTTACAAAAAATTCGCACTTTTTCCTTCACATAATCCGATTCCTCATTCAAAACATTGGCGCATTCAACTTTAAAAACAATGAAATTATAAACAACAGCATTCTTCTCCTCTTTATTTTGCTCATCCAACCAAACTTCAGCTAGTTTCCTAGCGGAGTCAATTTAGCCATGTCCGTCTGTCTGTCTGTCTGTCCGTCTGTCTGTTGAAACCAATTTTCTGAAGACCCCAGATATCTTCGGGATCCAAATCTTTAATAATTCTGTCAGGCATGCTTTCGAGAAGTTTCCTATTTAAAATCAGCAAAATCCATCCAAAAGTAACGGAGATATGAGCAAAAATCCGAGACAACCTCTATTTTTCCCTTATGTAACTTGGAAAAATATTTATTGACAAATTCTCTAAAATTTTCGATTTTTGTTGTATTGTAATCAGTGTTGCCAGGAGCTGGCAAAAAAAGAAGCTATATTGACTTCAAAAAAAGGCCAGAAAAAGCCAATCTGCTTTAAAAAAAAGCCAAACAAAAAAGCTAAAATATTATAAATTAAGAATTTAGTTTTATATTTATTTTTAAATAAAAAATTTGAAAATATGTTCATAAAATTCATAAAAATAAATAAAACAAGTAAGAAAGTATGGTCGGTCAAGCCCGACCATATAATACCCTACACTAAGTAAATGAGCAAAACCATTTTTCTTTCAAAATTTCAATAATTTATATTCGTGAGCGATTTTCGGAAGTGGGCCTTATATTGGAGCTATGACCAATTATGGACCGATCACCATGAAATTAAGTGGTGTGATTAATGTCTATATGAAAGTTATTTATGTTGCATTTTATGTGTATACCAACATTTTTAAGAGATTTATGCTCGTTAAAGTGATTATCGGAAGCAGGCCTTCTATGGGAGCTATGACTAATTATGGACCGATCGTAGTAAAATTTGGTGACATGAATTCTGTATATATATTCTGTATATATATTATTTGGAGAAAAACTTGTGTAGATACATATATAAATTAAACATTTATGACCGATAAAGTCCAATTTCGGGAGATAATTTGTATGGGGGCTAGGTGAAATAATGGACCGATTTCAGCCAGTTTCAACAGGCTTGGTCCTTGGGCAGAAAAAATGATATGTACCAAATTTAATCGAAATATCTTCAAGATTGCGACCTGTACTCTGCGCACAAGGTTTACATGGACAACCAGCCAGCCAGCCAGACGGACGGACATCGTTTAATCGACTCGGAAAGTGATTCTAAGTCGATTGGTATACTTTAAGGTGGGTGTTAGACAAATATTTTTGGGTGTTACAAACATCTGCACAAATCCAATATACCCTCCCCACTATGGTGGTGTAGGGTATAATTATAAAGGTACACTTCAGCAGCAAACAAAAAATAACATTAATCATTAATAATAAATAATAAATATACAAATATACATAAGCGAACAAAAACCTCTTAAAGCAATGGAAATAAGCTTTCTTTTGAGCAAAAAAAAAAAAAAAAATTAAAAAAAGGGCCCATTTTGGAAAAAAGTTTAGATTTTGCAAAAAATTTCAAAAATTGTATGTCTTGAGTTACAAAATATTTATTTTGATAGATATTCCACTCGAATCCAACTAAGCGCTCGAAAACCTCTTAAAGGAATGGACCTAAGCTTTCTCTTAAGCAAAAAAAAAAAATTAGAAAAAGGGCCCATTTTTAAAAAAATGTCAACAGTTTTAGATTTTGCAAAAAAAGTAAAAAATGTCTTTGTCCGAAAGATTGAAGAAATAGCTATGTAAACTATTTGGGACACATTTTGCTAATAACAATAGGTAATAAGTTACATGGATGAGAAAAAACACTTGTTTGGCCAAAATGTAAAATTTTGACCCCCCTCTAACTCAGAAAGTTTTTGACCGATCTTGTTGAAAAATTGTGTCTGAATTACTATCTAATAGAACTAACTATCGGAAGACATCGATTTCAAAAGGTTCATTTGATATTAAATGCCCCATATATATTTTTATACAGACAAAACTTAAATTTTGTTTTTTTTTTTTTAATTTAAGTACTAAGCATTTACTATTTTTCACATACATAATATATTTTTTTGGTTTTACGAGTACTATTTTAAATGTATTATTAACGGATGAAAAATCGATTTAGCGAAGAGTTTTCATATGAAAACCTTTGTCGCAATTGCTCAATTAGTTTAATTTGCCGTATTATTTTTTTCAGAATCGTCACTAATTAAACCGTTCGTTATTTTATTTCTGATTCTTCAAACTTGCATGAAAAATGTGGCGAAAACATTAAACAATTTTCAATTGGGGACGATAATGTATCAAATTCTTTGCATTGTATTACAATTTGAAAACACAAACTAAGGAGAAGAAATTTTAAATCAGAAAACAGCTTTGTTGGATCCGGTGAATTGCTTATTGGTTTAAAAAAAAATAATACACCAAATTATAATCAGTATATTAATCACTTAAATGTTTGGCTTTGAAGCATTGCTGGTTTGACCTCGAAGCACAGATTCACAATACGTTTAACGGCCTATCGCAAGCCTTCAAGAGTTTGTGGGGCTCTTGTCCATTATATAATGATGAATATAATGTGTAATAACAATTTTGTCTTGAAAGCGAATTTGCTAGACATTTATAGCTTTCAAATATAAAATACTATATTTAATTTTGAAACACTTGGTATTGGCAATTGTTATTTGTTCTTTTAATACTGCACAATTCTTGAGTATATTGAAAAGCTAAATGAAAAACAGTAAGTAATGAATTAAAATGAAAATATCTCACAAATATAAATTTAGCCTTTTTATTTTCTCCTTATCCTCGAAATTTTGGTTTTAGCTTCGTGGTTTTTTTTTAGCATTTTTTATTTAAAAAAGGCTATTATCAAATTAAAAAAAGGCTAGAAAAAAGCCACGAAGCTAAAACCAAAATTTCGAGGCTAGAGAGTAAACAAAAAGGCTAAATTTAGCCTCAAAAAGGCTAAACTGGCAACACTGATTGTAATAGATATTGCGCAAAACTGTTTTTGTGTTTTCGTAATTTTTTTTTTGTTGTGGCAAAACTGCAATATTTCTATGTGATTGTGACTGGTTGTAGAGTAAAATGAAATTATTTCCAACATTTTTATAAAATAGCCGCTGCTTTGACCACCATTTCCATAGTATTGGAGAAAAGGTCAAATGAAATAATTGTGTATGCCTAAATGCCACGGATTTTTTTTTTTTTTTTTTTTTTTTCAAGGAATATTGGTGATAATGATAATAGTCAAAAATAAAGTATATTTTAAAAGAAATAAAGTCGTCTTTACTTAAGAGTGGACTTTAGGTCTACAATAGACAAGTTAGAGTAAACTTCTGACGTTAAAGTCGGCTGTAAATATAAAACTAGCTGAAGTTGTTTTTAACTCATTTAGCAACAGCATCAGCTGTTCTTCGCCATGTAAAAAGTTCGACAAAAAGTAAAAAAATTTTAAGTTATAAGATATTGGCAGAGATTTTGCAATTATTGAATATTGAATCAATTAAATTAGTACTAAAAAAGAATAAATTTGATATTAATCTTTCCTTTTCTATTTTTCCACTATAAACTGTTTTTTTCTTTACTTTTCCGGTTACATTTATTGCTTGTCACTTTTATTTTTTTTTTTTTTAATTTTCTAAGTCAGCTGTTTAGCGATGCCACTTATCTATATTTTGTTGTATATTGTATGAAAACATTTTCTACATTTGAGGTGACAGCCAGTTAAAGTCGGTTCAGTTTAAAACATACTTTAATTTTGACTATAGTTAGAAAATAATAAAACGCGGGTTTTTATTTTAAAGTTGTTTTTAAAAAGAACCGACTTTATTGTTTGACTATGATTATGGGCCAATATGTTTAAAATATATTTACTACACCTATTTTTACTCGGGCTTATATTTTTTTCCAGATTTTTTACTGTTAAATATCAGCATTTAATGTATTTATATTGAAAAATATTTATAAATCGTTCATAGGCATAAAGAGAAATTTAATTTCGTTGAATGCTGTCAACTGAATGAAATATTTGTATTTTTACACTCTTCTTGTGTGTTTTGTTTACAATCGTGTTGTTTACGTGTAAATTGACGAAAATCTTCGTAACCTGAACAATATGAACGCACATCACTGTTATAAATATTTAAAAAAAAGAAATTTTCTTTGTACTTCTTTGTAAAATAAATTCTAAAGTTTTAACTTTTGCTTGTTGGCACATCGGTAAAAATGTATTTGGCTGTTTATAAAGTAAATTGAAATTTTCTACCAATAAAACAAGTTTACAAAAAAAATACAACTTTTTTTATTCATTAAATAAAACATATTCACATAGATCTAAATTTCATTACCAGTAAAAATTTACTGAATACTGCAATGCTAAATGCATTAGAAATATAATGCAGTGTGCCCATGTATGCATATACATTAGGGCTATAACCAAATTCTAGGCCTTGCACCACGCGATGGCAAATGTTGTTTTATTTACGACAACATTTTTTTCACATCATTTTAGAATAAACATCTCACCCATAAAACAATTTTTTAAAGTCATTTGTATTACTTTATTTATTTTTTATAGTAAAACAGCGGTTGATATATTTATAAATAAAAAAAATAAAAAAATTATCTCCAAACTTTACCGTGTTTTGTAGGTGAGCTTTTTTTTTGACATCCGCGAGAAAGTAGTACCATTTTTTTTATAAATTCCAATTGTCTATTCTACTATGTTAGGGTTAATTCACAAGGTCTCTTATCATGTCATATTGTCATAATGTCCTAATATTTGACAATGGTTTTTATTGCTTTCCAAGCAAGAAATGTCCAAAAATAATACTACTTTTGATGTAATGTTTATTGTGTTATCGTAACGAACCAACAAAGACCAACGTCGAATTCCTAAGAGTCGGTTAAGCCAAGCCGCCGAGTCGTGATATATTAGGACATTATGACAATATGACTGATAAGCAGTGTTGCCAGTTTAGCCTTTTTGTGGCTAAATTTAGCCTTTTTATTTACTCTTTAGCCTCGAAATTTTGGTTTTAGCTTCGTGGCTTTTTTCTAGCCTTTTTATACCCTACACCACCATAGTGGGGAGGGTATATTGGATTTGTGAAGATGTTTGTAACGCCCAAAAATATTAGTCTAACACCCACCTTAAAGTATACGGATCGACTTAGAATCACTTTCTGAGTCGATTAAACGATGTCCGTCCGTCCGTCCGTCTGGCTGGCTGGCTGGTTGTCCATGTAAACCTTGTGCGCAGAGTACAGGTCGCAATCTTGAAGATATTTCGATAAAATTTGGTACGTATCATTTTTTCTGCCCAGGGACCAAGTCTATTGAAACTGGCTGAAATCGGTCCATTATTTCACCTAGCCCCCATACAAATTACCTCCCGAAATTGGAATTTATCGGTCATAAATGTTTAATTTATATATGTATCTACACAAGTTTTTCTCCAAATAAGTTTTATATATACAGAATTTATGTCACCAAATTTTATTACGATCGGTCCACAATTAGTCATAGATCCCATAGAAGGCATGCTTCCGATAATCACTTTAACGAGCATAAGTCTATTAAAAATGTTGGTATACACATAAAATGCAACATAAATAACTTTCATATAGATATTAATCACACCACTTAATTTCATGGTGATCGGTCCATAATTGGTCATAGCTCCCATATAAGGCCCACTTCTGAAAATCGCTCACGAATATAATTTATTGAAATTTTGAAAGAAAAATGGTTTTGCTCAGTTACTTAGTGTAGGGTATTATATGGTCGGGCTTGACCGACCATACTTTCTTACTTGTTTTAATTTGATAATAGCCTTTTTTTAAATAAAAAAGGCTAGAAAAAACCACCAAGCTAAAACCAAAATTTCGAGGATAAGGAGAAAATAAAAAGGCTAAATTTATATTTGTGAGACATTTTCATTTTAATTCATTACTTAATGTTTTTCCTTTTGCTTTTCAACATACTCAAGAATTGTGCAGTATTAAAAGAACAAATAAAAATTGCCAATACCAAGTGTTTCAAAATGAAATATAGTATTTTACTTATATCTGAAAGCTATAAATGTCTAGCAAATTCGCTTTCAAGACAAAATTGTTATTACACATTATATTCATCATTATATAATGGACAAGAGCCCCACAAACTCTTGAAGGCTTGTGATACTCGATGGCTGTCATTTGAAATAGCCGTTAAACGTATTGTGAATCTGTGCTTCGAGTTAAAACCAGCAATGCTTCAAAGCCAAACATTTAAGTGATTAATATACTGATTATAATTTGGTGTATTATTTTTTTTTTAAACCAGTAAGCAATTCAGCGGATCCAACAAAGCTGTTTTCTGATTTAAAATTTCTTCTCCATAGTTTGTGTTTTCAAATTGAAATACAACGCAAAGAATTTGATACATTATCGTTCCCAATTGAAAATTCTTTAATGTTTTCGCCACCTTTTTCATGCAAGTTTGAAGAATGAGAGATAAAATAAAGAACGGTTTAATTAGTGACGATTCTGAAAAAAATAATACGGCAAATTAAACTAATTGAGCAATTGCGACAAAGATTTTCATATGAAAACTCTTCGCTAAATCGATTTTTTATCCGTTAATAATACACTTAAACATGATGCTTCTAAAGCCAATAAATAGAAAGCACTTTCAAAAGAGCTCCCAAAACATCCGGTAGGAAAGCAGTCCGATTATCACAGTACTCGGACTATTTGGTACGAAAATTTACAGCCAATGCAGGTTTCAAAAAGTTCCTGAAAAGAACGCTGCTAAAAAGTCTGAGTACTGTGACAACCGGGCTGCGAAGGTATGTTGTAGAAAAGTTTATGATCCAAATGCAGAAAATTTTACCAAGAAGTTCTTGGAAGGGCAAGCAATATGCAGTTGCGGCATAAGAAGCCAAACAAAGGGCTCAATAAATACCAAAATTTAGATCAAGTATGTTTACCAAAAAGGATGCTTCCATTCATATGATTTCTTAATGTGTCCACTTATTTTTGACCTGATTTGGCATCCAGTAACTATGGTAAGCAAAGTCTTGAGTGGTACAAGAACAATAATGTGGTATTTGTACCAAGAGATGTAAATCCTCCAAACTGCCTGGAGCTAAGGCCAGTGAAAAAACACAGAAAACACTATGAAAACCTTAAAGGTAGGGTTTCCGGAATAGGTTCATAAATTCCTCGCTAGTGATTAGAACTATAAAAATAATATTTTTTGTAAGTTGTAATAATAATAAAAATAAACATTTACGTATGTTAAGATTTTTTCTATCTCACTCCTTAAATACCTCTTTTCCCACAATATTGCATAAACAAAATGGTCGAGTGAAGTAATTTTGTATGCTTTTACTACCAATGATTTTATTTTTTTCAAGGAAAATTGGCGATTAAATTTTAAAACATATTTAATACTCGTGATTATTTTCGGGCTTATAAATGGTTAACATATTTTTTTTTCCAGAGTTTTTACTTTTAAATATCAACATTGGATGTATTTATGTATATTGAAAAATATTTTTAAATATTGTAAAATTGATTATTTTTTTGATCTTTTTTTTAACCTGCTAGTGTAACCTGCTAGTTATGTAAGTGTTAGTTATGGATACAAAGGTATAAAAGTTACACAGTTAAGTATTCATGAAACAATTATTTTTATTTAATAGAATGATTTTTGCACTGACTGAGTTTATAAATAATGAGCAATATATTCGTTTTTGTTTTGGTGTGGTACTTCTTAATATTAGTTATTATAAAATATATGATTTATACCTAAAAATGGTGAGCTGCTATTACAGCAGTGTTTTTGTTGTTCTGATAATATAGTTATTTAAAGGTTTATGAAAAATAGTGTTACTAAAAGTATTAAGTTTATATATTTGCAGATTTTAAATTTAACAAAGGTTTATAAAAAAATTGTTTTGTGGGCGGAAACAACATTTTGTACCTCACACTTTCAAATTTATTCATATTTGAAACACGGATTCTCTGTAGTAATCCAAAGGTTGAAGTTTCTTA
Organism: Calliphora vomitoria; assembly: GCA_942486065.2. NCBI lineage: Eukaryota > Metazoa > Arthropoda > Insecta > Diptera > Calliphoridae > Calliphora > Calliphora vomitoria. The sequence goes on along the minus strand of OW818029.2, from coordinate 49,339,441 downwards.
AAATTGGTTTGGAGGTTCAAATTTAAAATTTTATATAAGAATTGTTAACAATTGTGCAGTTTTATTTATTAAAATGAGCCCATCAAATGTTCCAGGGGCGGCTTTATGAGGGCTCAAAATTGGGGTAAGTCGGCATGTAAAATTTTTAAACACATGCCATTTTTTTGTCTCTTATCCGATTTCAAAGATTTTTATATTTTTGGAAAGCGCTCGACTAGGTCCAAAAAATATGCTTGCATGTGCTATTTAACGAGAGAGATCGAAAACTTCTTAATATACATATATGTTAATAAAAACGAAACCACTAAATTTACAGTTTTAATTATTTTTTATTTATTTGATTGAAATTATTATTACAATTTTCGGAAACCCTTTCATTGACGTTTTTATAGTGCTTTCTGTCACTTTGCTCGAACAGGTAGTTCATCTCCGTTTAAAATCCACCACAATTTTGGACACCTTTTTTGTGCTCTTCAATTCTCTTTTAACAAGAGCCCAATATCTCACCACTGGCCTTAGCTCCGGGCAGTTTGGAGGATTTGCCTCTCTTGATACAAATACCACATTATTGTTCTTGTACCACTCAAGGGCTTGTTTACCATAGTGACAGGATGTCAAGTCAGGCCAAATATAAGTGGACACATTAGGAAGTCTTATGAATGATAGCAGCATTTTTTGTAAACATTCCTTGATGTAAATTTCGGTATTTATAGAGCCCGTTGTAACAAATGATTGGCTTCTTTTGCAGCAACTGCATATTGCTTGCCATACCAAGAACTTTTTGGGAAATTTTTTCTGCTTTTGGGTCCTAAACTTTTCTTCAGCATCAGCAACATACAATTTTTGACCAGGAAGTTGAAAAAAATCTACCAGAACATATATTTCGTCATCTATTATGCAGCAAGAATATTTTTTTATAAAACTTGACTTCAATTTCCGTGCTCTGTTTTTGGCCTCTAAATTTTTTGCAGCGTTCCTGTCAGGAACTTTTTGAGCCTTGTGTGTTTTTAAACCTGCATTAGCTATAACTTTTCGTACCAAATAGTCCGAGCACTGAGCTAACCGGGCTGCTTTCCTACCGGATGTGTTGGGAGCTCTTTTGAAAATGCTTTCTATTTTTTTGGCTTTAGAAACATCATGTGGACCATTCCTCCTACCTGAACCAGGTTTTATATCAACGGACAAGTTCTTCCGGTACTGTTGGAAAAAGTTTGATAGCAGACCTTTGATTGTTTGGCCAACTTTTTGTAGGTCCAAGTTGGGTTTCGTTGAAAATATTTAATAATTTTAGTACACACTTTTTTCTGGTCACTCATTTTAATCAGATTAACAACAAATGAATATAATTGACATTAAACATATTAACTGACATGTTTTACAAAGGTAACTTGATCAAAAAAAAAAAAAATCAAATAATACTTGGGTTAAAAGTTTTAATGAAAAACGTGTGTTAAGAATTTTACGATCTCACTCCATATCTCTTATACGGGGTTGTTATAGAATCCAATCTTTGTCGGAATCGGTTTGGAAAACGACAAGAAAAGTACATTGATCTCGTGAAATCGAAAGTTATCGGTTTTACATTCGATCTAGAATTAAACTCTTTCGGTTAAACAACAAATTGCATTGGATTCCATAAGTCAAATGTACCATTTTTGTCGTTTTCAAAACCGATTCCGACAATAATTGGATTCTATGACAACCCCCAAAAATTTGCGAGATATAGGCATTTCGAAATTGAAATTTTCAAATATAGGGCATACTTTTGGACTAGTAGCAAATGACAACCCCCAAAAATTTGCGAGATATAGGCATTTCGAAATTGAAATTTTCAAATATAGGGCATACTTTTGGACTAGTAGTAGTGGCCTTAACTCTTTTTTTCTTTAACAACAATTTTATCCACATTTAATCCACATTTTATCCACATGTTAATTTTTGGTCTTACAATAAAAAATTTAGATTCAAAGATATGCCACTTTAAAACTCCGTCTTTCAAAAACATTGCACTAGTCGAGCGCTATCCAAAAATATAAAAATCGGATGGGAAATAAAAAATAGCACGTGTTTAAAAATTTTACGTGTTGAAGGTGTCCTACTATGAGCCTCCATAGCGCCGCCGCCGCAGCATTTTAATAACTTAAACTCGAATACTCATAGTCTAGGCCTACGTAAATTTTTATACCGATTGCACCAGCCAAAGGATTTTCTTCAATTACACTGTGCAACAAATGAAGACTTTTGGAAAAACACAAGATCATGACAGTATAGGTTCGACTCCACTACCAAAGGGTTAAACCCTATACTCAGTTTGTCCATTTTGGTGATCAATTTTTTTTATGGGCCCCCAAAGTTTCTGAAAATCAGTGGGGCCTCTAAAAAAGATGTCATCAGTTTTTGGCTAACAGCGAATTCAGACTTTGTGATACGGCTTAACTTTATATGGCAATAATATAGCTAAGAGTCCGCCAAATAAATGTTGTTAAAATTTTTTCCCAAAAAACTGCGTTTTCGTGAACTTTTGTTGAAAAAATATAGGAATAAAAATTTTTTTTTTACTTTTTTCACAATAACTTCCAGGAACTCCTAAGTTTTCACTAACAATATTTAGCAAAGTTGTAGCTACGGTAAATCTGAACAACTCTTGTGAACATATCAATGCAATCTGAACGTTTCTAGGTACTCTAAATAGCGTATTAAAATCACTTTGCCCCTTATATATTTTCGTTTTTAACTAGATAGACTATACTTTTTTTAGTATTTAATATTTTAAGGTTTTATTGTTGTTTTGTCTGGTTTTAGTTACTGTTATTTCATTAAAATTAAATGCAAATGAATAAATTTAAAAATATATATTTTACTAGCTTGACCCGGTGCGCTTCGCGACCCCTGTCATAGTAAAAAAATATGTAAGGATTTTATAAAAAAAAAATCGGTTTTCCCCCTGTTTATCCCTTTCTGGTCCAAGTATTGAAAAAAGTTATAGCCTATTGACGCTTTCAAGTAAGGATCTATCTACGTTCAAAATTTCAATAAAATCGGTTCAGCAGTTTAGGCGTGATGCTCAAACAAACAAACAAACTTACAAATATAGATTATCGTGCTTAGTTTTGTACTTGCTTAAATTGTACTTGTTTTAATTTATTAATTTTAATCAATGAGGCATTGTTTTTATATGTTGCGAAATTTATTAAAAGTACTTTTATAAAAATACATCGTGTTGTGTAATTTCAATAGTTTGAACAATATAAAACAATAAAGATAAATTTGATAAAAATCTATTAAAACGAAAAACATTGTGGTTCTTAAAGAGTGAAAATGAGTAAGTGCAAATGTAATATAAATAATTTTTGTTATTATTGTGGTACTTTTATACCAAAGAGAAGAAGACGTAGCTTTACTAAAGAATTTAAAAATGCATACATAAAATGTTACAAAAAAAAAGTAATTGGAAATAAGAAACTTGCACCCAATTCAGTATGCATATTATGTTATTCTGATCTATTTAATTGGCAAAAAGGTAAGTGAGCGTTTCTCCGCTTTGACGCCCCTATGATTTGGAAAAATCCGGATAGGAAACATAATTCAGAGAATTGTTACGCATGTAAAAATACATTACAACGGATGAGTTCTAAAAAAACAAAAACTTTCCAATACCACTCTGTTCCTAGCGTCCAACTAGTAAAACTTAGTTCAACAGACGTTCCACCCAAACACCTTGAGACTAGTAAACAATTTACGTCAGTTTTTAGAGGCAATAGCGAAGAATGGGAGTATCAATATCATTATGATCCGGGACCATCTGGTTGCCCAATATTGATCACGCAAGACCGGCTTGATTTCATCATTTCCAAATTGGAGCTATCGCAACGCAAATCTGGAGAGCTTGCCGTATTTAAAAAAAAAAAAATATGTTGGTGCCTGAATTTAAAGTCACCAGATATAGCAAACGACTGTCAGATCTCCAAAGATGTTTCACTATTAACGACACCAAAACATTTGCATTCTGTAAGGACACAAAAATGCTTATGGAACAAATGCAAATTGCATATGATCCCGATGATTGGCGATTGTTTATAGACAGTTCAAAGCAGAGTCTAAAGGCTGTGCTTTTACATCGAACAAATAAAAAACCTTGTGTTCCAATAGCCTACAGCACCGATACAAAGGAAACATATGAAAAAATGGAGCACATTTTGAAAGTAATAAAATACGACGACCACAAGTGGCGTATTTGTTGCGATCTTAAAGTAGTGGCAATGTTCTACGGACTACAGGGTGGATACACAAGATATATGTGCTTCCTATGCAATTGAAATTCCCTATATAAAGGAAACCAGTACCAGAATCATACATGGGAAAATAGAGGAGATTCCAAGTTGGGAGAAAAGAATGTTTTGCAAAAAGCACTAGTGCCAATTGAGCGCGTTTTAATGCCGTTTCTTCACATCAAACTCGGAATTGTTAAAAATTTTATAAAAACTATCGTATGTAATAAGGACGATCCTGAACATGCGGTTGCAGTTTTTAACTTTTAAAGAAAAAATCACTTTTGACAAGTTGAAAGAATTGCAGATGTTCGTAAATATATAGACTATTTGTATTTAATGATTTTTTTCAGGCGTGCTTAATGGTCCGGATATTCGCAAATTAATGAAAGATGAACGGTTCGATAACATTTTACTCGACGCGGAAAAGATTTCCTGGAGTTCAATAAAAGAAGTAATAGCCGGCTTCTTGGGAAAACAACGCTCACAAAACTATGAGCAATCAGTAAAAAACATGTTGACAGCATTCGAAACAATTGGTGTACATATGTCGTTAAAAATCCATTACTTGCACCATCATTTAGAATATTTTAGCTAGAGTTGGGGGGCATAATTGTTCTTTTTACTGATTGTACATTTTTGTTCACAACAAATAAATGAATAGGTTTGTTCTTTCTGTTCAGTTGTAAATTTTTAGTCTGCGGTGTTTGGCTGAACTAAGTTATCGAATAATTTCTCAGTGAATGTATTTACAGCTAGATGACAACTGCTTTCGGAAACAAATTTTTTTAATAATGATGAAAACATTTTTAATAATGCGATACAGAAATTTCAAACGAACAAAAAATTAAAAGAACAATAAGACTGAAACCCTTCACAATGTTCAATTGACTGAATTGTTCAACTGAACTTGTTCGTTCATGAACAACCCAACTCTAGAATAGTTATTTCTCTCAACAATATTTATTTTACATTTTATTCATTAGCATTTAAAAATTATTAAGAAGTTGGCAAAACATTGCAAGTTTTAGAAACTACATTTCATTACCTTTCCATTGATATATAAAACATTATATCTAATTCTTTATTATACTTTAAAATAATGAATGGAATTCAAACACCTTGTAAAAAATTCTCTACTATTTTGTTCAAATCAAAGACTGCTTACTATGCACTTCTCATTTTTTCATGCACCCTGTATTATATATGTTTCTCTTTGGTTTATTGCATGTGCGAATATTTAAAGTGTGCTTAAGTAAACTTGTATTAACCTAACATTCAACAAATTTTATGACCTAATGCGCGTTCATAAATTTGCAATTGTTAGGTTCATAGACTCCATGGCAGAGAATTTTCATTAAAAAAAAAAAATAATTTTTCACAAAAATTTTTTTTTTTAACAAAAAAAGTAATTTTTTACTAAAAAAGTATTTTTTTACTAAAAAAGTAATTTTTTACTAAAAAAAGTAATTTTTTACTAAAAAAGTAATTTTTTACTAAAAAAGTAATTTTTTACTAAAAAAGTAATTTTTTACTAAAAAAGTAATTTTTTACTAAAAAAGTAATTTTTTACTAAAAAAGTAATTTTTTACTAAAAAAGTAATTTTTACTAAAAAAGTAATTTTTTACTAAAAAAGTAATTTTTTACTAAAAAAGTAATTTTTTACTAAAAAAGTAATTTTTTACTAAAAAAGTAATTTTTTACTAAAAAAGTAATTTTTTAGTAAAAAAGTAATTTTTTACTAAAAAAGGAATTTTTTACTAAAAAAATAATTTCTTACTAAAAAAGTAATTTTTACTAAAAAAGTAATTTTTTACTAAAAAAGTAATTTTTTACTAAAAAAGTAATTTTTTACTAAAAAAGTAATTTTTTACTAAAAAAGTAATTTTTTACTAAAAAAGTTATTTTTTACTAAAAAAGTTATTTTTTACTAAAAAAGTTATTTTTTACTAAAAAAGTAATTTTTTACTAAAAAAGTTATTTTTTACTAAAAAAGTTATTTTTTACTAAAAAAGTTATTTTTACTAAAAAAGTTATTTATTTACTAAAAAAATTATTTTTTACTGAAAAAGTTATTTTTTACTAAAAAAGTAATTTTTTATTAAAAAAATTATTTTTCATTAGAAATCGATTTTCAATTTAAATTTAAAATATAAATTATTCGGTTAATCGAATAATTTAAACTTAAACAATTATTAACCGATTAAATCTAAACCCCGATTAATTATTTGCCCGATTAACCGATTAAAGCAGAAGCCCGAATAAATGAATACCCTAGTGAATAAAAAGTGTTAATTTTATAGTGAAAAATAAATTTTGTAACAAAAATTCACACTGTTTAGGAAAAATAATTTTTTTTTTTTTGGAAAAATCTAATTTTTTTTTTTTTTTTTTTGGAAAAATCTATTTTTTAATAAAAAAATCTTTTTTTAGTAAAAAATCTATTTTCTAGTAAAAAATCTATTTTCTAGTAAAAAAATCTAATTTTTAGTAAAAAATACTTTTAGTTGAAAATTACTTTTCTTAGTAAAATTTACTTTTTTAGTAAAACAAAAATTTTTTAGTAAAAAATTACTTTTTAGTAAAAAATTACTTTTTTAGTAAAAAATTACTTTTTTAGTAAAAAATTACTTTTTTAGTAAAAAATTACTTTTTTAGTAAAAAATTACTTTTTTAGTAAAAAATTACTTTTTTAGTAAAAAATTACTTTTTAGTAAAAAATTACTTTTTTAGTAAAAAATTACTTTTTTAGTAAGAAATTACTTTTTTAGTATGAAATTACTTTTTTAGTATGAAATTACTTTTTTAGTAAAAAATTACTTTTTTAATAAAAAATTACTTTTTTAATAAAAAATTACTTTTTTAATAAAAAATTACTTTTTTAATAAAAAATTACTTTTTTAATAAAAAATTACTTTTTTAGTAAAAAATTACTTTTTTAGTAAAAAATTACTTTTTTAGTAAAAAATTACTTTTTTAGTAAAAAATTACTTTTTTAGTAAAAAATTACTTTTTTAGTAAAAAAAATTTTGTTTAGTAACAAAATAAATTTTTGTTAAAAAAAAATTTTTGTGAAAAATTATTTTTTTTTATGAAAATTCTCTGCCATGGAGTCTATGAACCTAACAATTGCAAATTTATGAACGCGCATTAGGTCATCAAATTTGTTGAATGTTAGGTTAATACAAGTTTACTTAAGCACACTTTAAATATTCGCACATGTAACTGTCATAAAAAACAATAAACCAAAGAGAAACATATACAATAGAGGGTACATGAAAAAATGAGAAGTGCATAGTAAGCAGTCTGTGATTTGAACAAAATAGTACAGAATTCTTTACAAGGTGTGTGAATTGCATTAATTATTTTAAAGTATAATAAAGAATTAGATATACTGTTTTATATATCAATGGAAAGGTAATGAAATGTAGTTTTTAAAACTTGTAATATTTTGGCAACTTCTGAATAATTTTTAGATGCTAATGAATAAAATGTAAAATAAATATTTTTGAGAGAAATAACTATTCTAGGGTTGGGTTGTTCATGAACGAACAAGTTCATTTGAACAATTCAGTCAATTGAACAATGTGAAGGGTTTCAGTCTTATTGTTCTTTTATTCTTTTTGTTCGTTTGACATTTCTGTATTGCATTATTAAAAATGTTTTCATCATTACTAAAAAAATTTGCTCAACTCTAAACTATTCCGATGTCGGAAACATTTTCATTTCATAATTTTTTAGTTTCGACTTTCAATGACTCATCATCGATCTGCAATGACGTTCAAACGTAAAATGAATATTTTATGTTTAATTTAACAATTCTCATTAAAGAATTACCTTAAATAATAAAATTTTTAGTAAATGTAACACTTTACACAAATTAACTATTTTGCAAACATACATAAGCCTGATAAAACTCGTTGGCACAGCTTGGAAAAAAAAAGATAAGATGATTGCTTAAGCATATCGCAAAGAAATGTCTATACTGTATTCGGTGGGGTATTCCCTTTGGGATTTTAGAAAAAATAGGCTAAATAAGAAATTTCGACACAAATGTCGTATCGCAATGAAATTTCTTACGTACACATTTTGGTACCAAATGTAAAGTCGTAAATAAAATTACGATTTAGGAAAAGCAAATGCAATTTCCAAAAAGCAAAAAAAAATCCAATGCAGTTTTTCGAAGAAAAATTCTACATTTTCTCAATTTTAAAATTGATTAATTTTGTAATATTTTTTATTGGTTAACTAGCAGAAAAAATTCAAATTAGCACACACAAGCATGCTTTTTATAGATCTAACAGAGGAATGTAATAAAATCTGTGGGTATCAACCAGAGCGGTAAATGAATCATTCATTCTTGAATTAATTCGCGAATCATTCAAACAAAAAAAATTAATTGAATTAAATTTTAGTCAATTCAAATGAATTTGGTAAAAATGAATTGCAACTCATTTCCAATTCATTTAAAATGAATTGATTTTGAACTAATTCAAATGAATTATAAAAAAGAATTAGCCATTAATTTCCAAATCATTTGAATTGATTGAAATTTTAATTGATTTTGTACGTAAATCTACAATAAGCATCACTGTTGTTTTGTTATTCAACTAATTTTTTATGTAAAAGACAGCAAGCATTGCATAAAATTCTTAGATTTAAACTTTTTTGTTTAAATAATATCATATTTGTATATTGTGGAAAATTTCTTTTTTGAAAAAATTTCAATCGAATTTTAAAGATTCTAATGTCTTTGAATTGTCAAAGATGGCTTTGATTAAAGTTTATTGTTTGTGATTGAGAGTCAATATTTTGTTTAAAGTTTCTTGTGGTTAATCAAAAAATCACTAATTTCTATATGTATTTAGAAATATATATATATATTTTGACCGATACAAGTAAGTATCGATGCTTTTTGTTCGATACCGAGAAGATATCGATACTTTACTACCGATACAGTATCTGACAACCAGTGTTGCCAGGAGCTGGCAAAAAAAGAAGCTATATTGACTTCAAAAAAAGACCAGAAAAAGCCAAACTGCTTTAAAAAAAAGTCAAAAAAAAGCTAAAATATTATAAATTAAGAATTTAATTTTATATTTATTTTTAAATAAAAAATTTGAAAATATGTTCATAAAATTCATAAAAATAAATAAAATTATAAAGGTACACTTCAGCAGCAAACAAAATATAACATTAATCATATATAGTAAATATACAAATATACAAAGGCAACCAAAAACTTCTTAAAGCAATGGAAATAAGCTTTCTTTTTTGCAAAAAAAAAAAAAAAAAATTAAAAAAGGGGCCCATTTTGGAAAAAAATTTAGATTTTGCAAAAAAATTTCAAAAATTGTATGTCTTGAGTTACAAAATATTTATTTTGTTAGATATTCCACTCGAATCCCACTAAGCGATCAAAAACCTCTTAAAGGAATGAACCTAAGCTTTCTCTTGAGCAAAAAAAAAAATTTAAAAAAGGGCCCATTTTGAAAAAAAATGTCAACAGTTTTAGATTTTGCAAAAAAAGTCAAAAGAAATGTTTTTTTCCGAAAGATTGAAGAAATAGCTATTTGGGACACATTTTACTAAGAACAATAGGTAATAAGTTACATGGATGAGAAAAAACACCTGCTTGGCCAAAATGTCAAATTCTGATCCCCTCTAACTCTGAAAGTTTTCGACCGATCTTGTTGAAAAATTGTGTCTGAATTACTATCTAATAGAACTAACTATCGGAAGACATCGATTTCAAAAGATGGTTCACTTGACATTAAATTACCCCATATATATTTTTATACAGACAAATCTTAAATTTTGTTTTTTTTTTTTAATTTATGTACTAAGCATTTACTACTTTTCACATACATAATATATTTTTTTGGTTTTACGAGTACTATTTTAAGTGTATTATTAAAGGATAAAAAATCGATTTAGCGAAGAGTTTTCATATGAAAATCTTTGTCGCAATTGCTCAATTAGTTTAATTTGGCGTATTATTTTTTTTCAGAATCGTCACTAATTAAACCGTTCTTTATTTTATCTCTCATTCTTCAAACTTGCATGAAAAATGTGGCGAAAACATTAAATTGAATTGCTTACTGGTTTAAAAAAAAAATAATACACCAAATTATAATCAGTATATTAATCACTTAAATGTTTGGCTTTGAAGCATTGCTGGTTTTAACTCGAAGCACAGGTTCACAATACGTTTAACAGCTATTTCAAATGACAGCCATCGAGTATCACAAGCCTTCAAGAGTTTGTGGGGCTCTTTTCCATTATATAACGATGAATATAATGTGTAATAACAATTTTGTCTTGAAATTGAATTTTCCAGACATTTATAGCTTTCAGATATAAAATACTATATTTCATTTTGAAACACTTGGTATTGGCAATTGTTATTTGTTCTTTTAATACTGCACAATTCTTGAGTATATTGAAAAGCTAAATTAAAATCAGTAATGAATTAAAATGAAAATGTCTCACAAATATAAATTTAGCCTTTTTATTTTCTCCTTATCCTCGAAATTTTGGATTTAGCTTCGTGGTTTTTTCTAGCCTTTTTTATTTAAAAAAAGGTTATTATCAAATTAAAAAAAGGCTAGAAAAAAGCCACGAAGCTAAAACCAAAATTTCGAGGCTAAAGAGTAAATAAAAAGGCTAAATTTAGCCTCAAAAAGGCTAAACTGGCAACACTGCCTACAACACTGCCCTCTAGCTAGTGCCTAGGGATGAAACGATACCACTAGTGTATCGATACATGTACTCGAGTATCGGTACCCTAGTGGTATCGTTTCATCCTTAGGCACTAGCTAGAGGGCAGTGTTGTCAGATTAGGGGATTTCTCCCCAAATTGGGGATTTTTTCTTGAAGGAATGAAAATTTGGCGTTGGGGATATGGGGATGTTAACTACATTTCGGGGATTTTTAGGGGAATTTCAAAAATTAAATTTGTTCGTTTATTTGTTATTTTATTTTATAAATTAAAGCAATTAATAGAGAATATAGAAATGAATTTTAGTTTCATAAGTAAAGCAGCGAATGTTTTTACTAAACTATAAAATGTGAAGACAAAATACTGATCTCAAAAATGTGTATTATTTAGATAAAGTCCCAAATTTGCTTAAGGTATGTTTATAGTATACCACAAGTAATTAGATTTGTCAAATGACTTTCTTTTTTATATGAAACTAGCTAAAACCCGGTGTGCTTCGCTACCCGTATCGTAATGAAATAAAAAGTTTAGAGTTAAACAAATATATTTATTAAGTTATTAAAATCTACAGTTTTCCTTTTAAATTAATTCTTATTATATTATCTTATGATTTACAATATACTTATTTAATTTATCTAAAATTAGTTTCTATTTTAATAAGTAGTACATTATTTGTTTCTTATTTATAACCTTAATGTAAAATGTTGAAGTTTATAGAAAAACATTTTTTATTTATTGTTTGATATATACATTATTTTTATTAATTATTTTTTATTCTAATGCCTTAGGATATACAATATTTTTGGTTTTTCCTTCTGGTGCATATACATATGAGTCTGTGGGTTTTCCCACTCGCGAACATGCAACATAAAGCTGTCCATGTGAAAAACATGGATTTTCTAGATTTAGTCCACAAACCTGCAAAGACTGACCTTGAGCTTTATTAATTGTCATTGCAAATGCTAGGCGAATAGGAAACTGCAATCGCTTAAAATCAAATGGCATTTCCGAAGTTATCATCGGAATATGTGGCAGCAATACATCTGATCCATTGTACTTTCCAGTTATAATGGTCGCCTCGATTAGATTGTTCATTAATTTCTTAACTATAAGTCGAGTGCCATTACAAAGTCGTGGTGGATCAATGTTTCTTAGTAAAATAATAGGAGCACCAATTTTCAACTGCAAGTCATGTGGTGGAAAGCCCGGTAAATCTAACGAATTTAAAAATTCGACTGGATAATTGACGACATCCTCAATATTTGTAACAGTGTCGATTGATTTATAAATTTTTAGATTACCATCGATGGTATTCAGAATGTTGCTGTTGATGGAGTTAACGTCTATATTTTTGGCTGCCAGTAACGCGCGTTCACATAACCATTGCTTGTTTTTAAAATTTTGTCCGATATTGGGGAAAACGCAATTTATTAACTCTTCTATAGATTGCGTCATCCTGCAGAAGTCATTGAATTGCTCACACAAAATGTAGAATCTAAATATTTTCCTAAATAAGCAATAAATAATATTTACTTCGTACAGGAAATATGGTAATAAAAGATTCTACCTCATGTAATTTCGAAGATTAGTATTTATATATACTTTCACAGGTATACTAATTTTAACTTAACATTATTGATTGATCATGATTTTTCTCCATGTATAAAATACAAATAAGCACACAATCATACAAACAAACACACATTCACTTTTATATATAGATAAGGGTTTCAAATGTATACAAATTTTAACATTTACTTAATATTGTTGGTATTCAGCGCATTTCTGTCCTAAATATTAATATTGATAGATGATATAGCTTTCCCTATTTATAATTTGTCATCATATGTATGGGAGGTGCCACGCCCACTATTGATAGTCCGCCCATTCTTGTTATAAATATTAATATTGATGGTAGAATAACCGTACCATATATCTTATTGTTTCCCTTATATAATTTTTTTTTAATTATCATCATATGGGAGGTGCCACGCCCTCTGTGGCTACTACTCCCATTTTTGCAGCAAATATTTAAACAAACAGTGGAATTGCTCATGCAAAATTTGAGGACAATAGCTATTATAGTTTCCTAAATATTTGATTTTTAAAATTAACTTTGTATGGGAGGTACCACGCCCACTTAAAATTTCAAAACAAAAAGTAGCCTATAGCTCCTTCCAGACATACATAAATATACTGTAAAAATTTCAAGCAAATCGGTTCAGCCGTTTAGCCGTCTATAGAGCCCAAACTAATAATAATAAACATACATACATACAGACACACATTCACTTTTATATATATAGATGGTTGAAGTCTCATTATCTGGGCAAGTTTAAAAATGCTAGCAATAAAGCTAAAAAAAACTGGAAAATATGCAGACAAAAGCATAGATATGCATATTAGAATCAAAATTAAAGTTTACGATTTATTTTATTGTAATAAAAAATTTGGTTAAAAAGAACAATAAAATTATTTTATTTAAAAAATAATATTTTGTAAACTAAATTTAAAAATTGTATAAATAATATCTGATGACAAAAAATATTTTGGCTTTCATCAGGCAGACAAACGAACCGAAGTAGCTACAAAGTATTCAAGTTTTATAAGGACCTAAAGTATCTAAATTATGAGGTCTAAAACCAATATTCGATTGGTAAACAACTCAAAAGTAATATGTTCTTTAACAAATTATAGTCGAAGTGTGTAATATGCACATTTATGCAAGGATCAGCAAAAAATCACTTCTTAAATGTATAAAATTTGCAAAAGCTTATTTTTCAAGCTTCAACAACTTGCCTTACTTACTGCTATAGATATTTATTTCATTTCGTTCTATTTATTTTATAGTTTTATTTCATATTTATAGTATTTTTTTACTGGGGATTTTTGGGGATAAGAAAAACTGTGTTTTGTGGATTTTTGGGGATAAAAAATAATTTTTGGGAACCCTGCTAGAGGGTAAAATTGATAGCCTTCTATAAATGAAATGGAGAGCAGACTCCAGCTTCGCTCGGCAGCTATTTACTTATGTTAGTTAATAAAGTTTCTCCAAAAAATTTACCTTTTTAAGAAAAATGAAAAGTGCTATTTAAAAGAGTTTTCAAAATTTAATTTTCAAACATATGTATTCAGTAATATCAAACGAACAAAAGGAATAAAGTGAATAAAAACAACAATAAAGAACAAGAAGACTGAACAATTTCACACCGTTCATTTGACTGAATTGTTTGACTAATTTTAGACGTCGACTTTCAACGGAATCGGTTGAACAAGGTGAACGGACTGTTTATAAATATTTATATATATACTTATGTATGTATATACAAAATTTTACAATTTCTGATATGTTTGTCTGCAGATATAGAGGAAAGGGTTCTCCAGATGCCATAATGGCAGAAATTTGCTGGCACACAAAGAACATATTTGAAGACTCAGATTTAGAAAAAAGGAAAAAGCAGATGGAAGTAGATTTAGAAAAAAGGAAAAAGCAGATGGAAGTAGATGGAAGTAGATGGCGAAGAACAAGAGGAGTACGAGGATTCAAAAGAGGATTATGATAATATGTGTAATGATTTTTCTAATCAAAACAAGTAAGAAAGTATGGTCGGTCAAGCCCGAACATTTTTATTTCAAAATTTCAATAATTTATATTCGTGAGCGATTTTCGGAATTGGGTCTTATATGGGAGCTATGACAAATTATGGACTGATCACCATGAAATTTGGTCATATGATTAATGTCTATATGAAAGTTATTTATATAGCATTTTATATGTATACCAACATTTTAAGGAGATTTATGCTCGTTAAAGTGATTATCGGAAGCAGGCCTTATATGGGAGCTATGACTTATTATGGACCAATCATAATAAAATTTGGTGACATGAATTTCGTATATATAAAAATTATTTGCAGAAAATCTTGTGTATATACCTATATAAATTAAACAGTAAGACCGATAAAGTCTCATTTCGGGAGGACATTTGTATGGGGGCTAGGTGAAATAATAGATCGATTTCAGCCAGTTTCAATAGGCTTGGTCCTTGGGCAGAAAAAAAAAATATGAACTAAATTTTATCGAAATATCTTCAAAATTGCGACCTGTACTCTGCTCACAAGGTTTACATGGACAACCAGCCAGCCAGCCAGACGGACATCGTTCAATCGACTCAGAAAGTGATTCTGAGTCAATCGGTATACTTTAAGGTGGGTGTTAGACTAATATTTTTGGGCATTACAAACAACTGCATAAATCCAATATATCCTCCCCACTATGGTGGTGTAGGGTATAATTAGTAATAAAAATATTTTAAATATGCCGAGTAAATAAAACAGCACAATAAAAAAGTGTTATTTTAACAAAAACCTTTGTTTTAGCGTAGAAAATAGTAAAAAACAAAAATATTTAAGGGACAAAGTGATTTTGATGCGCTATTTAGATTACCTAGACACTTTGAGATTGCATTGATATGTTCACAAGAGTTATTCAGATTTAAAGTTGTTAGTGAAAAATTAGGAGGTCCTGGAAGCTATTCTGAAAAAAGTAAAAACAAAAGTTTTTCTTCCTATATTTTTTCAACAAAAGTGCACGAAAAAGCAGATTTTTGGGAACAAATTTTAACAACATTTATTTGGCGGACTCTTAGCTATATTATTGCCATATAAAATAAATACTGATGACACATTTTTTAGAGGCCCCACTGATTTTCAGAAACTTTGGGGGCCCATAAAAAAAAAATTGGTCACCAAAATGGACAAACTGAGTATAGGGTTTTACTACCCTTTGGTAGTAGAGTCGAACCTATACTGTCATGATCTTGTGTTTTTTTCACTGTTGCACTGTGTTATTAAGCATTAGATGGTTAACTATACATACAAAATTAAGAGTTGACCATAAGGGGATTTCCTAATATTTCGAAGAATAAATATATTTTTGGGCATATGTTTGTAATTAGTTGTACGATTTTTATAAATCGGTCTTATGTAAATCACCAAAAACCAATTTGCAAAGAAAAACTGATAATAAATGTAACCCTTATGTGTGTGACAAAAAAAAAACACCTTTAACACAACGTAACAAGGTACCCGGGTACCACATACAGAACCAATGAAGTTACATATTATTGCGCAATATATACAAATGATCCATATTATAAAATTCTAAAAAAATGTTTAAGTTTAGCCTAACGTCAATTCAATAATTGGGGATTTCCATTTATATACACAGTACTCAAATAAATTCTGCCAGTAGAAACACTCCTCAGTATTGTGAGCGTATACGTAATATTTTCCACATAATTTGTATGTCCTAATCTGGTTCCCCGTCACCCTGTTAAGGGAGTAAAATATAAAATGATTTACCACTCCTTCCCAAGTCGAGATACAAATGTGTCCATTATAAAAAAATAAATATAACAAAAAGTTAGGAGTTCTCAGAAAGTTTCAAGCGCCTACGAATTCTGCATACATAGAAAATTGCAATTAAATTACAAAAAGGTACCCGGGTACCCTGTCGCACACATAAGGGTTAAACAATGTTTTTAAATAAATAGAGCACAGTTTGTGCTAAATCATCTGATCGTTCATTACCCTGATTACACTGTGTTACACGATTTTGGTGTCTTATCCGTCACATCTAGTTTTCGAGGTACATTTTAATTATTATTTTTACTACCCTCACTTTAGGTTTAAAAGAACTAGTTATTGTTTTCGATGTATTGTACATTTTTTTTATTGTGTTTTGTTTAGTAATCGTTCCTATTCGATAACGTCTGCATGAAAGTTCAATATGAATACTGGACTAAGTGGTCGTCACAACTGCTTAAATGCACCAATAGTATGGACAGAAAGGTCAGAGTTTTACAGATCCTAAATATGTAATTTTACCACCACTGCACATAAAACTTGGTTGGATGAAACAATTTTGTCAAGGCTATGAATAAATAGGGAGATGGCTTTTATATATTTAAACCAAGTATTTTCCAAATTTAATGTTGAAAACAGTTATAAAAGGGTATTTAGGGAACAACAACAGAGCCGAAAATGTAGAACAGCTAGTTAACGACATGTTTAAAGCTTACGAAAAGTTGGGTTGCTGAATGTCATTGAAAATTCCACTTCTTCATTCTCATTTTTCTTTTTTTCCTTTTAAACTGGGTGCGGTCAGTAATGAGCAGTGTGAGAGATTGCAGCAGGATGTAAACGAGCATGAAAAACGATTTCAAGACTATTGGAACACAACTATGCTAGGTGATTGCTGTTGGCATTTAAAAAGAGAAAATCATTCAAAGCACAAATAAAAACGTTAGGGTTTCACAATATTTTGTGTTCAAATTTTATAAGATTTTTTTGGAAGTTTTTTATACCTAAATGATAAAATTAAACTTATTTATGCCCGGAATTTCTACAAATAGATATCTATCAGTGCTTAGTTACTTATGGAATAAACATATTTGGTAATTTTTTACCCATACATATTGATTTGAAATTACACCGTAATATCTATTTGTTGAAATTACGCGGCATTAATGTAAAAAATTCTGATTGTTATTATAAGATTTCTTTAAAAAATGTTTTGGCTTTTTAGTTTTAAATATATTATGGCATAAGAAAATGTGTGTATGTATGTTTTATAAATAAAAAAAACATGACATTTCAAAGAGGGTATTAATTTTTTTTTATTAATTTGTAACGCAGTACTATTATTGTGAGTTGGTACTTAAGTAGCAGAGTTCTATTACGTCCCAGCAGTTTGAAAAGTGCCAATTGGAATCCTTACACTAGCTATATTACTACTTGTACAACAAACTAGTACACTCCCTGCAGTTCATTGAACTAGTTCCGCTACATCGAATTAGTTAGCCACTGAGAACTACCACTAGTGAATTTTCAACCCAATCGCAACGTTATTGAGTGGTGAATTTAACACGGGGATGTCATTGCAGGTGGCCGATTGGCATAGTCTGCATAACACTTTACAATTAAATTCAATAGTACGAATACTCTAGCATTTGAGAAAAAAAATTAAAAATTAATTTTTCAGAGAGCGGTGTTGAACACAAAACCCCTCGTTTTATAGTCAAATGCGTTAATCACTAAGCCACAGAGCTCTTATTTGTACTGCTCTCAATTTGTTGTGAAGAATTACATGTGAGTCTACTAGCAATTTTTGCTTTTTTCATCATCAGAATTACATATGGCCATCGAAGTGGTATATTTTTTAGTGGGTTGAAAATTCACTAGTAGCAGTTCTCAGTGGCTAACTAATTCGACGTCGCTGAACTATTGCAATGAACTGCAGGGGTGTTGTTTGTTGTGATCCTGTGATTTCACAGCAACCTGCCTACATTTATAGATTGTAGTGTTGCTGATAGATATAAGTCTGTTGTAATGTTGCCATAGTCAACATTTCTAATTAGCAGAGACCGAAAATAAATCGTCCATATACCAAAAAACCAAATTGAGATTTATATTTTAAATTACTCAAAATACAAAATAACAGTTATAAAGTTATTTATATTTACATGGTTTGGTACGGCCATTATTATTTTTTGTTGTTTTTTAATGGTTTGATGAGTGACAAAATTCGCAAATGTTGATTATTTGTATTTGTTTCTTTTCTGTTTCTCTCAACCACAAAACCTAAAACGTTCTCTCAGTAATATAACACAAATAGTTATTTTTAAATGGCTGCCAATAAGAATTTACAACAGAAATAAAAGTGAACCCGTTATTTTTGGTCTAATTAGGACTTAATAATTTTGGCTTAGTTTAATCCGCATCCTTGATATAAAGATCAAGCGCTTCTATTACCAGAATCTAGGGTATTGACTTTTCATATTATTATTTTGTGTTCAACTACCAAAATCCAGGACATTGCCTTAGTAAATCAGATGTCATACCAAATTGTTGGCGCAAAGATATAGCTCTTTCTTTTATATTATGAAAAAAATTTTGTACAGCTACATTTATCTACAAACACATTTTGCTTTGAGACAGCTGCCGCGATGCAAGTGCTTTGTCCCTATATAACGAATGGACAAAAGTAGAAGGAGCTTTCGTTGAGATGTAGAATTTGGTACACAAGTACCGTTTTGCATTGTTAAAGAAAATACAAATTTTCAGCAAAATCGGATGAAGGACTTGCCTACCTGCCATATATCCTGAATATTAAAAATAACATTTTAGCTAAAATATTGATTAAAATGTCTAACCCATTTTCAGTTATCTCTAGAATTAAGGGTTTATTGTGTGCCAAATTTAATTTTAAGGACAAGAACTCCTTTTGCTTCCATATAAGTCTAATTAATGTAAAATTCGTTTGACGATTTTATACAAATATAAATACCATTTTAATATTCTTTCGAAAATTCACTTAATTTATCCAATTTTCTATTGGAGAATAAATGTTAGTAATTATAAAACTTCTTACTTATTGGAAATATATATTTTTTAAATAATTACATTAAATTAAATAATGTACGTGAGTAACCATTTTAGTCTCAAACTTGCTAAAATTTAAAATGGTAAATTAAAAATTCAGTGATTTTTATTTCTTAATTTATAATTAAATGTTTTAAAACAAGTAAGAAAGTCGGTCAAGCCCGACCATATAATACTTAATATTAAATAAATGAGCAAAAACATTTTTCTTTTAAAATTTCAATAATTTATATTCGTGAGACATTTTCAGAAGTGGGCCTTATATGGGAGCTATGACTACTTATGGACCGATAAGCATGAAATTAGGTCACGTGATTAATGTCAATATGAAAGTTATTTATGTTGCATCTTATGTGTATACCAACATTTTTAGGATATTTAGGCACGTTAAAGTGATTTTCGGAAGCGGGTCTTATATGGGAGCTATGACTAATTATAGACCGATCATAATACAATTTAATGACATAAATTCCGTATATATAAAACTTATTTGGAGCAAAACTTGTGTAGATACCTATATAAATAAAACATATATGACCGATAAAGTCCAATTTCGGGAGGATATTTGTATGGGGGCTAGGTGAAATAATAGACCGATTTCAGCCAGTTTCAATAGGCTTGGTCCTTGGGCCAAAAAAAAAAATATAAGCACAAAATAACAAAAAAAAAAAGCGCAATTTTTTATGAAAATTTATTCAAAATTTTAAATACATAAATGGTACAATTGGTATTATAATTTAAATGATTTAATATAATTTTCAATGTGGGAAATTATTAACGTTTTATACTAAAATGAACAATAATAATCATTTTTTAAAAATTATTTTTTTTTTTTTTCAAAATTGCGGCAAAAATTCCGTTAATTTTATTTTTATTTTAAATAAATAAAAGTATTAACTATAAAAAACAATACGGAAAAAATACTACATTTTACACACTCTGTTTATATTATCCACCAAAGTGTGATATTTTCTAATTTTTAATATGCATTTTTTAAAACTATGTAAAAACATTCTAAGAGTGAAATTTCACAACAAGAATTTTTTTTTTTTTTTTTTGACTATATACATAGTTATTTAAAATATTAAACCAAACAACTTTTTTCCAAAAACTTAAATTTTTATAATATTTTTTGTAAATCTATCTTCAAAAGCACTTTCGTTTCCCTGAAAAATTTTCTGACTTTAGAGCCTTCTCTCAATAACAAATATAGGCATATCAATATAATTTTTGGATGTGTATATTTGATGTCTTCTTATCTTTCAAATTATATATGTTTTATTAAAATTTGGAAGAAAAATTTATTTTTGACTTTTGTCTATGAAACAGAGTACTGTGCGATGTATGAATATCATTAAAATTTTTTGTCAAATTAACCCTCCGTTAGTCGCAACTGATCCGGTTGATATAAGCAAACATTATTTTATTCTAGAATTGTTTAAATTCGCGAAATTTTTGATTGGGTCAATTTTTTTCTCTAAAAATTATATAGCAGAAAGAAATTTTCCCCCAGAAACCATACGTCTGAAATCAAATCATATCTCGTGCATTTCGTCTTTCTTCCAATGATATTTTAGTATTATTTTTTTAATAGTTTTCTTTATTGCATAAAAGACGAAATGCGCAAGATAGGATTTGATTTTAGACCTATGAATTCTTGAGGAAACTTCCTTAGATTGCGTGTCAGCTATACGATTTTTTATTTTTTGTTCGTCCAAACAATTAACCCAGCCTAGTGTATGTATCCAAAAAAGTGGTGCATGATCCCTTTCTACCCCATTTAATTATTTTTTAATTTAACAAAATCAGTTTTTCTCCGTTCCAAGAAACTTAAGGTGAAAGATCAAAATTAAAGGCGTAGTCCGGCCATTAATTAAAATGTTTTAAATGAATCTGGAGTCCAATATAATAGAGCCATATCAAACGTTCTAATTCTCTTCTTAGTTAAAAGTTTTATAATTTAAATGAAAACATAATATTGTCAGTGACCAATGAACACTATTCATGGACTCTAGCTTCAAACGGACTCTGCAAGTTCAGGATTATTAAGACATTGTACGTTATGATACACGAGCAGATTTGATAAATGTGTACCAACACTTACTCAAATTCTTTCCTCCCAAGAAACGATAATTAAAAATTGTTTACTCGTAACTTTACATTCACTTAAAACATTCAAAACTATTCTTTTTACTTTACTTTAAAATTCAAGTTGAACTCTATGTCAACTTTATACAAGTTTTTAAATGTATAACACAATACAAGCCATACGAAGATTATAAAATATTCGATAATTTAAAATCAATTAGTCCAGACTTATATCCCCCTCTTTACTCCTAAAAGCTGTTATAGTTTAAATTCCAACTGTAAAATATATAAATCGTTTCGATGACATAATGAAGACAAACTGCTGCTGTGCCAAAAAACAAATATCTTAAAAGACACAACAAAGAAACAGCATAAGAATAATAATGAAGATGAGGATGATGCGGGCGGTAGTATTTACAAAAGGTGGCGTTGATTAAGAGGGCATTTGAAGACCGAATGTATCTTGTGTTCCCACAGGTCCTTAATGGTGTCTTTGACTGTTTTAGTCTTGTTTTGTAGTTATTTTGTTTGTCTACTTACTGTTGCTATACACGACTACTGTTAAAACATTGGTAAATACACACACACACTAATTCTGAGTAAATAAAAGTAAGAAATTAAAGTTGCAGAAAGTAAATTATTTGTTATTGGTAGCAGTTGTTTGTAGATAATTTAAAGGAATAGCAAGTCTCAGGAAATAGTATATTGTCGGCTAAGTCATACAAAATGAACACTTCATCTGCTACTAATAAAGTTAAGTTCAGTAAAATGTTTACATTATGTAAAAAGTACTACCAAATTACTGCAGAGAAGCTGCTAAGCAATTGATAAGCTAAAAGTCTGTATAAGTATATATGCCATGAATACTAGCTTCATTCTAAATGAAACTATTTCATTTACTTGAATGTGTGAAAATTAAATTAGACAACAACCTTTTCTATACACATAAGTAGGTTCACTGACCCAACTTTGTACACCCCTAAACTATTTAGACGAATAAAACATACACAATATCTTAAATTGTTTTCTCTATTTTCAAAGAAATAATAAAAATTCTTAAGAGACTAATTTACGAATGAAAGCACGCTTGTATGTTTGACAAAATTTAGTTACGCCAACAGTATAACTAGCACCTAGATAACATCCGCTGCCACTGTCAACAACACCAACACTACTAAGTACATCCTACAACCAACCAACATAATCCTTTGCCTTAAAATTGTTATTTGCCCCCACTACCAACAACTCCAAGTATTACAGCCTTATCCGTATCTACTCAGTATGTTTTCTAAAATAATTTTTGCTACAAATGTTTCTCCAAACAAAAGCGAGATAAACAAGAAAACAAAAAAAAAAAAACTCAATCCAAAGTGAAAAATATATACATTTGTATTCAAGACTTGTTGTGCTGAACATTCTTAATTAGGTTAAATCTACTCGAGCCATTAAAGTCAATGTAGTCAGCACATACATACACACAATAAAAGGAGTAGTTGTAGCAGTTGGAAGTGGAAGTTGCAGCAGTATAGTGTGTAGGAGTTCTGGTAGTCATTCCTGTCATCATCATTAGAATACATACACATGTACTTATGAATGTATCTAGGTTTAAAAATAGAAATACAGATACAGAAAAGTTCTTAATAAGTACAGTGGCGTGTAGCGATTTTGAGTTGAGTATAGTAATACCAACTGTTAAACAAAGTTTTAACTCTACAAGAATATGGGTAAATAATATAAGATTGATCTAAAATATAGAGATATAATATTAGAGTCAGACTGTCGTATATTAGATTGTATTAGAAGGGGAGCATACTATAAAATACACTACCACTCGGAGACCCATAGGATCCATTGTGATATCCTTCAGGAATAGATCTAGATGTGAAGAGAAGAAATTAAATTAAAAAAATAATTAAAGTGAAATAAAATAAAATTCCGATATGCAGGACAGAAAATAGGTACAAACTGGAATTTTCTGCGAAGACTTTAACCTTAAATAGCCAGCTTATTCCCCTTTTTATTGATCATACCTAACTGTATACCCTAGCCATTTTTATCTGAGACCCTGTGATCTATGCCAGTTACACAAACTATTTTCTACTGTCTCTAGCTGATCAATATCGTCCCACATCCTACAAAAGTTCTGTATGCCACTATCCCATTTACTAGTAAGGGCTCCAATTGAACAGTTACCCGGCTTTCAATCCCACTAAAGACCTGAGACTTATTCTATTCAACCCTATTAGTATTTTGGTTTCTTTTGCTTTCAACTTTGGCCAAATAACTTTGGATATTCTGCAATTCGTCATACTGTTTCTGGATTTTTTTGTAGAGCCACGGAATTGACTACCTATTGTAGTAACATATATGAGATTTTACCCCTCGTTCCCTACTAATATGTTTCAGATCCGAACCCTGTCTGGCTAGTTCATCTGCTACCTCATAACCTTGTATATTGCAGTGCCCAGGTACCCAATACAACCTTATATCTAGCAACACATCCAAAACTCTTTTGCAGACCATAACAATGCTCGAATGTACTATATGACATTTCAATGCTACATATTGTCATTGCAGTCCCCGTTGTGACGTTTTCCCGTATCAAGTCCTTGGCTTTCCAGATCGCTAAGACCTCTGCCTGGAAGACGCTGTATCCGTCCGGAGCAAGGATATTATGTAGAATCAGTGCCAGATTCCATCTCGGAAACGCAATTGGTCCGAAATCCCCTAAGGAATTCTAGGCTGACCAATTAGACCTACCTCATACAAGGTGGCGCAAAAGTAATCGTCCTATCAGAAAATGCTATAAATTTTGCGATTGGCCTCTAATGTCAGTTCTGTTTTGACATTTGTGTAGTTAACACATGTGAAATACACGTTAATAAACAATGTTACGCTACACTGCTCCAGAACGCGGAATATTGCTGACTATTTATTTGACCAATAATCGGTCGGTGACTTTGGCACAACATGAATTTCGTCGCAGATTTCCTGGCCGTCCAACGCCTACTGGTGAAACACTGCGACGTTTAGCCGCTTGCCTCGAAGAGACTGGTACAACACGAGATGCTGCCAGGCGTGGCAGACCCCGGAGTAGCCGTTCTGCAGAGAATATTGCTGCTGTAGCCGAGGATGTCATGGAAGCGCCGTCGACATCGACCAGACGACGTGCCACGCAAATGGGTATCAGTCGACGGTGTTTACAGCAAATTTTGGTACATAATTTGAAGATGTTTCCGTACAAAGTCCAGACGGTGCATCAGCTGTTAGCTGCTGACCGCCAATCGCGTCTAACATACGCTCAAGCCATCTTTAATCACCACCAAGAGGAAAATGATTTTTCATCAAAAATAATCATGAGTGGTGAGGCCCATTTCCATCTTAGTGGGTACGTAAACCAAAAATCCGCGTGCAACCCACAAAGAGCCATTACACCCGCTCAAAGTCACTGTATGGTGTGCTATTTTCGCTGGAGGAGTCATCGGACCTTTTTTCTTCGAAGACGTCGCAGGCCACTGTGAACGGTGAGCGATACAGAGCAATGACCAATATGCTGAAGGATGCATTTCCCGGGCGCCTAATCTCCCGTTTTGGCGATTTGCACTGGCCAGCAAGATCGCCTGATTTGACCGTTCCAGACTTCTTTTTGTGGGGCTTTTTGAAGTCGCGGGTTTATGTCAACAAGCCTCAGACTCTTGCAGCTCTTAAAGACAATATCCGTCAAGAATGTGAGGACCTATCGCCGGAAGTTTTGGCCAAAGTGATGGAAAATGTCATAAAAAGGGCTCAACTGACAATCAACTGTGGCGGCGGCCATTTACATGACATCATATTCTCGACTTGATGTAAAAAAAATTAAAAGACCAAGTAAAAATAATCCACAAGAAGAATCAAAATTTTTAATTTTTTTTTTTAATTACAGCCAAAAAATATCGGAAGTTTACTTTTGCGCCACCTTGTACAAGATTTTAGAGTAGCCTACCTGAGTTGGTCTTAACAGAGAAGACTGAAGGAGTCTAAGCAAGTTCCTAACCTCAAAACTTGCTGCTTGTAAGTTTAGGACTATATCCAAGGCCGCCTAAAGTGTCCTACCGATGGATCCAGTTATGCCATTGGAAGAACATCTTTGAGCTTTATTGAATATCTACCTATAACTACTCTTTTTCATTACCTCCCACCATGTCGTACAACCATAAGTAGAAATGGGTCTTACAACCGGTTTACATGCCTGGTCGTACTCCCCAATTGTTACCGATTGAATTGCCACATAGATAGTAGGCATTGTGTCCACTATTTTTTCCATACCTGAGTATTTTTCTTCCATGAAAATCTATTATAAAGGAAGGTCCCTATATAAATAACATAGTTTCGTAACTAAAGCCCATTAATGAGCATCGTACATTGGTGGCTTTTTTTAAGATTCCTCAAGATTTAACTCTATTGAGGTTTTAGTCCAGCTTCGCTTAAAAGTTTCCTGCATTGCGGGGCTTCAGCGGACTCAGGACTTCTACACTCTAGTAAATATTGCTTTCCTTAAAATAAATTTTCTCTGGATTTATGGTACCAATGCATTCTTTGACGATATATAGCACACAGAATCATATGTTGGTAATAAATCTGCGATTTCTAAGTGGCTGATCAGATAACACATAGAAGTGGCAAAGGAGTTTCAATGTGGGATCTCAAAGTAAGACACATCATATAGATAATTTCATGTAGAACTCTGTAGATGTCAGGCAGCGTAAATGTAAAGTGTTTCGACAAGGAAACCACCGCCTTATCTGTTTCAACTCTTGTTCACAATCAATGTACCTATGAATCCAGTATAATATAATTTGTATATTTATCTTATTTAAATTAGGTGTAAATATATACATTGTATTACTTCTTGTATTACTATGTCTTCATAGGGTTAACACTAAGTTCAAACTAAGCAGTCCAAATTATCATGAGGAGATAAATCTCCCATGCTGTAGTGTACTGTAATACATAATTTAACAATAAAACTAATTAATTCCCACATAATATTTAAACAAATTCTAAAACTAATTATGAAATACGCCACTGTTTTACACACAAATTATCTTTAGCAAATCCATGTGTTCATACAATTTTTCTTTCAATTCAACACTTTTTTGTTGCCATTTGCAACAACTCTCTAATGTCTGAGTCGCAATAATCGTCATCTTAGAGGCAAAAAAAAAAAAACTAAAAATTGGAAAACAGAAAATAGAAAATAGAAACAGCAACTAGAAATTTATATTTCTTATAAAAATATAACATTTAGATAAGTATAAGATGTTGATGGTGTTACAGCTACAGCTACTGCTCCTGTTTTCTTTTTTGTAGTTTTTGTTTCTTTTAATACCAAGTTATATAGAAAATGTGTCACGCATTGTTAAATACTAACCCAAGGAATTACACTGAATGAAATTCATAGAAGAATAAGAAAGTAAACAACAGCACAGATATACATAAACGAAAAACTAGAACAGAGAATGAAGAAATGAAAACGTACACCAACAGAAATTCAAATACAACGACATATTTCTTTAATGTGTGTATGACTGTGTAACCACGGGCAACCTAAAACATCAACGACGACAACAACAGCGACAAATAACAATGATTACTTTCATTATTTAACTTGTGTTGCGATGTTGATTTCTATTGGGTTGGTAACGGAGTAAATTCGATTTTGTACAACGTCTGTTTAGAAATTAAACATTTTTATTAATGTTTTTGTCTATATCATGAAATCCACCAAAGTATACAGAGAAAGCACAAGTTTTTGTACTTGGGTCTTGCGATTTCGACCATATTCGGCAAAAAATGTACCAAATGTAAAAAAAAAAAATCACAATTTAATTCACGATTTAACTCTTTATAAATGAAGAAAATTATTTTCTTTTATAGCGTTCAAGCAGCATATCAGACACGCCAAATCGTCTTTCAATTCATATGGTACACAATTTCCATAATTTTTTATGAATCCTGCTACGTTTTGAAATAGCTGCTTGACCCCAATGATTTAGAAAGCTCCTGTTTTACTACAATAATAATGGAGTAATGCCTGCAATCCTTGGTCGTCAATTTATTTGGTTGACCTAAGCGATCTTTGTCTTTCGTGTAAAAATCACCACTTCTGAAACAAACAAACCATATCTCGCATGTTGAAACCGATAGAACAGTTTGCTTCAGCGGCACTTTTTTTCACTATAATTTCATGACTGGGCGGGTTGACTTAACCGACTATTAGGCATTCGGCTCAAGTCTCTTCTGGTTGGTTACGATAAGCAATAAACATAGCATACAGAGTATTATTATTTTAGGATTTTTTTTTTTGCTTGAAAGGCAATAACAACATTTTCAAACGATTGTTAACCCTCGGAGGTATAGGGGTTATTTGGAGCTAAACGGTATAACCAGGTCTGTGCAGACCTACATGGGATTTGAATGGAAATACATAGTCAGGTCTCCTAAAAGTAGGTGTAAATTTGTTTGTTTGGCATTCAAGGTACGAATACCTGGCATGTGAATGCTGTAAGCAAAGCGGTTTTTTGCAATACATGCAATGAAACCACAATTATGTACATGCATTATTAATGTGTGAATCCCCTTAAATATAGAAAAGAGCTACCATATGTAAAGTTTCCTTTTTTAATTTTTCTTAATGTACAAAGTATTCATAGGTCTGCACGGACCTGGTTATGACGTTTGAATCTACAATCGGTTTGATTTTTTGCTCATTGTGTACACAGAATGTTGCTCCAGGAAGTCATGAAAGGATTTGTCTCTAACACGAAAAACAGTAAAGTTATACACACTATTATATGCAAAAGGTCTGCACAGACCTGGTTGTACGTCCTAGGGTTAAATATAAGGACATTGTGAAAATATGCCATGACAGGAGACCTTGTGAATCGACCAAATATTTATTCAATTGAACTTCTTAAGAGAACTTTTTCAGAAGTGTTAAAGTGAACATTGCATTTGCATCATGAAAGCATTTTTGGAGAAAAAAAAATTAAAAAAAAAATTTATCTTTCAAATATATCCTAAATCAATCAAATCTGACATCAGCTTCAGTAGATAAAATATGAATAGTTAAATATACACAGTACCAACATTCTTAAATTTCTCCAAAAATTAAAATCGCGAATAAAATCGAGAAATAAAGAATATTCCAAGAGTATGCGTTCAAAATCGACAACACAAATTCAATTTGTTTGTTATGTACCGCAGCTTGAATGATATATATATGGCTCATTTGCTGCAACAATGTCATAATTCAAAAAAAGTCGTTTCGAGAAAAACGTATTTGAATGTTTTTGTCATTTTAAAAATTCTTAAATAAATTATCAACAAATCATGCGATTTCAGAAATAAAACCTGATTTAAATAGTAGATGTTAATATCTTTGTAATCTGTATTTTACCCAAATTTTTACTTGTCAAATATACGAGAAAACATGAATTTTAATTTTGATGTGTACAACAAAAAAACACCCTCACACAAAAAATAATTGATTTTTTTGAAAACTGATAAAACTATATGAAAGACTAAAGAATAGCGCATATTCTGTATTACTCAGTTCAAAAAACCCGAATTTTGAGTTATGACGTTGTTGCAGCAAATGAGCGATATGTAGAATCCATATGGTAGATATAAAAATTACATTCTTCCTTACCCAATATTGTTGGTATTGCTGTTCGGTCGCTATTGAGATTTTTACTGCTGTTGATCTTGTTTTTGTTGTTTGGTTTTGTATAGTTTATGCGCGTTTTCTTATAACCGGATGTTGATGACAAAGGCATATTTTGAAATGTAAATCTTGAAAATGAAACAATTACACAAAAAAGGAAAATAAACAAAAATCACAAATATCAAGAAGAGAGAAAGTTACAAAAGCAACAACATGAAAGGAGTAGGTAGAGCTTTTAAGATTTTAGCAATTGTACAGATTATATATACAATGCTCACATATACATATTAGGGTGGTCCTTATATAGGGCTTCTTTGATTTAGGGTGCTCCCAAGGTCAAAAATTGATATCCGCCGTCTAAAAATAAAATGCCGGAAATTTGAACAACATTTAGGAGTTGCACATTTTATCTGAAGTTTTGGGTCAAAGTAGCAATATTAAAAATAAAAACAAATAAGAGAGCTATATTCGGCTGTGCCGAATTTTATGTACCCTTCACCAAATTATACTTTAAAATAAACATTTTTAATATTTTTAGGTAAACAAAATTAAATTTTGAAAAAAATTTTCTTTTTAAATTGATTGAAAACTAAAAATTTTTTTTTTTTTTTCGAAATTGTTTTTTTTTTAATCGAATTTTTTTTTTAATTTTTTTGGAAATTTTTTTTAAATTTATTAGTGAAAAAAAAAATTATAAAAAAAATTTTTTTGTGGAAAAAAAATATTCGGGTTAAAAGATAATTTTCCAGATTTTGACCCATTGTAGGTCCAAATTTTTATTGCCTTATATAAATCGTTGCAATGAACTTTGAAATATCTATCATTAGATATCCATATAGTCTATATTAATGACTTAGTAATCCAGATATAGATCAAAAATAGACCAAAAATCGAGGTTGTCCCGGTTTTTTCCTTATATCTCAGCGATTTGCAGGCCGATTTTCTCGATTTTAAATAGCGACCGAGCTATTATGTTTGTAAGTTATTTGGGGGCTACAGAAAGTTGATTTCAACATACAGACAGACGGACATGGCTATATTGACTTCGCTATATATTACGATCCAGAATATATATACTTTGTGGGGACGCAAATGAAAAATGTAGAAATTACAAACGGAATGAGAAACTTATATATACCCTTGCCACTCATGGCGAAGGGTATAATAAGAGTTTTGAAAATGAAAAATCCAATAAATACAAATAAGAAAGCATGGTCATAAATTAATTATATTCAGCCTTATATGGGAGCAATGATCGCCATGCAATTAGGTCGTATGATTTATGTCTATGTGAAACATATTTCTGTTGAATTTTATGTGGATAGTGATTAATGCTCGTTAAAGTGATTTTCGGAATCGGGTTATATATGGGAGCTGTAAGTAATTATAGACCGATCAAAATAAAATTTGGTGATTCCACTTCCTTATATATAAAAATGAATTGAAGCGAAAATTACGTTGATACCTATTTGGAAAATTGGAAATTTTTATGGGGGCTAGGTGAAATAATGGACCGATTTCAGCCAATTTCGTCGTTGGGCTGAAACAAATGTACGTACCCAATTTGATCGAAATATCTTCAAAATTTCGACCTGTACCTTACGCATAGGGTTTTCATGGACTGCGAGCCAACCAGACGTTTCACCAAAAAAATGGTCTTATAAAAATCGGGCTAAAAATATTTTTACCGATTTTTACCCACTGTAGGTCCGACCTACTTTGGCCTTATATACGCATTTGCAAAGGTCTTTGAAATATCTATCATTAGATATCCATATTATCTATATTAATGACTTACTAATACTGATAAAGGTAAAAAATCGAGGATGCCCAAGTTTTTTCCCTATTTCTCAACAACCGAACCGGGTCTATAGCACATATATTTCTGTATGAATCTTGCATTTAAGTTATATGGGGGCTATGGAAAGCTGATTTCGTCATACAGACGGCTATACATTATAGGGTTGCACATGAAAAATGTAGAAATAAAAATAATATATTTTTTTACTTGAACTTTAAATGCTATGCGATTAGGAGCATCATAAATCTAAAAAAAATTAATATAAGAGCAACCCTAATACATATGTATGAATGTATGTTTGTTTAATAGACATTGTTAGGCTACATAAGCAACAATTGTTGTTTGTTTCACATCTGTGAGGGTCTCTGCCTGTATGAATGTACGAATGTATGTTAGCATCGCTGTATAGAATGAAAACATAACAATTGTATGCATGACACGTAAATGTTGAAAATCTTGTTTTTATGTTTTTAAGTTTAAGAATTAGATTTACATTTTTAGTCGTCCTTTAAATTTAATTTAATTCAACAACATTTGCAGTTGGTGCAAAATTATAATTAAAGTTCGTAAAGTAGAAAATTTTAATCCAATTTATGTAAGAAATTTGAATATAAATTAGGTATGATGTATTAAAACAAAAATTGTTCGTCTGAATGTAGATTTAGTTATGGAATTAAACAGTGGATGATGGAGCAGGGGCTTATAAACAAAACTTGCTGGACTCGCACTAAATAATATTTAAAATATAAATTTTAGAAAAAGTAAATAAAATAATAATCTGTATTTTTTTTTTCTTCGACAAATCTATTATGTACGTAATAGTTATTGTTTAAAAGGACTTTAAAGCTTTTATTTAAAAATCTACAAAATTAAACCTAATTATTTATTTATCTCTTAATAGTACAGCAATGACTAATTTGTGAATAGAAATAATAATAATAATAATAATAACAAGTAAGAATGTACCGAATCTTGTATACCAACCATCAATTAGTTGTAGTTTTGGCTATTTACGGAGACTTGAATCGGTTATGTTTCGAACTATCCATAATTTGATAGAGTGATTAATTTCTTAAAACTTTGAGTAATTTATGTCGAAATTTATCTTAACATCATCTTTATATATGGGGCGTTTCATGTCAAGTGAACCAACTTTTGAAATCGGTGTCTTCCGATTGGGATGAAATTTGCACCATAGTTCTATTGGATAGTAATTCAGACACAATTTTTCAACAAGATCGATCGAAAAATTTCTGAGTTAGAGGGAGTAAAAATTTTACATTTTGGCCAAGCAGGTGTTTTTTCTCATCCATGTAACTTATTACCTATTGTTCTTAGCAAAATGTGTCCCAAATAGTTTTGATAGCTATTTCTCCAATCTTTCGGAAAAAGAAAATAACAAATTTTTGTAATTTTTTTTCCAAAATCGAAAACATTTTTGAATTTTTTTTCAAAATGGGCCCTTTTTTTCAAAAGAAACCTTAGATATTTTTCTTGAATACCTATTTCGTCGCTTAGTGGGATGCGAGTAGGATATCTATCAAATAAATCCCAATTGGAAGACATCGATTTCAAAAGTTTGTTCACTTGACATGAAATGTCATATATATATAATTCTTCTGTACGTATGTTAGTAGCTGAACTCCTCCTCAACGGCTATGCCGATTTCGATAAAATTTTTTGTGTGTGTTTGAGTGGGTCCCTGGATGGGTTAGATTGGGCACCTCCCATACGAAGTAAACATTTATTATTGCATATCTGGAGTACTATTATAGTGGGAGTCTTCAAACTTTGTGCGAGCTATGGCAGAACAACACTTGCCGAGACAGCTAGTTATATATAAATTATTTATTGTCAATAAATAATTTTTCCGATATAATGTTTATATGGGGCCTCAAGCGAATTTTTTCCAAATAGGTCGAGAAATATGAAGACACTTTGTGCTGTTTTAAGACAGGTGAAAGCCGTTTTTATAGACAATCCGTAATATATATTTCTGTGTTTATCGTGCCTGATGTCTCAAATGATTGGCTTCTTTTGCCACAGCTGCAAATGGCTTGCCACTCAAGAATCTTTTTGGGCATTTTTTGTTGTTTTTGTCCAGTATTTTTTTTTTCTTGGACCAGCACTCAGGGGATGGCCCCTACTCATGCAAAGCATCGTGTTGGAACTAGGAAAATAGGTTATGGGAGTGAGGATAGAGGGAGTAGTGTTTGTGGACATTTGATTTGAATTTGACAGGAAAGACTTCACAGATGCTCCAGTGAGTCAATAGACCTGGATACCCTACTGTCTCCGATAAGCATCTTCGCCCTCTCCTGTACGCGGTCGAGTAACTCCAAAATAGACTTTGAAGCACCGGCCCACACATGAGAGTTGTATTCCATTTTCGGTCGGATATAAGTGGTGTAAATAGTAAGGGATCAGATGGAGTGAAGTATGTCTTACACCGTTTTGGAAAACCAAGGCACTTGAATGCTTTTTTCGGCACTCGAAAAATGTGTTTTGTACAGCGGACATCGCACTGAATACTCATGCATAGAACATCAAGAGCTTCTGATTCCTTAATATTTACACCACCCATACAAACAGATGGAGCAACATGGTCTGTTGTGCGTTTGTGTGTTAACACACAACATTGAGTCTTGCGTCCATTCAAATCGACTCTATTCGCACAACCCCATTTAGAGATTGTCACAAGATCTTAGTTAATCGTATCATTCATGCTCTGCCTCATTGCCCCAATCTCCGACAGGCTTGGTCTATAATTGAATGCATATGAATGGCAAATGTTGCTGTCATCTGCAAAAGAGTAGATAGGGTTGGAAGTTTAACGTAGAAGGTCTTTTATAAAGATAAGAAATAGAGTAGGAGAAAGGACGGAGCCACACCTTACCAATATCTGTTACATCTTTTTTTCCTTATCCGGTTGTCTTTTAATGTTCAAGTCTTTCTTATACTGTTAAAGACTTTTAAAACAGTGTGACGATTAACCTTCAGATCTTTTGCTATTTTATTGAAAGACCATATTGGTTTTTTTTTTTAATTTTAAAAATGTTTTCACGTACTTTTTTTTCGTGACCATTTTGACAGAACTAACAATTGAAAACTTATGATTTCGAAAATATATGTATCTACACAAATTTACTATAAATAACTTGCATGTCACATCATTTTGTGATGATCTGTCCATAATTAGTCATAACTCCAAATAAGTCCCACCTAAATTATTCAAATTTTAAAAGAAAAATGTTCTTGCTCATTTACTCAGTGCAGGGTTTTATAAGGCCGTACTTGTCCGACCATACTTTATTTCTTGTTTTGGCAGCACTTTTTTACATTGTTTTAATGTAACGGATTATTTTTAAGAGTTCGTTAAATTCGTATTTATATATCTTATATAAAACACTTTTATGAAGGTAACAGATGACACTGGCCTTAAAAAGTGTAATACAAGCAAATACAGGAGGCAGACAAAAATAAGGATAAACATGTAGTTTATATAAACGGAATTAAAAGGACATTTTCACAATTAAATATATGATTCTGGTAAAGCATTCGAACTGACATTGAGTAAGTACATCTTTGAAAGGACCAACGAACAGCAGCATCAACTGCAATATTAACTGTAAGAGCGACAGAGTTCAAAGGCATTTGAATAAGTGTGCATGTGAGTATTTGTGTTTGTTTACGTAAATATCTGTAGGTTGAGGAACCCAGCAGTTAAGCAAGTAGTCAATGTATCCCTTATAGACAGTAATTGTCACTAATGTCTGATCACTTGGCTGACTACAATTTATATATTTTGGATCATTTGACACACATGTGCTCTTTCGAGTGCAGAGCGAAGACAATTGGTTACTTTGTACATTCCAGGTAATCTATCGTAAAGACAATTGTGACTTAAGTGTCTCTAAGTAATCTGGAGTGTAGTCACTTTAAATGTGTTGTGGGATAATTCGTTCAAACTGGTTTTATACAAATTGTGTTGATAGAATTATCATACAGCTAGTTTTTATTTTTGCTTAAGTATACTGATATCCCATGTAACATAGCATGAAGTCAATAGTCACTTTAGTATATCTTAGTAACCTCTGGTGAAGAAACTTTATACGTTTATTTTGTACTGTAGTTTAGAAAGAAGTTATCTGTAACTTCTAAACTGTTAGCCCGACTTGAATGAAATTTCACATACGTAAAGGTTGTGTTATCGAGTTTAAGTTTTGAATTTGGACTTCATGAACCCACCAGGTAAATTCTCTGCGATTTGTTAAGTTTTCCATAATAATTTGCCACGTAAAAAGCATATTATATATCAATAAATAGGGAGTTTTGTCTATTTTTAAAAAATGTATATAACTTTTGACAATTAAAAAATTCGTGGAAAAGTTTTTTGAAAAATATGACAGAAAATGCTATTTATTAAGCTTTTGCAAAGATACTTTCATTTTTCAATTTGAAATTAAATTATTATTGATACATGGTTTTTAATGAAATTTTACAGTTATATAGATTTTTCTATTGAAAATGGAAAACTAAAAACAAATTTTAAAATTTGTTATCAGAAATCCCACAATTCCCAAAAAAGTGTTGAATAATGCCAAAAATGGGATTTTTTAGTTTTTTGGCTATTATATCCATACCAGAGTCTGGGTTATCGGAATCCTCTACAAAATAATTAAAAACATATTGGGCCATCTAAAATAAGTTACTATATTTTGATATCGACTATGCGATTTGAGCAGTTTTGCACTAAAGTTAAATTTTATATAAAAAATAGGCGTGTTTTAAGTGGAAGTGGTCCCCTCGGTATCAAAAAATTTTTAAATTGGTTTTATTTTAAATATTTTATGTAAAGTTACCTTTTCAAAAAGTATAAATTCTTTATACATCTTCCTAGAAATTTTTTGAGATAACTTAAAAAAAAAAAGTACTTTTTTCCCAAAAAAATTAGCAAAAAATTGCCTATTTAAAAATTTTTAAATTCAACTGCATATAACTTTAAAGTTATATTATTTTATTTTTTTTTTTTTTTTTTGACACATATTTGATGTTAGTCCAACAAAGGAAAAATATAGAAAATCGGGAAATACTTGGATCCGCTCTTATAAAATAACTGGAGTAGGTTGGGTAAAAATATTGAAAATTTAATTTTGAAATGGTAATATCTCCTAAGCTTTATGATATAATTGCTAGCTACGATGAGGTGTTTTGTATTGATCGACGAGGATTTTTTTGAAATCGGAACACAAACGAAGAAATAGTATCGTTTTAAAAATGTAACATACTCGAGATGTCCTGCTTTAGGGACCCCTGGCCGCGCCCCTGGTAGTTCCATGAAGTTGAATACTTAAACTCGGTTGCACTTCTTCCTTACGCACGTGAAATTTCATTTAAACCAGACTAACAGTTTAGAAGTTACATTATTATTTCCCTCAATTTTTTTTCTATCCAACTGTGCAACAATCTATTTGAGAGTTGTCGGAGGAAGGCTTGGACAGTTAGGTCTATAATGCCTTTTTAGCTGACTATTTGAGGTCAATTAGCACCTGTACATGTTAAAATAACTAGTTATGTAGCTAATCAAATAACCAGTTAGGTAGCTATTAAGATAACTGACGCTATGTTACCAGTATGTGAATCCAATCCGTTGACTACTTTGGACAAGCTACCAGTCTCATAGTAATCAAAAAGAATCAATTGACCCCCTGCTGAGGACATGCACGTGTTAAAATACCTAGTCACATAGCTAGCTATGTAACCAGTTGTCAACCTAAATGACAGAAAAAATCACTAGTTCGGGATTGTCTCCTAGAACTGCTGGGTACTTAACCCTAGCTCTGGTGAAATTAAAGAAGACTGCACCAGTATCCCTAATGATTCATATAATACCCTGGTGGAAGAGCTAGAGTTAAATTTGAAATCAAGTTAAATAAAAATCAATTTTATTTCGTTCGTCCTGTTTTTTATATACATTGTCATTGTGACTGAACACCAGCAAGCAGCCAAGTATGTATACTGAATTGTCTGTTGAATATTCGTTGTTGTTGTTGCTGTTACTGCTGTTTAAATCTTCAAAAGATACACGTGATTGCATAGCAGTTTATCACGTGACTGACACATATGTCTCAGTGACAGTTTAGCCTGGTTTATTGTGTCACCAACAGCAACAATGTCAGTGAAGAACGAACTGATGATACTGCTGCTGCAGTGGTTTTTGGGAATTCCAAGTTTAAAGGTGGTATATGGTGGGGGTTTGTATTTTGTAAGATATTAAATTTTATTTAAGATTTTAAAGCATCTTCACTCTCAATCTGAACTTTTTTAATGAAATCAAGAAATTTTCAAAAAGGAAAAATTTTATGTAATATATTTTTTTAAAATTTTCATGTACTCCAATCACTAATTCCCTAGATTTTCCAAATCAACTGAAACTATGTTATGATAACATTTAATTTGATGATACTTCTTTAATTGTCAAATGATTAATAAAATCATTTTTATAACTGAAAAATATTTCTTGGTTTCCTTTATCTATACAATATTTATTATTAGCAATACAGACGTTTATAATATTTTTTCTTTGTTCTTCTCAAATTTGCACGTTGAATTTATGCAGCAACTGCCCTTCACTCCTGCTGACTTTTTTCTTGTGGCTTTTGGTTATCAATATTTGAAAGCATATTTGGTCAATTCATAAGGTCTCTTATGATGTTATATTGTCATAATGTCCTAATATTTCACAATGGTTTTTATTGCTTTTCAAGCAAAAATGTCCTAAAATAAAACTACTTTCTATCTGGGCTAAGTTTATTGTGTTATCGTAACGAACCAGCAGAGACCAACGCCGAATGCCTAAGTGTCGGTTAAGCCGAGCCACCGAGTCGTGATATATTAGGACATTATGACAATATGACTGATAAGAGACCTTGTGAATTGAATATAGACCAATAAAAGCAGCTATTCAAATGGCTGTCGCTACAAAAGAGGTTTGAACAGTCATCATTCGTCTATCGCTCATGTTTCATTCGGTTCGTTTGTTTACCTTGAATTGTCTGTTAGTACATACTTAATGGAATTGAGAGCTGAAAAACACTAATTGGATTTTATTTAATTTATATACATACATATATTTGCACAAATATTTCAGATTTTTTTATGCTCTTGATTTTTGTTTAATTGATTTAACAAGTAAAAATAATACAATGCAGGTAAAAAAGGAGCATTTGATGTAAGCAGACTGTGCAGTGACCGGCACTCTACACCAAATTTAATGCTTAATAAATGTTGATTATTTTCATAGCAGGAATAAACGATTAATTGTAAGCGAGAAAAATAACAGCTATGGACAAAACATGCCCAAACCTTCTTCCCAATGGAAACTCACCATTAAGGTTTAATCATTTCCCGGACTTCCTCCTTTCCCGGGAATACTAAATTAATACTAAATTAATATTAAAACTAGTGCATTTTTATACCCTTCACCTTCGTGAGAAGGGTATATATAAATTTGTCATTCCGTTTGTAATTTCCAGAATATAATTTTCCGACCCCATAAAGTATATATATTCTGAATCCTTATAGATAGCGGAGTCGATTTAGCCATGTCCGTCTGTCTGTCTGTTGAAATCAATTTTCTGAAGACCCCAGTTATCATCAGGATCCAAATCCTCAATAATTCTGCCAGACATGCTTTCGAAAATCAGCAAAAACCGTTCATAAATATCGGAGATATGAGCAAAAATCCGAGACAACCTCTATTTTTGGCCTATTTTTTTATCTATATCTCGTTTACTAAGTCATACATATATAGACAATATGGATATCTAATGATAGATATTTCAAAGTCCATTGCAACGATGTATATAAGGCTAAACAAAGTTGGACCTACAATGGGTCAAAATCGGGAAAAATATTTTTTAACCCGAATTTTTTTTTTTTTTTTAAAAACTTTCTTTTGTCATAAATTTTTTTCACTAATAAAATAAAAAAATTTTTTTTTTAAAAGTTGGAAAAAAAAATTTTGTTTAAAATTTATTTCAAAGTATAATTTGGTGAAGGGTATATAAGATTCGGCACAGCCGAATATAGCTCTCTTACTTGTTTTCGTATAAATTGTCTTAGAGTTATACCAGCATTTTAAAAGAAGTATGTATAAAATAACTGTGTTTGGTAGTAAAATTTTGGTCTAACCTTTTTAAGGGTTTCTAATTTAATAGTGGCATTTGACCGATATTGCCACACTCTTAGTTTTAATAAATATTAAATCAATATATTCGATTGTTTATTTAAAAAACTTGCGTTGTAAGTTTTGAAAGAGACATTTTTATAATCAGATTTTATATAAACAAATTTAAACCACTATTATTTTCTCTATATCGCTCATTTGCTGCAACAACGTCATAATTCAAAAAAAGTCATTTCGAGAAAAAGGGCTTTGAATGTTTTATGACATTTGACTATTTCTTAAATAAATTTTCAACAAATCATGAGATTTTAGAAATATAACCTGATTCAAATAGTAGATGTTAATATCCTTCTAATCTGTATTTGACCCACATTTTTTCTTGTCAAATATACGAGAAAACATGAATTTTGGTTTTGACGTTTACAACAAAAAATCACTCTCACGGAACAAATTATTGACTTTTTTGAAAACTTATAAAACTATATGAAAGACTATAGAACGGTGCATATTTCGTATTACTCAGTTCAAAACACACGGATTTTGAGTTATGTCGTTGTTGCAGCAAATGAGCGATATATGAATATCCTTAAAAGTTGTAAAGTTAGGCACTTTTACATGTTAACAGTCCATAGCCCATATGTGGGCTGTTCTTTCAAACATGTGGTCTTTGGACTCTGAAAGCGATATATAGGAGATTTTGTATCATGGACTATTATGTGGGCTATTAAAAAAACACCCTTTTAGCTATTTATATACATTTTAAAAGATGTAGATATTTATATTTATTTGAGTTTACCCTAAATAAAAATGCAAAAAGAAAAAGCGGACGTGTGGGACAATCCTCAGTCTCTGCCTTGGACTGTTAGCGTGTTAATAATTCCTTTAGGAACTTACATTTTCAATTTGATTCATTCTTAACGAATCAAATTTTTCTGCTGTGGCTTGAGTTGAGTAAAAATATCGATAATTTCAACCGCTATGCTTCCTTGCCAACTGACTATCTGTAGCTAGAACCAAACAAATCTATGGTTATAATGGAATCATTCCATTGGCAACAAATTTGGAATTTTGTAACTTTAAATAGAAAACCGCAAATTTACAAAAAATATTCCTGGGAAATTTTTCCAGCGTAGAACCCAACTCACCATAAAAAAATCATGTTATCTCTTAGAGATAACATGAACATAATTCGGTTTTTTGCATAAACACAAAATGTACGCCAACAAAGTGTTCAACACATTTCATTCAAGGTAGATTTCGCTTTATGAAAAAATACACAAATGCTTTTCCATTTCAAGCATCTCTCCTTTTGTCTTACACCGCTGTTTGACTTGCGGAAACTGGAGAGCAAATATAGAGAATGTTCCTTAAAGAAGATACGGGTTTTTATGTAGCCAGTTCCCACTCGGAAGATGTATTTCGCACTGTTTCAATCATAGCTATTATATTCTCGTTTCCAATTTATACACTTTTTCTTTGTCTCTTCCAAAAACTTGTACGATTGTGCAAAAGAAATACAGCATCGTGTTTAATATATCTACTATTTTGAATATTTTTATTTTCACCAAAAGTTAAACCGAGTCCAACTAATTAAAAGTTCTTGAAAACATTTTAAACAGTCAAATTTAAGTAAGTAATGTAAATAAATTTTACATTTATTCATAACCCATTTCGATATATTCGAATACAAATTCACACGAGAGCAACTTTACTCATCTGGATATTTT
This sequence comes from Calliphora vomitoria, assembly GCA_942486065.2. Taxonomy (NCBI): domain Eukaryota; kingdom Metazoa; phylum Arthropoda; class Insecta; order Diptera; family Calliphoridae; genus Calliphora; species Calliphora vomitoria. The sequence goes on along the minus strand of OW818029.2, from coordinate 49,298,498 downwards.
GTTTTAATAAAAGTTCATAGGTCGAAACTTCACGCATTGACTTTCGCTCTCTAAAATCTTTCTGAAAGTACAAAGAGTCAAAAAAATGCATAACAAACTAATTTAGGATTCACATGATTGTATCAACCATATATAGTTAGAGTAAACAAGTATATGTTTGTGACAACCATATGTTGTTCTCAGATTATGATATCCATAAGTCGAGAGCAACATAATATGATAAATCCTTCATCATATAAATGGTTGTCACAAACATATATTTGTTTACTGTAAGAATATATATGTGGTTGATACAATCATGTGAATCGTAAATTAACCATATTATTGTTACCACAATCATATAAATAGTTACTGTGTTTGAAATTCCTGATAATTAAGAGCTATAAGTTAAGCCTATTACAAAATAAAAGTTCGTTTTATTTTGACTTTTTTTTTACTTTAAATGTGAAATGGAATCGCCCATATGTATTTAAATCCATACACTCTAAACATCTATTATACGATATTAAAAACTTTAATAACCAGTTTTAATTTCCTCATATGACATGGTGTAGGTTGTAAAATATTCCTAACTAAATACAAATATCAACTGGATGAATACATACTTGAATATAGTAGTTGTAAATGTATACAGAATGTAAATATATTTGATTAATATAAAACAATTACTAGCCAAAAAAAATGTTTAAATTCGCAGCAATTACATTTTTTACTCTTTTTTCACAGCTGCTCTTGGAAAATAGTAAATGAATTTATACATACATAGTATACATTGACATATAATGAAATGATATGCTGCAACAGATCATATACTCTATGATATGAAATAAATGCCAACTGACATTTACATACATATATATATATAATTTATTTATGGCAAAATGATACGGTTTTTAAAAGTTCATTTTAGATATGAAAACTTCCCATATATTAACTCATGAATTATTGATAACTGTGGTCATGAGGGTTGAGCGAAACATTGCAATAATATGTAAATGATGCAAATAATTGTATCAAAATAAAGTGCATATCATAGAGACAGGAATATGTATTGGATGGTTTTTTGCGAATTATACCAAATTATAAATACTATCGATGATTTGTGCTACAACACCAATGGATACTTTAATTTTTTACATATCTGATTCAAACATATATATGATTATTTTGCACTTTTTAGATTTTCTAGGCTCACAATATCTTAAATCACTCTCCGTTATCTAAAAAATGCACAGCCCAACCCGATTGAAGCTAAAAGCATGAAATTTTAACTGTGGGTTCCTCCCTCCCCAAAACGATCCCCTAAGATGATATTTGTGGAAATTCAAACGTTTAGGGGTTAAAAACGGGTAAGTTCGGTAACCTTATATCTTCAGTATTTTACCCGAGAAAACGGGTAAAATCAGTATTTTGGTACTTTTTTGCCACCCTATGTATCTTTTAAGCCATTAAACATAGAAACAAATTTTAAATTGTATTCTTTGCATATCAAAAAATAACAAATATGAATTTGGTACTTTTTGGAAAATCGAAACCTTAAGGGATAAAAATTGTGTTTATTTTTGGTACTTTTTTCATAAAGTATGTTTTCTATAAATTGAAATATGAATATTTTATTATAAGCTCCCACCACGATACAGAAGTTTATTTGAATAAAATAAAATAAACAATGGGGTTAAAAAAGGTACCAAAAAAAGAGTGTAAAAATGGGAAATTATTAAGCCAATTTTGATAATTTGTTTAACATTGGTTTTTGGATTCATGCAAAAATTAACTAACAGAGTATTATTTGGAACTCGAGTGTAAAGGCTTATATTGGGCCAAATCCGGGATTGGTACTTTTTTGATCAGATTATTTTCCAAACTTATAAGAAATTTACAATTATATATATTGACTTTAAATTCCTTTAACTCTTAAACTAAGAGAGAGCGGGCAATAATTTTAAGGTTTTTGTGGTTATAATTATGGGAGCTAGCAACACCATAAATTTTATTAAAATGCAAGCTGTTTCGTTGATCTTGATTTATAACCTTTTTTTAATACATATTTTTTCCTGATTAACACAAATTTCACATTAACACAAATTTTAATCGTTTAGGAAATGTCTGTAGCACAAACAATTTGACAAAATAGAGTATTTTTTAAATTTCAAACTTGAGGGGTGTTCAAGAAGAAAAAGGAAAATTGGTACTTTTCTCCTAATGGTATTTTTTTTTTTTAATATTTAAAATTATTTAACTTATCAACATTAAAGTTAGCTGATATGTATCTGAGTAAAGTTACTGTTAGGAATATGGGATAATATGTAGGTACCAAAATGTGAGAACTGAACTATAGGTACTTTTTCGTTCTTCTAATGGTACTTTATTAATTTTCTTTAATAATGGACTTAGAAATATGAAATTATGCATATATGGTTCTTAGTGAATTAGAATCCAAGGGGGGTACTCTTTTTTATTCCAATGGTACTTTTTGAATACATTTATTATAATGAACCTTGAATCTTGAAATTAGACTCATTTGATCCTGAATGGGTAAGAATCCGCAAAAGGTTATTTTTCTCCTTCTAATGGTACTGTCAGTGAAAGTTCTAGGGGGAGACTTTATGGTACTTTTTCGTTATTCGTATGGTAATTTTTGTAATTTCTTCACCAATGAACCTAGAAACATGTATTTAAGCGTATATGGTGGAGTTTCCAAAAAACCGATGAACTTCAAAACAGCGGTTTTCAAAAATTTAAAACCGATCGGTTTCGGTTTTGTTTCGGTTTTGTGATAATTTGTTAATTATTAAGTGTTATAGAAACAAAATCATTTGATAATATAGGAAACTTATAGGAAAAATCTACAAATTTAAAATTCAAACTTGACGGGTGTTCAAGTGGATTAATGATACTATTTTAATATATTAAATTAGTTAGTTTTCGTTCTTCAAAATAGTTCTTTTTGAATTTTCTATAATATTGAAACTAGAATCAGGAAATTACTTTAATTTCAAACTTGACGGGCGTTCAAGTATGGAAAATTTTTAGTTTTTTTTTCTAATGGTACTTTTTATTATATTAAATTATTTTACTTATATATGTATACATAATAGTTGGCTGATATGCTTTTGAGTAAAGAAAGAAAGTCATAAGTCTTCATGTCGTTAAGGTAACAAAAACTATTAGTATTTTTTCGTTCTTCGAATGGATTTTTTTTTTTTTTTAAATTTCCATAATAATGAACGTGGAGCAGAAAATTAAATACATATGATCCTGACCGAGTTAGAATCTAAAAATGGGACTCACAGGTAATTTTTTAATAACTAATAATACTTTTTGAGTATTTAATAATAATAAACCTAATGAATGAGTTAGAATTCATAAAAAATTACTTTAGTGGTACCTTTTTTTAGCATTTTCTATAATAATGCAGCCAGAATCAAGATGCTGAGTGGGAATAGAAAATGTGGATCTTTATGGTACTTTTTTATTCTACTAATACGTTTCAAATGAGCTAGAATCCACATTACAATGAATCAATAAACATGAAACTAGAGACATATTATCCTGAATTAGTATTAATTCACAAAGGGAGACTTAACATTTAATTTTTCTTTCTTCCAATTGTGGTGCCGAAGCGCACCGGTTCACCTAGTACTCCATAGTTTTATCGGATATTTGAAAATAACTAAGTCTTTGTTACAGAAATTTTGTATTATTTGTTTTTTTAATTAAAAGAAAAATAGTCATTTGAAGTTTAATTGTAAGGAAATACTCGTAGATCAATATTTTTAAATGAGTTTGTGTTATTCTTTGTTAACAGGTTTCTTTGCAAAAGGTAGCCTGCTACATAATCTGAAGCAATTATTGTAAGACAATTTAAAAAATTTTAAAAAATCTTAAGATATTTGTACTGATATGTTTTTAGAGATATTGGATGAATCATTAGATAAAAAAGTAAAAACAGAAGAATAATAGTCGGTTTCGGTTTTAGGCCTTGAAAAGCCGCGGTTTCGGTTAAAACTAGGGTATACAATTAATCGGGTTCCTGGTTTAATCGATTAATCGAGCAAATAATTGATCGGGGTTTAGATTTAATCGGTTAATAATCGGTTTATTTTAAATTATTCGATTAACCGAATAATTTCTATATTAATTTTTTTATATTAATGAATTTTGTGTACTTATTTAAGCGTTTCAACAAAAAAATAAATAATTGCAAAAAAAATATGATATTTGAGTCCTTTATATATACACATGTGAGTTTTTTTTTAGGAATTTAGTGAGATTTTCTGAAACATATTTTAAGAAAAGAATACAATTTAAAAGGTTTCCTTTTAAACGATTTTCTTTAGTTTTATTAAAACTTGATTTGGAAAAAACTCTCTCACTGATTGTAGATATTGGAGAAATCGAAAGTAAGGCATGAGAAAGACTATCAAATTTCTCAGTTCTTTATTCTGTTTGTTTAAGCATATAAAATCCTCCATTATACCATTGGAGTCCTGATAAATCACTCGTTTCAGTAATGTCTTCAGTCTTCCTCAGACTCATTAGGATAAAGTTCATCATGGAACATTCTAGAAAAAAGGACATTTACAAATTCCTTTCAGTTTTTGAGCTACATTTCAAAAAGCTATTGTGTGTTTAAAAGCATATTTCTATATAAAGTACAAAAAAAAATAAATTTCGGTTAATCGGTTAATCGAAACAAATTAATCGGTTTATTTGTTATTTGAAAATCGACAATTTTAAATTATTCGAACAGTTAACCGACCAAAATTAATCGGTTAACCGATAAACGGTTATTCGATTGAATACCCTAGTTAAAACTGAACTGGAAACTCTAGTATATGGTATTAAGTGAGTGAAAATTCAAGGGGACACTTCATGGTACTTTTTATTTACTTTTATGGTACTTTTTTGAATTTTCTGTAACAATGAACTTAGTAATATTAAATTAAGCATATATGGTCATAAGGGAGTTAGATTTCAAAGAGGGACTTTATGGTACTTTTTCTTTATTCCAATGGTATTTTTTCTATTATCTTCACCAATGAACTTGCACACATTATGTTATTCTTATATGATACTTTCAGAATTTTCTATAGTAATTGCCCTAGAAACATGAAATTAAGCATATATGGTCGTAAGTGAGAATTCAAGAGGAGACTTTTGCTACTTTTTCATTATTCGAATGGTACTTTTTGTAAAAAAAAGCATATATATGGGCCTGAGCGAGTGGGATTCTACAAGGGGAATTTTCTATAATAATGGAAAAATTAAATTATTTTCTAATTGTGTACAAACGTTATTTTTTTCATAGATAACACAGTTTTTAATTGTACATTGATATACTTTTATTTTAATATCAAAATATACGCTAACGAAGTAACGGGTAATATGCTAGTTCTAAATAAGGAAACAAAATGTCAGTAATATTATTAGAAATTTTGTTAAGTTTTGAATTATATACATAGTAACTTATTAGATTTAATCATCTTAATATCAATTCATAAAAAACACTTCAACTTCGTTAAAAAACTAATATAACTGTAAAAAACACCCCTTGCAAAGAGACTTCATAGAGTTAATGTTAATACAACAGCAACATATATACACACTCCACGTTAATTTTGGGGTTAAAAGAAAACTTAAAATTCTAATTAATATTCTGAAACCACAATTAATTAAAATTTCACAACTTTCAGTATTTGTGTGTCAACATTTTTTCACGCATTGTCAGCATTGACTAAGATTTAACATAATTAATGTGTTTGCGTGGCATTTTTGCCTTAAATACGACGGAAAATACATAAAAAAAAATAAAAAATATTTCCACAGAATGAAAACATTATAAATCTAACAGGTGATGGTGGTAAATGTCCACCAACAAACCAGCCAAGCAGAATACCAACACGTCACAATGACAAATGTAAAATGATAAGGATTAAAAACAAAATTTTAATTTTGATATCAACAAACATGGCGAATAAGCGAACGTACAAACGTCACAATGAACAGGAAATTCATATGTGTGTAAAGAATATTATTTCGCAAAAGTATTTACAGCCAATGAACATAAATCACAATCAAATGAAAATTCAAATCACATATTTCCACATTCTCTCGTATGGCTGTGTGTATGTATTTTTTTTTCCATATAAGTTGACATTAAAATGTTCGCTCTCTGCTTTGGTGCTTTTACGTAATTTTTGTTACCTCATTAAAAATGGCTATAAACCTAATAATTGGTAATGAAATGCCATATTATACAATTTATGTTTGAAACAAAAAAAAAGTAAAACAAAAATTACCAAAGAAACCACCAAATATGCCAACCGGAGGGCAAAAACTCAAAAAAAAAAAAAAAAAAACACAACCACTCACCGGAAACGGAAATAATAAAAAATAAAACCATAAAAATATGTAGCCACCATTGCCGCTACAACAACAGCAGCAGGAGCAGCAACAACTTAAATTATATAGTCGAATACTCTGCTTTATTGTATATAAATTGTAAGCAAAATAATACCCAACCATGCTTGAGATGTTGTCTAACATTTACTTCTTTCAACTAACTATCACTCCACACCGTTCCACACGCCTTTCTGCTAGTCCTTTCAACCAAATGCCTTTCTACTCATCCAAAGGTGTATCAAGCTTGGTTACATTAATTTGTATGTATTTATGTATGAGTTTTGGATGCTCAATAGAGAGTGGAAGACAATAAAATAAAATAGCAATATAATCATTTATGACGTTCAACGTATAAAAACGACTCCCACATAAATAGCTTCACAAATAATAATAATGTTGGTTGTCTTAAGTTTTTTTTTTTTTTTATAGAACGGTGTATACGTTGTGTCTAGGGTGTCCTTTTTTTGTATCATTTAAAAGACAAGAAATATTAAGTTACCATAAGTCTCAATTATTGAACTATTGGAATATTTGTTATATATATTAAAATCTAATGGAAACAATTTAAATGTTTTCCTAAAATTCCAAAATCCTAGTTTTATGCAAATAAACAAATACATTTTATCTACAGCTATTTACCTATCATCTGGGACCATGAAAAGGATGCAAAACTTTTTAATTTTCATTTCATATGTCCATCTCTTTATGTCAAAATATACAGATTTTTTAGCGCATAAATAGAGCCCTAACCGCGAAAATATCGTAACCAACAATATATTAAATTTTTGTACACTGTACCAAGTACCATTACAATTTTATAGCAAAAACATATTGGACGAAAATCTTTCTGTATTGGCAACTAGAATTCTAGAGCAACATGTTGGATCTAGTGCTTAAATTTCATTAAGTGTGATCAGTCATATATATTAGGGTGACAGACGATTTTTATTGTTTAGATTTCAAAGTGTGCCGGTTGGAATATTGTGACACTAGGTCAAAAAGTTAAGAGCCGAAAATGAGCCAAATGGACAACGATTTCCGGATGCGCACCGAGGTCAAAGGTCAGATATGTGCAAAATTTTACTATTTATATGAAATAAATTTGTGGAACTCCTTAACTTTCTGCATTATTTTACAGAAATATGCATATTTATTATACCCTTCACCTTCGTGAGAAGGGTATATATAAATTTGTCATTCCGTTTGTAATTTCCACAATATAATTTTCCGATCCTATAAAGTATATATATTCTGGATCCTTATAGATAGCGGAGTCGATTTAGCCATGTCCGTCCGTATGTCTGTCTGTCTGTTGAAATCAATTTTCTGAAGGCCTCAGATATCCTATTTAAAATCAGCAAAATCCGTCCATAAATAACGGAGATATGAGGAAAAATCCGAGACAACCTCTATTTTTGCTGCCTATTTTTGATCTATATCTCGATTACTAAGTCATAAATATAGACAATATGGATATCTAATTATAGATATTTCAAAGTCCATTGCAACAATTTATATAAGGCTATAGTTAGTTGGACCTACAATGGGTCAAAATCGGGAAAAATATTTTTTAACCCGAATTTTTTTCAAAAAAAACTCTTTTTTCACTAATAAATTAAAAAAAATAAATTTTTAAGTAAAAAAAAATTAAAAAAAAAAAATTGGAAAAAACTTAAAAAAAAATTTCGAAAACAAATTTTTTTAAAAACATAAGAATTTTTTAAATTTTATTTTAAAGTATAATTTGGTGAAGGGTTTTTTTCGAAAATCGCAGATACGGAATAGCTGTAGGAGTTATTAACATAATTTATTCATATTTTTATTTCCTAACATAACCTTAATAAATCACAATGTGATGATCAACAAATTCTGATATTTGTTTAACAAAATTTTTAAAAAATTGCAAATAGAGTTCAAATATCTATTTGCCTTTAAAAAATTAAATGTTGCTGACCATACCTGGGAATACATGAACAAAACATCATACACAATTAAATACGGATATATTTTAAGTAAAAATTAAATTTTATTTTTACCTCTTAAAAACGGTGGATTATTAAATAACCTACAATGGGTCAAAATCGGGAAAATATTTTTTAACCCGAATTTTTTTTCACAAAAAACATTCTTTTGTCATAAATTTTTTTCACTAATAAATTAAAAAAAAAATTTTTTAAATTGGAAAACTATTAAAAACAATTTTGAAAAAAAAAAAATTTTAAAATTAAAAAAAAAAAATTTAAAAATTAAATTTAATTAATTTTATTTTAAAGTATAATTTGGTGAAGGGTATATAAGATTCGGCACAGCCGAATATAGCTCTCTTACTTGTTTTTTTTTTTTTGATTTTCAATTAAAAAGCTGAAAAAAATTTTTCAACTAACACAAGAACATACAGTTGACTCATTAAACAATATTAACCTGCCAATGGTGAATAACTTTATTCTCCGTTACTGTTTTAAAAAATTTTGTGAATTTTAATATTGATGAAAAAGAGCATTAATTGATTTAATATCTCTGTTTTATTGTTAAAGGGCAAAAATTTTAAAAAATTATCGTACACTTATTTCAAGTCAAAAGGCAATAGTTATTCAATAAACTCTATTAATACAAATTTTAACCTTAAATTAAATTTCAAGGGACACCCATTAGAGTCTATCCAACTATGTTTGAGTGCACGTGTTTATGCAGTCATTGTCTTTGTAGGTAAATAATCAACAATATGAAATAAATTTCTAACCAAAATGATGAACATCCATAATAAACTATAACAACATTGTTAGTGAATTCATAATTTAACCCTCAGATTTGTACACGTAAAATATGATGCCAAATTATTGTGTTTCTTTATTGTAGCGAAACAAGCAAAAATTCCTAATAAATCTATAAAAAAAAAGTTCATTAAAAAATCTTTGTTATAAAGTCATATAATTATCATCCCTTACTTATGAATTTGTCATAAATTTTGTAAATTAAAAAGTTAAATCTACCAACCACCCCTCATAATACTACCATAATATACCCTCTCTACAATTTAGGGCTTAAAATCTATAGGTTTATTATGATCATCATCATTATTATGATTTCCACTTTTGGATACAGTTTGGTTTGTGCTTTTTGTTTTGCAATAAACGAAAATATGGTTATTATTACTTTATTTATTATGCTTTTTTGAGTATTTATTATTTCCACATATTTTACTTTATTCATTCATTCATTCATTCATTCATTCTTTATTTATTATTATTTTTTTTTTTTGGGGTTTTTTTGTTTTTATGTCTTCAAATGGTAGCTTCTTTCTATTTATTTGTTTAGCATTTTTAAGCACCCAGTGTTTTTATTGAGCTCTTTAAAGTAACGAAATTTGGTTTTGAGTTTTTTTTTATTTTAATGGCGGCATAAAGTATGTAAAAGTTTTTTTTTATAAAACAAAATAATTGTATTATTTTTATTAGATTTCATTTTCTTTTTATAATGAGCTCATCATAAAACATGGTTAAAGGTTAAAGTTATGAATATTCTTTAAGTTTTGGTATCTTAGAGAATTTAAAAGTAATAACCAAGTAAGTGCATTTAATGGACAAAATAATGGTAAATCTTAAAAAAAAAAATAATTTGAAGAAACCAAAGACAAAATGCAGTAAAAATATGTGATTAATTATTATTTGAAGCTTTCCATGGAGTATCATTTCAGCTCGAAAATTTCTCATTTTCCCTTAGAGTGAATACATTTCTGATTTAAATATAATATGACAAATGATTAAATATCTATATGTGACTACTTAATATAATCTTCAAAGTTTTTATTGCAAACATCTTTACTATAAACATTTTGTGATGTATCGCAAACCTGAACGAATGCTGAGATCAGTTATTACTTAAATTCTATATTCATATAGTGCTAACTATAGCAATCTCTTTTAGTATATAAAATAAAACTTTAACAAAATCAACATAATAATAAACTATATTACCATTTCAAATTATACTAATAAAATCCTAAACCACAAAACAAACAAATAAGAAAATACATACTTCAAATAATCTTAGGAAATATTATGAATCACATACACAACCTCTTTTGATGATGTACAGTTTCGGTCAAAACACATTGGACTAACATTACTTACTTATATACTATTTCCTTAGTTAAAATATATTTGCTTGTTTTTTTAAACAAAAAATATATGATAGAAAAAGTTTCAACCATAGGGTAACATAGAGATGAGCCGTAGTTTTCAAGCAGTCAATAGCCTGTAGTAAGCAAGCGACAAAACATATTGAACAAAACTGTTACAATACTCTACACTGAGTAAATGAACAAAAACCATTTTCCTTTAAAATTCAATAATTTATTTTCGTGAATGATTTTCGGAAGAGGGCCTTATATGAGAGCTGTGACTAATTATGGACCGATCATCATAAAATTAGGTGACACGAATTCTGTGTTTATAAAGCATATTTAAAACGATATTTGTAGATACCTACATAAATTAAACATTTATGAGTGATAAAGTCCAATTTCGGGAGAACATTTTAATGGGGACTAGGTGAAATAATGGACAGATTTCAGACAGTTTCAATAGGCTTTGTCCTTGAAACAGTTTGTATGTACCAAATTTTATAGAAATATCTTCAACATTGCGACCTGTACTTTGCGCACAAGCCAGACAGCCAGCCCGAGGACTTTAATCGACTGAGAAAATGATTCTGAGTCGATCGGTATACTTTAAGGTGGGTGTTAGACTAATACTTTTGAACGTTACAAACATCAGCACAAACGCAGAAGTAGAATCTATATACGTCAGCTTCTAGAGTAATAGTTTCCCCGTAATCCTGAGTTAAGTGTACAGACATTTCAAAAATGCGCAGTTCCAGCTGGGCTCAAAAGCTATAGAGCAGCGATGAAACTATTTGTATCGCTGTAAATTTACTCGAAAACATTTAAACTGGACTGCTGCTCAGTGGGATACCGTTTTATATTCCGATAAATCTAAATCTAATCTTCTGGATTTTGATTTGTGCCAAATACTGGCACAGTTAATCATAGAGGCAGACATTAACACAAAATTTACGGAATTAAGGACAAACAAGTGTACACAAATATATTGCACAAAAGGTAAGGAAATTGTGAGAGAGTTCAAAAAAGATCCACACACGTCACCTTCTAGAGGAATGATGTCCATTTCATTGAGCTTTCCCGCTGACTAACAACACACATATTCTTATTCTCTTTTGTTTAGTAGTCACTGAGACAGCGACGAATGCACACGCTAAGCGGATGTATTGCTATTTTTTCATTTTTTTAAATTTATTTTTTCATGATCACTGAAAGAAATATTTGGATTGTTTAATATATTTCGAACTTTAAGAAATCATTGAAGTGTTTTCTGGTTTTTTCCGTCAATTTACTTTTGTGAACAATTTTCTTCATATTTGAAATGATTTTAATCAAGACAGCGTAATTAACTAAGCAAAAACAGTTTTTGCGCACTCCTGAAAAATTTTATAATTACACTTAAGTTGTTTTGTCAAAAGTCCACAGAATTAAACAAATTTTAAGAAATAATTGGATTATGTCTGATTTTTCGTATAAATATGTTTTAAAAATTAACTTATATTGAAAAATTTGGTTTTTATTTCTAACTTTTGAATCTTTCTACTGAAAAAAAAAAAAACTCGAAAAGAAAAAACCGAAAACCGGTTACGAGCCTTGAAAACCCACAGTTTAGATTTTGGTTAAAACCGATCACGCAACTCTACATTAAGCTATAAATAAGGCATGGTTATATATTCTAATGACAATAATAGAAATATTGAAATAAAATTTCTAAAATCGTAATTTTCTATGGATTTGAAAAACAAGTTATAACGCGAATTTTGTCCAATACTTTTTGACCGATGCTGTCTATATGTAGATATGTAACATTTAAGGGTCAGTGTATATATCAAAATCCTTGGAAAAATCAAGAAGAAAAAAAGAATTAACTAACAAATCATAAAAGGAAAAGGAAGAGAAAATAAATAACTTTATGGTTTCATTAACTATACTACGCAAAAAAAGAACTCTTATTCATACAATACAAAAAGAGCTGAGACATATATAATGTCTCTAACTAACAATATTAAGCACTTTAGATGTTTATCAGACAATCTAAAAATATTATATTTGTTAATGATTATGCATAAATAATCTGATACACACACTCATATTTATACATATACACGGAAATAAAATTCCAACACATCCTCATACACCATCTAAGAAAATATAAATATGAAATTATACAAAGTCTGGCAGCAAAAAAAGGATACATTGTTTGTGCCACCATCATAACCTTTTCAGACTCACACACACACACTCACTCATCAGAAGAAAAAAAAAAAAAACAACAAGAAAAATGTATTAAATAGAAAAAAGTTAATGCGAAATAAAAGAAGCATAACCGAAAGGGATATTAAGAGTAATTTTTGTTTTTGCTTATGTTTCTTATACTGCATACGTTTTTTTCTTTTTTTGTTGTCATAACTTTATTTTCAAACATAATTTAACATTATAAAAGAAAATAAACTAGAATACTAAGACATTATTGCACAGTGGTACGTAAATTGTATTAATATTGTGCATATATGTATATATGTTGATAAAGGATTTTTTAAGTACATAATTAAATTATTTCAAAGTATGTACAACATTCCTAGCTAAAACTTGGTAATGACTTGTAATTAAATGTCGAAGAAATTCAAAGACGTCATAACAAAATTATACTTACTATAACAGTTGGTCCCTGATATATTAACAATTCAAACATACACAGAAATTTTAATGTGTCTGTGGTTAAAACTGAAATCACAAAGTACGGGGAAATATATTTGAATAAAACTTGATCCACTAGCCCGTTAGATCTTAAATCCTATTGTTAACATTCGATTAAGAAGGAGGGACCTAATTTCAAGACAAGCTCTAAGAATGCCAAAGTAATGCACACCTACACATAAAGAATTTAGACTAATTATACCGTACACCATGATAGTGGGTGCATTTTTGTTGGCCTAAGGACTAAGCCTGTTGAAACCGGCTGAAATCTGTTCACTATTTCAACTAGCCACCATACAAATGTTCTCCTGAAGTAGGACTTATTCGGTCATAAATGTCTAATTTAAATAGGTATCTACACTATTTTCGGTGATGATCGGTTTATAACTAGTCATCAGAAAATCACTTTAACAAGCTTAATTTAACAAAAAAGATCATAGCCCATTTCCGAAAATCACTCACGAATATAAGTTATTGAAATTTTAAAAGAAAAATGTTTTTACTCAGTGTAGGGTGTTATATGGTGGGCGTTTGATCGACCATACTTTCTTACTTGTTTTTCTATGAACAACGCTTTATAAAACATTAACAACTTTTAATTTTGATAGAAAATAAAACAAACATCTAATCATTTTGCGACCACATTTTATGAATCTTCAAAACATTTAGGAGTTTAAATCAGGAGATGAGTCGTGTGTATAATTTATTTTTATGTTTGTTTTTGTTACAATAAAAATAAATTATAATTTTCTTTACGAACACATATCCATTGAAACAAACCAGGGTCTCTGGCAGGAATGGACCTTGCAAACATTGGCATTCAAGGCTTGCTTTCAACTTGATCAAAGATAGAGGGTATGGAAAAATATCACAAAAGTTAGCATAAACCATTAATTTTTAAATGATTTTTATTTATCTAAGTGTTTTGGTACTTTAGTATGCTTTTTCACTTTTTAGAATGAGAAGAATATTAAAATTTATTAAAAAAAGTGGAAACTTAAACTACCGTAACTCAGCCATTTTCCAACCGATTTTTATACACTTCACCTTCGTGAAGTCTGTCTGTCTGTTGAAATCAACTTTCAGATATCTTCGGGATCCAAATCTTCAACATTTCGGTCAGACATGCTTTCGAGAAGTTTCCTATTTAAAATCACCAAAATCCCTTCGCAAATAACGGAGATATGATCAAAAATCCAAGACAACCTCTATTTGTGGCCTATTTTTGATCTATATCTGGATTACTAAGTCATTAATATAGACAATATGGATATCTAATGATAGATATTTCAAAGTTCATTGCAATCGGGAAAAATATTCTTTAACCCAAATTTTTTTTTCACAAAAAAAAAATTTTGGTTATATATTTTTTTCACTTTTAAAAAATAAAAAATTTTAAATTAAAAACAAAATTGGAAAAAAACTTTTTAAAAACTTTTTAAATAATCTCTTCTATTTGAAAGACATAACTTATACAAATAGTTTCAATAAAAGAACCAATTATAAAATTAATTTAAAAACAAACACATGTTTTTTCTCGAACGTCCAAATACCATGTAGACTAACTACACAGGGCAATAAAATCTAAAAAATTTTATAGACTTTTTAAACCACTACACAATTTTGATATATTGTGGTTCCACTAGTACAAATATGGTCGAAATTTAGATTCTATACTGCCGTTTCAAATTTTTCATAAGTGTTTTAAAAAAAACAAAATATGCTATTTTCATTTGTCTAAGTTTATTTTAATAATATCGGACCAACAGTTTTTGAGTTATCATTGATTAGTGAAGAAACGTATAAAAACAAATTTATAATTTTACTTAAAAAGCATTTACATTATGACTTTAAGTCATGGCTTGGAATTTTTTTGTATTAGCAATTTGTGACTTCTTAACAAAAGGCAAGTTTCCTGTTTTTCATGACTTTTTTTGATATTCTACTTTGAGCTCTTTTCTGATTGGTTTTTGATACGTTTATATGCCAATAAAAAGGCAAACATGGTTGAAAGAAAAGCTAGCTTATTGAGTAGTTCCGAATGGTACAATGAAATAACACCCCACGAAAAAACGAAATAACACCCAAAAAATTTTTCATACAACGTGGGACTTATTGCATTATGAAACAACTCCTAACGCGTAGGGTGTTATTTCATAATTTTTTGTTGAAACAACTCCCAATGATATTTTTGTTGGGTTTTATTTAATTTTACTTTGGGAATTAGGAGTAATTTCACTGTATTGGGAGTTATTTCATTTTTGTCAGTTTTGAAGTGTATTAAAAACCGGCTTCGTATACTATAAACTTTTTGCTGAGGTTTTCTCCTTCGGGGTATATCAAAAACCAGCTTTGCTCAGAAAATATTATTTTTGCATTGTCGGCCTTTGTCAGGTCGCTACGATGTCTTACTCTGGAGCGAAATGAAAATCTGCTTTCTGAAATATTATAAAACCTTTAGGCAATGAAACAAATATTTTCTGAGCGAAGCCAGATTTTGATACACCTTAGAGGAGAAAATCTTAGCGCCCGGCCGAAGGCCTGCAATGCAAAAAACTTTTTTAAGCGAAGTTCTGCTACACCCCAGAGGAGGAAACCTTTGCCCTACGCCATAGGCCCGCAATGCAAAAAATGTTTTGTGAGCGAAGAATAATTCCACCTTTGTAGTTTTTTACTTCATTGGGAGTTAGATTACATAAATAAATTGCTTCGGATTGGGAATTATTTCATTTCTATTAGGATTTATTTCATTGGGAGTTATTTCGCTTTTTTTGAGACTAATATTTTTAAAATTATGAAACCGCCGATTATTGGAAGTAATTTAATTTTTCAAGTTTGGGAATTATTTCATTTTTGATGAGATTTATTTCATTTGGAATTATTTCATTTGGGAGTTATTTCACGGTACCGCGGTATACCGTTCCGAATGATTTTGCTAGCTTTTGTTGAGTTTGACAACAATCTTCATGGATTAATGACTTTAATTCATGGTCTTCAAACACTTTTGGCTGGCTTGAGAAATCTTTGTCTCCCATGTCAAAATCACCACCTCTGAACCGCACAACTCATATCTCACACATTGATACCGATGAAACAAATTCACCATAAGCTTCGGTGATCAATTGTTGTGATTCAGCGGCACTTCTTTTAAATTAAAGAAATAAAGCAAAAAAAGTTTGCTGTTTACACTTTAATGTTCAATAACTAAGTGAGATTAAATGACAGATATGTACCCTTCAAATTTACATATAAGTTATAAAAAATTAAAACCGCGTTCAAAAGGTACGCCATCTATTGTAAATCCCACATTTTTAAGACATACACCCAATATAATAATAGTGGGTAACGACTGTTACGATTAACTTTCTTTTACATTTCATATTCGAGGCATTAAAATTTAATACAATTACAAGTTATATTCTAACTTAATTTACTAAGCAGAACATGCTCTAAAAATCCTTTCAAATTTACAGTTTCACATTCTTGCAAAATGTTTAAAAATATATTTCCCTGGAAATTTCTTCACTTTTGTTTACCTTCTCTCAGAATACACCACTGTGCATTGTAGAATAAAATAATGAATTATAACATTCACATGCTTGTAAGTATTTGTATAGTGCAAAAGTGTTATTGTGCGTAATGTGATTTAGCAGAGCTTGTGTATGGCTGTGAGCGCTGGGTTATGCTTATGATTGTGTGCTGATTTCAATTTCAGCTAAATAAAATAAATGTTGCTTTTTTTGTTACTCAGTATTTTTGGAGTTTATGTGTTAAGTGGGTAAAATCATAAATGAGCCTTTTTAACTACAACTAACACTACTTTATAACGCACAGACACAAGCTCACACATACACACACACATACATACGAAAAAGACAGATGAGGGTTTAACTACATAAATTTCGAAAATTCGCATACGCTATTCAACTCCATACCCTATAAATAAACAAAGATATACATTAGACCAGCCCCTAAAATAAAATTGATTTTAGTATATATAACAAATTGATTTAAATTTTGGCATAGGTAAATTGTAATAACACTGTGTAATAGCCTATATATGGTCTACAAATCGATAGATACCAGAGAGTACGATAGAAGGGGGACCAATCGACCTTCTAGTTGATACGCTTCTTTTTGGAAACCATAAAATATACTTTTGAATTTGTTTTTGTTTTAAATTAGATATATAGGCTTTAGTCTTAATTATTTCAAACTTGCCTATATGTTATTATTACTTATAAAATTTTTAACATTTCTTTAATGAGAAAAAATTGGCTTAAACCCCTAAAAGAATGAGTAGAATTGTCAGAAGTAAAATAAAATAATTAACATGTTATCATAAGTAGTTTATACTTTAATTCATTAAACAAAAAAATGGTAGTTCATTTAAATTTCATATAAATAAACAAAAACAATTTATAAAAGCAATCAAAAGGCAGTCAATTAACAGAATCATTAAACGATTTTTTTTTAATTTATAAAACACTGTGCCATATCACCATCAAATAAATATATTGTGGCTGATCCGGATGTTCCTGGAGAAAACCACAGGGTGAAGCCACTACACAGCCATCTGGCGAATTATCATTTATGTAATTTTGTTCACACTTCTAATTAATTTATCAACACAATTAATCTCCCTTATTGTTCACAATTCATGTGCTTACACCAAACAATATCATTTATGAAACAGAAAAATTAAAAAAAAAGTTAGCGCAAAAAATACTTACATAAAAAATATTTCTGGAGATTTTATAAATTGTCTTTCTCTGTCTGTCTCCGATCATATGTTAAATGAAACTGTTAAACTAATCTTGTAATTATAGTTCTCAAGATGTTCAATCAGCTAAAACCTTGGACTAGTATTTAAAAATAATCTTTCCTGGTCTAACTTCATTCAATCGTATTAGAATCTAGGAACACTCAATAATATACACCATTAAGAATAATAATTCTAATTGCAAAGAGATCCTGATTCCAGGACCTACATATTATAATTTTTTTTAGAAAAACAAAGTTTTAAATTTCAATATTTTCAATTGTTAATATATTTACTATTGATAAACAAATACTTTTAAAGTTAACCTTTCTAAAAGGGGTAATATTAAATCAAAAGATATTCAAATCTGGAAAATAAAACGGACAAAACTAAAGCACCCCTTCATGGACATAATACAAAAATTTTTTTAATTTATATTTTGTTGCAAATCCTTTGTTTTGGATGATACAAGCACATCTCTTAGACCTAGAAGATATTAAATTTTTTATGGTGTCTTGCGATATTATTTTCCAGGCTATAATAACGCCTTGAAATTGCCGATCCTTATTTCTGGAATTTTCGCGATTTATTTTCATATTATCAATCTCCCACAAGTTCTCAATAGGATTGAGATCGGGAGATTGATCAGGCCAATGAAGAACTTGAATTTTATTGCTCTGTAGCTAAGTCTTACAAACTTTGGAGGTGTGCTTAGGATCATTATTCTGTTGAAACCTACCTATAAGTGGAATCTCTTCACTGACATTAGGCAACATTACATCTTTTCATATATCACGGTACATGAACCGATCCATAATCCCATTAACTTTATGAACTGGCTCAATTCCTTGACCAGAAAAGCAACCCCAGACTATTACATTGCCCCCTATATGATTAATTGTTCCTTTGCAATACTTAGGATTCAGTCTTTCTACTTTTCGTCTGAGTACACGCCTTATTCCATAGGAACTTTTTAATTTGTATTTGGATTCGTCAGAGAACAGTACTGTCTTCTATTTCTGGATACTCCAGTCGATGTGGGCTTTGGCAAACTTCAGTCTAGGTTTCTTGTTCTTAGCTGATACAAACGGTTTTTTTGTTGGTCGTCGGCTGAATAATCGTGCTTCTACTGCTCTTCTACGGATTGTTCTTTCGCTAACGCATAATTTTAAACTTGTTCTTACTTGACTAGCAGATGCTGTAGGATCTTTTTGTATAACTCATTTGATCAAGGAATCATCATATCGTGTGGTTTTACGCGGAAGTCCTCCATAATGCCCCGGTGATATACCAGTCTGCTAACGTTTTGGAATCAGCCGGGAAATAACTGATCTGTTAATTGAATATTTTTTACTCAATTCTTCAATAACTTTAATTTTAAATTCACTGGAGTACTTGTTTCTTGCCATCCATTGTTTTTTCACAATAAACTGTATGGAACTTAAATTATACAGGCTACGTCTTTCTTTATTTTTATCTTTTGGAATTTTTAAATGCATCCGTTGTGATTCCCGTTAACTGACATTGCAATTATGTAGTAGCATAGTCAAATCTTTCAACTTCTTATAAGGGGGTGCTTTTGTTTTGTACGTCACGTTTTGTGTTTTTGTCTGTTTTATCACTTTTATTTAATTGTTTATAAAATTATCCTTTCCTAAATGAACACAATATGAACATTAACAATATAAGTTAATAAAATATACACAAAATACATCCCAAAAAAATCTTTTTTATCCAAAAAATTTTGATATGAAAAAATCCATTGAGGAGGTGCTTAAGTTATGGCCAATACTGTATATATTGGTGTGAACTATATCCAAACTGTGATTGAGTGAGCAAAACAAAACTCAACGACCTGTTTAATAACATTTTCATCAGATGTTAAATTTTCTATGGATGGGTGTCACACCCCCTAATCCGTCCCAATTTTGGTTCAAATTCATGCAGTGATAAGAAATTGATTCGTATAAATTTTGAAGACTGTAAGAATAATAGTTCTGCAGATATTCAAATATAACTATTTACTTTGTATGGGTGGTGCCACGCCTATTTATCCAAATCCCGCCTATTTTCAAGGAGGTTCCACGCGCACTTAAAATTTCCAAAAACAACAACTTATTGTCTTTCAAAATACAGAGGAATTTACAGCACAAATTTCAAGACGACCAGTCCAGTGGTTTGGTCTGCTATAAAGTACAAACAAACAAATAAGCGGACATAAATATGGATAAACATAAAATTCCCAATTTTATCAAAAGGGGGTACATTTGAGGGTAGACTTTTGAAAAGTTGCTTTCCAAATATATATTTTTGTAACTATATTGAGCTAAATTAGAAATATTTTACCTTTCCTTCTTTTATACCTTAGAAGTCCTAGTTATGAAAAAATATATAGTCTATTGATGCTTCCAAGTAAGTAAATTTCAAACAAATTGGTTTAGCCGTTTAGGTTTGATTGTTAAAGAACCAAAGGTAGCTATTTATACGGTTTCTCCCCTGTTTACTGCTTGGTTCAAAATTAAAATTTTAAAACATTAAACAAATATTTCAAGAAACTAAAATTATTCGAGAATATTTTTGGAAGAGGTACTGCTAAATTTGGGATCAAATATTTTATGTATTTGTTTGATATAGTTTTTTGAAATATTTTTATGCTTTGAAAAATAAAAAATTAAAATTTGATTTAAACGATTTTGAAAAATCCCCTTAAAGCAAGGGCAGGTCTAATTTACATATAATATATATTACATTAACTAAATATGTAAGAATTTATGATTGAAATCTTGTTTTCTAAGGCTAAATTAAGTGGCAAGTTGATGGTATTTATTATTTTTGCCACTTTATGAAAAGGGTTATTTCCAATGTCATTAAGACTATGAGTTAATAGTTAGAATTAGTACTGTATTTAAGTATATTAGAGCGACTCACTTTGTATTTGGAGAAAAAAGTATTTTTTTTTTTTATCCACTTTAAGACAAAACTTATTTTTATTTGTATAATATGTTTAGCTTTTCTAGAGCATTTAGAAGAAACTTTCCTGGCCTATGAAAACAGGGTAGTGCCCATATCCCCAAACAATTAATATTCTATAAATTTTTCAATAAAGAAACCAAATTGAGAAAAAATATAAATATTTAAATGAATAATTTTTTGTATGCAGAAATATAAACGTTAAATATAAAGAAATATTAAAAATAGTAGGACTTTTCATCACATAAAAAAAATATTTTGTTGTTTAGTAATTTTAACACCTTTTAAGATTAATTGAACAGTGGCCTTTCTGGATATAGAAGGAGCCTTCAATAATGTAGAATCTGCAACTATAGTTTCAGCTCTACAAGACCTTGGTCTGGACCAATCAACTGTAGAGTTCATCTTGAACCTTCTACGATATAGGATCATTCGCTCCGAAAAGGAAACGGCGGTTCTCACAGGAATGGCCACTAAGTGTATGCCTCAAGGAGGCGTCTTGTCACCACTCCTGTGGAATCTGGCCATAAATTGTCTGCTCAGAAAATTGGATCTCATGGGTTATAAAACTGTCCCCTACGCGGATGACGTCGCAGTGGGAGTCTCTGAAATCCACTTGGGCATGATATCAGAACGTCTGGAATATGCACTCAGTGTACTAAGTCGGTGGAGTACAGACAGTGGATTCAGTGTTAACCCAAGCAAAACCGAACTTGTAATTACTTCCCCGATAAAATGGTATTGAACTAACAATATCGGATAATGCAAAATATTTAGGAGTTATTCTGGATAGTAAACTATCCTGGAAACCCAATACCCTTTCAAGGACGTCAAAAGCCTTGACGGCTATGTATGTCTGTAAGAAAGCGATAGGTACGCAGTGGGGTATTAAACCCCAGTTTGTTAACTGGATATGTGATACGGTCATTAAGCAGACACGATTCTATGGAGTTTCTGTCTGGTGGAAGTCACAAGACAATGGCTCAATTTACATCCTATTCGAAAGGGTTATGAGAAGAATGGCAATCCTGATAACAGGAGCTCTAAGAACGACCGCAACAAAGTCGCTCTTTACTATATTGAACTGGATCCCCGTGGATCTAATGGCAAGAAAAATGGCATTTACCTCTGCCTTTAGGCTAAACGTGATTGGGGTGTGAAAACATGCTCCATACGGTCACGCCAGCATAATACGTAGTATTCAGACTCTTCCGGATAATATCGATTATTGCACTTCTGGGCCCTTCTTGGCGAGAAATTTCGGTTTCTCCATTCCGTATAATACGGAAGTAATGGACGGTCACAACGGGTCTCTCAGTCTACACGGACGGTTCTATGAAGGGAGATCGAGTTGGCGTAGGTGTCTACATTAGGGAATTCGACATTAAGTTATCTTTTAGACTTCCAAATGAATGTAGCATAATTCAGGTTGAAATATCAGCTATCAAAAGGGCGGCTAACTGGCTCAGTTATAACAAGATATCAGGCAAGGATATTCGTATATATACTGACAGTTAGGCCGCAATAAAATATCTAACAGGTGTATACACACCATCTAATTTGGTCCAGGAATGCCGGGCATCCTTAAACAGATGGTGAGACATTCAACAGTCGTACTCAAGTGGGTACGGGGATAGGGAGATACTACAGGCAATTGCATTGCTAATGATTTGGCGAAAAATTTCCTATGTGGAATTCCGCTATCCAAACGCAAGCTACAAACAGTAATTTCTACTATGAGCTCGCTCAGACAAGATGGTTTTGAGTACCCACATTCACTATAACCAGAATGATATGGCCCGACTGAATCGTGAATCGCTCACAATTGCATGGCGTAGTGGCGGTCATTACGGGACACTGCTCTTTTGGCAACCAAGCGGGAAGACTTGGCTTGCCCTACAACGATTTCTGCTGAAGTTGTCAAAACCAGAAAGAGGTTGAGACCATTTTTCATCTTCTTTGTAACTGTCCGGCATTAGGAGATCTACGCTTACGGTTTCTGGGACACCGTTCCATAAATAGTCTTTCTGAGCTCTCGGATATGAGGCTTAAGGGCATTAATGCCTTTATAAGGAGTAGTAACTGGTTAAAAGGACCAGACATGGGAATGTCTCTAGAGTAACCTAATAACCGCTATCTTATTGATACGCAATTTTTGTAAGTCTCTCTTTCTCTTTCTTGAACATCTTCTTCTTAACTATTCAATCTTCCACTACTCTCTTTTCATTTATATCTGCCCCTCTTTCTTTCTAACTTTCTACTTTCAGGTAACACAAGGGGACCATTTCTTGGACCCACGTGAGCTGTTCTTCTATACTTCAATTTCGCGACTGTCTGGAAACCTAACCAGACTACCAACTTGAATGACAGTTTCTTAATAAATTTCACAGCAATTTTATTAATAGTTTTCATACCCTACACCACCATAATGGAGTGGGTATAATAAGTTTGTGCTGATGTTTGTAACGCCCAAAAATACTAGTCTAACACCAATCTTAAGGTATACCGATCGACTTACAATCACTTTCTGAGTTAATAAAACGATGCCCATTCGTCCGTCCATGTAAACCTTGTGTGCAAATTATAGGTCACAATTTTGAAGATATTTCGATTTTCGTCGAACCAAGGATAAAGCATGTGGAAACTGAATGAAATCGGTCCATTATGTCTTCCAGAAATAGGACTTTATCGGTGATAAATGTTTAATTTATACAGGTATCTACACCAAAAAGGTTTCATATATAAGGGAGTCATGTCACCTAATTTTATGATAATCGGCCCATAATTGGTCATTGCTTCCACATAAGATCCACTTCCTAAAATAACTTTAACGAGCATAAATCTCTTAAAAATGTTGGAGTTCAAATATTATTTAACAAAAAAATAGTCACGAAAACAAGTTATTGAAATCTTAAAATAAAAATATTTTTTCTCAATTACAAGGTATAAATTCTGACATATTTTTTCAAGTGCAATCGAACAATAGCGAGCAATGTTTAATGTTTAAAACTTTCAAATTGTATTAGACATAAAAAATATCATTGTTGGTTAAAAAGTTTTCATCGTTCAAAACTTACTATTCATACAAATTTTTCTTCACAATAGTTAACGTTTAACTACGGACGTGGTGGTAAATTTTATCCTAGCACTAATTTTCTACTCTTAGTATCTTTCCTACTTTTTATTATTATACTTCAAATGTTTTTTGCATGAAGTAGTTATAGCGTGAGCGGAGAAATGACTGTAAAAATGTATTGCATGCAGTAAATGCTTAATGGATATAAGCAGTTTGATGAATAATAAAACTACAAAAATATGAAATGCGCCTAAAATTCCTGATTAA
Organism: Calliphora vomitoria; assembly: GCA_942486065.2. Classification (NCBI taxonomy): domain Eukaryota; kingdom Metazoa; phylum Arthropoda; class Insecta; order Diptera; family Calliphoridae; genus Calliphora; species Calliphora vomitoria. Next base: position 49,274,201 of record OW818029.2, on the reverse strand, counting down.
TTTTGAATTAGTGTTGTTTCTAAGTTGATTATGTAACAATTTTTAGGTTTCCATAAGAAAGCTTGTGAGATATTTGTTAAGTTTAATAATGAAACAGATATTATTCTTATTTTTTTTATATATACCATCAAACAAGATGGGGAGTATATTGATTTTGTCATTCCGTTTGTCATACATCAAAATATTTGTAGCTGACCCACATTAGTATATATATTCTGTATCCTCATAAGATTCTAAGGTGATCTCTATATGTCCATCTGTCATTTGTCCGTCTGCCTATCTGTTGAAAATACGATAGCAGATAAATGGCTGAACTTTTCCACGAATACTCTCTGTTGATAAGGTTTCTTTGGTATTGAAAATGAACAATATTGATTTCAGCTAGCCCCTATTCAAATCTCCCCTGAAATACTGTGTGAGTTATAAATATGTTAATTATGCAGAAATCCTAATCAAATTTTGCACAAATTAGTTGTAAGTATTAAAATAATGCAAAATATCTAGGTATTATACTGGACTCTAAATTATCATGGAAACTGAATACTCAACATAGGGTTAAGATGTTTGGTAAAAAATGGGGACTTAGTCCCTACATAGTCAAATGGATGTATACGGCTATAGTATGTCCAATTCTTACTTATGGATCTCTTGTATGGTGGACTGCAACTAAAAGAAAATATGTCGTAGAAAAACTATATAAAGCCTGCATTGGTATAACTGGCGCACTAAGAACTAATCCTTCAGAAGCACTGAATACTATACTGCACCTTGTGCCAATTGATCTTCACATTATGGCCACCTCTGCCAGCAGTGTAGAGAGGCTTCACGCATCTGGATGTTGGAGATCGAAAATATATGGCCACGCGGGGATTCTGAGCCTACTGCCACCGATCGTTTTCCAACCCTCTGACTATATTACTCCATACACAAATTTTGGTAGTATGTTCAAGGTCTTAATTCCCTCCAGGAGTGAGTGGGGTAGGGGTAATCTTGTGTACGAATATGACACCAAGATATATACGGACGGTTCAAAATGAGCTGTGGTGTTGGTTCTGGCGTCTTCTGTGACGAACTTGGGTTAGACATCTCATACCGTCTTCCGAATGAGTGTAGTGTTTTCCAGGCGAAAATTTTTGCAATCATGGTAGCTTGTAATACACTATATGATCATAATACTCGCGGCAATATAGGTATTTTTGTCGTCAGTCAGGCGATACATCTTTCACTGAAGGTCTAAGAACACTCTGTCAAGGCTAGGTCGCCTATCTGACATTACTTTGGTTTGGGTTCCTGCTCACAGAGACCACTATGGCAATGAACAGGCAGACGAACTAGACAGAATGGGATCTGCCTTAGATATCTCCAGTGCGGTCCCAGTAGCAATTCCACTGGGGATTATGAAAGGTATTATCTTCAGACACTTTCTTACAAAGGCTAAGAATTGATGGCGTAATTTAGACACATGTAGGGTGGACAAGTTGTTGTGGCTCTTTTTTAACGAAAAACGTACTATGCAACTGATAACCCGGAATAGAAGGGATATATCAAGGTTGATGGAAATATTAAGGGGACACTGGACATTAAGCAAGCATGCGTATCGTCTGGGACTCCCTTTTAACGACCATTATCGTAGCTGTAAGGATAGGGAAAAAGAGGAAACGATTTTCCATCTTCTCTGCGAATGCCCAGCCATGAGTTTCAGGAGGCATAAATTCATGGGCAACTACACATTGACCAACCTTAGTGAGGTAGCCGGGTCTAAACTAAACGACATACTGAGATATCTCACGGCTACAGGTTGGGTCTAGTAAACTCGACTTTTTAAATACTTTACGATGTACACAACATTACATCTGGCGAGTGGTGTGGTCTTGTCAAAACGGAGTCTCTTCGACTCTACTTGATTGTTCGCATGCAGTGAACTACCACGTAAACCAACCAACCATTCTGAAATTATACTGTCAATTATGGCGAACATCAGGCAACATTTATTCCTAGTGCCCATACAAGGTGCACCTCAGAAAATGACTTGAACATTTATAATTGTCTTATAATAGTCAATATCGTGATGAAATTAGACATAGACAAGTTTAATATGAACCTTAATCTTTCTGCTAACTTTTGTGAGAAACGGTCCATAATTGACCATACCCCTCATATAACCCCTATATTAGAAACATATTTTATTGTCACATATTGATAATGGGTATACAAGATTCGACACAGCAGAATATATACCCTTATTTGTTTTCAATTAAAAATCCACCAAGAATTTAAGGAGTGAGATCAAAAAATTCTTAACATACATATTTGTTAATTGATTGAAATTATTATTACAATTTACAAAAAAAAATATATATATATATTTTTATAGTTCTAATCACTTTAATTTTGAACCTTTTTCGGAAACCCTTCCATTAACTTTTTTATAGAGCTTTCTGTTACTTTGCTCGAACAGGTAGTCCATCTCCGTTTAAAATCTACCACACTTTTGGCCACCTTTTTTGTGCTCTTCAATTCTCTTTTAATAAGAGCCCAATATCTCTCCACTGGCCTTAGCTCCAAGCAGTATATTGTTACATATACTACATCATTGTTCTTGTTCCACTCAAGAGCTTATTTACCATGGTGACAGGATGCTAAATCAGCCTTTTTTGTAAACATTCTTTGATGTAGATTTCTGTATTTATAGAGATCCGTTGTCACAAATGATTGGCTTATTTTGCCGCAACTGCATAGTGCTTGCCATACCAAGAACTTTTTGGGAAATTTTGTCTCCTTTTGGGACCTAAACTTTTCTTCAACATTCCCTCGAGCATCAGCAACATACAATTTTTGGCCAGGAAGTTGCGAAAAATCTGCCAGAACATAGGTTTCGTCATCCATTATGCAGCAAGAATATTTTTTTATAAAACATGACTTTAATTTCCCTGCTCTGTTTTTGGCCTGTAAATTTTTAGGAGCGTTCCTGTCAGGAACTTTTTGAGCCTTGTATGCTTTTAAACCTGCATTGGGTTTAACTTTTCGTACCAAATAGTCCGAGCACTGACCTAACCGGGCTGCTTTCCTACCGGAGGTGTTAGGAACTCTTTTGAAAATTCTTTCTATTTTTTGGCTTTAGAAACGTCATGTGGACCATTCCTTCTACCTGAACCAGGTTGTATACCAACGAACAAGTTCTCCCGGTACTGTTTAGTAACATAGGAAACAGTTTGACGGCAGACCTTTGAATGCTTGGCCAACTTTTTGTAGGACCAAGTTGGGTTTTGTTGAAAATATTTAATAATTTTAGTACGCACTTTTTTCTGGTCACTAATTTTAATCAGATTAACAACAAATGAACATAATTGACATTAAAGATAATAACTGACATGCTTTACAAAGGTAACTTTATCAAAAAAGAAATCAAATAATACTTGGGTTAAAAGTTTTAATGAAATACTTGTATTAAGAATTTTACGATCTCAGTCCTTAATATATCTTATCAGTTGTTTTCATTCAGGACACAAATTTCATGTTACACAGTGTTATAAGTATGTTCAATGTTTCTGTTCCACATACCAAACTTTTTGAGTTTATTCATAATTGTTATATATATTATATTATATTTGTTATAATCTATGGTATTAAAAACTAACTAAATACGTATGTATTTGTGACCTATTGTAAATTACTTAAATATAACAGTAAATATTACCTTATTGACAAGGATTACCTGAAAGAAAATAAATTAAAAGTTATTTATTATTAAAATCTTGATAACTTATAGTATATAAATTTTATTTGTTTCCTAACACTTGGAAATAATTAAACCAATTTTCAATTTGCTTTCACATATATATTCACGTTGTAAAACTTAATGGTAAAATATTTATTATTAGGCTCTTGATACAATAATTTCCATATAGGACATTTTGGTTTATTTGTTTGTTTTGCAAATCTTTCCTCATACAATCAAAATATTATTACAAAACAAAATACACAATTTCAAACAAATTTATGTGACACTTGAGTATTTGAAGAAGAGCCTGAAATAAAAATCACAAATGTAAATATTTCATACTTCATAACAATAGTAATGCCAACAACAGCAACGCAATAGTATGTAAGTGTGAGAGTAGAGAGTACTATAGAATGACAAATACTTAGCAAGGATTTTGAATAAAAAATAAATTTTAACCCCCTCCCCCCCTCAAAAAAAAAAACATAAGAAATGAAATCATATTAATTTGTTGCATCTTGAGGATTCCTATTTTACCAAGTGTATACCATGTATAGTACTCACATACAAATGTATGTATATAAGAGATTTCCAGTTCGGAAAGGGAAGATTCATGTTTACACATGATGTTTGCAATCAAGTGTATTGTAAGAGTGCACATTACTGTACATTAGGATGGCCCCGATTGTATGATGGACAAATAAGGTGTGGATGTTTCCAACTAAAATATATGTGTAGTTTGTTTAAGAACACAATTTCTCAAAATGTCCTGGCGCCAAAATTTAATTTTTTTCATATTTCTCGCAAAGGAAACATCAATATTCAGTAGAAAATATTGTTTTTGAGCACATGAATACTTGATTCAATTATGAAATAATTGAAACCAGTTCAATATGTGATAAATATTTGAATTCAAACTGTTTAGGAAATAGTGTTTTCTGTGTAATTTTAATACATCTTTACAACTGTCTATCAATACGATTTCAACTACTTAGAACTAAACAGGCATGCCTCAAGGCACTCATCGCAAAAATGCCAATATATGAAAATATAATTGATTTTTTATTTCAAAAACTCTTTTAAAAAGCCTTGAAACCTCTTAAAAGATTTCTTCTTTCGTATTTACTGCACTTTTTACAAACAAACAAATATGGGAAGCCCATGTTTTAAAGTTTCCCGATTGCAATAATAACTTTTTTCTTAAAAAGTATACTTATATTTTATTTTTTGGAGTCAAGACTTATGTAAAAAAATGCAAGCTACTCTTTAGAGACGTGATTTATTGATGAGTGCCTGCAAGCACTCTTTGGCAGTGCAGACTAGTTATACCCTTCACCTTCGTGAGAAGGGTATATATAAATTTGTCATTCCGTTTGTAATTTCTACAATATAATTTTCCGACCCTATAAAGTATATATATTCTGAATCCTTATAGATAGCGGAGTCGATTTAGCCATGTCCGTCTGTCTGTCTGTCCATCTGTCTGTCTGTTGAAATCAATTTTCTGAAGACCCCAGATATCTTCGGGATCCAAATCCTCAATAATTCTGTCAGACATGCTTTCGAGAATTTTCCGTCTACAAATAACGGAGATATGAGCAAAAATCCGAGACAACCTTTATTTTTGGCCTATTTTTTTTATCTATATCTCGATTACTAAGTCATAATTATAGACAATATGGATATCTAATGATAGATATTTCAAAGTCCATTTTTCACTAATAAATTAAAAAAAAAATAACTTTTAAAAATTGGAAAAAACTTTTGAAAAACAATTTTGAAAAAAAATTCTAAAAAAATTTAAAAAAAAATTTTTTTTTTTTTTAATTTTATTTTAAAGTATAATTTGGTGAAGGGTATATAAGATTCGGCACAGCCGAATATAGCTCTCTTACTTGTTTTTCCCTCATGTTATTTTGTTTTTATTTGCAATTTTTTAAATAAAATTTTAAGAAATGGCTGGTCGGGTGAACAAACGTTTCAAATTATCTGATTTGAGTGATGAACAATTACAAAAGTAGCTTTCAATAAAAATTGACAAGCTACTAACTAGAATTCGACTATCGGGGAATTCAACAATTGTCGGAATTGGTTTTGAAAACGACAGAAAAACTACAAAAGTGGTCTCGAGAAATCGAAAGTTTTCGGTTTTATATTCGATCTTGAATTAAATTCTTTATCGATTAAGCAAAAATTACATTGGATTTCATAAGTCAAATGTACCTTTTTTTGTCGCTTTCAAACCCGATTCCGACAATGATTGGATTCTCTGACAACCCCGTATGTGTCAAACTCTAAAGCCACAAGGGTGCCTTAAGGCACTCATTTAGTTTTTCCCACCTGGCAGGTAAACCATTGATTGTACAAACTTTTAAATGTTGTTTTTGAAATTAAATGCCCAAATTTACCATAAAACAATTACCAACGTTTTTAAGTATTTTTTTTTTTTTTTTAGAAATTTGCATTAGAGTATTAAATAGATAAGTCAAGACGAGGTTAAATTTACCACTGATATTTTCTTGTAATAGAAAATATAAAACTAATCTAATTGGATGAATCAGATAAATGTTTTTGTACAAAATTCATAACAATCGCAGCCCGTAATAAATTGTTGGAGGATATATAATCTTACTTGTTTATTTTACAATTGCCGTTATCGCTAAAATACCGATATTTTAATTGATTAAAATTTAAGATGATATGTATATATTTTTTTAATTTTTGTAAATTTTATTAATAATTTCATTAAGGATGTATTACCGTTATCATTGAAATACTATTACTGAAATATCAGCAAATACCATTACCAAAACAACTGGAATTACCGCAACCGCTAAAACACGGCTACCATTACCTGTTAAAGTTTCGAATTTGTTTTCAGAAAAATTAACAAAGCAAAAAAAATCCTAAAAAGAACTGCTTTGATCCAGCTCATCCAACTCTGACGATAAGTTAAACATATTAGCCCATAATCATAGTAAAAAATAAAATAGACTTTAAGAGAACATAAGTCAACTGAAGAGTGAATTTTAGGTCTATCCTTAAAGTAAACTTTTGACATTCAAGTCGACTCTAAATATAAAACTAGCTTAGCATTAAATTAGTTTAATCCTAGAAAGATAACACAGGTCAACAGCAAAAAAAGGCTTGAATAACCGATATATAGACTTGATGCACCATGGCTACATAGAAAAAATTAAATAGTAAAAAACTAAACTAACCTTTAGTTTTTCGGAATATTTTTTAGGTTTTTAACACCCTGAATGGCTGTAGTAGAAAACCGAATAAAACGTTCAGTTTTATGTTGAACGTGCGTTCAGCTTTTTGCTATATGGAGTTCAGCTTGTGCAATAGTAAACGGGCGTTGATGTTTTAACTACATTTATATTCGTTTAATTTTCGCAATTCTTAACGAGAGTTTAGTTTTTTATCCGATGCGTTCAATTTACCAGCTGTGTTTAAAAAATTAAATAAATGATTTTAAAATGTTTTTTGATATTAACAAAATGTATTCAATATATTCTACCAGCATTATTCATACATAAATGTTTACATAAACAATTATGTATTTCCATAAACTCACCAAAATCCTGCTCTTCCTGAGGAAATTCCCTGTATATATCATTGACAATTACCTTAAAAGCAGATGGTGTTAACATTTTTCCGTTAATGATGGCGTTTTCCAGGATTATATTTATTAATTTGTCTCTGTACTCAGATGACAAAAAAGTACTGCATTCAGTAACACAATTTCTTAAAAAGCTTCTTACGAAATTTATAATCGATTACTGCTTCTATATTAAACAATTATAAAATATTGACTACATAGTAGGGTATTCAATTAATCGGATTTCTGATTTAATCGGTTAATCGAGCAAATAATTAAGCGGGGTTTAGATTAAATCGGTTATTAATCGATTAATTTTGAATTATTCGATTAACCGAGTAATCTCTATTCTAATTTTAAATTGAGAATAAAACAACGAATTTTGTGTACCTATTTAAGAATTTTATTAATAAAAAGAACAAAAACATAAAAAACAAATAAAACATAACATAACAATTCAACAAAACCAAATAAGTAATAGCAAATCAAAAATATGGTATCTGAAACCTTTTTTATGCACATGTGAGTTTTTTTTTAGGATTTTAGGGAGATCTTCTGAAATAAGCTTTTTAAAAAAGAATATAATTGAAATATTTTCCTTTTAAACGATTTCTTTTCATTAGTTTTAATAAAACTTGACTTTGAAAGAACTCTCTCAATGTTTATATGTTGGAGAAATCAAAAGTAAGGCTTGATAAAGAATATCCAATTTCTCATATAAAATCCTCATATATATATATTCGGAGTCGTTTTTGTATTTTTTTAGATTATGAATACTTTTAATAGTTTCTGACAAAAGACTCGTTTCAGTTATGTCTATAGATTCATCTGTTATCAAGTCATCCTCCAACTCATTAGGACAATGATAATCATAGTACATTCTAGAAAAAAGTTCATTTCCAAATTCCTTAGTTTCAATTTTTGTGTTATACTTCTAAAAAATTGTCGCTAGAAGTTAATGTGCATGAGTTAATACATAAAATTAGTGTGCTTAAAACTATATTTCTATATAAAGTGCAAAAAAAAAGAAATTTCGGTTAATCGACACAAATTAGTCGGTTTATTTGTTATTTGAAAATCGCCAATCTTAAATTATTCGAACAGTTAACCGACCAAAATTAATCGGTTATTCGATTGAATACCCTACTACATAGGTATATGTACATATTTATATACAACCTACCTTCTAACTCCGGCAATAGAAATTTAATTGTTCTAACAAAGCTCAATGTTAATGTATGGATGTCACTAAGGACTGAGATCGAAAAATTCTTAACACACGTTTTTCATTAAAACTTTTAACCCAAGAATTGTCTGATTTTATTTATTTTTTTTTTTTTTGATCTTGTTACCTTTGTAAAGCATGTCAGTTATTATTTTTAATGTCAATTATATTAATTTGTTGTTAATCTGATTAAAATGAGTGACCAGAAAAAAGTGCGTACTAAAATTATTAAATATTTTCAACAAAATCCAACTTGGTCCTACAAAAAGTTGGCCATACAATCAAAGGTCTGCCGTTAAATTGTTTCCAATGTTATTAAACAGCACCGGGAGAACTTGTACGTTGATAGAAAACCTGGTTTATGTAGAAGTAATGGTCCACATGATGTTTATTTAGCCAAAAAAAAAAATAGAAAGATTTTTCAAAAGAGCTCCCAACACATCCGGTAGGAAAGCAGCCCGGTTACCTCAGTGCTCGGACTATTTGGTACGAAAAGTTAAACCAATGCAGGTTTAAAAACATACACGGCTTAAAAAGTTCCTGACAGGAACTCTGCTAAAATTTTAGAGGCCAAAGACAGAGCACGGAAATTGTATGTTAAGAATTTTTCGATTTCAGTCCTTATATAAAAAGGAGGTTTAATTCTTTTGCCAGTTACTTTTATTGTTTGCCGCTTTTTGTTTTTTAGTTTTCAATATCAGCTGTGCATCGGTAGTACTTGTTTATATATTGTTGTTTATTGTATGAAAACAATTTCTACATTTAAGGTGGCACCAAGTTAAAGTCGGTTTAATTTAAATTATGCTTTAGTTTTGAATATAGTTGCAAAACAATTAAAAGCTGGTTTTTGTTCCACAGTTATTTAAAACAAGTAAGAGAACTACATTCGGCTGTGCCGAATCTTATATACCCTTCACCAAATTATACTTATTTTTAGGTAAACAACAAATTTAAAAAAATTTTTTTTTTCTAAATTGTTTTTTTTAATTTCTTCCAATTTTTTTTTTAAATTTAAAAAAATTTTTTTTTTTAGGTCCAAAGTACTATAGCCTTATATAAATCGTTGCAATGGACTTCCAAATATCTATCATTTGATATCCATATTGTCTATATTAATGACTTAGTAATCGAGATATAGATCAAAAATAGGCCAAAAATCGAGATTGTCCTGATTTTGTCAATTTTAAATAGGGACCAAGCTGGAAGAATTCCCGATATATTGATGTATCAATAATGTTTGTAAGTTATTTGGGGGCAACGGAAAGTTGATTTCAACATACAGACGGACAGACATGGCTATATCGACTTCGCTATATATTACGATCCAGAATACATATACTTTGTGGGGACGCAAATGAAAAATGTAGAAATTACAAACGGAATGAGAAACTTATATATACCCTGGCCACGCATGGTGAAGGGTATAAAAACAACCGACTTTAGTGTTTGAATTAAACTTTAATTTTAATTGGGAATATGTAGAACTTTTTTGTTTGGGGCCACCCTATTATACATATGAATATACTTACGTGCATAGCTGTTAAATAATGATTACTAATCATAATAATTAGTAATTAGATTACTTTTTTTCGAAAGGTAAAGTAATGATTAAATTACGATTATATTCAGATTCGCACGATTACTAATTGATTACGATTACAAATAATCCAAAAACAATCAAGATTACTAACAATTACGAGAAAATAATCAAAAATAATCAAAAGTAATCAAAAAATAATCCGACTATTTTCAATGATTACTTTTGATTATTTTAGATTATTTTCCAAAAATTTTGCATTCATATCATATTATTTTGAAAAATTTGCATTTACAACTTGAAAAAATAAAAAAGAACAAGCTTGAACAGGGGTCTCTAGAGCCATAGAGCAAGACACATACATCTGATCTATCGAAGAACAAATGTTTTTGTGTACAGTGTACAATATTGTATATAAACAAGCAAGTAACACACATAGAAATCATTATATTTGTTTTTTCAACTGGCATATGGGCATTTCCATTATGGCGTGACATGACATTTGTACGACAAAATGTTATAAAAAATAATGATTTTAGAAATGTAAATCCCGGGATTTTAGTTAAACGTCAAAAAACATCAATTTCAATAATAAAAACTATTTATTTCGTTAATAAGATATTTAAGTAAAAATAAAACAGAAGATATTTCATATTTATACCCGTATTCTGAACTTTAAAACAGTGAGAAATCCATAACAAACCTTAAAGATTTACAACTTTTGTATTGAGTATTTGAAATTTATAATCAGGAATCCGTCAATTCCCAAAAAAAGTATTGAAAAATTCCAAAAATGGAATCAGTCATTATTTTTAAACAATTCTTATTTGGCACATACACTTGTTGTTAGTCTAATAAAGCAAAAATGGGGAAAATCCAAAAATATTTGGACCCGCTGTTAAAAAAACTGGAGTAGGGTGGGTAAAAATGTTTAAAATATTATTTTTAAATGCGAAAATCTCCTAAGTTATAAGAGATAGTTGATAGCTATGTAGTATATGCAGTTGATAGCTATGTAGTATATTTTTTGAAATCGGAACATAAACGAAGAAATAGGATCGTTTTAAAAATTGAACATACCCGAGGTGTCTACGCGGTCAAAATTCAAAACTTAAACTCGACTACAGTTGTTCGCGTGTGGAATTTTATTCAAATCGAACTTAGGGTTTAGAAGTTACAGATTTATTTCCCTCTTTTTTTATATACCACTGTGCAGCGGTTAAGACAAAGGTTTGAACCATATTTCATGTTGCAACCTGAGGTAATTACAGCAACAGTATTCAGTCAGAGCATCAAAATAAAATGGCACAAGGTGTTGCAGTTATTAAGTTCAGAATTACCGGAATTAACTCTCAAGAATGTAAATAGCAGAGTTTTGGATACAATTTACAATTTTTACGCCAAAAATTCTAAAACATTTAATTTTGAAACAAAAACTAATAATTTATCGACTATGCCAGATTTTTTCGATTTCACTGATGATGGTGAGCTAATGCGTGCATTATTTTCATTTTTATAGTGTTAATGATCTGACTTGCAGATGAATAACCTGAACCAAGCCTTTCTCCACAAGGACAGACTAAAATTGACAAACTATGATTTGCTAAGGGATGCATTTATTTATTTATTTTAACACGCCCTTAACGTTTTCAGATCCAGTTGAACGATCGGGATCGTCAACAGTGCAAGGCGGCAATCATTGACTTATTTTTCATTTGAAAAATTAGTTGTTATGATTTTATGTACACAGAATGTATTTGTAGTTCTTTATTATTTTATTCATATATTTTTCCCTTTTTTGTTGAGTAAGGAATTACAAAAATTGTTTGTGTTATTATAAAAATTAATATACGTATATTTTTCATGAAAAAATATCTAATTTTGTTTTATTTGTTAAGATTTTTTTCACATTGTAAATGCAAATTTTTGAAAATAAAATGATATAAATGCAAAATTTTTGGAAAATAATCTAAAATAATCAAAAGTAATCTTTGAAAATAGTCGGATTATTTTTTGATTACTTTTGATTGTTTTTGATTATTTTCTCGTAATCGTAAGTAATCTTGATTATTTTTTGATTATTTGTAATCGTAATCAATTAGAAATCAGAAATTGTTCTAAAGAGAATTATATAATCAATTAAATTATTTTTGAAAAATAATCTAATTGATTACTAATCGTAATCCAAAATTAACAGCTATGCTTACGTGTGACAGTATACATCTGAGATTGCACATTTTAGCTACTTGATTATTTCAATATGTTTGCAATGTATGTATGTATGTGTTTGTGTATCGGTGTCTGTCTTAGCCGTAGTGTATGTGGTAATAATAACATTCATTTGTTTGTATTTTCAGTACTTAAAAATTGCACATCTTTTGACAACATATGTATGTACCTACATACTTTGTACCACACCAAGTCACTAGTCTTACTTAAATATTTACTTGCATACACTTTCATTATCTGCTTGTTACTGCTGTTGAGACAAGTGACAATTAAACTGGGTATGTCATCTGTTACAGCAACAACCATCAACAACAGCAAGAGCAAGAGCAACAACTAAACTAACAGCAGCAGTAGAATGAACTAGAGATAATTCTTGTCAACACTTTAACATGAACTTTTTGAGATGAAAAATAAGAAACTTGGATTTTATTGTTGCTTGTTGGCAAACGGCAAAAATAATAAACAAGTATGTATTTACATTAGGGCAGCCTGAAAACAAAAGTTGTAATTGTTTTTAACTAAAATAAGAGTTTAATTTAATCTAAGATACCGTTCTTAAAAATGTTGGTTCTGACCCCAATAATTGCTGTGCTGGATCAAGAGATAAAAGGTTCCTTTTTTAAGGTTTTTATATAATTTTGTTCATATTTCTCGCAAAAGAAACATATAAAGTTTTGGTATCACGTCAAATTTTGGCATCTGGCGCAGTGTAAAATTTTTTTTTTTTTTTCATTTATTACATATAATTATTTGAAGCAATTACTTAAAATTAATACATTATAAACCACATATAATTAAAAGGAAACGGTTTAATTGAATTTTTTTGAAATTTATTTTCTACCAGATCTACTGTTAACTATATCAATCATTCTTTATACCGTTCATCACAATCTAATTGACCTTGGTTCTTCCGATTTTGATCATATACTTTAGAGTCATTCGGATATTTCTATTTTCTTTTCTTTTAATTAAATAAATCTCTCGATTTTATTCGTGTATTGTAATATTGAAAAAAAAAAAATTGTGTTCGTATTTGTTAAGCTAATGTCGAATTTTTTTATTTAAGATGCATTTGCTAGATAGCTATAGATTACGAATTATCTTTGGAGTATTAAATTGGGAATAAATGCTGTTTTCAGATATAATTTTGGAAGTTTTGTTTACATTAAATGAATTATCTCAATTTACAAAATTTTGTAAATGAAAAAAAATCCGACTTCTAGATTTGTGTATATTTGAAATTGCACACTATTTGTACGAAAACATACAAAGGACACATTTTTAATTAATGAGTTTTTGTATAGAGAAAAGTTTTTTTTTTTAAATAATTCGGTATCTCGGGAACTATTAGAGATATTATTACAAAGATTTACATGGTTAGAGCTGACTTGATTTACGTTTGTTCAGCTTCCTAGCACCATGGGGAGCCAGTACATAGCCAGTACATAGTTGGTTACCTCGGGTCTCAATTTTTTGTAAAAAAATCGCCAAAAATACTTGGGAAGGGCTACAAAAACTATGCTTACATGTTTAGGTTATCTCTATTAGTTGAACAGATATTCAGGTTTATTGATTTAGTTTTTTTAATTTTGCCCGATCTTTTTATGATTTTTTAGATAATGCGGGCCTACGTAGGGTCAAAATTTATTTTTAAAATAAATTTCCTGAAGAAAACTTTTTTCTACAAGAGAAAAAATATATGCGCTTTTTTGGGAAAAAAAAAAAACTTAAAAAATACGGCCAACGAGTAAGCCTCGAGTGAGCTCCACATATGTTACATAGAGGGTTATATGTTTCTTAAATAATTATAAAGTTTTTTTACTATCACGCGGTAAATAACGTCACAATAGGCACTTTTCTAAAAAAAAAACTCAGTTTTTGAAACAGATTTTCCCCGCTTTAGGAATTTCAGTATTTAAAAATAAAAAATTTCAAAAATTTGAATACCATTAATTTAAGGACACCTGGATCTACATCATTTCCAAATATTGTTATGATATATATAACCGTTAAAATTGTACATTAATTAAAATTTTATATTTTTTTTTTCATGGAAAATCACCATATTATTTTTGTTTTAGTTTTAAGGCAAATTATGTCCTAAAAATTCATAAGATTACTTAATTTTATTAAAATATCAATCTTCAAGTCCTACGGTTTTCACAAATATCAAACACATATATAAAAAGCCTTTATTTACTCCTCAGAAGTTCCACAAATCTTGCCCCCGTTTTTTCATATAAGGAGTGAGATCGTAAAATTCTTAACACACGTTTTCCATTAAAACTTTTAACCCAACTATTATTTGATTTATTTTTTTTTTATCAAGTTACCTTTGTAAAACATGTTTAATGTCAGTTATATTAATTTGTTGTTAATCTGATTAAAATGAGTGACCAGAAAAAAGCGCGTACTAAAATTATTAAATATTTTCAACAAAACCCAACTTGGTCTACAAAAAGTTGGCCAAACAATCAGGGGTCAAACTGTTTCCAATGTTATTCAACAGTATCGGCAGAACTTCTCCGTTGATAGAAAACCTGGTTCAGGTAGAAGGAATGGTCCACATGATGTTTCTAAAGCCAAAAAATTAGAAAACATTTTCCTAGATCCGGTAGGAAAGCAGCCCGGTTAGCTCAGTGCTCGGACTATTTGGTACGAAAAGTTAAAGCTAATGCAGGTCTAAAAACATGCAAGGCTCAAAAAGTTCCTGACAGGAACGCTGCTAAAAATTTAGAGGCAAAAAACAGAGCACGGAAATTGAATTCAAGTTTTATAAAAAAAATATTCTTGCTGCACAATAGATGATGAAACGTATGTCCTGGCAGATTTTTCGCAACTTCCTGTCAAAAATTGTATGTTGCTGATGCTCGAGGGAATGTTGAAGAAAAGTTTAGGACCCAAAAGCAGACAAAATTAACCAAAAACTTCTTGGTATGGCAATCAATATGCAGTTGCGGCAAAAGAAGCCAATCATTTGTTACAAATTCCGAAATTTGCATCAAGGAATGTTTACAAAAAAGGCTGCTTCCATTCATAAGACTTCATAATGTGGCCACTTACTTCTGGCCTGACTTGAAATCCTGTCACTACGGTAAACAAGCCTTTGGGTGGTACAAGAGCAATAATGTGATATTTGTACCAAGAGAGGCAAATACTCTAAACTGCCCGAAGCTAAGGCCAGTGGAGAGATATTGGGCTCTTATTAAAAGAGAATTGAAGAGCACATAAAAGTTGTCCAAAAGTGTGGTAGATTTTAAACGGAGATGGACAACCTGTTCGAGCAAAGTGACATAAAGCACTATAAAAACCATAATGGAAGGGTTTCCGAAAAACGTTCAAAATTTCATCACTAGTGATTAGAACTATAAAAATATATATTTTTTTGTAATAATAATTTCAATAAAAATAAAAAAAATTAAAACTGTAAGTTTGTGGTTTCGTTTTTATTAACATACATATGTATGTTAAGAATTTTTCGATCTCACTCCTTATTTCAAAATGAAAATTAAATTTTTATTTTAGTTGGTTACATCGACACATTATTTTTCATTCACACAAACGGACCACCCTAATTACATACCGTTACATGAAAGATAATGGTAGCCTAGAGCAACAAATACTAAGCTAAGTATGTTTACTTAAAATCAAGTTAAAATATTCCCACTTATTATTTATATTTGTATGTGTTGCATCTTTTAAGACTATGCAAAAATTTCGGCCATGTAATTAAAAATTAGTTTTCCAGAGGGCTTTTATTATAAAATTATGAGAGACAAGTACTGGAACTTGTATTTCTTTAAGGTAAATAACTATTTGTAAAACTTTTGCGGCCATAGGTGATGCTGTAATTAAGAAATATTATTTTTCCCAAACTATGTATAACATTTCTCGTTCCAAATCAATCATGCAACGTCTGTACCTAACATACATACTTTTTAAATATTTTTGTTTGTTTTATAGGAATTAGGTGATGATGATTGATATGACATAGATACATATTTTGAAATTGTATTTACTTAGAACAAGCTACATTTCAGCATTCCAAATGCAAAAAAAAAACTGGTTTTATATACAGCTTTTAACATGTTAAAAATTTGTATGCAGAATTTTCCAACTGTTTAATAAAATCAAAACACGTAAGATATTTCAACATTATTTTTGTGATAGTTGATGTTGCAAAAACAAAAAAAAAAAGAAGAAAGAAAAATCAAATAAAGCAAATCAGTGGCATATAATGTAGTGCTCATATCATACAAATACAATCAACATGCAATATGAAACATGATTTGCTATGTATGAGAACTACTATATTCACATTGATAAGACTTACTCATGGCAGATACATTTTCCTTTATTTTTGTTTTACATACTTAAAGGTCGCTCATGAAACCTTAAACTAATATGCAGCACACAGTTACACAGTATGACTAATATAATAAAAAACTAATATGTAATGCTATAAATCTCAATGGAAAAACAAATACATTCACATCATTTTGGTAAGAAAAAAGTAAGAGTGTTATATTCGGCTGTGCCGAATCTTATATACCCACCACTAGGCGCGGATCCAGGGTGGGGATAAAATTCCCCCAAAACCAAAATGTTTTCATATAAAACAAAGCAAAATATAAAACAAATTTTAATTTCTTCCACCCCTAAATGGTTGACTTGGATCCGCGCCCACCACCAATACAATACAGCTACTCATTTTCAATACCGGACATTTCTGATTAACAAAAAATATTTGGCCTAACGAGGACCTAACCGACATAGCTAGATCGTCTTAGAATTGTATAAGTATCCAACATATATATATAGATTTTAGTTCTACGACCAATATTTCTATATGTTACAAACAGAATGACAAAATCACTATTGCTCGCAACTTTTTGATGTTGGTTTTACAACTGAAATACTTACAACATACACTCCAATGATAAGTACGTGATGCTGCTGTTAAAAATTTACAATGTATGCAAATGTGCCCCCAAACCCATATTGAGGTTGAGTATAACACTGATGATGATCATCATATATGCTGGGTTGTTGCATACAAAAACCTCCACCACAAACTAACATGATTTCTTACTATATTGTGTGTATGTATTAGTTTTATATATTTGCTACACTTTTCTCTAATTTTTGTTTAAACAAAAGATTGTTAAAATATCATAATATATGTGACAATATTGCATATACAGCACCACCACTCTGCATACGCTAATCATGCGTTACCATAAAATGCAAATTTGACTTGCCAAGTTAAAATTTATTAGTGTGTCTAGCCTATGCACGATTTTAAAATCCAAATTTAACATGAAATTTATGGCACGTAAGCTGAAAATGTGGTTTTTAATCTTACTTAATTTTCATTGCTGCAAAATTGCACTTATAGCATTACAAAGTGCTACTAGATCTCATTAGTCATCTATATTTATTTGATAAGATAGGTAATAAATTATAACAAGCGATCATATGACATCGCATCATTTAGCCTTCATAATGATCAATGTGATTTTTGATAAAATTTCATGAAAGCTATAGAAATTTTAACATTATCCTTATGATAACTTGGAAATAAATATAAATATATGGTAATTGATTGAACAATGACTAAGGCTCTGAACTGGTTAAACAAATAAATTCCATAGAATCTTCACACAAGATTTTTTACAGACATGTCGAGGATCATAGGTTACACCAAGAACTTTGACTGTTTACCAGACTGACTTGTTATTCTGCATTTTGGAAATATGTATTTTCAGCACATAGTAAATCCTCTGTAGAATATTGAGAATTTTAATTTTCAAAAATCACAAGTTATCATGTGTGCAGTATATTAATATTATACCATTTGATTACGGCGGAATGAAACAATCCCCCAAAAATTAATATAGAGAGCAACAAAAACGATTTTTGGGGGTTATATCATCATGAAGTATATATATTAGATTAATTCCTTTAATTCCTATAAGGAGCATAGGGTCTCAACAAAAGATTTCCAGTCGTTTCTATTTGATGCTAGGTTCTTGATTTCATTCCAGCTCTTTCCTGCTCGCGAAGCCTAAATATCTTGCTGTCTTCGCCAAGTGTGGGCAGGCCATCCTCTCCTTCCGCTACTCTGCGGATTCCAGTCAATGGCATTGCGGGTTACATCTCCGTGTGGTCTTCGTAATGCGTGTCCAATCCATCGCAATTTCCTTCTCAAAATTTCGAGAATGTATTTGACTTTGATGTGTGACTGTCCAGAGGTGTGAGTTCGATATTCTGTTGGGCCAGTAGATTTTTAGTATTTTTCTTAGGCATTTGTTAGTGAAAACTTGCAAACTGTTTACGTCTCTGGCAGCCAGATTCCACGTTTCACTGCCATATAAGAGCACAGACTTAACACACGAGTTGAAGATTGTTATCTTAGTGCGGGTGGAGATTAATGTTGATTTTCCCACTGTGTTTAGTTGGCCGAAGGCTTGCCGAGCTCTCATAGTGCGATTTGAGACATCATCAGAAGAGCCTTCAGTCGATGTTATGATGCTATCCAAATAGCAAAAGTGGTGCACGTCCTGTAGTTGGATGTTGCATTTACTCGCATTACCTTCGTCTTATTTATATTTGTTTTGAGTCCTGCCTTTGCAGCTTCTGTCTCTACCATTTGAAGGCTTTGCACCATCTCAGAGTGACTGTGTGTCAGAAGGCATATGTCTCTGTCTGTCTGTCTGTCTCCAAATCTTCAATAATTCTGGCAGACATGCTTTCTAGAAGTTTCCTATTTAAAATCAGCAAAATCCGTCCATAAACAACCTCTTTTTTTGTTTTTTTTTATCTATATCTCGATTACTAAATCATAAATATACACAATACGGATATCTAATGATAGATATTTCAAATTCCATTGCAATGATGTATATAAGGCTATAGTAATCGGGAAAAATATTTTATAACCCAAATTTTTTTCCACAAACAACTTTTTTTGTCATACATTTTTTTCACTAAAAAAAAAAGAATTTTTTAAAAAAATTAAAAAAAAAAAATTTAATTTTATTATAAATTATAATTTGGTGAAGGGTACATAAGATTTGGTAGAGCCGAATATAGCTCTATTACTTGTTAAAGATTATATTTATCATTATAGGTGTTGAAATTAATAACGTATGCCGGAAAATATAGCAACAAAATAGAGCTATATTTTTTTCTAATATTAAACCAAATCTCATACAAATGATGCGTATACTTAATATTTAATAAAGTATACGTTATATAGTGCAGTAAAATAAAGTCATTACATAAAAATGGGTGTTTATGTCAAAAATGATCAAGGAAAAGGCAAAAACAGAAGAGCAAAAAATTAACAAAAAAAAAAAACAAACAAATTTTTATTAAAATTTTTATGTTTTTTCTTTAACACGTTGACTGTCACTTCAATTTTCAGAAAACTGGCCAAAAATAACAATTAAATTTTTTCATATTATATTATTAAAAGCTCTATTTATAGCTCATAGATATCAGCAAAAAGCTAAAATTAAGTTTTTTTAGGAGAAAAAAAAACCTACGAATTATCTCGTAGTTGGCTTCTGCGAAGCAATTTCTGTTACAGAAGCCAACTACGAGATAATTCGTAGGTTTTTTTTTTTCTCCTAATTAATTCGTAGGTCTTTCTTTAATATTTTGTGGTTTTCCCAGAAGCCATTTATCGATACTAGCACTGGTATAATACGGTTTTATTCGTACCTAAACAGGTTTAGTGAGTACGATATAACTCGTAGGTGGCACCCTAGAAGGAAACGCAATCAACGAGCTGTATCGTAGTTGGCAGTTAACGGCAGTACTCTTTCACACATAGCTAACAATTTACAAAAAAAGGTAAAAAAATCGAAATATGCAAAAGAGCAAATTATGCAAAGCAAAGGCATTTTTGTCTTCTCTGGTCATTACTGCGAAATGAAAAATAGCGAGATTTATTTTAATGTTGCAAATAAAGACTAAAATTCGCTATAAATCCACGGTCCGAAATATTTTTTCATCTCGCTTAATTTGCATTTTACTTATTTGGAAATTTTACACAATTTGTGAGAAATAAATATATAAAAGCCTATGTTAAAACGCAAATTTTTTAATAAAAACTTCTATAGGTTTTATAAATGCCATTCAACTGAAACTAACCTAATATGCGTGTGCATATTTTCTTCATTTTTATGCACCAAATGCAAACAAATTGTGTGCCAAAAATAAAAGCTCCAAAAAAGCCAACAGCAGCAACAGTTAATAAATAATATATGAAATTGAGAACGTTTGTTTGATATGACTACCAACTATTTTGTTGGTGATACTTTCCACACACGACATTTCATATGCATAATAGAATTTATGTTCATTTTCATAGATGGGCATGTATGAGATGCGAGATATGCGCGTCTGTGTATAAAACTGTATTTTATGAAATATAGCTGCTGCACGAAAATTCCTTGCCTCACTCTTCATCCCTTGACTTAAAATTTATGGATTTCCATTGATACGTATCACTGACAATGATGATATAGAATATGATTGACATTAATGAATTTTGCGGATTAACGAACATAAATTATTAACAAGAGATATGTAAAATATGGAGTTTTAAAATGGACAATCTTTTAGTACAAATGGAAAAGTTCAGGAGTATTTTGCTGTATTTACCATCAGTATATCAGATTATCAATAATGAATGTGTTAGAAAAGACAACAATACATCAAATATCGCCTCATCGAACAGTATAGATAATAGAAATTAAAATGCAAAGATGTGGCTTCACTTACATAAGATAAAAAATATTTTATCAAAAAGTTTAAGTAGTGCATAAAGAAAATAGTGAATCATTCAGACATATTCTGAACGAAGTCGCTATTCACTCTACTCAACTGGATACCAGTAGATCTTATGGCCAGAAAACTGGCATTGAATACGGCCTTTAGGCTTAAATGTTCAAAATTATTAATTGATAAATCGTGTTTTGGATCAAAGCATGAACATTTTAAATTTAAACAGTACCTTTTATATTATTTTATCATTAGCTATGGTGCAATAGAGGCAGCATATATCTTAAAAAATAAAAACCATCTATTGTATATAAAAATGTTAACAATATGTTAGTAATTTAAAATCAAACAATCGTAAGTTAGCAATCTAAAGCAAATATGAAAGTATAGTAGGTGAAGCCGAACATATAACAACCTACACTGTTTATACAAGAAAATAGTTTTTATTTCAAAATTTCGATCATTTATTTTCGTAAGTGATATTGCTAAGACAAATTGTGGTTCGAGCGTCGTCAAATTAGAAATTTATTTCTGTTTAATTTTATTTGCATACCAACATTTTGAACTGTTTTATGCTCGTTCAAGTTATTTTCGTTAATGGAAATTATATGGGAACTAGAAAGCGCTTTATTTCTAGCGCCCTCTAGATTTCGAGAAAAATATACTTTTTGGTTTTTACTCAAAATATGGATTTTTTTAGGAAATACAAATACT
The DNA here is from genome assembly GCA_942486065.2 of Calliphora vomitoria. Taxonomy (NCBI): domain Eukaryota; kingdom Metazoa; phylum Arthropoda; class Insecta; order Diptera; family Calliphoridae; genus Calliphora; species Calliphora vomitoria. The sequence goes on along the minus strand of OW818029.2, from coordinate 49,252,375 downwards.
TTTTTTGGTCTAGCGTCTCTCGTTTCCGAGGAAAATGGAGTTCTAGATTTTTACTAAAAATTTGGATTTTTGGCAGAAATTATAAGTGATAATAAATGTTTGTTCTTTTGGTCCTAGAGTCTCTAGTTTCCGAGAAAAATGGACTTTAAAATTTTTACTCAAAATATGAATTTTTGGTAGGCGTCCGAGAAAAATGGAGTTTTAACTTTTCACTCAAAATATCGATTTTTGTTAGGAAATGTGAATGATCATAGATTTTCGACAAAAATCTAGTTTCCGACATAAATTTACTTTTAGGTTTTTACTCAAAATATTTTTGGTAGGAAATATGAGTTTCATCAATTTGATCCTAGCCCCTCTAGTTTCCGATAAAAGCTTTTGGTAGGAAATATCACAGATCTAATTTCCGAGAAAAATGGTCTTTAAAGTTTTCAATCAAAATATCGATATTTCGTAGGAAATCTGATCACAGATTTTTGTTCTTTTGGTCTTAGTGCCTCTAGTTTCCGATACAAATGGACATTAAGCTTTTCACTCAAAATGTCAATTTATGTTAAGAAATAGACCTCCAACTTAGCATTCAAAATATGGATTTTTGGTAGAAATTATGAGTCCTAGCCCCTCTAATTTACGAGCAAAACTTTTGGAAAAAAAAATCTAAGATTTTCGTCCTAGTGCTTCTAATTTCCGAGAAAAAAGACTTCTATGTTTATCACTTAAAACATCGATTTTTAGTAGGAAATATGATAGATCACAGATTTTCGTCCTTCTGGTCCTAGCGCCTCTAGTTTCCGATAAAAATGGAGTTCTAGCTATTCAATCAAATTATCGGTTTTTGGTAGGTAATATGAGTGATCACAGATCTTTGTCGTTTTGATCCTAGAGTCTCTAGTTTCCGAACAAAATTGTATTTTAGCTTTTCATTCAAAATATTGATATTCGGTAGGAAATATGAGCGATCACAGATTTTCGTTCTGTTGTGTTTTACTCAAAATATGAATTTTTTTCTATCGGTTTTTGGTAGGAAATATGAGTTCTAGAGTCTCTAATTTCCAAGAAAAATGGATTACTAGATTTTCACTCAAAATTTTGAGTTTTGTTAGGAAATATGAGTGATCAGAGATATTCGTGCTTTTGGTCCTAGTGTCTCTAGTTTCCAAGAAAAATGTAGTTCTAAATATTCACTTAAACTAATTTTGGTAGGATATATGAGTGATCACAGATATTCGTGCTTTTGGTCCTAGCCCCTATAGTGTCCTTGAAAAACTTTTGGAAGGAAATATCACAGATTTTCGTCCTAGCGCTTCTAATTTTAGAGAAAAAAAGACTTCTATATTTATCACCTAAAACATCAATTTGATAAGTGATCACAGATTTTCGTCCTTTTGGTCCTAGCGCCTCTAGTTTCCGAGAAAAACTTTTGGAAGGAAATATCACAGATTTTCGTCCTAGCGCTTCTAACTTCCGAGAAAAAAAGACTTCTGAGTTTATCACTTAAGACGTAGATTTTTAGTGGGAAATATGAGTGATCACAGATTTCCATCCTTTTGGTCCTAGCGTCTCTAGTTTTCAAGAAAAATGGAGTTCTGGTTTTCACTCAATATATCGGTTTTTGATAGGAAAGATGAGGGATCACAGATTTTCGTACAGTCCTTTTAACGTTTCATGCAAAATATCGATATTTGGTAGGAAATATGAGTGATCACAGTCTTTCGTCCATAAGGTCCTAGAGTTACTAGTTTCTAGCATTTCACTCAAAATATCGATTTTTGTTAGGAAGTCTGTGTGATCACAGGTTTTGTTCTTTTGTTTCTAGTGCTTCTTGTTTCGGAGATAAATGGAAATATGATTGATAACAGATTTGTTTTATTAACTTATTTGTTTATGCAAGTGTGATTTATTTGTATATAAAATTAATTTGTGGAAAAATTTGTCATATTTTGGGCGGACATTTGTATGGGGCATAAATTGAGGTCAAGTAATGGACGAAATTCTGACTCGATCTATATAATATTTTTGGGGCGTTAGAAACATTAGCACAATACCCTCCCTACTAATGTAGACTATCGGTCCTTACGGATTTTTTTTTTTTTTTTTATAGCCCAACGGAATTTTTCGGAGAATTTATATGAGGCTTATAACGTATTAATTTTAACTAATTCTATGTCAAAATATAAAAAAAATTTTTTTTTAAATTACAAAGGTTCGAATATTTTTGAACTTACATGCAAATTTCTGTTACTGCATTGAAAGACCTTTAATATCTTACATGTTTCCTTTGCGAGAAATATGAAGAAAAAAAAAATGTCATAAAAACTTTTAAAATGTATATTTTTATTCTTTGAACCAGCTCACCAAACATTATTTGAAATGGTCTTTTCAAACAAACTAAACATTCACTTTAGTCGGAAACATGGAAACCTTATTGTATATACATATATCAGCTATTGAAACATTTGTTTCTAGTTTTTTGCTTTTAGCCAAATATTGTTTTTTAAGCTAAAATTCATAAATACTGTTTAAGATCTATGTGTGTGTATTTAACAAAATGGAAAATAAAATTTATTTGCATGTATATTTGTTTGCTATTATTGTTGTCATTTATTTTTTTTAACATAAGTAGGCTTATTGTGAAGTAGCTAGAAAGTAGAGTATCCAAAACCAAAACCGATCAATGTTGATAACTCAACTAGTTTTGATTTTCTTTAACTTTTCGGTGTTTTGACAAATCGGTGTTTGAAATACGGTTAACCGGTTTTATCGAAATATATTTTCTAAAGATTACACAGGTCTACCATGAATTTGGTGCCGCCAGAACTAGAAGTATAATCGATATTCTGAAACGTTTTCCCTATTCTTCAATAGACGATCCAAAAATTTAAGGAAACTTGTGTAAACGACTATGCAGATATTGTTTTTTAATGCTAATATAACACATTTTTAAAGCAAATTAATTTAACTAAAACTTATCTATAACAAATTCTGCGATAAAATTGTATTTTAGTACCTTATGTTAAATGTTTTCTTTCTTAGTGTTTAGATGCTCAGATCTTTCCTTCGAAAGGTCAAGGTCTCTTAACCAATCATTTAAGATATCTTGTGAGCAAGTGAAGGCATCGCTAATACTTCAAAATCGCTGTCGTGTTCACATAAAAAATCCCAGTTGTTAATGTGATTTTTCGGTTCTGTTCAAATCATAGGTACACCTAACTTCAAATGACTACGTTTACTGCTTCTCACTGATGTTTGGAACATACGGCTTATTCAGGGCCTTAATTTTCAACTTAAAGTAATTTAAATTCGTGTTTCTTACTAAGTCTGCTATAGGTTTTCTAAACTTTTTGACTGTGTATTCACCAAAACTGTAACAAAACACATTTCGGTCAGTGCAACAACTTTTTCGCAATGAGGACAAAAAGCTAAAATCAATTTATTTATAGAAATGTACATATGAGATTACGAAAGGGGCACACGAATTTACTTATGGCAGCCAACATTGAAAAATTAAGGTAAATCTAAAGCGATACATACATTAAACACATTATTAGTGTACGTACATTAAACACATTATTTATTTGTTGACCTGTGTTATCTATATAAATGTCTTTATAAGTTTGTTTGTTTATTTGTTTGTTTGTTTGTTTGAGCATCACGCCTAAACGGCTGAACTGATTTTATTGAAATTTGGAACGTAGATAGATCCTTACTTGAATAGGATATAACTTTTTTTCAATACTTGGACCAGAAAGGGATAAACAGGGGGAAAACCGATTTTTTTTAAGAAAATCCTTACATATTTTTCTTACTACGACAGGGGTAGCGAAGCGCATCGGGTCAAGCTAGTTTGATTATATTTTTGATAAATTTTGATAACATTTTTAAGAACATTTCTTTTTTTCATATTGAATAAACATTTTATATAAAACTAGTAAACCGTTTTGTTTAAAATAGAATGACAAAAAAGGAAAAAAGTTTCTTTTAAATACACTTTATCGATTATACCGGAAACCGGTATTTTGAATTGGCCGGTTTTTCTGATGCTCTACTAGAAATCAATGAGAAAAGGTGGGATATTTAACTTGTATTGGGTGTATGATTTAAAAATGCGGGATTTACAATAGATAACGTATCCTTTAAACGCGGTTTTTGTTTGTAGTAATATCTGCACCGAATCATTACTTACGATAACCTGTAGCGTAAGATATCGTATGTGAAGCCCGAACAGCCAGCCGAATCAACACCAAATCCAAATATTACTGGCGCTAAGGTACTGCTCTGTATTTGATGGGACCAAAAGGATTCTTTCTATTAAGATATGTTCTTTCAATCAGAAAGCTGTACCGAACGCAGCTGATTCATTTGAAGCGAGCATTGGCAGAAAAACGCCCAATATATGCGGCCAGACAAGAAGCCGTGATATTCCATAATGATAACGCTCGGCCATATGTTGCAATACCTGTTAAAAAGTATTTAGAATGAAGTGGTTGGCAAGTTTTGTCTCACCCGCTTGATAGTCCATACCGAGCCCGTCTGACTATTATTTGTTTCGATCGATACAGAACGCTTCACCTTAAATCAGATTATCCGAAATTGGCTTGATTCGTGCTAGGCTTCAAAAGACAAGCACTTCTGGCTCGGAATTCATATGTTGCCAAAAAGATGGGAAAATTCCATAGCTAGCAATAGCCAATACTTTGAATAAATTCATATTGTACAAATGTTTCAAAATAAAAGCTAAAAATTTGAAAAAATTCTGCATTTGAAAATCATACATCCAATAAAAAAAGCGATTTTCGTATATAATTTAAAAGTTTAAAATAAATTTCTAAATACATAAATAAAAATAATATATAAGCTCCGCTTGAGGGTCATAGACACCCACTTTTTTTTAAAAGAAAAGTCATAAAGTTGAGCCTTTTATGAACATCATATAATTTTTCATGAATATTATTAGCAATAACTTATCAATTACACCTCTCATACATGTTATGAATATTTTTAAATCATTTGAATTTATAGATTTTTATTACACATAAATATTTTTGTTCATCCCTTTATGGATGATTGTAAAACATATTTCACTAAATACGCCACGAACCAAACATTAGACTGGTGCAAAGTTAAAGAAAGTAAAAGTTTAAAAGTTATATGTTTAGAAACTAGAATTATATAAGTAAATAACAGAGTCTTTTTCATAAATTGATAAGCTTGCTGCTGATCTAATCAAAAATAATTGACGGCCGGTGTATTTTGTGGGTTATTAGCATAGACTTGCAATTTAACAAAAGAAGTCTAAGTCAACCAGATCAGATAAAATGAAGTTGATAATCATCGACATATAGCGATCGCGGTTAACGACGAAGGCCTGGCTAACGTAACCAAAATCCACAGCAATGAGTGACTTTTTCGGGAAGCATTGGTATTGTCCCAAATTCGAAAATTTTATTTGTTGACGTAGCCACTCATCCAGAAATGGTCCTTGAACGTTGGTTCAACCACCAGAAATGGTGGTTGAACGTTGTGTCCATCCATGGTGATTTGACAAAACAAACTGAATAAATGACAGTCAATTCGACAGATGTAGCTTAAACCAAATAGCCGTTATTAACTGTCAAAGTTCGGAAGTTCGTATTGGAAGACCCATTATAAAGGCGCTTTGCTTTTCTATATAACTTTTTATACCCATAATCACGAAAGATGGGAGTATATTGATTTTGTCATTCCATTTGTAACATATCGAAATACTTGTTGTAGAACCAAAATCTAGCTATGTCCGTCCATCTGTCCATTTGTTTGAAAACACAATGGGACCCAGTCGAAAGGAGCTCGTTTGCTGAAATTTTTCAAAAATACTCTTCGTTGATAAGGTTTGTTTGGTATTGAAATCCTGATACAAATTTAAACAAATTTGTTCTCAGTACTCCGAAATTATACTGTAAAGTATGGAGAAAATCGGGCATAACATTTGCCCGTAGTCTCCATATAAAGCCTTCCTCAGAAAATGATTTAATATTTATAATCTATTTCAGTGTTACCAGCGGATAATACTGTTAAGTAATATTCTTGATATACGGTCTGCGAGCGGAGGGGTGTGTAAAAATCAAGTTTTTACATTATACCGCTACTGCCATCAATCTATATATAAAAACAGATGGTATGGTATTTTGATAAAATGTTCACGGAATCTTCAGAAAAGCCTAGCAGATAACACTGCAAAGTCGGTCTGTGGACGGAATGGCGTGGCAGAATCAAATGTTTATACTACACCGCTAATGACATAAAAAAAGAAGATTATTTTATAATTGTTGATCGACCTTTCCTTCAATTCTTAAAGATAGTTTATTTAGTTTCCTATATACAGGCTTACAAGGTCAGTGATTGTTGTAAAAAGAAAATTTGTCAAATGACGTCGGCTTCATGCCCACCTTTAAAGTTCAAGGCCAAATAAACCACAGAATTGCCCTTCTGCCGAAACATTCTCCAACTATAGGAAATGGAAAAATTCCAATTGATCCCGCCACAAATTAGATTTCATTCCCGAACTTCTGCCAAATGCAAACGAATATTCAAACCGTTGTCGACGAGGTACTCCCAAGTCTTACAACCAACTACAAAAATTCGGATTGGCTGTGGGAACATGCAATTTTGGCACCAACAAATTATGATCTTAACAAGCTCAATAAGCAATTACAATTGAAACTGCCCGCCGAAACAATAAAATACGATTCGATTTACACAGTAAAGTACGAAGAACAAGCCGTCGATTATGCTACTGAACTTTTGAATTCATTGGAACCAGCCGGACAGCCACCACATGTATTAACATTGAAGGTTGGATCACCGAATTTATCCGACACTGTATATTAAAATCGAGATCGAGATGCAATATAAAACAGATGTTTTCTAAGGGCCAGCAACGCGGACCGGGTTTAGCTAGTTGACTTATAAAAATTAATATCTTGATTAAATTAGATATAAACAAGTTTTATAGGAACAAAAATCTTTCTACCAACTGCGAATTTCGGGAAAGACTTAACAGAAAAAAGATTCAACATAAATACTATGATTTGATTGCAATAAATTTAATACTTAACATTTGTAAATAGAATATTATTTGCTACGAACTGTTACCGGGAAAGTGTTCATTTACTCGAAAAATATGCAAGAAAAATTCTAAACAAGAGCTTAAAAAGATTTATAAGGATTTTTTTCAAATTGTAGGAAATATCCAGTAAGAAATGTGACAGCTGTTTTGTGTTTAGGTTATTGTCTTCTAGTTTTCAGTTCAAAGCAAGTTCAAATATGCATAAAACAATTCAAAATAAGCAAGCAAACATGATCAAAATCACTTGAAAATACACACACAAATATGCAACAAAAAACAAGTAAGAAAGTATGGTCGATCAAGCCTGACCACATAACACCCAACACTGAGTGAATGAGTAAAAACATTTTTTATTTTAATTTCAATAATTTATTTTTGTTTATGATTTTTGGAAGTTGGCCTTATATAGGAGCACTGACTAATTATGATCCGATCGGCATGAAATTAGGTCGTGGGATTTATGTCTATATGAAACTTATCTCTGTTGAATTTTATGTGGATTTTCGGAATCGGGCCTTATATGAGAGCTATGACAAATTATGGGCCGATCATCATAAAATTAGGTGACGTGAATTCCGTGTATATATATAACTAGTTTGGAGCGAAATTTGTGTAGATTTCAGGAGGACATTTGTATGGGAGATAGGTGAAATAATAGACCGATTAAATCCAGTTTGCAAATTTTATCGCAGTATCTTCAAAATCGCGACCTGTAGTTTGCACAAAAGTTTACATGGCCAGCCAGCCAGACGGATGGACGAACATCGTTTTATCGACTCAAAAAGTGATCATGAGTTGATCGTTATACTTTATGGTGGGTTTTAGAATAATATTTTTGAGCGTTACAAACATCAGCGCAAACGCATTATAACCTCCCCACTGTGCTGTTGTAGGGTATAAATATTGACATGCATTGGAAAAATAGAAACTAAGGCTTTCAAAAATGTTATTGTAATAAAATTGTTGGTTATATTTAAAAATTTGTAAATATCCAATTTGGGATTTAATTAATTCATGAAATTTTTTAATTTGCTTTGGTATCTAGTTCTAATGGGTTAAAGATGTTAGAAAATGCTGTTTATATTTTATATATTTAAATATTTATACAAAATTAATTAATTTTAAAATATCGCTATTTTGATGCATACGACAATAGTAATTTCAAATAAAATATACAACCTATAAACATTATCCGGTTTTGCTCAAATCTTCAGCATGTTGTTTTGTATATGAAGGGAAATAATTTTAGACATTGGAAGCATAGAAAATCGATAACACCAACATAATGGTCACCCTAATCTACATACATACATCTATGCTTGTATATACGATAACAACATGTTGTCGTTACAAATGCAGTGAATATAGAATAAACTATTGTAAAACATTTGTTAAATTGTCATTTAGTTGTACAACAAAAATATACAAACATATATACATACATAAATAAAACCATAAAATATATTCAAGTATGAACAAATAAATGCATGCATTCATGCATAGAAAAATAATTATTAGAAAATTATAACAAAAGTTTTAGCTTTTAGCATATTACGGATTAACACAAACTGTTGATTTTCTTTATATTTGCTTTTGTAAACTAAATAGTATTAAATATAAATAAACACCGTAAATTTTATACAAAAATAGATTACAAAATTTTTTAAAGAAAACAAGTAAAACTTCAGCTAAACATTATGGAATTCCGAACACTCTTCATGGCCAGCACTGTGCAATCAAAATTAAGCATGTACACAAACGTCTTCGAATTCTTACAAATGCCTTTATGACCAATGCAATAATTGTACGGTTATTGCTTTAGCAAATCAAATAAACAAATATTTAGTAACCAGAAATTAATGTTCATTAATAACACCCTTTATAAATGAACATTAATTTCTGTTTTTTTTTAACCCCATGAACAATGTTGGCCTCCAAGGCGTCAATTGTTTTTATTATTATTTTCTTTTCTTTTGATTGATTGAAATTATTATTACAATTTCCAAAAAAAAATATTTTTATAGTTCTAATCACTAGTGATGAAATTTTGGACCTTTTTCGGAAACCCTTCCATTATGGTTTTTATAGTGATTTCTGTCACTTTGTTCGAACAGTTTGTCCATCTCCGTTTAAAATCCACCACACTTTTGGACACCTTTTTTTTGTGCTCTTCAATTCTATTTTAACAAGAGCCCAATATCACTCCACTGGCCTTAGCTCCGTGCAGTTTGGGGAATTTGCCTCTCTTGGTACAAATATCACATTTTTATTCTTTTACCACTCAAGACCTTTCTTACCATAGTGACAGGGTGCCAAATCAGGCCAAAAATAAGTGGACAGACAAAGAAGTCTTAAGAATGGAAGCATCCTTTTTGTAAAAATTCCTTAATGTAAATTTCGGTATTTATAGAGCCCGTTCTAACAAATATTTGGCTGTTTTGCCGCAACTGCATATTGCTTGCCATGCAAAGAACTCTTTGGGAAATTTTTCTGCTTTTGTGTCCTAAACCTTTCTCCAGCATTCCCTCGAGCATCAGCAACATACAAATATTGACCCCGAAGCTGTGAAAAATTTTCCATACGTACGTTTCGTCATCCATTATACAGCAGGTATATTTTTAGTATAAAATTTAACTTCAATTTCCGTGATCTTTCTTTGGCCTCTAAATTTTTTAGCAGAGTTCCTGTCAGAAACTTTTTGAGCCTTGTGTGCTTTGAAACCTTCATTGGCTTTAACTTTTCGTACCAAATAGTCCGAGTACTAACCTCACCGGGGTGCTTTCCTACCGGAGGTATTGGGAGCTCTTTTGAAAATGCTTTCTATATTTTTGGCTTTAGAAACAACATGTGGACCATTCCTTCTACATGTACCAGGTTTTCTATCAACAGACAAGTTCTCCTGATACTGTTTAATAACATTAGAATCAGTTTGATAGCAGACCTTTGATTGTTTGGCCAACTTTTTGTAGGACCAAGTTGGGTTTTGTTGAAAATATTTAATAATTTCAGTACGCACTTTTTTCTGCTCTCTCATTTTAATTAGATTAACAACAAATGAACATGATTGACATTAAACATAATAACAAAGGTAACTTTATTAAAAAAAAAAAATCAAATAATATTTGGGTTAAAAGTTTCAATGAAAAACGTGTGTTAAGAAGTTTTCGATCTCAGTCCTTATAGAACTTATTTGGAGCGAAATTTGTGTAGATACCTATATAATTGCTTATTTCAGGAGGTCATTTGTATAGGGGCTAGGGTGAAATATTTGACCCATTTCAGCCAATTTCAATAGGCTTCGTATTTGGGCTGAAAGAATTGTGTGTACTAAGTTTTATTCTATACGGTGTCCACTAGTCAGTCACTTGCGGAAGAAATTCTGGAAGTATTTGCTGAAGAGTTTCCATTAAAACCGAAACTTTCAGAAGTCTGCTGCTAGAAGAAGTTTGTAGAAGTTTTTATGACGAACTTGCTGCAAAAATTTGCAGATGTGTTTCCACACAATGTGAGTACAGCTTGCAGTAGAGTTTGCCTTTTTTTACGAATGACATTATAAAAATGTCTTGTAGCTAAATAAGATGCCACAGCAGCTAATTTAATCAAAAACAAAGAACAAATTAAAAAGAAACAAAAATAAGTGTTTGGGTGTGAAATTAGGTGTTACAGCGTGAAGATTTAAGTTTCCAAAATACATTACTTGAAGTATTGCGGACCGAAGATTCCATGCAGCTGAAAAACTTCCTGAAAATGTCTAATGGTGATTTTGAATACATTTTATTCAAAAGCAGGATACTAAAATGGGATTGGATATACCTCCAACAGAACGGTCTTCCAAAAAAACACAAAACTGAAAACAGAAGATAATACCACAAACCGTTTACCCGACTTCTTCTGCAAGTTTTCAAAACACTTGCAGTTCACAGCAAGTCATTCAAGTTACTTTCAGCAAGCAACAATTACTCCAAGTAACTTCTGCAAGCTGTTACTTCCGGAAGTCGACTTCTAATACGTGTTTACACGACAAAAACTTTTGGAAGTCACTTCTGGTAGCAACTTCCGCAAGAAAGCTTGGTAGTGGACATACGGCTTAAAACATGCGAAAGAAAATCGGTAGCCATCTCTCAGAAATAGTATATGGCTTTGCAAATATCAAAACAAACTTAGACTTCTAGCGGATTAAAATACTATTTTTAATAGGGAAACATATAGCGGAAACTAGGAAGAAATTAAACAGACAATTAATCAAAATAATCACATGTACGAGTGTTGTTTTTGTTTTCACATAGTTTATATTCTCACCACTTAGGTTTTTCACAATTGAGTTAGGTCTTTTTAGTTTGTCAAGTTATTTTTTTAAAAATCAAGCTAGTTTTTCCCCAATGTCAAGATACTTAATTCATTAATTGAATCAATTAGATATCACTGATCTTTAAACATTTATTCAATTATAGAGCAACATCCATGTTATTCAATTTTGTTTTAAACAATAATCAAAGGAAATTCAAAAGATTAAAAATAAAAGATATTTCATAGAATTACTACAAAACGTTTGCTGCATTACTGGAAATTAAACTTTATAATTGTGTATATTTAAATTCATGTTGGTTTTTTAACAAATTTGTTTTCGAAAAAAACAATTTTTAGAGAAAACTTCAAAAAAAAAAAAGAAGAAAAATATATGTTTAAATGAGAAATTTACACAGGCTTAACAAAACAAAAAGTAAAAAAGTTATATAAAAGCTTTTATAAAATATAAAAGTTTACATGTGTCACTGTTTGTGTGCTGTAAATGAAATTTGTGTACATGAAAGTCTACTGGTATTGTATGTGGAGGTCTGTAATTTCTTATGATATATGTATTTCATGAGGCTGTGGTACCTTAGATTTGTACAAAAAGGACCAGGAAACATCTTTATAGTATTTTGGCATAATCCCTGTTAGTCCAGTGGGTGTAAGATAGATGGAAGGGCCTTTCATTAAAGGTTTCATATATTTTAATTAAAATAAATCAGAGTGTGTGTAAGATATCATCGATATTTTTTATTTGTTTAAAAGGCCTATCGATGCCATTATGTATACATTATGTAAATAATGTCTACACTGGGTGGCACGCATCCGAAATGTTAAATTGCCCATGACTCTGGCTGAATTTGATCGACGGCATGGGTTAGGTTGGCTTTGAGGGCCTCTGTTGTGACTTAATCGCATAGAATTAATTAATTAATTGTACAGTAACAGAATGTGTGACATCTCTATGTAAAGCTGACATGCATCACATTCCGCTAAGTATTTCGATAGATTTTTATGCTTATAATTATATAAAAAATTCAGAAAAAATTTGTTATAATTTTAAAGTTTGTAATTATGATATAATTAATGATTTTATTAACTCTGTAAATTGGATTGAGCTTTTTCTTGAGAAAAGTGTGTTTGATTGCTATGATATTTTTCTTAGGAAAATGTCGGATATATTTTCTTTGTATGTGCCCAGGGCTAATGGTAGGGTTTATAAGTTACCTTGGTATACAAAGGGCTTGAAAAAACTAAAAAATTTAAGAAATAAATTTTTCAGAAAGTATAGGATTGGTCATAACGTTGAACATCTTAAGTTATATAAACATTATTTGAGAGAATTTAATTTTCTAAATAGATATTTATATAATCAGTATATTATTGGGTTTGAAGATTCTATTAATGTTAATCCAAAATCATTTTGGTCATTCATTAGCTCCAAACGTGGTATATCTTCTATTCCGTCTTCTGTTTTTTATAAGGACAATATCTCAAACTCTTCTATTCAGTCTGCAAATCTTTTTGCACAATATTTCAAATCTAATTTTATTTTACCATCAGATAATTTTGATTTTTCCGTTTTGAACAATATTCGTTCAGCAGGTCAGTTCTCAGACATTCAATTATCTATTTCTGATATAGTTTCTGCTATATCTGTTCTAAAGAATTCGCTAGGCTGTGATTCTGATGGTTTATGTTCTTATTTTATAAAGAACTGTTGTTCTTCTATTTGCTTCCCTCTTCAATTGATTTTCAATAAATCATTGATGGTAGGAATATTTCTAGACAAATGGAAACTCTCGTCTATTACTCCTATATTTAAATCTGGCAATAAATATAATGTTGAAAATTATAGACCTATTTCTAAGTTATCTACTATTTCAAAGCTTTTTGAACATGCGATAATTAAAAAAATTAAGTTTTTTGTTGAGCCTATTATAATTGAGGAACAACATGGTTTTTTACGAGGCCGTTCAACATCCACGAATTTAGCAGTCTTTAATCATTATTGTATATCTAACTTTGAATTGGGATTTCAAGTAGATACTATATATACTGACTATTCTAAAGCATTTGATAAAATCTCACACAATATCCTACTAGCAAAATTGGATAAAATTGGTTTTCATTCAAATTTTCTGAACTGGTTGAGTTCTTATTTGTGTAACCGTGTTTGTTATGTCAATATTGATGATTATTTTTCTATCCCTTATGTTGCTACTTCTGGTGTGCCTCAAGGAAGTGTGTTGGGCCCTTTTCTTTTTTGCCTCTACATGAATGATATTTCTTCTTGCTTTAACGTGTGCAAATTTTTGCTTTATGCTGATGATATAAAAATTTTTTATCGTGTTAAATGTTCTCAAGATGCTTTGGATTTGCAGAAGAGTTTGGATAAATTAGTTTTATGGTCTGATCGTAATAAATTACAATTTAATATTGATAAATGTTGTTATCTATGCTTTCATAAAGTGAAACATATTGTTTATTTTAATTATTCCATAAATTCTATATTACTACGTGAAGTTAATGATATCATGGATTTAGGAGTTATATTTGATAGTAAATTAAGTTTCATAAACCATATAAATTATATTATCCCTAAATCATTTTCTCTTCTGGCTTTTGTTAGAAGAAATAGCATTGAATTTGTTAATCAAGTTACACGTAAAATTTTATACTTTTCATTTGTTAGATCTGTTCTTGAATATGCTTCTATTATATGGAGCCCCCATTATGTTATACATATAAATCGGTTAGAAAGAGTTCAACGCAAATTTACAAAATTTGCTCTTTCTTTGAACATAATAGATTATAATCATATGTTTTCTTACATTTCCCGTTGTAATATATTGGGTATTCAAACACTTGAGAGTAGAAGGTCATTCCAATCTATTTTATTCTTATTTGATATTGTTAATTACAACATAGTATGTCCTGATTTGTTATCATATGTTAATATAAGTGTACCATCTAGATCATTAAGATATCATAATTACTTTTTTATTGGTTTACATAAAACTAACTATTCTTTGAATGAACCATTGGTTAGAGCTCAAAATTTGTATAATAATTTAAATGAAAATTACGTTTTAGATTTTAGTTTTTCTAAAGAAAAATTTAAACATTATTTAAAAAATTTATTATAATTATTTTTAAGCGAATAGTCTGTAAGGATATTTTGTAAATCCAAAGACTTTTATAAATAAAATGAAAATGAAAAATGAAAATGAACTGTGGCTTAAGGAAACCCCACTAGAATAAGTCTAACAGGGTCAAATAGCACGATTTTTGGCATGAGCTGTATCGTACGTAGCGACTTTCTGTTTAAAACACATTTCGTAGGTGTTCATATTGTTACGTTTTTACCTTTTAAAAAACGGGTGTTTATTTCCTTTAAATAATCCGGATACTTTTGATTGCAAATAAATGCCGTTTAGTAGTTTAAATTTGTAACAACTCTTTATTTATTTAAAATTTACAACAACAACAGTCTAAGTAGTTACTCAGTGTCTTTATATACGTTTATCAATACGCAGAAATGTACACGCACACTTTATAATGTACAAGCTCAAATGCACACGACAGTTGATATTAACTCTAACAGCGCCAATGATCAATTCACTCATTACTGCTACCTCTGCCACTATTTATACACGCGCCATCTATCGTGAATCTTCTACAATGATCTTAATGGACAACTAGAACATTTGAATTCTAGAGCTTTCAATGTTAATGTTAGCAGCTTAAACATTTAGTGTTGCCACACTTATAAACAATGCTGGCAACCGCAACATTGTTGGTGAGTAGAATGGACGTGTTTATAAACATGATGAATGTTTCAGGCAGTCGTTACAGACCGTTAAATTCAAATCGCTATTGCACATTCGTAACAAAATAATACAATGCAGGCCAAAAGAAGTTGGTAAACATCGACATATAGCACACGACGTTGACAATGATGACTCAAAAAAATATGGGCCCAAAATCCACAACAAACATTCAGAACTATTCCTCTTCTCACTTTCACCATTCACCTTTTTTTTGGAGGCATAATTACAACAATATTATGTAATTTCCTCAGTATTTATAATTATAAATTTACACGTGTTTTTTTTTTTAATTATATTTATGTCATTTTAGAAACTTTATTTTGTAATTATGCTTCCAAAAATACGGTGAATGGTGAAAGTGAGAACAGGAATAGCCCTGATTGACTTTATCGGGATGCACTGTATGCTCTTGGATCTCATGTGGATTGTCCCAAATCTCACTATTTTATTTGCTGACATACCCATTCATCCAGAAATGGGTCTCACCGTAAAATAGGCGAAACATGCCGTACGTTGGCAGAACAGAACACTCTTTTTGATAGAACAGTTTTATTATTTGCACGTGTCCTTGAACGCTTTAAATGACAGCCAATTCGACAGATCAGAAGTCCCTATAAGAAGACACTCTATAATTTAATCACATTTTAGTTATTGCTTGTGTTTTCAATTATGAAAATTGTATTTTCAATAATTTTTTTTTATTAAACTTCAACCAATAATGAAAATTGTGTAATCAATATCAGTTTTATCGAATACAGTTAAGCAATAAAATGGTTTTCTGAAAATATCAGTTTGCGGTTAACCGACAACCGGTTTTAAAAAAGTCGTTTTTTTCATAAACACTAAAAAACACACTAAGATTATAATTCCAAAAAAAAAAAAAAAATTAAAACCAGTGAAAATGATTTCGCTTTAAGCAATCTTTCTAAATTTGTTAATGTATGCCTAAACATCAATATCCCTTAAGTACCATTTGCAAAAAAAAAAAAAAAAAAAATAGGAAAAATATTCTTTTGCTGTCAACATTGGTAATCCTACAATTTGTGCTTGTATCCGTAGAGTAAATGTGTTAAATAGACTTTGGTTTTCAAGTCATACGACAAAGTCAAATATTAACAGCAACAAAAAAAATTCTTTGGATAAAAGAAAAATTCCAACAAAAACTCAAAGGTTTGTAAAACCATATGGAAATGAATAACATGCTGTTGATGTTTTCTATTATTTTTAAATAAAAAGTTTATAATTTATGTAAATTAATTCTAAATTGGAGGCATACATGAAAGTAAATGCAGTATTATATATAGAAAAACATACTATAAAGCTAAATATTAAATGTTATTTTAAAGTAAAAAAATTTTGTAGGAGTTTTAAAACGTATGATTTATATTTATAAAATCATGAGGTATTAAATATTAAGTATACGCATATTCTATGAGAAATACAAAATGATTCTCTCAAATCATCATAATCATATTGTTTTTTGCGTTGCAACTCTTGACTAAATGCTTCGTTCATCGGACAATTGGGAGCTGTCACGCCAAATCGCGAAACAATACAAAAGTAATCAACAAAATATGTAGTTCCTACTGTCAGCTATCGTGGAGAGTGCATATAAAAATTATTATTTTTGCAATCTGTTTAAATTTAAATTTTCTCCAATACCCATTATATTGATAGTTATGGCCTTAAGTTCACACAAAATAAATTTTTGGTGACACTTTTATTTTTTGGTTAAAAAAGAACAGGCAAGCATTTTTTACTGATTTTTATTTGCTTATGAATTTTTTACTTCAGCATGCATTTAAAAACTTGTACAATCATAAGTTATGATTCATAACACATCTATTTTCCAACCGATTATCAAAAAGTAAAACATATAATTTAAAGAAAAGAAACAATTTAAAAATGAATTTCAAAACAACTTCCTTATGATTTTTTGTAGTTGTAACCGTGCATAAATTTGCATAGATCGGAAACTCTCCTGTCAAAGACCTAACTCAGTTGTCAAAAACCTAAGTGGTGAGAATATAACTATTTGTAAAAATAAATTATTAGTATGATTATGTTGAGTAACTTTTTTATTCGAGTTTTTTTATTCTAGTTTCCGCTTTATGTATATTTCTCAATGGTTTTCATTTTTAAAATATCATTATTTCACTACATTTTCTAACAAAAAAATACTCAACGAAGTGATCATGAAAAGTATTTCCGAAATCTCTGTACTACAAAAAAACAGAATTATTTATTGTGTAGAATAGTGTAATTATTAACATTATAACAATGCCAAACTTCTTAAATTCTGACTGCTAAATTTGTCAAACATGTTCAACTTTAGGAGGAATTAAAACTAAGAGGTGCTAAGAGCAGAATACATACATAATTTGAATTTTAACAAAATCGTAAAATATAAAAATTTTAAATTAAGGACTGAGATCGTAAAATTCTTAACACATGTTTTTCATTAAAACTTTTAACCCAATTATTGTTTGATTTTTTTTTTTATCAAATTAACTTTGTAAAATATGTCAGTTTTTATGTTTAATCTCAATTAATTTCACTTGATGTTAATATGATTAAAATGAGTGACGAGAAAAAAGTGCGTACTAAAATTATTAAATATTTTCAACAAAACCCAACTTGGTCCTACAAAAAGTTGACCAAACAATCAAAGGTCTGCTATCAAACTTTTGCCAATGTTATTAAACAGTACCGGGAGAACCTGTCCGTTATTATAAAATCTGGTTCAGGCAGAAGGAATTGCCCACATGATGTTTCTAAAGCCAAAAAAAAAATAGAAAGCATTTTCAAAAGAGCTCCCAACACACCCGGTAGGAAAGCAGCCCGGTTAGGTCAGTACTCGGACTATTTCGTACGAAAAGTTAAAGCCAATGCAGGTTTAAAAGCATACAAGGCTCAAAAAGTTCCTAACAAGAACTCTGTTAAAAATTTAGAGGCCAAAGACAGAGCATGGAAATTTAAGAAAAATTTTATACAAAAAATATACCTGCTGCATAATGGATGACGAAATTTACGTACAGAAAATTTTTCGCAGCTTCTGGGTAAATGTTTTTATGTTGCAGATGCTCGAGGGAATATTGAAGAAAAGGTTAGGACCCAAAAAAAATGTCCCAAAAAGTTCTTGGTA
Source organism: Calliphora vomitoria (assembly GCA_942486065.2). Lineage (NCBI taxonomy): Eukaryota > Metazoa > Arthropoda > Insecta > Diptera > Calliphoridae > Calliphora > Calliphora vomitoria. The sequence continues at coordinate 49,234,002 of OW818029.2, read as the reverse complement.
TGGCAAGCAATATGCAGTTGCTGCAAAAGAAGCCAATCATTTGTTACAAAGGGCTCTATAAATACCGAAATTTACATCAAGGAATGTTTACAAAAAAGGCTGCTTCCATTCATAAGATTTCATAATGTGTCCACTTATATTTGGCCTGACTTGGCATCCTGTCACTATGGTAAACAAGCCCTTGAGGGGTACAAGAACAATAATGTGATATTTGTACCAAGACAGGCAAATCCTCCAAACTGCCCGGAGCTAAGACCAGTGGAGAGATATTGGGCTCTTATTAAAAGAGAATTGAACAGCACTGGGTCCAAAAATGTGGTAGATTTTAAATGGAAATGGACTACCTGTTCGAGCAAAGTGACAGAAATCATTATAAAAACTTTAATGGAAGGGTTTCCGAAAAAGGTTCAAAATTTCATCAATAGTGATTAATTCTTTTTTCCAATATCTCTCCGCTGGCCTTAGCTCCAGGCAGTTTGGAGGATTAGCCTCTTTTTGTGTAAATAGCACGTTATTGTTCTTGTATCAGTCAAGACATTGCTTACGTAGTGAAGTCTTATGAATGGAAGCATCTCCTTTTGTAATCATTTCTTGATGTATATTTCGGTATTTCTAGAGCCCTTTGTAACAAATGTTTGACTTATTTTGCTGCAACTTGCAGTGTCAGGAACTTTTTGGGAAAACTTCCGCTTTTGTGTCTTAAACTTTTCTACAACATTTTCTCGAGCAACAGTAACATAAAAATATTGACACGGATGCTGCGACGTTTCGTCATCCATTATGCAGGAGATATATTTCCTGTTCTGTCTTTGGTCTCTAAATAATTAGCAGAGTTCCTGTCAGGAACTCATTTATGTAGGTCCACCCACCTGGTATGATTACTTTTCAAAATATCCACTTGGGCATTAACAGGTTCTAAAATATATCGCTCATTTGCTGCAATATCGTCATAACTCCAAAAATTTATTTTTTCAGTAGACACATTTTTAGTCTTTAGCCGATATAATTTTTTTTTTAATTTGTTTAGGAAAATAACAAACACAAAATAAATAACTTAACAATAATACGTTATTGCAATAATACGAATAATATTTTATTGCAAATAATATAAAATAGGTTATGAAATTAGGACAAAATGCTTCTATAGCGATCCTGCGTGTAATTTTAGAATCTACTTCACAACACTTCGCCAGTTATTAAAAAAACTTATTTACTATACAATGTATACAATGGTGTTATTAACTCAAAATTTGGGTTTTTTGAATTATGACGTTGTTCCAGCAATTTATGGATATGAACTGTATGTTTTTTTTTTAGTAAATATTAGAGTTTTGTAGGAAATTTATATTTAGACGAGAGCTGTAAATGAATCATTAATTTGGTAATTAATTCGCGAATCATTCACACAAAAAAAATGAATTGAATGAAATTTGAGTAAATTCAAATAAATTTGGTAAAAATGAATTGCAATTCATGTCCAATTCATTTGAATTGAATTGATTTTGAATTAATTCAAATGAATTGGCAAAAATAATTAGTAATTCATTTACAATTCATTTGAATTAATTTTGTAAGTAAATCTACATTACTCTAGTTTTGTTATCACCTAATATAATCCAAAGACAAAAAATTCTTAGATTTAAACTTTAGCAATAACTTTTTGTTTAAATAATCTCATATTTGTATATTGTGGAAAATTTCATTTTTGAAAATTTGTCAATCGAATTTCATGAACCCACCTTTTCAATTTAGTGCAAGTTTACACAGAAAATTTATATTTGTTAAAAATGTAAAATAAAAATAAATTCAACAAAAGCTGTAAAAAAAAGTTTTTCAAATTATATAAATTTAAATTCTAAAAATGTTGAATGAAAGTTAAATCTTTGGAACAAATGATGATATACATAGTTTGGAAGATTTTGTTTATGTTCTAGCTGTTGGTTAATGTTTTCATGCACATAGCCATTCAATCCAATCATTCTATTTCAAAGTTACACATTCTGTTCACATGTACAAAATATTTGTATTTTATTTTTATCTATATAAATATATAAATGTCTTTGTAAGTTTGTTTGTTTGTTTGTTTGTTTGTTTGAGCATCACGCCTATACGGCTGAACCGATTTTATTGAAATTTGGAACGTAGATAGATCCTTACTTGGAAGCGTCAATAGGCTATAAAAAGGGGGAAAGACGGGTAAAATTGGTACCTTTAGTTTTTAAACAATAATTACTAAACGGCTGAACCGATTTTTACATCGACAGGGGTAGCGAAGCGCACAGGGTCAAGCTAGTTATCTATATATATAAAAGTGAATGTGTGTCTGAATGTATGTATGTTTATTATTATTAGTTTGGGATCTATAGACGGCTAAACGGCTGAACCGATTTGCTTGAAATTTTTACAGTATATTTATGTATGTCTGGAAGGAGCTATACGCTACTTTTTGTTTTGAAATTTTAAGTGGGCGTGGTACCTCCCATACAAAGTTAATTTTAAAAATCAAACATTTAGGAAACTATAATAGCTATAGTCCTCAAATTTTGCATGAGCAATTCCACTGTTTGTTTAAATATTTGCGGCAAAAATGGGAGTAGTAGCCACAGAGGGCGTGGTACCTCCTATATGATGATAATTAAAAAAAAATTATATATGGGAAGCAATAAGATATATGGTACGGTTATTCTACCATCAATATTAATATTTAGGACAAGAATGGGCGGACTATCAATAGTGGGCGTGGCACCTCCTATACATATGATGACAAATTATAAATAGGGAAAGCTATATCATCTATCAATATTAATATTTAGGACAGAAATGCGCTGACTACCAACAATATTAAGTAAATGTTAAAATTTGTATACATTTGAAACCCTTGTCTATATAAAAGTGAATGTGTGTTTGTTTTTATAAAAGGAAAACTGTAGATTTTAATAACTTAATAAATATATTTGTTTAACTCTAAACTTTTTATTTCATTACGATACGGGTAGCGAAGCACACCGGGTTTTAGCTAGTTTCTTATAAATAAAAGTAAACAAAAGCAGATGATTCATTAAATGCACAATAAATTCAAATTTGCGAGTCTAAATTGTAGCGCAAATTTATCGAAGTTGTGCCAACGAATTTCCATACATTTTTTGACAGTTCATTTGCGAGAATGTAAAAATTCACAGATTGCACAGTTTGCGAGGCATTTAAGCGTTTACATGAGGACCCTTAATATTGCTTTGTTTAACGATTAAAAATGTTTTCAGCAAATGATTTCTCAAATGATGATGTGTCGATAGATCCTACATATTCTGTTCATTTTGGTAGGAGAAATTTGTTATTCCCCCTAGAGATCTGCTCTTAAATTTGATTGATCAATTTCCTAATGGAGCCAGATTTCAGTTGATTTCGCTGAGCTAGCGGTTAGACTCCTTTGATTGTATAGAACTACAAACTAGATTAAATATGTGTTAAAACACATCGCATGCTTAACAAAATACAAAAAATTCGATTGACAACAAATTCGGTTGCTACTACCAATCTATTTTCTCTGTATACGTTTTCAGGTTGTTACGTTCAAATATAAATACGTATTTTAGAACTTATTAATGTCGAAGTGGATAGAAAAATATACAGGTTTAATAAAATAAAATAGATGTATCAATGTGGTCTTTGTATGAAATTTCGTCAAAATCGTACAACGAAATCGGGAGTCAGGAGTTAATGGATTAAGGCCGGGTGGCAAATCGCACCGCAAAGTGGTCTCGAATTCTTCTAATGACTGGTTCATCTATCTTCTCTGCGACCATCAATTCTACTTCTTCATTGGACTATCCTCTCTTTTTGCTATTTTCTCTATTTCTTTTATTTTCTGGGAACAATCAAATGGATTCAAGTGAGCCGTGCAAATCTTTAGCAGTTAAAAAATTTTAGAAAATAAAAAAAAGTTCGCAATGGTATATAAATCAACGAATAAGCAAAATTAACCATTGTGTAAATTAGAACACATGTGCGCTACGTTCCGATTCTGTTTATGTCATTTATTAGCTATTTTATGTATTAATTTCTGTTTCACTCTTACGTAAATATTGGTTTACCTTTAACAGTGTTCATTTCTTGTTGTATTCGTTTCCCTGCTGTTGTCGTTATTTTTTGTTTAATATTGTTGTTTTTGTTGTGATACACATAATTAATTTTAGTTGTTTATGTTAAATATACCCAAACTATTTCTATTTAGCTCTATTACTCCTGCTCGTGTGCTCCTATTTAGTTTATTCTGCTGTCGTTGTTCACTAATTAAGCACAACGTTTTTCCATTAATCAAATTAGTTATTTTTTGGTTGATTTTCTCTTTTTTTTTTTTTTTTTGGTGTTCATTATAGTATAAATGTGTACACCTATCCCTCGATTTACACGATTTCACTTTTACACGATTTTTTTGGTTTTCGTTTATTTCGAGGAATGTGGAAATTACCTAAATTTACACGATATTTATACCCTACACCACCATAGTGGGGAGGGTATATTGGATTTGTGCAGATGTTTGTAACGCCCAAAAATATTAGTCTAACACCCACCAGACGTCCGTCCGTCTGGCTGGCTGACTGGTTGTCCATGTAAACCTTGTGCGCAGAGTACAGGTCGCAATCTTGAAGATATTACAATAAAATTTAGTACATATAATTTTTTCTGCCCAAGGACCTAGCCCATTGAAACTTGCTGAAATCGATCTATTATTTCACCTAGCCCCCATACAAATGTGCTCCCGAAATTGGACTTTATCGGTCATAAATGTTTATTTTATATAGGTATCTACACAAGTTTTTCTCCAAATAAGTTTTATATATACGAAATTCTTGTCGCCAAATTTTATTATGATCGGTCTATAATTAGTCATAACTCCCATATAAGGCCTGCTTCCGATAATCACTTTAACGAGCATAAATCTCTTAAAAATGTTGGTATACACATAAAATGCAACATAGATAACTTTCATGCAGACATTAATCACACTACTTAATTTCATGGTGATCGGTCCATAATTGGTCATAGCTCCCATATAAGGCCCACTTCCGAAAATCGTTCACGAATATAAATTATTGAAATTTTGAAAGAAAAATGTTTTTGCTCATTTACTTAGTGTAGGGTATTATATGGTAGGGCTTGACCGACCATACTTTCTTACTTGTTTTTTTAATATTTTAGCAAAAACTTATTTTTTTCAGTAAATATATCCTGAACAATTATTAAAAATAGTTATCTATAAAAAATGAAAACTTAATAGGGAAAAGTGTAGCAGCTTGAATCAAAATGAGCCTGAGTATAACTTCATGCGTTCGGGATATTACAATTGATGATCTGGATAGAACATCAAACTCAAAAGCGAATCCCAATTGATACCATTGCTATTACAAATAAAGCTTTGAGGATTTATGAAAAACTTAATGATAAGCTACCACCTACGTCATCGACTGCAAAAAAATATCGTTTCCGTCAAGCCAAGGTTGGTTTGAAATATTTAAGCAAAGACATTCCTTACATAATCTATAATTAAAAGTTAAAGAAGCTTCTGCGGATATAGATGTGTCTAAAGAATATCCCGAAAAATTTACTGAAATTATTGCTGCCAATTCATACACTCCTGATGAAGTCTTCAATACAGACGAATCGGGACAGTTTTGGAAAATAATGCCATAGCGGACTTTTCTATCAAAAGCTAATACAATTTTTAAATTTAAACAACGTTAAATTTTTTTGATGGAAATTTTGCTTTAAAACATTGTTTAAATTGCATTTTTTTATGAATATGGAGGAATGTATTTACTTTACTTTAAAACAAATGAATTTTCTAAACAAAATTTATTCGTATTTGGGTCTTTTTTCGATTTACACGATTTTATCAGAAACGCATCTATCGTGTAAATCGAGGGATAGGTGTATATGTATAAATTTGTTGTGTAATTATAATTGTGTTAGTATTTATTATTATTTTTTATTTTTCTTTAGAAAACATTAAGTATTTTTGTGGCAATATTTTATTATTCAAAGTTTGTTACTAAATGTAATACCAAAAAATAAAAGAAATGTTTATGCATTAAATGCAATTTCTTTCTGAATAGATTAAAAACTTAGCTACTAAATACAAAGCATTTAACCTTACATTACTTAAGCGAACTGCGCACAGTGGGACTGAAAAATTGTATATTAATGAATTAAAAATATACCTATCATATATCTTATTATTTTTAGAGCTGTTCCACAAAAAATATATATTATTTTGCAATCTTTCTGGAAACATATGGATTCCGAGCCAAGAAAACTGCTCAACCTTTGAGCTCAAATGAATGGCAATCATGATAACAGGAGCTCTAAGAACGATCGCAAAAAAGTCGCTCTTTGCTTTATTAAACTGGATCCCTGTGGATCTAGTGGCCAGAAAAACCGCATTAAATTCGGCCTTCAGGCTTAACGCGATTAGGGCGTGGAGACATGCTTCATATGGTCACGCCAGTATAATAGGTAGCATTCGGAATCTTCCGGAAAATATCGATTACTGCACTTCTAGGCCCTTCATGGTGAGAAAATTTGGTTTCTCAATTCCGCATAATACGGAAGCAATGGACAGAGGTCCGTTCAACAGGTCTCTCAGTCTATACGGACGACCCTAGGAGGGGAGATCGAGTTGGCGTAGATGTCTACATTCAGGAATTCGATACTAGGTTGTATTTTAGACTTCCAAATGAATGCAGCATTATCCAGGCTGAAATATCAGCCATAAAAAGGGCGGCTAACTGGCTCAGTTATAACAAGATATCAGGTAGGCATATTCGTATATATACTGACAGTCAGGCCGCAATAAATACTCTAACAGGTGTATATACAACATCTAATTTGGTCCAGGAATTCCGGGCATCCTTAAATAGCATGGCGAGACATTCAACAGTCGTACTGAAGTGGGTACGTGGACACGGAGATACTATTGGCAACTGTGTTGCTGATGAATTGGCGAAAAAGGAAGCCATGCTGCATGAAGGACACATCGACTTCCTATGTGGGATTCCGTTATTCAAATGCAAGCTTCACATTTGTAACTTCTACTATGAGCTTGCTCAGGCAAGATGGGGTTGCGAACCCACATGTACTATTACCAGAATGATATGGCCCCGACTAAATCGTGGACGAACAACATATCTTCTTGGCTTGACACTCTCACAATTGAGCGGTATGGTGGCGGTCATTACCGGTCACTGCACTTTTGGCAACCACGCGAGGAGACTTGGCTTGACCTACAAACGACTTCTGCAGAAGTCGTCAAAACCAGGAGGAGGATGAGACAATTTTTCATCTTCTTTATCACTGTCCGGCATTGGATAATCTACGCTTAAGGTTTCTGGGACATCGTTCCCTAACTAATCTCTCTGAGCTCTCGAATTTAAGGCTTGAGTGCATTTATGCCTTTGTAAGGAACAGTAATTGGCTAACCTTCTCTTTCGCTCTCGTATCTCTTCTCTCCCTCTTCAATCCTAACCAAATACTGACTGTCCCCTTCTCTCTTTTCATATCTACTCTATTCTTCTCTTTTTGCTTCTATACTTTCAGGTAACACAAAGGGACCTATGCTTGGACCCACGTGAGCTGCTCTTCTTCTTTACTTCGCGGCTGCCTGGAAACCTAACCTAACCTTGAGCCCAAAAACGAAACAAGCCGGATACTCTGTTCCAAATTGAAGCGTATCCCAGAGATAGCGTTCTGCATCGATCGAAACAAAGTCTGGACTTTAAAGCCGGTGAGATAAAACTTCCCAGCCACTTGTTTCTAAATAGTTTTTAACGTGTATTTCGATATATAGCCGAGCGCTGTCATGATGAAATATTACGGTTTTTATGTCTGGCCGCATATTCTGGGCGTTTTCTGCCAATGCTCGCTTAAAATGAATCAGTTGTGTTCGGTACAGGTTCCCTGTGATGGTCTGGTCAGATATCAGCAGCTCAAAAAAGATAGCAAAATATTGCTCCCACCAAATACAGATACTTGCATTAGCATACGATCTCTTACGCTTCGGGTTATCGTACTGAATCCATTTTTCATCGCAAGTAATGATTCGTTGCAAAAATTAATTTCTTTTATAGCGTTCAAGCATCATTTCGGATATGAAAAATTGTCTTTCAAGATCCCTCGGCTTCAATTCGTATGGTACCTTTTTGATGAATCTTGCTTGTTTAGTTGGCTGACCTGGGCGGTTTTTGCCTTGCGTATCAAAATCACCACTTATTAACCACACAAATCATCTTTCGCCCGTTGAAGCCGATAGAACACAATCACCGTAAGCTTTGGTAAAAGTAGAAAAGAAAAATCTCCTTTTTTTAATTTTTGAATTCAAATGCATATAACTATGGAGTCAGTCATGATTTTTAAACAATTCTTATTCGTTTAGCACAGACATTTCTTGTTAGTCCTATAAAAGCAAAATAGAGACAATCGGGAAATATTTGTAGCCGCTGTTATCAAAAAAGCTAGAGTAGGGTGGGTAAAAATGTTGAAAATTAATTTTCAAATGCGAATGTCTCCTAAATTATAAGATATAATTGGTACCTACCACGAAATTTTTTTGAAATCGGAACACAGACGAAGAAATAGGAACTTTTTTAAAACTGATCATACCCGAGCTGTCCTACAACACTTCTCCTTTGTGCACGTCAAATTTCATTCATATCGGACTAAGGGTTTAGAAGTTACAGATTTATTTCCTTATTTTTTTCAATACCACTGTGTCTTGCTTATATTTATTTTAAGTTTAACATGATAGCAGTTAATATTCAAAAGCTTCTAATATTTTCTAAAATTCACAGCAGTTATTTTGATCAGTAATCCCACTATGCTCAGCAAAGCACTTAAAATCCACCCTTCTCTTAAATTTTATATATGAAAAAATAATGCTTTGTAAATGATGATTCTATTAAAGAGCTGCTGTTCTGGTCACTTAGTATTTTTAAGGTTAATTACCAAATACTTACGACTGTTTGTTGGTTTATTGTATTTTTCGTCTACAACAGTAACTATTTTTTGGCTCTATTTGGGATATTTTAGCCTTTGTGACAAGTAACAAATAAAACTAATTTAGTTTATTTAATTATATTAGAATGTGAGGTAAGGGTTCGTTACATTAGTTACTATTAATGTATGTATTTTTGTTTGTTTGTTTGGTTTTGTTTTATTTTGAATAGTGAAAGCCTCAAGAGAATAGAATAAACAAATGTTATGCTGTTTGTATTTTACGTAATTACAAAGAGTAATGTAAATGTTGGTTATTTAAACAAATGAAGAGGTTTTCAAATAAAGTATGTATTGTAAATATGTATAAAATGTTTCGACATAAATATTATATTGTTTGCCAGATAAAAAAAAAAAACTAACGTGTAGTTATTTTTTTTTTTAACTCGATACTAAGTAATTCATAAATATTATATGATTTATGAGGTTTTAATAGATTTTCAAGATATGCACCCTGCAACATTTCCAATTGTATTTCACAAAGTTTATAATTGTATTTCACAAATTTGTATTGAATTTGAGAAATTTCTAATTGTATTAGAGACCATAGGGTCATATTTTTAAAAACCAACGTGATTAAAAAATAATATTTCGTTGGACCATGGATAAGTTTTGGCTGAAATAGTTGGTTTAAGTTTTTTTTTTGCCTCACTTTTAATGTACCATGAGGTTAAATACAAGCACAAACTAACAAACAAACAAAATGTGAGTTAATGCAACTTTTTGTAGTTAAACATATATTATGGTGCAAGCAACAACAAATGAAAAAAAGTACATGTATGCAACAAAACATAACACAATACAAAACCAAAGAAAAAATATGAAACCACTTTTTTCCAAATTAACACACATACTTACACGCAAGCATATGAGGTTTTATACAGAAACAAAAAAGACATAAATATTAGCAGCACAGCTAAACGAAACAAAAACTATACACAACAACAGCAAAAATAAAAGTTGCAACTTTACTGCGTAACAAAATAACGTGTAACAAATAATGAATTATTTGCCACATGAGGTGCAATGAGATTTTGTTTTATACTCTTCTTCATCTACACAATTTTGTACAACAACTATTTACTCATGTTGTTACAACAAACTCACTTTTTCACATTTTTTTTTTCTCATAGAAAGAAAAACCGTCCTGGAATTTACTCTACTTTGTTTTGTGATTTTTGTCTCAACTAATGACAGTGTCAACTGGGGGGTAAAGTGTTTCAATGTTGAGAGACAGGTAGTGTTCTAGTGGGTTATAGTTCATTTATAAGATTGTTTCTATAACAAAAAAAAAAAAAAAAACAAAAAACTTTTGAAAAATTCCAAAAAATTATTCATGCACATAATTAAATGCCATCCAAACAAACTAAAATAAAATACTACTTACTTATTTCATACTGTAAATACTAGGTTGAACCTTATTTTGGAATTTTCGATTCTACAAAATGGTTTTCCGTCATTTAAGTAACAAATGCTGATAATTTAGACTTTTTAAACAAAATTTATAAAATTTAAATAATTTCATTCGATTTTAGTCAAAACTAAATGAATATCAATAACATAAATTTTAACCGATTTGAAATTGGTGGATTTCTAGGATATTTTGTTATTGGTACCAAATTAGGATACTGCTAACCCTAGATTGTCCAAGATAATTATACCTTTCACCTTTGTGAGAACAGTTTTCTTCCAAACCCGTAAAAAAACAAAAACTGACAAAAACTGATTGAGTTACAGGTAGATAAGTAATGTACCTTCGTGAGTAATGTCATTCCGTTTGTAATTTCCACAATATAATTTTCCGACCCTATAAAGTATATATATTCTGGATCCTTATAGATAGCGGAGTCGACTTAGCCATCTCTTTCTGTCTGTCTGTCTGTCTGTCAGACATTTAAGATCAGCAAAATCAGAGAAAACCTCTATTTTGGCCTATTTTTTATCTATATCTCGAGTCATAAATATAGACAATATGGATATCTAATGATAGATATTTCGAAGTCCATTGCAACGATGTATATAAGGCTATAGTAAGTTAGACCTACAATGGGTCAACATCGGGAAAAATATTTTTTAATTTTTTTCACAAAAAGCATTTTTTTCATAAATTTTGTTCACTATAAATTAAAAAAAATAAATTCTTAAATTAAAAAATTTAAAAAATTTTTTTTATTAAGAATTTTTATTTATTTTAAAGTATAATTTGGTGAAGGGTATATAAGATTCGGCACAGCCGATTATAGCTCTCTTACTTGTTTTAATAATATATTTTCGTGAGTGAATTTTGGACGTTGGATATATATGGGAGCTATGGCCAATTATGAACCGATCTTGATATCTATCTAGATATCACTTATTTTTGTTGAATTTTTCTAGATAACAATATTTTTAAATGTTTTTAATCGATCCGCACAAAATGTTTGATTTTGATTTATTTTTATATAAAACATATTTTTGGACAAATTTGTGTGGATGTCAAAATCAAAAATTATTCACCAATAAAGTCCTATTTCGGGAGAAGATTTGTATGGGTGCTAAGTGAAATAATTTATATATTTTTGCCATTGTGCCGAAAATAATATACTTATGTGCCAAACTCTACCGAAAGAGCTTAAAATTAGTACCTATACTTTGAGCACAAGCCTACATGTACAGCCACCAGCCAGACGGATAGACAGCCGGACGGACGGATGGACATCATTAAATCAACTCAGAAAGTGAAAATATATGTACGTAATCAGCAATCTTTGACAAATTCAAACATTTGCAACAAAATGAGATTTATGTATGCAAAATACATATACATTTTAGTGTTAAGTGGCATTCAGAATAAAATCTGTTATGTGGCGATTTTACTATCGTTTTTATTGGAAATTTTGATAGCTAAAACGATACCATAATTTCCAGAAAAAATGATATTATAAACACGGGTACAATTTAGTCCATAAATACTATGACAAGAGTGACATCATATACATACATTCGCACTCGTTCGACAATACTGTATTACCTCAAAAATGTTTAGGTGTTCAGGGAAGACAAAAACCTGTTTGTGGTTACATTTTAAGAGAATTTGAAAATTCTAGTACATCATATACTACGTTTATACGTAGCCTATTCGCAAATAAAAATGATTTGCCATTAACTAACTCTCTGTTTATATTTCACTTAGTTTACGGAATATTCTCGTTTTTATGTCATGCCGGATGGTAAACTTTAATAATTTGGTAGCAATGTTATTGGAAAAAATAATAAATTTTTTATATTTTTAAATGCAAAAATTAGAAAATCTAAAATTCTTGTTTGTCTTGCAATCCAATTAATGCAAAAACACAATGAAACATTTCAAAAATGTCTTAATAAACTAAAAACATTAAAACATATGGCAATGTTTAAAATCTTATTTGCAAATAGAGTCGTTAACCCCTACAATTGTATATAAATCAATAATTTGTATCCAAGATTTTGTAAATATCGGTTCATATTTGACCATAGCCCCTATATAAAGTCCACTTCAGAGAATCTCTATAACACCCATAAAAATCTTCTAAATAACGTTATTGATATGAAATTCGATAAAAATAGGCCTTAAATACTTAGAAATTTCGTTACAATATTTTATAACAATGGCCCCATAATAGGTGATAGCTCCTGCATAAAGCCCACATCCATTAAAAAACTTATCGTCAACATAATTAGAAGACAAATTGTTGTCGCTTCTAAAAATGGATGTTTGTATGTTCCGAATTAACTCAAAAATGGCTGGACCGATTTTGATGAAATTTTCAGGGAATCTTCAGATAAACTTAGGTCTGTGGGCTAAGGGGCGTGTAAATATCAAGTCGATCAAGAGAAAGAATCGATTTAAAGTTGCCGGCATTTTGTTATAATATGTACGATGACATTAGGAATCACAATGTTCGAACGGTAAAGTTATTCTGCCACCAATTGTTGAGCCGCCAGAGATGCTACTAAGTTACACTTCTGGCGCCAATCCTATTTCCAAGCACTTCTTTCAAAATATCAAAAAGTACAACTCACCTTTAAAGTTCAAGGTCAAATATACCACAGAACTGAATTATTGCTCCCGTTTTCCCATGATGATGCGAAGTTCCCTCAAATTTATTTCACTGAAAATGAAGCTACTGAAACCGAACGCTATCAACGAACATGAATGTGCATTTGCTGCAATACGCTTCCGTCGAAACATTCTCAAAACAATTGTTGGACATAGGAAATGGAAAATTCCAATTGATCCCGCCACAAATGAGATTTCGTTCCCAAACATCTGAAAAATGCGAATGAATATTCAAGCCGTTGTCCACAAGGTATTCCCAAGTCTTGGAACCAACTACAAAAGTATTCCCACACTATTGCAATGAGCAAATTCAATTGAAACTGCCTGGCGAAACAATGAAATACAAATCGATTGACACAGTAATGAACAGCACGGTTAGGTCAGTACTCGGACTATTTGGTACGAAAAGTTAAAGTCAATGAAGGTTGATAAGCATACAAGGCTAAAAAAGTTCCTGACAGGAACTCTGCTAAAACTTTAGAGGCCAAAGACAGAGCACGGAAATTTTTTTTTTTTTATTATAACGTTTATTTATTTATCGAATCTGCCTTACTTAGGCCTAACAATAAGTATTAAAATCTTATAACTAAAATTAAAACTAAATGCTCTCTAACAAGAGCGTTGATGGACATATGGGCCACATCTTAGCGGGGTGGTAGATCGACTCTACGAAGCCTTGATACTGTTTGGGTCTGTGCGAGAAGTCTTGCAAGCGGGTTTGGGTGATTCCGTAATTTCATGATGTATTTCTCACGGACATTCTTGAACTCATCCTTAACCAACGGTACTTGTAGATCTCTCTCATGGTCCTAAGAATTTTCGATTGTGCCCTCTGTATAAGATCAATACTGGAATTACTCGCCATTCCCCACAATTGGATTCCATATGTCCAGATTGGTTTTAAAACACATTTATACAGGATGCCTTTATAGTCAAGGCTTAATTTTGATTAGTCATTGATGAACCAGTGAAGGCTAGAGGCTCTTAACTTCATGTGAAGTCTCTTGGCTTCTATATGACGACGCCAAGTGAGTCGTCTATCCAAGTGAATACCAAGGTATGTAACAGTATCTGTCTGTGGAATGTTTATGTTATTTAGTGTGATAGGTGGACAGTCACCCCTTCTGAGAGAAAATGTGATGTGTTTGCTTTTGAGTTCGTTTACTCGTATTCTCCAGTTATTCAACCATTTCTCCACGAGTCTGAGATAATTGGCCAATTCCGTAGAAGCTACCTGCGGATCTGCATGGGAGCTAAGTATTGCCGTATCATCAGCGAATGTCGATATGGTAAGTCTATCACACACAGGCAAATCAGAAGTATATATCAAATAAAGTGTTGGTCCGAGAACACTTCCCTGTGGAACACCAGCCTTAATTTCATAATTTCCTGTTACATAATCGCTAGGTTGTTACATTCGGTAGGTTTTAATCATGGATGGCGTAATTTTGTCATATCCTGGAGATTTTTTCGTATTCATGTTATTTTTGATAACTTTTCGAACGTCCAGGGGACTTATTCTGATATGATCGTCCGCTGTCTCATGAACAGGAGGATTTTCCAGTACAAAATTATTATTGGGTGGATTTGGCTTAAATACATTACGTAGGTGCTCAGCAAAAATTAATGCTTTGTCCTTAGCATTTCTTGCCCAATTACCATCAGCTTTTCTCAACGGAGTCTTTCCCTCTACCGGTGGTTTGATGTTACGTGTGGCTTTCCAAAGAGAAAAGTTCGTATGTTTAGAATTCGTCAAACTCTCAATGTATTTTCTGTTTCTGCGATCCTCCTCTAAATTAAGGGCTCTCTTCAGTCTTCTAGTAGCGATGGACAGCCTCTGCTTTGCAGCAGGTGATCTATTTTGTTGCCACTCTCTTCTAAGCTTTCTCTTTTCGAGAAGTAATCGTTCAATATCTGAATTGGAAATGTGCATTTTTGGCTTTGTAGAGAACATGATCCTTGAATGATCCAGAGCCGAAGTAATTAATGACGTGAAGTCATTGACGCATTCGTTTATCTCTCCCTCACACTGTATATTTGGATTTGTGTGGATATGGCTGCTGATGAACTTCCTGGCTGCTGATGAACTTCCTGTATTTAAGCCAATTTGTTTTGTAAAACGGAATATTTGCAGGAGATTTTGGTATATTTGTTCCGTAATAGGTGACTATTACAGGTGAATGGTCGGAAGATAAATCAAAAGATATCTCCGTAGATACGGAAATTGAAGTCAAATTTTATACAACAAATATATGCTACATAATGGATGACGAAATGTACGTATGGAAAATTTTTCGCAGCTTCTGGGTCAATTTTTTTATGTTGCAGATGCTCGAGGGAATGTTGATGAAAAGTTTAGGAACCAAAAGCAGACAAAATTTCCCAAAAAGGTCTTGGTATAGCAAGCAATATGCAGTTGCGGCCAAAAAGCCAAACATTTGTTACAAAGGGCTCTATAGATACCGAAATTTACAATGTGTCCACTTATTTTTGGCCTAATTTGGCATCTGTCACTATGGTAAGAAAGATCTTGAGTGGTACAAGAACAATGATGTGGTATTTGTACTAAGAGATGCAAATTCCTCCATACTGCCTGGAGCTGAATCCAGTAGGGAGATATTGGGATTTTGTTAAAAGAGAATTGAAGAGCATAAAAAAAGTGTCCAAAAGTGTGGTAGATTTTAAACGAAGATGGACAACCTGTTCGAATAAAGTGACCGAAATCACTATAAGGAAGGGTTTTCGAAAAAGGTTCAAAATTTCATCATTAGTGATTAGAAGTATAAAGATATATATATTGTTTTTTTTTTTGTAAATTATAACAATAATTTCAATCAAATAAAAAAAGATTCAAAACTGTGAGTTAAGTGGTTTCATTTTTATTAGCATATACATATGTATGTTAAAAATTTTTCGATCTCAGTCCTTATAAATTAATAAGTCTGAAATACAAATGGAAATTTCTGAAATTCAAATGGGAAATTCTGAAATTTAATTTGAATTTCCTAAATAAAATTAGAAACTTCTGAAATACAACTGGAAATGGTGTAGTTCTTTCTTTTCCACGAATTATCATAAATAACCAAAATATTGATTGTGTCGAAAATGTTAAAAATCTTGGAATTATCTTCAATAATACACTAACCTTGTAAAATCTATGACATTTTACGCAACCTATGTTATTCTCACCATTACACCCCACTTAAGGTTAGATTTTTACCTGCTAATTCCTTTATTTTACCTACTCTTTTATATGCATTTGACTTTTAGATGACGAAGAACAATTTATGATCTTTAGAACAATAAGGTCCACCCTATTATACACACATATATTCGTTTATGTATATAAAAAAGGTACAAAATGAAGTACATAAATAAACTTATGTGAATGCTTCCTTCCGTTTCAGTATACATACATATACGATTTTTTGTACTTGTGTTTGGTTATTGTTGTGATTGTTAAGTTGTATGTGAAAATCTGTGCAAAAAAATTAATACAAATTGTGTTCTTTATTATAAGGTAGTATGAGAGTCTTAATAAATGTTATTTTTTTTTGTTGAAAACTAAATATGTGAGTGTATACGTATACAGAAAACTATTTTTCTTTCTCATAGAATAAAAAATAAAAAAACAAAAGTGAAAAATAACTTTTAGTAATTCTGCTGAAAAAATTTGTATTGTTTAAAAACACACACTTGTCAACACATGTAGGCATGTTCGTTTATTTGCGCACACGATTAGAGTAGAAGTAGTTGTGACATCCTCTTAAATAAATGTATATAAAAGAAAGTGACTTACACTTAGTGCTTCAATTAATTGTTTAACCTTTACACTGACAAAATAAAAGCATCAGCTTTTGGGTCAATAACTATGACCTTTTTCATAATTTGAATACAGGCTGTAGGAACCAAATTTTTAAAAATATCAGACAATGTGTGAATTCTCATTCATTACTGAATATCTAGTTTTTGATACATCTGATACATAGTACAAAACTACATCACAATATTAAAGCATAACTACGATGATGATCCATTTAAAAGCTTTGTAAATTATGTTTCCACATATGGCTATATATTAGTATACCAGAGCAGTAAATGAATCATTCGTTTTTGATTTTAATTCATTATAAATTAGCTAAATTTTGAATTAATTAATTTTACAACAAAAATTAATTGAATGAAATTTGAAAGTAGGCAGAAATGAATTTCAATTCATTTCCAATTCAAATGAATTTGTAAAAATGAGTTGCAATTCGTTTTCAATTCATTTGAATTGAATTCATTTTGAATTAATTCAAATGAATTAGAAAAAAGAATTATCAATTCAAATGAATGAAATCAAAAATGAGTTGCAATCAATCAAATTCAAGAGCAGATCTCTAGGGGGAATGAAAAATGTCTCCTACCAAAATGAAAATTTTCAGTACAAAAATTGGAAAGCCTTGTCCTAGATTCGCGCCTGATCAAACAGACATGATGTTTGGAGTTTGTTTCTTCCAGAAGAACTGATTTTTATTTTGAAATACGCTGAACGACAAAACAATATTGTTTTTTATCAATCACAAGAAACTTTAAACAAAATATTGACTCTCAATCACAAACCATAAACTTTAATCAAAGCCATCTTAGACGACTCAAAGACATTCGAATTTTTAAAATTCGATTGAAAAATTTTCAAAAAAGAAATTTTCCACAATATACAAATATGATATTATTTAAATAAAAAATGATTGCTAAAGTTTAAATCGAAGAATTTTTTGTCTTTGGACTATATTAGGTGATATACAAAACGAGAGTAGTGCTTGCTGTCTTTTACATAAAAAATTAGTTGAACAACAAAACAACAGTGATACTTACTTTATGCTTACTTACAAAATCAATTCTAATTTCAATCACTTCAAATGAGTTGGAAATGAATAGCTAATTAGTTTTTCTAATTCATTTGAATTAAATCAAAATCAATTCATAAATTAGTTTTTGGTAGCAAGATATTCAGGAAATAAAGCCACATCTGTGCAATAAAATTAAAGCAATGAAAAAATAAAAAATTTTCTAGAATTTTATTGAAATTTTTGTAATTTCTCTATACCAATACCAAACGATATTATAATGTTATCGCAAAGATATCATTTAGATAATACAAGGTGGCGCAAAAGTAAACATCCGATGTTTTTTGGTTGTAATTAAAAAAAAAAAAATAAAAAACTGTGATTCTTCTTGTAGATTATTTTTGTTTGGTCTTTTAATTTTTCTACATCAAGTCGAGAATATGATATCATGTAAATGGCCCCCGCCACAGTTGATTGTCATTTGTGCCCTTTTTATGGCATTTGCCATCACTTTGGCCAAAACTTCCGGCGATAGGTCCTCACATTCTTGACGGATATTGTCCTTAAGAGCTGCAAGAGTCTGAGGCTTGTTGACATAAACCCGCGACTTCAAAAAACCCCACAAAAAGAAGTCTGGAGCGGTCAAATCAGGCGATCTTGCTGGCCAGTGCAAATCGCCAAAACGGGAGATTAGGCGCCCGGGAAATGCATCCTTCAGCATATCGGTTGTATCACGTGCAGTGTGTGCCGTTGCACCGTCCTGTTGGAACCACATGTTTTCCAATCCCAATTCATCAAGTTGCGGCAAAAAGAACTCATTGATCATTGCTCTGTAGCGCTCACCATTCACAGTAACCGTTTGGCCCGCGACGTCTTCGAAGAAAAAAGGTCCGATGACTCCTCCAGCGAAAACAGCACACCATACAGTGACTTTGAGCGGGTGTAATGGCTCTTCGTGGGTTACACGCGGATTTTCAGTGCCCCAGAAGCGTAAATTTTGCTTATTTACGTACCGCTAAGATGGAAATGGGCCTCATCACTCATGATTATTTTTGATGAAAATCATCTTCCTCTTGGTGGTAATTAAGGACGGCTTGAGCGTATGTTAGACGCGATTGGGGGTCAGCAGCTAACAGCTAATGCACCGTCTGGACTTTGTACGGAAACATCTTCAATTCTTGTACCAAAATTCGCTGTAAAGACCGTCGACTGATACCCATTTGCGTGGCACGTCGTCTGGTCGATGTCGACGGCGTTTCCATGACATCCTCGGCTACAGCAGCAATATTCTCTGCAGAACGGCTACTCCGGGGTCTGCCACGCCTGGCAGCATCTCGTGTTGTGCCAGTCTCTTCGAGGCGAGCGGCTAAACGTCGCAGTGTTTCACCATTAGGCGTTGGACGGCCAGGAAATCTGCGACGAAATTCACGTTGTGCCAAAGTCACCGACCGATTATTGGTCAAATAAATAGTCAGCAATATTCCGCGTTCTGGAGCAGTGTAGCATAACATTGTTTATTAACGTATATTTCGCGTGTGTTTACTACACAAATGTCAAAACAGAACTGACATTAAGGGCCAGTTGCAAAATTTATAGCATTTTCTGATAGGAGGATTACTTTTGCGCCACCTTGTATAAACTATGATATATGATATCATTTGCGTACTAAATTGTACCCGTCCTTATAATATCGTTTTTCCAGGAAATCGTGATATCGTTTTCGTTATCATAATTTCTAATAAAAATGATTGTAAAATCGCCATTCTACAGATTTTATTCTGAATGCTTTTTAATACATATTTTCATTTTAAATTGACTAGAGCATTTTCGAGATATCACTCATTCAGTGCTTATATTTTTGAAACCTGAATAAATGCAGCATAATCATCAGGTTAAAAATTATCCTTAGGTATCTGAACAAATGACAATTGTAGTGAAAAGTATGAAATAAACAAAACATATTAAATGAAAACCATTATATTCTGGTCCATTATCAACATCTCTAAATAAAGGGATTAATTTACAAATTTAAAAGAGCGTAATACCACCAGAATACCATACTTTCCAGTATAATTTGAAACGGTCATACTCCAGAAAAGCTTAATTGTAATAATTTGTAATTTATACCACTGCACTACAAATATCGAAAAAGTTGTTAACACTACACACTTCTCATATTCAAACTGCGTTTTCAGTTTTTCGAGTTTACAAAAATAAATTATTAAAATTTAAAAAAATATATATTTTTGGTCATTTACTCGGTCTGGCTTGACAGACCATACCTTCTTACTTGTTCAATTTACAAATGGAAGAGGATTATCTTGACATTTCTAGATAAAATTTTGTTTTTATTTATCAAAATAAAAAACGTTAACAAATTTCCTCCAAAACATTAATAAAGTATCCTTGAAAATTTCCATTTCATTTGGCTTATGTAAGTAACGTCCATGTGGATCAACAACATTTTCAACAAATAACGACTGAGATCGAAAAATTTTTAACACAAGTTTTTTATTAAAACTTTTAACCCAAGTATTATTTGATTTCTTTTTTGATAAAGTTACCTTTGTAAAGCATGTCAGTTATTATGTTTAATGTCAATTATGTTCATTTCTTGTTAATCTGATTAAAATAAATGATGAAAGAAAAGTGCGCACTAAAATTATTAAATATTTTCAACAAAACCCAACTTGGCCCTTCAAAAAGTTAGGCAAACAATCAAAGGTCTTCCGTCAAACTGTTTCCAATGTTATTCAACAGTACCGGGAGAACTTGTCCGTTGATAGAAAACCTGGTTCAGGTAGAAGGAATAGCTCACATGATGTCTATTAAGACAAAAAAATAGAAAGCATTTTCAATAGAGCTCCCAACATACCCGGTAGGAAAGCAGCGCGGTTAGCTCAGTGCTTGGACTATTTGGTACGAAAAGGTAAAGCCAATGCAGGCTCTAAAAGTTCCTGACAGGAACGCTGCTAAAAATTTAGAGGCCAAAAACAGAGCACGGAAATTGAAGTAAAATTTTATAAAATATGTTCCTGCTGCATAATGGATGACGAAACGTATGTTCTGGCAGATTTTTCGCAGCTTCCGGATCAACATTTTGATGTTGCTGCTGCTCGAGAGAATGTTGTAGAAAAGTTTAGGACCCAAAAGCAGACAAAATTTTCCACAAAGTTCTTGGTATGGCAAGCAATATGCAGTTGCGGCAAAAAAGCAAAACATTTGTTACAAAGGGCTCTATAAATACCGAAATTTCCATCAAGGAATGTTTTCAAAAAAGGATGCTTCCATTCATAAGACTTCTTACTGTGTCCACTTATTTTTGTCATGATTTGGAACCCTTTCACTATGGTAAGAAAGGTCTTGAGTGGTAAAAGAACAATAATGTCGTATTTGTACCAAAAGAGCCAAGTTCTCCAAACTGCCTGGAGATAAGGCCAGTGGAGAGATATTGGGCTCTTGTTAAAATAAAATTGAAGAGCACAAAAAAGGTGTCCAAAATTGTTGTAGATTTTAAACGGAGATGGCCAACCTGTTCGAACAAAGTGACATAAAGCACTATAAAAACCATAAAGGAAGGGTTTCCGAAAAATTTTCAAAATTTCATCATTAGTGATTAGAACTATACAAATATTTTTTTTTTTTTTTTGTAAATTGTAATAATAATTTCAATCGAATAGAAAAAAAATCAAAACTGTATGTTTTGTGGTTTCATTTTTATTAATATATATATGTATGTTAAGAATTTTTCAATCTCAGTCCTTATTAAAGTTCATACAGATGCAAAAATATTAAAATATTTCACGAATTAGCACAAAAAAAAAAAAAAAATGCAAAAAATTTCCTTTTAATTAACCGTTGAAATATAATCCTTTAACATCTTTGAAAATTTAAAATAAGTTTTAGCAAATAATATAATATTTCATGTATTTAACAGTGTTTTCTAATTAGGAAAAGAAGATTAATTTAATTTTAAAATGTTTATTTAAAAACAAATAAACAGCGCTAAAAAGAATAAATCTGAGAATAATGTACTCCATTATGATATATTTACTCTAACTATTTTTTTCAGAATCATTTATGGAAAAATCTCGAGGATATTACTGGATTAAATTTTTGTTTCTAAAAGATTGAAGCAAATAGTTGTATTGAAATGGCCTAATTATCCTCTTTAATTTTTATACCCATAGCGGCATTGTGGGGTAAGAAAAAATATTATAATGTAAGATATGAAAGATTATTATACCTGATAAGGACTATCACGTTCTGCCGTCCTACTAAACCTGGGACTGAATTACAGCACTCCATATCGAGTAAAGCTGATCGTAGTTTTCTTAATTGAGATTATGACATTCGATATCGAGTAAGAAATTTAGTACGTTATATTACAATTTCGATATCTAAATGAAAATGTAATCAATTTCCGCTACGATAGCTCATTCGATCACGTATGTGGTAATTTCGCCCCTGTACTTTTATATATACAGTACCGAGCAAAAAAAAAATGCAACAGGTATGATTTTTCTTATAATGGAATCCAATTCTCCCCATCTGCTATGTGTGTATTCTTTATGGCCATAGTCAATTATTGTATGACATTTTGTCCAATATTTCTGTACGTAAGGATAAATATAAAATTTTCAGTGGTAAATTTGTGCCAGCAAAAAAAAATTCAACTCTAAGGAAATTCACTCAATTTTTAAAATGTTGAAAAAAAAAATAATTATAAAAAGTTGCTAAAAACTATTACAATACAGTAATTTACTCTTAATACTAATAAATTCAAGGATATGAAATCTACAAATTATAACCGAATTAACGAATGATACATTTTCCGTTCAATATGGTGAATTATTCGAAAACCAAGACAATTTTAAGAATTTTTATTTTCCAATTTAAAATCTCGCGGATATTTTCTACGTATAAAAATGTATTAATTAAAAATGTTAATATTACTTATACGCTCCCCATGAATTAATTATACATGTTATAAAAACCCAATGAAATATGCCACACTTTTTATTTTACAAAATTACCGGTTATTTGAGTTATTTAGTTTTATATAAATACTTATTACTCATACGCACAGATTTTTTTTGTTATTATCATAA
This sequence comes from Calliphora vomitoria, assembly GCA_942486065.2. Taxonomy (NCBI): domain Eukaryota; kingdom Metazoa; phylum Arthropoda; class Insecta; order Diptera; family Calliphoridae; genus Calliphora; species Calliphora vomitoria. The sequence continues at coordinate 49,210,936 of OW818029.2, read as the reverse complement.
AAGTAAGCAACACACAGTGGTTTATAAGCGTTTTTTTGGAAATAATTCGGTATCTCGGGAAATATTGTTACAAAATTTCACATAGTTGGAGCTGAGGTATTTTTGAGTTGATTTACATTTGTTTAGCTTCCTTGTGCTAATGGGGTTCAGTGCACACCTCAAAGTTGGTCACCTCGGGTTTTAATTGTTTTAAAAAATATCTCCAAAAATCCATTTATCATCCGAATGAGCTGATATTTAAAATATAAATAGTATATAGGAAGATCTACCTTAAATGTGTAGGTTATCTCCATTAAATGAAAAGAAATTTAGGTTAAATATATATTTTTTTAATTCTGCTCGATCTTTTTATTTTTTTTTTAGATATGGCGGTCTTAGGGAGGGTCCAAATATATTTTTAAAATATCAGCTATGTTAGCGATAAAATTCTAAATACAATAATGACAAACATGCTAATAATTATCTCGTCCCTATAAAAAGCTACATGCATCCAAAGTTGGAACGTACTTTTTACTTTTTTTCCAAAAATCCCATATATTTCCTTTTGAAATATTTGTAAGTATTTTTATATCTTGCATGCAAAATGTGTATACTAACATATGGGCAATTCCATGTCATCGTACGTGACATTTGTACGCCTATAGAGTGAAATAGATTTTGCAAAAATGAGAGTATCTGAAATATAATTTCGTCTTTATGTTCCATTCAGAGGATACTATATTTTAAAAAAATAATAAGTTCTTTCGAAACATTGTTATCCAAAATATCGAGCAAAATAAGGGTATATCGTACGTGACATAAAACGGAAGTCATTTTGAGGAACATGTAGAAATATGCAAAAATTTGCGAATCGTGAGAGGCATTATGTTTTATTTTAATTTCTTACACTAAACCAAATATTTTTCGTTTACAATCCGTCATATTTAAATAAAAGCAATATTTGGATGATTTGATAATAAATAAAATTTAATATCGTACGTGACATGCCGTACGTGACAGATTTTTCTTCTATAGTAAAACAATGTATATTCTATAAATATATGTATACAAAAACTAAAAAATAAATATAAAATATATATTCGGTTCTAAAAAACAATTTCATAATTGCAAAAAAAGAATCAGAGTCAAATTCATTTCATACTACATGCTAAATGATAGCCTAGTTTTCGCCGCAATTTTAGCCTAAATCATACCAATTGAATTTAAAAACTAAATAAAGTCAGTTTAAACTATTATTTTTACACTTAAAATGTTGTAATAAGCTCTAAGTACTTTCACTTAGTAACATTAACATTTTAGTATTTTCTTCTATTCAAATCATATTATTGTTTTTTCATTCGTGGTAGTCATTCTCGTGGAATTGCCCACATGAAATAAAAATTCTGAATTCAAACACATACTTACTTAACAGAAAGTTTGGTGTAACACATTTTGCATGCATTATATGAAAAAATGTACAAATTTTTCAAAGGGGGCAAGGTTTGCATAACTTCTGAGGAGTAAATAAAGTATTTTTATACAAGTGTTTTATATTAACGAAAACCTTATGACCTTAATATTGATGTTTTAGTAAAATAAAGTAATTTTATTAATTTTTTTTATATAATTTACCTAAAAAACTAAAAAAATTATTGTATGGTGATTTTCCATGGAGAAAAATATAAAATTTGAATTAATGTAAAATTTTAACTGTTAAAGATATCATAACAAAATTTGGAATTAGTATAGAGTCAAATGTCCTAAAGTCAATGTTGCTATAAGTTTTGACATTTTTTATTTCCAAATACCAAAATTCCTAAAACGGGGAAAATGTGTTCCAAAAACTATGTTTTTTTAGAAAAGTTCCTACTGTGACGTTATTTACCGTGTGATAGTAAAAACACCTTGTTAGCATTTAAAAAACATATAGGGTTATACAAATGTATAGCCTTTTTGAGGGTTTTTAGAATTTTGTACTCAAAATGAATTTTTTTTTCTTAAATTGGTCAAGTTTGGATAGATCTGGGGGGTGCTATAACCGCTTAATTGAGAAAAATTTTACTTTACACGCTTTTTCATTAAGTTCTTTTTCCGCATCACATAAAAAATGTTTTTAGAATTTTGTACTCAAAATGAATTTTTTTTTCTTAAATTGGTCAAGTTTGGATAGATCTGGGGGGTGCTATAACCGCTTAATTGAGAAAAATTTTACTTTGCACGCTTTTTCATTAAGTTCTTTTTCCGCATCACATAAAAAATGTATATAGTCCCGAAGAAAATTTTTTTCTACAAAAGAAAAAATGTTTGGAAAAAATAAAAAATACGGTCCTTTTCACATGTTCCAAATTTGGATGCGTATAACTTTTTATAGGGACGAGATAATTGTTAGCAAGTTCTTTTATTTTATTTAAAATTTTATCGCCAATATAGCTGATACTTTAAAAATAAATCCTTACCCTCCGCATGCCCTCCATATCTAAAAAACCATAAAAAGATCGAGCAAAAAATAAAATAATAAACCTAAATATCTCTTCAGATAGTGGAGATAACCCACACGTAAGCGTACTTTATGTAGACCTTCTCAAGGACTATTCATATTTAAAATCATTCGAATCATAAATGGATTTTTGGGGATTTTTTTTTAAATTTGATACCCGAGGTGACTAAATTTAACAAATGAACATCAACTCGAAAACACCTCAGCTCTAACCATGTGAAATTTCGTAATAATATCTCCAAAAGTTCCTGAGATACCGAATTATTCCCAAAAAAATTTCTAAACTGTGCATCATGTGATCTGTAAAAATTACAAATAATGAAATCATATGCAAATATCCATTTATTTTGGTAAGTAAACGAATTCCAACACACAGGAAGACAACTGTAAATAATATTAAATTTGACACTGTTCCTATTTCATAGAATGCTATCTTTAGCTTATGTGATTTCTAAGTTATCGCAATTTTTTACTATTTGAATGTAATATTTAAGGGAATATCTCTGACCAGACGGCGTGTCAGTTATTATGTTTAATGTTAATGAGTGACCAGAAAAAAGTGCGTACTAAACTTATTAAATATTTTCAACAAAAACCAACTTGGTCCTACAAAAAGTAGGCCAAGCATTCAAAGTTCTGCTATCAAACTTTTTCCAATGTTATTAAACAGTACTGGGAGAACTTTTCCGTTGATATAAAACCTGGTGCAGGTAGGAGGAATGGTCCACATGATGTTCATAAAGCCAAATAAATAGAAAGCATTTTCAAAAGAGCTTCCAACACCTCCGGTAAGAAAGCAGCCCGGTTAGCTCAGTAGTCGGACTATTTGGTACGAAAAGTTAAAGCCAATGAAGATTTAAAAGCACACAAGGCTCAAAAAGCTCCTGACAGGAACTCTGCTAAAAATTTAGAGGCCAATGACAGAGCACGGAAATTGAAGTCAAATTTTATACAAAAAATATAGCAGCTTCTGGGTCAATTTTTTTAAGTTGCAGATGCTCGAGGGAATGTTGAAGAAAAGTTTAGGACCTAAAAGCAGACAAAATTTCCCAAAAAGTTCTTGGCATGGCAAGTAATATACAGTTGCGACAAAAAAGCCAAACATTTGTTGCAAAGGGCTATATAAATACCAAAATTTACATCAAGAAATGTTTACAAAAAAGGATGTTTCCATTCATAAGACTTCTTAATGTGTCCACTTATTTTTGGCCTGATTTGGCATCTATCACTATGGTAAAAAAGGTGTTACGTGGTAAAAGAACAATAATGTGGTATTTGTACCAAGAGAGGCAATTCCTCCAAACTGCCTGGTGCTGAGTCCAGTGGAGAGATATTGGGCTCTTGTTAAAAGAGAATTGAAGAGCACTAAAAGGGTGTCCAAATGTTTGGTAGATTTTAAACGGAGATGGACAACCTGTTCGAACAAAGTGACATTAAGCACTATAAAAACCATAATTGAAGGGTTTTTGAAAAAGGTTAAACATTTCATCATAAGTGATTAGAACTATAAAAGTATTTTTTTTTTTGTAAATTGTAACAATAGTTTCAATCAAATAAAAAAAGATTCAAAACAGTAAGTTTAGTGGTTTCATTTTTATTAACATATATGTATGTTAAAAAGTGTTCTATCTTAGTCCTTAGTTTATTTGATTGGTTTTTCCATATTATATTTGTATCATTAAATTATCTTTTGGAGATTGCAATAGTCATAAATGTCCACATGTGTTCGTTTAGGTTTCATCAAGTCTATGTTGTCACCTTCCATGTATCAGGTAACACAGCCTTGATTAGTTCAATGTCTAACCTTTTAGCTTTATTTCCATAAAATCCATGTCAAATTTAGCCATCAAAATTACTTCGACACTCTAATCATAACACAATTCTTATTGTATCTAAATTGTTATTCTTTTGAATTTTAATGTCCTTAAATTTTTTTGTATTAATAAGTAGTAAATGATGGTAATGCACAGTTTTTACCAATTTTTTATAATTATTTTTTTAAAAATTTTAAAAATCAGTCCAATTTCCTTAGAGCTGCATTTTTACTAAAAAATTTATAATTATCCTTACGTACAAAATTATTGGACAAAATGTCATAAAATAATTGCCTATGATCAATAAGAATATAAAAACAGCAGATATGGACAATAGGGTGGCCCTTATTAAACGAAAGTTGGATATTTGCCATAAAAAAATCATCCTGAAAAAATCATCCAATTGCCATTAAGGATTACTTTCCATTTTTGTACTGTTATTATAAATACTAGACCACATGTTATATTTTTCTTAAGTTTCATGAAAATCGCTCCAAAAATAAATAACATTTCGCTATTTTTAAAATAGATTTTAGGTTTAACGTTTTCCAATTTTAGTAAAACTTTCAGAGTATATTTAAAAATATCGGGACTATGATATTCTGAATAGGTTTTACTTCAAATTTATAACAGTAAGGAAATAGAGCTTATTCGCCAAAAAATTGCCAAATATTTGTTTTTATCGAAAATTTCAAAATTTAAATCGCAGGTAAGGAAAAACTATAAGAGATATTTTGATAATTTTTTCATATTTTTATTCCCTAGTATATTCTCAATAAATCCCAATAAGATGATCAAAAAATTCTGAAATTTGTTTAACAAAATATGTTAATTGTGTTCCTACATTTCATGTTCAAGTGGCCTGAGACACGTTAATGGCCTGCGGAATTTTTAATAACTTTAACATTTTTTGACCAATTTCTGTTTTTTGTATCTCATCAGAACGAAAATTAAGTACACATTTCGATTCTTTAAAATTAAATTGCAAAAGTAAAAACAAAAACTGAAAAAAAATCCATTTTTCCCCTTGTAAATGCATCTCAAAACTTCAGAGGGCTTGCGGCACGTCTTAACCCCAACCGATTTACCTAAAATTTTTTCAGGATGATTTTTTTTCCAATGTTCACCAAACTGGGGGTGAGAATTGCAAAAATTAAACTTTCGTTTATTAAGGGCCACCCTAATGGACAATTGGATACATTTTTGAGCAAAATCAGTGCTGTTGAAAATCACATAGCATAGTGTTGCGTTTTGTATGCTCGATACTGTATATGGTGCGGTTTATGTGTTAAAAATGCCGTTGTACCGTGTAATTTATATGAAACAAACCAATACCAATAGATATAGCGAAATACACAGTTCTTATGCTCTCCTGAAAACTTGTATTTTCTCAGATAGAGGCTTTTGAATATACATAGTTATCGATACACATATATTTTTCTACCTTGTACTTTTGACCGAAAAATCAGTGAACCACCATGATAACAATACAATCATTATTGTTCATATTTGTAAAATTTCAAAGAAAAAATTCGAGAGCAGTAGAATTTGCTATTTTATATTATGGTGTCACAGGTAAGCCGCTTACAAAAGTAGCTCACATGTAATTTGGTTATTGCAAAACTGAAAATAATAATTATTTCACATATCAATACATCTAACTCTAGTTTCGTCTAATATTTACACTACAATAGCAATATACAGTTGCATGCTACATCCAATATTAAAATCTCTTAAAGTGAATTGGAGAAAGTACGTTGTTTCATTGTTTTTTAATGCTCACACGGAAGGAAATAAACAAAACTGTAAAAGCTAATGGATGTCAGCATACACATGCACATGATCGATTTTTTGGTGTTACTTTGTTTTTGTATCCAGCACTTCATAAACAAAAGAGTTTAAAAAAAAGCACAGAACTATAGCGAGCCCAACCAATACTAAGAGGATAAAATGCAACGGACCATATTATCACACATATGAAGATAGACACACAACAACCGCTCCAATATTTACTTCCTCATTCGTATAACAATTTTTTTTTTTTTTAAATTTTTTTTTGTTTAAACTTTACTTCCTAGTTGTTGCTGTGTTTCATAATACAGTGCTATAGGTAATAGCGGATATGAGAAAGTAAAAAAAGAATAATAAAAAATTGTTAAATAAACGGACGGAATTCTACATTTATTTGATTTATGAGCATTGTGAGCATGTTCAAAACTAAAGGACACTACAACAACGGCAACAGTAATGTTAAGGCAACAATAACAACAGCTGCAACAACTTATTCAGTTTTTGTTATTTTACTTACAATTCGATAGAAGACATATTCTGCTTATTTCTCTTGGTTTGTTTTTGTTGCTGCCACATTTTTAGTCTTATTTCCATTTTCATTTCCATTTAAGAAAACTTTTTAACTTAAACAAACAAAACTATAATTTATGTTTTAGTTTTTCATTTCTTATAATTTATTTATTATTTTTGCTACACTGGTTGTGGTAATGTATGTTGGTATGGGAATTATGTTGGTGACACAGTATGAAGTATGGAAGAAAGAATTTCAGATTTTTTTTGTATAAAAGGTCATATTGTATATATATTCAGGGTCCTTATAAAATTTAAGTCGATCTAGCTATGTCCGTCCGACCATTGAAGGCATAATAAGGCCCCGACGGAATATTTTTATCCAAATATTCATCGTTGATCATAAATGTTTGGTGTTAAAAATGGGTAAAATCGTCATGTAGAACCAGAGTTATGAGCCCCAAACTCCAAAAAATGTATATGATGAATCTAATATATAAAAATTAACCACAAATAGTTAGCGGGTCCAAAATTTTAATATTAAAATGAAACGACAGGGTGCCGAACCAAAATATCAATATATAAAAATTTATTAAAAAGGCAATGGTTTGGCAAGCAGTTTCCAGTTGTGGACCAAAGAGCGCCCGTTTTGTCACCTCTTAAAGTATGACTTTGGATATTCATGTAAAAGAATGTCTGCAGAAACGTATTATGCCTCTTAATAGACATCACCACTCCTCAGTACAGTTTTGGCCCAATTTAGTTCCCTGTCATCATTCAAAAGCTACAATGTATTGATAGAGAATAAATAAGGTCAACGTAAAAAATAAATATACTGCCCCAGCTTAGGCGAATTGAACAATATTGGGTTATTGACAAAGGAAAGTTAAAGTGGAGTGGTACTGCAGTTTTGGACAATAAAAAAGTTAAGATTTGGTAGAAGCATGCTGCGCAGGTCCGTATGTCAGTTTGTCTGCCTGTTAAATGGCCTAAATGGAAGGCCTTAGGGGTATAACATTCTCCTCAAATATTGCTTGTTGATCGGAATTATTTCGTGTTGAAAATGGGAAAAATCTGTTCAGTAGACCCAGTTTTATGGACCAAAATGTGAGACAGCCTCAGAAAAGGTTAATGATTTTCCAAATTTGATTGAATTGCTTTTATTATAAAGACATTGCATTATAATAAAGGAACAATTTCTATTGAAAATTATAAGAATGGATCCATTATTTCTCATAGCTTCCATATAAATTACTTCCCGAAATATGGCTTCATGATACACAAACATCTATAGAATAATGATGTCCTTACAAAATTTGGTATTGAAAATTGTAAAAATCGATAAATATTAATGTTTTTATAATAAATTTAAAGGAACTTCGCATCATCATTGGGAAGCGGGAGCAATGATCCAATTCTGTGCTACATTTGCCCTTGAACTTTAAAGGTGGGCATGAAACCGACGTCATTTTAAGGCATGAATTGCACTTTTTGATATTTTAAAAGAAGTGCTTGCCAATAGAATTTGCGAGAAAATGTAACTTAGAAGCAGTTCAGGCGGCTCAATAATTGATGCCAGAATAACTTTACCGTTCGAGCAGCAACGTAAGCAATGTTTGTTCATTAGCCAATTAGTACGTCCTTGTGATTCGTGGTGTCATCATACTTATTGTAATAAAATGCCGGCAACTTTAAATCGATTGTATCTCTTGATCGAGCAATACGGGAGCGATTGGCTTCTAGTCTTTCGATATGCTGTTGAGGTGTCTCTGCAACCCTCGATGAGGATGCACTGCGACGAATTTGCTGTAGCCGAGATTGTCGTTCTTTTCCAGTTTCTGCGGGCCTAGACGTAGAAGCCCTTTCGAAAACAAATTTTATTTGAATAAAACCGTTATTTTTTATTAAAAGTGGAATGCGAGAGTTATTCAAAATATTATTTTTTTAAATAGATTTCGTATGAAAATTTCTTATTTATGCACCTACTTAATAGTCAAGTGTAAACAAAATTGTTTATCATCGATTGGTAATATAAAAGAACTTTGCTTACAACAAATAATTCACTTCAGAGTACACCACTGTTAATTAAAATTTTTAGAATGATGTTAAGCAACGAAATGAAAATTGTCATTGTTTGAACGTTGGGAATAAAAAAAGTATTTCTTTCTCCAATTAAAAAAAAAAAATTTTTTTTGTTGAAACAAGACAAATTTTTTTTTGATTCCATACGAAACATACATAAACTCATCTGTTTTTATATATAGAGATGTAGCATTAGCGGTATAATGTAAAAATTTGATTTTTACACACCCCTCCGCCCACAGACCGGATATTAAAAATCTGAATTTACAGTGTCACCCGTTGTGCTATTCTAAAGATTCCGTGATAATTTCATCAAAATCGGTCTAGCCGTTTTTATATATAGATGGAATTAGCGGTATAATATACAAATTTTATTTTGCCACGCGCCTCCGCCCATAGACCGAAAATCTAAAATCTGACTCTACAGTGTTACCCGCTAGGGTATTCTGCAGATTCCCTGAAAATTTCATCAAAATCGGTCTAACCATTTTTGAGTTCATTCGGAAAATACATGCATACAAACATCCATTTTTATATATATAGATTTATGTTCTTCTTTTTAGAACACCTTGAATACATAGTTTAAATTTTCGAACACATCTCAAAATACTTATATTCTGAAACAACATTGAAAATACTTTAAATGTGTGAAAAGTTTGAAATTAGAAAATGTATGAAATTGTACTCAAATAAAACTGAAATTATTTGTTCACGAATCGTCATGATTTAGAGATAATTTTAACAGCTTTCAAAACTTTTCGAAAACAAAATCGAATTTTCGAATTTAATTTCGATATTCCGAACAAGTTTATGCAAGATCTAGAGATTATTTTAACAGTTTTACAAAAATTTTCGAACATAACTTCGAATTTGGAACTTTCGAGCATAATATTGCATTGTCATAAGGTATATATGCATGACAAACTTTGCAAGTTAAATAAATGGTTGTAATAATAATACAAAATATTTACATAAATTAAAAATTATTCATTAAAAAAATCCACAAGTACTACATCATTTATATCTACTTTTTTCCCCCATGCATGTGTATAACAAATATTTTCTTTACAATATTCATTTTTTTTATTAAAATGACAAATATTTTGAATTTGCAGTTACTCATACAAACACACACAACATAAATTTTACTTTTCATACTGTCATATTGCTGTAATATGCAACTGAGCTCTTAACTTTTGCTATGTTAGCAACACTGTCATAATAAATCGTTTGTTGTCTCTGCTTTTTTTATGAGAGTATACGTTTATGCATGTGTGCAATAGCAGTGTGTACCCAGCAGTTAAGACAGTAGTCAATGTATCCCTTATAGAGAGTAATTGTCACTATTGTCTGATCATTTGGCTAACTCCAGTTTATGTATTTTGGTATATGCTTTTTGCAGTGCAGAGAGAAGTCGATTGGTTACTTTATACATCCAAGGTAACCTAGCGTGAAGACAATAGTCACTTAAGTGTCGCTAAGTAATATAGAGAGTAGTCACTTTAAACGTTATGTGAGTGATTCGTACAAGCTGCCCAGCATTTCTAGGAGACTGTCCCGAACTAGAGATTTTACTTATAATTTAGGGTGACAGCTAACTATGTAACTAACTAGCTACGTAACTAGTTATTTTAACACGTGCATGTCAGCTTAAATATACTGACATCCCATGTAACCTAGAGTGAAATCAATTGTCACTTTTGTGTCTCTAAGTAACCTATAGTTTAATCACTTTTTTTACCCACCAGAAGAAATCTATTTGAGAGTTGTGGGAGGATGATTTGTTTACAAGCAATCGATTATTACTATCTATGCAATGTCTTTTTAACTAACTATTTGAGGTCAATTAGCACCCGTACATGTTAAAATAACTAGTTATGTAGCTGATCATGTAACCGGTATAAGAATCCAATGCGTTGACTACTTTGAATCAGCTATATCAGACAGTCTTATTTTAATCCAAAAGATCATGACACCATGCTTAGGACATGAAAGTGTTAAAATAACTAGTCACATAGCTAGTTATGTAACTAGTTGTCACCCTAAATGATAGGTAAAATGACTAGTTCAGAACAGTCTTCTAGAACTGCTGGGTATTTACACACAAACACACTTACTCATAGAGACACATGAAGCAATGACAATAATAACAACAAATTATAAGGTGCCCGTCTAAATAATAAGGTCACACACGTTTCATTCTGTTTATCAATAAATACAAATCGTATTGATCGTTAGATGCTATTGGGTAAAATAACATCTATGCCTATTTTCAACACCAAACGTAACAAACGGATCAACTAATGGCTGCGACTTATGTTTTTTATTTTTTATATTTTTAAATATATAAAAATCTATAAATAACTGTTCTAAATAATAAAAAGGATTACTTTTGGGACATCTCGAACAAAAATAAGTTGTCTTTTCGTCAAATTCTACTTATTTTTCTACCACAAACCAGTAAGTATGAGTGAAAATATATGCAATTATGTTATTTATGCACAAATGTATAATAAAACAAGTAAGAAAGTATGGTCGGTCAAGCCCGACCATATAATTCCCTACACTAAGTAAATGAGCAAAACCATTTTTCTTTCAAAATTTCAATAATTTATATTCGTGAGCGATTTTCGGAAGTGGGCCTTATATGGGAGCTATGACCAATTATGGACCGATCACCATGAAATTAAGTGGTGTGATTAATGTCTATATGAAAATTATTTATGTTGCATTTTATGTGTATACCAACATTTTTAAGAGATTTATGCTCGTTAAAGTGATTATCGGAAGCAGGCCTTCTATGGGAGCTATGACTAATTATGGACCGATCGTAATCAAATTTGGTGACATGAATTCTGTATATATAAAACTTATTTGGAGAAAAACTTGTGTAGATATATATATTAATTAAGCATTTATGACCGATAAAGTCCAATTTCGGGAGGTAATTTGTATGGGGGCTAGGTGAAATAATAGACCGATTTCAGCCAGTTTCAACAGGCTTGGTCCTTGGGCAGAAAAAATGATATGTGCCAAATTTTATCGAAACATCTTCAAGATTGCGACCTGTACTCTGCGCACAAAGTTTACATGGACAACCAGCCAGACGGACGGACGGACGGACGGACATCGTTTAATCGACTCAGAAAGTGATTCTAAGTCGATCGGTATACTTTAAGGTGGGTGCTAGACTAATATTTTTGGGCGTTACAAACATCTGCACAAATCCAATATACCCTCCCCACTATGGTGGTGTAGGGTATAAATACGCACGAATCCGTTTTGTACCAGATTCTTGCACAGACGACAATAAATAAAAACTGAACGTTGACATTCCAGTTCGTACATATATCAGACAATGTAAATAGTGAGCCGCAATTTTGTATTTAATGACTCCCAAAACTGAAATTTATTAATGCAGTTTTATTTTAAATCATCATATATGCGCTTCGTACCGTGTTAGAGGCCATTCTGTAAGCTTGCGAATTTCACCCAAAAAATGGATTTTTGGTCGACCAGAGCTTTTATTTTTGCCTTAATTTTGTAATGAAACGAGAATCAAGGATTCGAGCAGCTAGTATTTTAGAAAATAGTATTAAATAACGCTATTTGCTTTTTGGATAAACATAACGAAAGGTAGAGTATGACCTTAACATTTTGACGGGCACCTTATTAATGCAATTTTGTAAATATGTAGTAAGTATGTACGTGTAAGCATATTTGTGTGTTTATAAATAAATGTGTGTAATATTTATAAAAAATCAACATCACTTACTGTATCTGGATGCTGTAGAATGTTTCAATGAAAATGTACGATTTTGCTTACAACTTTAAAAGAAATTCTTTTCCATCAAATGAACATAAACTTTAAATTGTCTTATTTAAGAAACTCTTTAATATCAACATCGATATTAATATCCAATATTTTTTAATATTTTAAGTGTTCAGCAATATTTTTTATTAGATGTTACCACTCTGCTATATTGGCTTCCGACTTTGTTGGTGCGCTACATATGTGTATGTTGAAAACATTATTCTTATTAATCCTTAGAGAAAGTATATAATTAGTATCACTATGTATATGATTATAAATATATATACATAAGTGTACATCAGATCGACTAGACCTCCATACAAATTATATCATTCATTCCCCCTTACATCACAAAAAAATTAACCTTGGTCTTCAGATATTGATCATCTTCATTTATTTGAAAGTTTCCATTTTTATTTATTTTAATTGAAAAAAAACTTCTCATTTTATTCGCGATTTTAGCTTTTTGAAAAATTAAAAAAGAATTGAAGAAGAAGGAATTGTATATATTTAACTATTCGTATTTTATGAAGCTGATGACGGATATTAGTAATTTAAGATGCATTTGACAGTAATTATTTGCTATTTGGATTTCATAATTAAAGCATTATGTTATTCAATATCCAAATGCATTTTTCGTATGCATCAACTATTTTGTGGAGAGGGGTGTGGGTGTAATAAAGTGAAATTTATTTTACATTTTTCTTGTTTTCGTTTTTATACCTTCCCCATGAGTGGCTAGGGTGTATAAAAGTTTGTCATTCCTTTTGTAACTTCTACATTTTTCATTGGCGATTCCACAAAGTATATATGTTATGGATAGTTATAGATAGCGGAGTCTATATAGCCGTGTCCGTCTATCTGTCTGTCCGTCTGTGTGTTTAAAACATCTTTCCGTAGCTCCCAAATCGATCTACAAATGGCTGAGATATAAGAAAAAAACCGGAACAACCAATTTTTGATCTATATCTGGATTACTAAATCATTAATATAGACAATATGGATATCTAATGATAGATATTTTAAATTCCATCGCAACGATGTATATAAAGCTATATATATAGTAAATTGGAAAACAATTTTTTTTTTTTTGTCATAAATTCTTTAATATATATAATTGTTTTAAATTTAATTTTTTATCGAAATTGTTATTTTTTTTAATTGTTTCCAATTTTTTTTTTTTTTTAATTTTTCTCCAAATTTTTTAAAATTTTTTTTCAAATTTATTAGTAAAATAAAATTATAAAAAAAATTGTTTGTGGAAAAAAAAAATTCGAGTTAAAAAATAATTTTCCCGATTTTGACCCATTGTAGGTCCAAATTACTATATTCATCGTTGCAATGGACTTTGAAATATCTATCATTAGATATCCATATTGTCATATTAGTGACTTAGTAATCTAGATATAGATCAAAAATAGGCCAAAAATCGAGGTTGTCTCGAATTTTTCCTTATATCTCAGCCATTTGTAGGCCGATTTTCTCGATTTTAAATAGCGACCAAGCCGAAAGGATTCCCGAATATAGATTTCTTACTTGTTTATATTAAAACTTTTCGATTTTGGGTGGGACAAATTTCCTTTTTTTTACCACCTTTTTGTTACCTCTATATTTTTGGTCGAATTCATGATATACTGCAAAACATACTTTTGTTACCCTTTCCAAAATTTTGTAGCCACAACTGTAAAATTCGGTCTCTTAAGTAGAATCATTCGATTGGCAAGAAATTCGGTTCCCATCACGAATCTGTTTTCTCTGTGCTGTATACAATTACGTCAGATTTCATCACAATATTAATTATTATAAAACAATTATGAATGTTAAAGTTATTTTCTTAGGTTGACCTAGTACGGGAACTAGGAAGAAATATTGCCCGATTTTCTTTATACTGTACAGTGTAATTTCAGAATACTTACAACTAATTTGTGCAAAATTTTATCAGGATTGTCGCATAATCAACGTATTTATGACTGCTCAAATAGTATTCCGGGGGTACATTTGTAAGGGCAATAGGTAAAATCATGGACCTATATTGCTCATTTCAACAGACAGACAAACGGACATAGCTAGAGCGTCTTATAATCTTATGACTACCCAGAATATACATACATGTTGATGTGCTACAAACGGAATGACAAAATAAATCTATTTTAATGATGGGTATAAAAATGGAAAGTTTTTAACGGGAACCGGTCTAATATGCAAACGCATATTCTTTCTTTATAATATAGTTTTCTTTTCATGTTATATATGTATCTCCTTTAAAAAAGTTATTTTTTTTTTTGACTTACAAATACTCACATAAGTATGCTCAGCATGACGTATAAGTTTTATATGAATACAAATATTGCGCATACTTTTACATTGACGTACACTCAACAACACTAAGAAAATAATAAAAATTTTTTTTCTTTTAATTTTTTTCCTACATTCAAATATTCCTATATTCATTGCTGTTCCACAATAGCATGGACATTGTAAATAATATATGAATGTAAAGTATAACAATGTAAACATTTTGTATATGCATTACTTATGTTACACACTGTATATTATATTTACTCATATGTACTTGTTTACTACCCAAAAGTGAGTCTGAATGACACTTCTTTAAGAATAACAAACATTTATTGCTGTCATATCTGGAGTACGACGTGAAAAATGACAAAAAAAAGAAAGAAACATGAGCATACGAAAGAGAAGAAATAAAATAGATTGTATGGTTGATATAAGTAGTAATATAGATTTATAGGTTAAGTGAAACACAAATTAATGACAAATTGTAATGATAAAGCAGACGCGAATAAAAATATTTTGAGATGCTTAAAAGCAAAATAAACTGTAATCAACTAAATTAAGTAAGTCAAGCAATTCAACAGTTGCATCTTTTACCTTATAACCATAATGTGTGAAGAGTAGGGTTTGGGGTACGGGAATTTACGGGATTCCCCGTAAAGTTATTTTTTTCCCGGGAAAAATGGTAAATTTCAAATTAGATAAACAAACTTTAGTAGATTTAAATTTAACATCTTTGTTTGATGAGGGGATTGTTACAATTTAAGACAAATTAGTGGATGTTTTAAAAACCCATTAATAAATGATATAACAGCAGACTTATGTCAATGATAAACTACCTAAAAACTTCTCATTGTAAATTGTAATATAACAAAGACAATGTTAATAATTTATGGACAGCAAATGTATAAACTCCTATTATACCACAATTTTACCTCCGTTCAAAGCAGTGATGTTTTCGAATGGAGCAACATTTTAAAAACAAATTACACTGCGGAACAGACATTTTGGTGCCCGAGATTTTAACTACGTTTTTTACAAGTTGATGAACCCTCATTGTCATGTTTAGAAGTGAGATCGTTAAATTCTTAACACACGTTATTCATTAAAACTTTTAACCCAAGTACTATTTGATTTTTTTTTTTTTGATCATGTTACCTTTGTAAAACATGTCAGTTATTATGTTTAATGTCAATTATGTTCATTTGTTGTTAATCTGATTAAAATGAGTGACCAGAAAAAAGCGCGTACTAAAATTATTAAATATTTTCAACAAAACTCAACTTGGTCCTCCAAAAAATTTGCCAAACAATCAAAGGTCTGCTATCAAGCTGTTTCCAATGTTATTAAACAATACCGGGAGAACTTTTCCGTTGATAGAAAACCTGGTTCAGGTAGATGGAATGGTTCACATGATGTTTCTAAAGCCAAAAGAATGGAAAGCATTTTCAAAAGAGTTCCCAACACAGCCGTTAGGAAAGCAGCCCGGTTTGCTCAGTACTCGGACTATTTGGTAAGAAAAGTTAAAGGCAATGCAGGTTTAAAAGCATACAAGGCTCAAAAAGTTCCTAACTGGAACTCTGCTAAAAATTTTGATTCCAAAGACAGAGCACGGAAATTGAAGTCAAATTGTATATGGATGACGAAATGTACGTATGGAAAATTTTTCGCAGCTTCTGGTTCAATTTTTTGATGTTGCAGATACTCGAGGGAATGTTGAAGAAAAGTGTAGGTCCCAAAAGCAGACAAAATTTTCCAAAAAGTTCTTGGTATGGCAAGCAATATGCAGTTACGGCAAAAAAGCCAAACATTTGTTACAAAAGGCTCTATAAATATCGAAATTTACATCAAGGAATGAATCTTGTTAAAAGAGAATTGAAGACCACAGAAAAGGTGTCCGAAAGTGTGGTAGATTTTAAACGGAGATGGACAACCTGTTCGAATAAAGTGACATAAAATCATAATGGAAAGATTTTCGAAAAAGGTTCAAAATTTCATCATTAGAGATTAGAACTATAAAAATAATTTTTTTTGTAAATTGTAACAATAATTTCAATCAAATAAAAAAAGACTCAAAACTGTTTGTTTAGTGGTTTCATTTTTATTAACATATATGTATGTTAAAAAATTTTCGATCTCAGTCCTAAATAGGTAAAATTTTGTATAATCTACATTTTTTATGATGATTTTTGCAGAATAATTAATAATCATGTTATGAAAAAAAAAACTCCCAAATCGTAATGAAAATATTATTTACCTTTTGATTGAAGGCCTTCAATACAAGTTAACATTCATATATGAAACAGATTTAAGATATGTTCTAGAGAAAACCTTTCCACCCAGTAGTGCAGGAAAAACTCACTTTTAAGTGAATAGATTTCTTATATATATCGATATTGAGAAAAAATTGGTATCAAATAACTCTGATAAATACTGAATATTATGACGATCGGTTAATAAATGGTCATAGCTCCCATATAAACCACACAGACAAAATTTATTTTAAATTATAAAATTGTGGACATAAATCGTTGGCTGAACGTTGGCTGTACTGAACAATAGACCGTCTCAATTTTCATTTTTTCTCGAAATTCCGTTATGGACATCGATTTTCTTTATCTGCTCTAAAATTCAAGAACTATGGTATATAACACTTAAATATTGATGAACGGGAAGTGGTCTCTCAAATCGTTTTTTCGTTGTTTTTAAGAAAAACGTCTTTTTTCCCAAAAAAATTAAAAAAATCTTTCTTTAGTAATTTGCCTCTAACTCAAGCACGACTTAACGGATTTGAACCTAATTAATGTATTAGAAAGCTAATTAAATTTTCTAAATGTTTCTTAAAGCAACATTGCCATTTTGTTCGATGGTTTTTTATTCATAGCATTACAAAATCATATTATCAAATACGAACTTATAATTTTTGTTTTTAATTTTAGCTAACCTTTTTTATAGAAAAATTGCACAAAGCTAAATTTTTATATTCTGTAAATGCAGTATGGTAGGAAATTTTAAAATAAAGATTTTGATGTAAATAACAGTAGCATTCTGTTAAGAAAAACTGCAGATTTAGTTGAAATGATGAAATGACTAAATTTGTTTATTTGTAAATTTTCTTCTTTTTCATAAATACATTAATATAAAGTAAGAAGATATTGGTGTTGGTTTTTATTTTCTAAAATTTGTTAAAATTGTTCTTTTGTTGCAGTTGGATGCGTTTTGTGAAAATGTTCGATGACTTGAATCAAATCATTTTAATCACTGTTTTCCATCACTACACAGTGGGCCAGAATCAAAATTTTTTAAAACGGTCCCTACAAATGCTCCAGGGGCGGGACTATAGGGGCTCATAGTAGGGTACATTTGACATGTAAAATTTGTAAACACGTGCAATTTGTTTTTTCCCATCTTAAGATTCAAAGATTTTTATAGTTTTGGAAAGCACTCGGCTAGGTCTGAAAAAGCATGCTTACGTGTGCTATTTATCTCTCATAGTTTTCGAGTTATAGGCATTATAAGCTTTTTTAAAATATAGATCGTACTTTTACTTGCTTTCGAATTTTTTTTTGTTAGTTAGACAACTAAATTGCCAAAAAATATACAAAAGATCTCCGAGCAATATCAATTAACGGAGAACATTTTGATGTAAAAAATGTGTCGTATTTTTCGAATTAGGAATTTGATCTATTTTTTTATCAAAATTTCAATTTTGTGCCACATGTTCTAAAATCGCAAAGCTTGGATCAGAAAACGGAAAGCAGCCTTGGATACTTTGATGTGTTCCCTATTTATCCCCAGAGTAGTTTCCCCAGCCCCGATGGAAATGTGGGCACTATAAGTAAAATTGTAAAAAAATACCTTTTTGGGATTTTCAATCCAATTTTTAGAAATTGCAAGATTCCCTTCGACTGTTGACAAGTTTTTTACACTTTTTTATTTAGAATAACAAATAAAAAACGTTGAAAATGTCATTGAGTTTTGTTAATAAATAAAGCAAGGTAAGGTAATCAAAAATGAAAAAAAAAATAAATATGATGAGAATTGTAGAAGTTACATTGGCATAAACACTTATTCAATATTTGTTATTAGAAGTGCACTCCTATTATGAGGATTAAGACAAAGTTATTTAAATACTATTAAATAAATATATGAAATAATATAACAATTGTAAGAGAATATACTTTAACTACAGATTTAACCAAAGTCACAAAAATCATGTGAAAATTATCAACATTTTTGGAGGTGGTTTTACATTTTGATCCATAACCCTGGTTCTACCAATTCGATTTTGCTGATTTTCAATACCAAACTGCTAAGAAAAATTATGAACATTTTGGTATACATTTCATTAATTGTACTTATGTATTTTGGACGCGAGAGTGTTTTACACAGACAGACAGACAGACAGACGGACAGACAGACAGACAGACGGACATTGCTCAATCGACTTAGAATTTCATAAGGATCAATAATATATATACTTTGTTGGGTCTCAGATGAATATTTCTCAATGTTACACACGGAATGAAAAACTTATATAATTATAAGTTCATATTTTAAAATCTGAATTTGTAATGCTATGAATAAACAAGTAAGAGAGCTACATTCGGCTGTGCCGAATCTTATATACCCTTCACCAAATTATACTTTAAAATAAAATTTAAAAAAAAAATTTTTTAAATATTTTTTTTCAAATTGTTTTTTATTTTTTCCAATTTTTTAAAAAAAATTTTTTTGATTTATTAGTGAAAAAAATTTATGACAAAATAATGTTTTCTGTAAAAAAAATTCGGGTTAAAAAATATTTTTCCCGATTTTGACCCATTGTAATTATAACTTCATATTTTAAAATCTGAATTTGTAATGCTATGAATAAACAAGTAAGAGAGCTACATTCGGCTGTGCCGAATCTTATATACCCTTCACCAAATTATACTTTAAAATAAAATTACAAAATATTTTTCCCGATTTTGAACCATTAGATATCCATATTGTCTATATTTATGACTTAGTAATCGAGATATACATACAAAAATATTTATTCCGTTATTTATGGTCAGATTTTGCTGATTTAAAATACGAAACTTTTCGAAAGCATGTCTGACAGAATTATTGAGGATTTGGATCCCGAAGATATCTGGGGTCTTCAGAAAATTGATTTCAACAGACAGACAGACGGACGGACATGGCTAAATCGACTCAGCTATCTATAAGGATTCAGAATATAAATACTTTATAGGGTCGGAAAAAATCGATTTTATATATGAAAGTGAAGTAAAACACAAAAGTGGCTATAAGTCGGTAAATAGTGGTCCAAATGGAAAAGGGGCGATCATCTATGATCACTTACATTTTCAATCCAAAATCGATTTTATATATGAAAATAAAGTAAAATATAAAAGTGGCTGTAAGTCGGTAAATAGTGGTCCAAATGGAAAAAGGACGATCATCTGTGATCACTTACATTTTCAACCCAAAATCGATTTTATATATGAAAATGAAGTAAAACATAAAAGTGGCCATAAGTCGGTAAATAGTGGTCCAAATGGAAAAGGGACGATCATCTGTGATCAATTGCATTTTCAACCCAAAATCGATTTTATATATGAAAATTAAGTAAAACATAAAAGTGGCCATAAGTCGGTAAATAGTGGTCCAAATGGAAAAGGGACGATCATCTGTGATCACTTGCATTTTCAACCCAAAATCGATTTTATATATGAAAATTAAGTAAAACATAAAAGTGGCCATAAGTCGGTAAATAGTGGTCCAAATGGAAAAAGGACGATCATCTGTGATCACTTATATTTTCAACCCAAAATCGATTTTATATATGAAAATGAAGTAAAACATAAAAGTGGCCATAAGTCGGTAAATAGTGGTCCAAATGGAAAAAGGACGATCATCTGTGATCACTTGCATTTTCAACCCAAAATCGATTTTATATATGAAAATGAAGTAAAACATAAAAGTGGCCATAAGTCGGTAAATAGTGGTCCAAATGGAAAAGGGACTATCATCTGTGATCACTAACATTTTCAACCCAAAATCGATTTTATATATGAAAATGAAGTAAAACATGAAAGTGGCCATAAGTCGGTAAATAGTGGTCCAAATGAAAAGGGACGATCTGTGATCACTTACATTTTCAACCCAAAATCGATTTTATATAAGAAAATTAAGTAAAACATAGAAGTGGCTGTAAGTCGGTAAATAGTGTTCCAAATGGAAAAAGGACGATCATCTGTGATCACTTACATTTTCATTTCGATTATATACATGAAAATAAAGTAAAATATAAAAGTGGCCATAAGTCGGTAAATAGTGGTCCAAATGGAAAAAGGACGATCATCTGTGATCACTAACATTTTCAACCCAAAATCGATTTTATATATGAAAATGAAGTAAAACATAAAAGTGGCCATAAGTCGGTAAATAGTGGTCTAAATGGAAAAGGGACGATCATCTGTGATCACTAACATTTTCAACCCAAAATTTTATATATGAAAATAAAGTAAAACATAAAAGTGGCCATAAGTCGGTAAATAGTGGTCCAAATGGAAAAAGGACGATCATCTGTGATCACTAACATTTTCAACCCAAAATCGATTTTATATATGAAAATAAAGTAAAATATAAAAGTGGCTGTAAGTCGGTAAATAGTGGTAAAAATGGAAAAAGGACGATCATCTGTGATCACTAACATTTTCAACCCAAAATCGATTTTATGTATGAAAATTAAGTAAAACCTAAAAGTGGCCATAAGTCGGTAAATAGTGGTCCAAATGGAAAAAGGACGATCATCTGTGATCACTAACATTTTCAACCCAAAATCGATTTTATATATGAAAATGAAGTAAATTATAAAGGTGGCCATAAGTCGGTAAATAGTGGTCTAAATGGAAAAGGGACGATCATCTGTGATCACTTACATTTTCAACCCAAAATCCATTTTATATATGAAAATAAAGTAAAATATAAAAGTGGCTATAAGTCGGTAAATAGTGGTCCGAATGGAAAAAGGACGATCATCTGTGATCACTAACATTTTCAACCCAAAATCGATTTTATATATGAAAATGAAGTAAAACACAAAAGTGGCTATAAGTCGGTAAATAGTTGTCCAAATGAAAAAGGGACGATCTGTGATCACTTACATTTTCAACCCAAAATCGATTTTATATAAGAAAATTAAGTAAAACATAAAAGTGGCCATAAGTCGGTAAATGGAAAAAGGACGATCATCTGTGATCACTTACATTTTCATTTCGATTATATACATGAAAATAAAGTAAAATATAAAAGTGGCCATAAGTCGGTAAATAGTGGTCCAAATGGAAAAAGGACGATCATCTGTGATCACTAACATTTTCAACCCAAAATCGATTTTATATATGAAAATGAAGTAAAACATAAAAGTGGCCATAAGTCGGTAAATAGTGGTCTAAATGGAAAAGGGACGATCATCTGTGATCACTAACATTTTCAACCCAAAATTTTATATATGAAAATAAAGTAAAACATAAAAGTGGCCATAAGTCGGTAAATAGTGGTCCAAATGGAAAAAGGACGATCATCTGTGATCACTAACATTTTCAACCCAAAATCGATTTTATATATGAAAATAAAGTAAAATATAAAAGTGGCTGTAAGTCGGTAAATAGTGGTAAAAATGGAAAAAGGACGATCATCTGTGATCACTAACATTTTCAACCCAAAATCGATTTTATGTATGAAAATTAAGTAAAACCTAAAAGTGGCCATAAGTCGGTAAATAGTGGTCCAAATGGAAAAAGGACGATCATCTGTGATCACTAACATTTTCAACCCAAAATCGATTTTATATATGAAAATGAAGTAAATTATAAAGGTGGCCATAAGTCGGTAAATAGTGGTCTAAATGGAAAAGGGACGATCATCTGTGATCACTTACATTTTCAACCCAAAATCCATTTTATATATGAAAATAAAGTAAAATATAAAAGTGGCTATAAGTCGGTAAATAGTGGTCCGAATGGAAAAAGGACGATCATCTGTGATCACTAACATTTTCAACCCAAAATCGATTTTATATATGAAAATGAAGTAAAACACAAAAGTGGCTATAAGTCGGTAAATAGTTGTCCAAATGAAAAAGGGACGATCTGTGATCACTTACATTTTCAACCCAAAATCGATTTTATATAAGAAAATTAAGTAAAACATAAAAGTGGCCATAAGTCGGTAAATAGTGGTCCAAATGGAAAAAGGACGATCATCTGTGATCACTTGCATTTTCAACCCAAAATCGATTTTATATATGAAAATGAAGTAAAACACAAAAGTGGCCATAAGTCGGTAAATAGTGGTCCAAATGGAAAAGGGACGATCATCTGTGATCACTTACATTTTCATTTCGATTATATATATGAAAATAAAGTAAAATATAAAAGTGGCCATAAGTCGGTAAATAGTGGTCCAAATGGAAAAAGGACGATCATCTGTGATCACTAACATTTTCAACCCAAAATCGATTTTATATATGAAAATGAAGTAAAATATGAAAGTGGCCATAAGTCGGTAAATAGTGGTCCAAATGGAAAAAAGACGATCATCTGTGATCACTTGCATTTTCAACCCAAAATCGATTTTATATATGAAAATGAAGTAAAACACAAAAGTGGCCATAAGTCGGTAAATAGTGGTCCAAATGGAAAAAGGACGATCATCTGTGATCACTTATATTTTCAACCCAAAATCGATTTTATATATGAAAATGAAGTAAAACATAAAAGTGGCCATAAGTCGGTAAATAGTGGTCCAAATGGAAAAAGGACGATCATCTGTGATCACTTGCATTTTCAACCCAAAATCGATTTTATATGTGAAAATAAAGTAAAATATAAAAGTGGCTATAATTCGGTAAATAGTGGTCCAAATGGAAAAAGGACGATCATCTGTGATCACTTATTTTTTCAACCCAAAATCGATTTTATATATGAAAATAAAGTAAAACACAAAAGTGGCCATAAGTCGGTAAATAGTGGTCCAAATGGAAAAGGGACAATCATCTGTGATCACTTACATTTTCAACCCAAAATCGTTTTTATATATGAAAATAAAGTAAAATATAAAAGTGGCTGTAAGTCGGTAAATAGTGGTCCAAATGGAAAAAGGACGATCATCTGTGATCACTTACATTTTCAACCCAAAATCGATTTTATATATGAAAATGAAGTAAAACATAAAAGTGGCCATAAGTCGGTAAATAGTGGTCCAAATGGAAAAAGGACGATCATCTGTGATCACTTGCATTTTCAACCCAAAATCGATTTTATATATGAAAATGAAGTAAAATATAAAAGTGGCCATAAGTCGGTAAATAGTGGTCCAAATGGAAAAGGGACGATCATCTGTGATCACTTGCATTTTCAAACCAAAATCGATTTTATATATGAAAATTAAGTAAAACATAAAAGTGGCCATAAGTCGGTAAATAGTGGTCCAAATGGAAAAGGGACGATCATCTGTGATCACTAACATTTTCAACCCAAAATCGATTTTATATATGAAAATGAAGTAAAACATGAAAGTGGCCATAAGTCGGTAAATAGTGGTCCAAATGGAAAAAGGACGATCATCTGTGATCACTTGCATTTTCAACCCAAAATCGATTTTATATATGAAAATGAAGTAAAACACAAAAGTGGCCATAAGTCGGTAAATAGTGGTCCAAATGGAAAAAGGACGATCATCTGTTATCACTTGCATTTTCAAACCAAAATCTATTTTATATATGAAAATGAAGTAAAACACAAAAGTGGCCATAAGTCGGTAAATAGTGGTCCAAATGGAAAAGGGACAATCATCTGTGATCACTTGCATTTTCAACCCAAAATCTATTTTATATATGAAAATGAAGTAAAACACAAAAGTGGCCATAAGTCGGTAAATAGTGGTCCAAATGGAAAAGGGACAATCATCTGTGATCACTTGCATTTTCAACCCAAAATCTATTTTATATATGAAAATGAAGTAAAACACAAAAGTGGCCATAAGTCGGTAAATAGTGGTCCAAATGGAAAAGGGACAATCATCTGTGATCACTTGCATTTTCAACCCAAAATCTATTTTATATATGAAAATGAAGTAAAACACAAAAGTGGCCATAAGTCGGTAAATAGTGGTCCAAATGGAAAAGAGACAATCATCAGTGATCACTTACATTTTCATTTCGAATATATATATGAAAATAAAGTAAAATATAAAAGTGGCCATAAGTCGGTAAATAGTGGTCCAAATGGAAAAAGGACGATCATCTGTGATCACTAACATTTTCAACCCAAAATCGATTTTATATATGAAAATGAAGTAAAACATAAAAGTGGCCATAAGTCGGTAAATAGTGGTCTAAATGGAAAAGGGACGATCATCTGTGATCACTTGCATTTTCAACCCAAAATCGATTTTATATATGAAAATGAAGTAAAACACAAAAGTGGCCATAAGTCGGTAAATAGTGGTCCAAATGGAAAAAGGACGATCCTCTGTGATCACTAATATTTTCAACCCAAAATCGATTTTATATATGAAAATGAAGTAAAACATAAAAGTGGCCATAAGTCGGTAAATAGTGGTCCAAATGGAAAAAGGACGATCATCTGTGATCACTTGCATTTTCAACCCAAAATCGATTTTATATATAAAAATGAAGTAAAACACAAAAGTGGCCATAAGTCGGTAAATAGCGGTCCATATGGAAAAAGGACGATCATCTGTGATCACTTGCATTTTCAACCCAAAATCGATTTTATATATGAAAATGAAGTAAAACACAAAAGTGGCTATAAGTCGGTAAATAGTGGTCCAAATGGAAAAAGGACGATCATCTGTGATCACTTGCATTTTCAACCCAAAATCGATTTTATATATGAAAATGAAGTAAAACATAAAAGTGGCCATAAGTCGGTAAATAGTGGTCCAAATGGAAAAGGGACTATCATCTGTGATCACTAACATTTTCAACCCAAAATCGATTTTATATATGAAAATGAAGTAAAACATGAAAGTGGCCATAAGTCGGTAAATAGTGGTCCAAATGAAAAGGGACGATCTGTGATCACTTACATTTTCAACCCAAAATCGATTTTATATAAGAAAATTAAGTAAAACATAGAAGTGGCTGTAAGTCGGTAAATAGTGTTCCAAATGGAAAAAGGACGATCATCTGTGATCACTTACATTTTCATTTCGATTATATACATGAAAATAAAGTAAAATATAAAAGTGGCCATAAGTCGGTAAATAGTGGTCCAAATGGAAAAAGGACGATCATCTGTGATCACTAACATTTTCAACCCAAAATCGATTTTATATATGAAAATGAAGTAAAACATAAAAGTGGCCATAAGTCGGTAAATAGTGGTCTAAATGGAAAAGGGACGATCATCTGTGATCACTAATATTTTCAACCCAAAATCGATTTTATATATGAAAATGAAGAAAAACACAAAAGTGGCCATAAGTCGGTAAATAGTGGTCCAAATGGAAAAAGGACGATCATCTGTGATCACTTGCATTTTCAACCCAAAATCGATTTTATATATGAAAATGAAGTAAAACATAAAAGTGGCCATAAGTCGGTAAATAGTGGTCCAAATGGAAAAAGGACGATCATCTGTGATCACTTGCATTTTCAACCCAAAATCGATTTTATATATGAAAATTAAGTAAAACATAAAAGTGGCCATAAGTCGGTAAATAGTGGTCCAAATGGAAAAGGGACGATCATCTGTGATCACTTGCATTTTCAACCCAAAATCGATTTTATATATGAAAATTAAGTAAAACATAAAAGTGGCCATAAGTCGGTAAATAGTGGTCCAAATGGAAAAGGAACGATCATCTGTGATCACTAACATTTTCAACCCAAAATCGATTTTATATATGAAATGAAGTAAAACACGAAAGTGGCCATAAGTCGGTAAATAGTGGTCCAAATGGAAAAAGGACGATCATCTGTGATCACTTACATTTTCAACCCAAAATCGATTTTATATATGAAAATGAAGTAAAATATAAAAGTGGCTGTTAGTCGGTAAATAGTGGTAAAAATGGAAAAAGGACGATCATCTGTGATCACTAACATTTTCAACCCAAAACCGATTTTATATATGAAAATGAAGTAAAACATAAAAGTGGCCATAAGTCGGTAAATAGTGGTCTAAATGGAAAAGGGACGATCATCTGTGATCACTAACATTTTCAACCCAAAATCGATTTTATATATGAAAATGAAGTAAAACATAAAAGTGGCCATAAGTCGGTAAATAGTGGTCCAAATGGAAAAAGGACGATCATTTGTGATCACTAACATTTTCAACCCAAAATCGATTTTATATATGAAAATAAAGTAAAACATAAAAGTGGCCATAAGTCGGTAAATAGTGGTCCAAATGGAAAAAGGACGATCATCTGTGATCACTAACATTTTCAACCCAAAATCGATTTTATATATGAAAATTAAGTAAAACATAAAAGTGGCCATAAGTCGGTAAATAGTGGTCTAAATGGAAAAGAGACGATCATCTGTGATCACTAACATTTTCAACCCAAAATCGATTTTATATATGAAAATTAAGTAAAACATATAAGTGGCCATAAGTCGGTAAATAGTGGTGTAAATGGAAAAGAGACGATCATCTGTGATCACTAACATTTTCAACCCAAAATCGATTTTATATATGAAAATGAAGTAAATTATAAAGGTGGCCATAAGTCGGTAAATAGTGGTCCATATGGAAAAAGGACGATCATCTGTGATCACTTGCATTTTCAACCCAAAATCGATTTTATATATGAAAATGAAGTAAAACACAAAAGTGGCTATAAGTTGGTAAATATTGGTCCAAATGGAAAAGGGACAATCATCTGTGATCACTTACATTTTCAACCCAAAATCGATTTTATATATGAAAATAAAGTAAAATATAAAAGTGGCTGTAAGTCGGTAAATAGTGGTCCAAATGGAAAAAGGACGATCATCTGTGATCACTTATATTTTCAACCCAAAATCGATTTTATATATGAAAATGAAGTAAAACATAAAAGTGGCCATAAGTCGGTAAATAGTGGTCCAAATGGAAAAGGGACGATCATCTGTGATCACTTACATTTTCAACCCAAAATCGATTTTATATATGAAAATAAAGTAAAACATAGAAGTGGCTGTAAGTCGGTAAATAGTGGTCCAAATGGAAAAAGGACGATCATCTGTGATCACTAACATTTTCAACCCAAAATCGATTTTATATATGAAAATGAAATAAAGCATAAAAGTGGCCATAAGTCGGTAAATAGTGGTCCAAATGGAAAAAGGACGATCATTTGTGATCACTTGCATTTTCAACCCAAAATCGATTTTATATATAAAAATGAAGTAAAACACAAAAATGGCCATAAGTCGGTAAATAGCGGTCCAAATGGAAAAAGGACGATCATCTGTGATCACTTGCATTTTCAACCCAAAATCGATTTTATATATGAAAATAAAGTAAAACACAAAAGTGGCTATAAGTCGGTAAATAGTGGTCCAAATGGAAAAGGGACGATCATCTGTGATCACTTACGTTTTCAACCCAAAATCCATTTTATATATGAAAATAAAGTAAAATATAAAAGTGGCTATAAGTCGGTAAATAGTGGTCCAAATGAAAAAGGGACGATCTGTTATCACTTACATTTTCAACCCAAAATCGATTTTATATATGAAAATGAAGTAAAACACAAAAGTGGCTATAAGTCGGTAAATAGTGGTCCAAATGGAAAAAGGACGATCATCTGTGATCACTTGCATTTTCAACCCAAAATCGATTTTATATATAAAAATGAAGTAAACCACAAAAATGGCCATAAGTCGGTAAATAGCGGTCCAAATGGAAAAAGGACGATCATCTGTGATCACTTGCATTTTCAACCCAAAATCGATTTTATATATGAAAATAAAGTAAAACACAAAAGTGGCTATAAGTCGGTAAATAGTGGTCCAAATGGAAAAGGGACGATCATCTGTGATCACTTACGTTTTCAACCCAAAATCCATTTTATATATGAAAATAAAGTAAAATATAAAAGTGGCTATAAGTCGGTAAATAGTGGTCCAAATGAAAAAGGGACGATCTGTTATCACTTACATTTTCAACCCAAAATCGATTTTATATATGAAAATGAAGTAAAACACAAAAGTGGCTATAAGTCGGTAAATAGTGGTCCAAATGGAAAAAGGACGATCATCTGTGATCACTTGCATTTTCAACCCAAAATCGATTTTATATATAAAAATGAAGTAAAACACAAAAATGGCCATAAGTCGGTAAATAGCGGTCCAAATGGAAAAAGGACGATCATCTGTGATCACTTGCATTTTCAACCCAAAATCGATTTTATATATGAAAATAAAGTAAAACACAAAAGTGGCTATAAGTCGGTATATAGTGGTCCAAATGGAAAAGGGATGATCATCTGTGATCACTTACGTTTTCAACCCAAAATCCATTTTATATATGAAAATAAAGTAAAATATAAAAGTGGCCATAAGTCGGTAAATAGTGGTCCAAATGGAAAAAGGACGATCATCTGTGATCACTTATATTTTCAACCCAAAATCGATTTTATATATGAAAATGAAGTAAAACACAAAAGTGGCCATAAGTCGGTAAATAGTGGTCCAAATGGAAAAAGGACGATCATCTGTGATCACTTAAATTTTCAACCCAAAATCGATTTTATATATGAAAATTTAGTAAAACATAAAAGTGGCTATAAGTCGGTAAATAGTGGTCCAAATGGAAAAGGGACGATCATCTGTGATCACTTACATTTTCAACCCAAAATCGATTTTATATATGAAAATGAAGTAAAACACAAAAGTGGCTATAAGTCGGTAAATAGTGGTCCAAATGGAAAAAGGACGACCATCTGTGATCACTTGCATTTTCAACCCAAAATCGATTTTATATATGAAAATGAAGTAAAACATAAAAGTGGCCATAAGTCGGTAAATAGTGGTCCAAATGGAAAAGGGACGATCATCTGTGATCACTTGCATTTTCAACCCAAAATCGATTTTATATATAAAAATGAAGTAAAACACAAAAGTGGCTATAAGTCGGTATATAGTGGTCCAAATGGAAAAGGGATGATCATCTGTGATCACTTACGTTTTCAACCCAAAATCCATTTTATATATGAAAATAAAGTAAAATATAAAAATGGCCATAAGTCGGTAAATAGTGGTCCAAATGGAAAAAGGACGATCATCTGTGATCACTTATATTTTCAACCCAAAATCGATTTTGTATATGAAAATGAAGTAAAACACAAAAGTGGCCATAAGTCGGTAAATAGTGGTCCAAATGGAAAAAGGACGATCATCTGTGATCACTTAAATTTTCAACCCAAAATCGATTTTATATATGAAAATTTAGTAAAACATAAAAGTGGCTATAAGTCGGTAAATAGTGGTCCAAATGGAAAAGGGACGATCATCTGTGATCACTTACATTTTCAACCCAAAATCGATTTTATATATGAAAATGAAGTAAAACACAAAAGTGGCTATAAGTCGGTAAATAGTGGTCCAAATGGAAAAGGGATGATCATCTGTGATCACTTACGTTTTCAACCCAAAATCCATTTTATATATGAAAATAAAGTAAAATATAAAAATGGCCATAAGTCGGTAAATAGTGGTCCAAATGGAAAAAGGACGATCATCTGTGATCACTTATATTTTCAACCCAAAATCGATTTTATATATGAAAATGAAGTAAAACACAAAAGTGGCCATAAGTCGGTAAATAGTGGTCCAAATGGAAAAAGGACGATCATCTGTGATCACTTAAATTTTCAACCCAAAATCGATTTTATATATGAAAATTTAGTAAAACATAAAAGTGGCTATAAGTCGGTAAATAGTGGTCCAAATGGAAAAGGGACGATCATCTGTGATCACTTACATTTTCAACCCAAAATCGATTTTATATATGAAAATGAAGTAAAACACAAAAGTGGCTATAAGTCGGTAAATAGTGGTCCAAATGGAAAAGGGATGATCATCTGTGATCACTTGCATTTTCAACCCAAAATCGATTTTATATATGAAAATGAAGTAAAATATAAAAGTGGCCATAAGTCGGTAAATAGTGGTCCAAATGGAAAAGGGACGATCATCTGTGATCACTTACATTTTCAACCCAAAATCGATTTTATATATAAAAATGAAGTAAAACACAAAAGTGGCTATAAGTCGGTATATAGTGGTCCAAATGGAAAAGGGATGATCATCTGTGATCACTTACGTTTTCAACCCAAAATCCATTTTATATATGAAAATAAAGTAAAATATAAAAATGGCCATAAGTCGGTAAATAGTGGTCCAAATGGAAAAAGGACGATCATCTGTGATCACTTATATTTTCAACCCAAAATCGATTTTATATATGAAAATGAAGTAAAACACAAAAGTGGCCATAAGTCGGTAAATAGTGGTCCAAATGGAAAAAGGACGATCATCTGTGATCACTTAAATTTTCAACCCAAAATCGATTTTATATATGAAAATTTAGTAAAACATAAAAGTGGCTATAAGTCGGTAAATAGTGGTCCAAATGGAAAAGGGACGATCATCTGTGATCACTTACATTTTCAACCCAAAATCGATTTTATATATGAAAATGAAGTAAAACACAAAAGTGGCTATAAGTCGGTAAATAGTGGTCCAAATGGAAAAAGGACGACCATCTGTGATCACTTGCATTTTCAACCCAAAATCGATTTTATATATGAAAATGAAGTAAAACATAAAAGTGGCTATAAGTCGGTAAATAGTGGTCCAAATGGAAAAGGGACGATCATCTGTGATCACTTGCATTTTCAACCCAAAATCGATTTTATATATAAAAATGAAGTAAAACACAAAAGTGGCTATAAGTCGGTATATAGTGGTCCAAATGGAAAAGGGATGATCATCTGTGATCACTTACGTTTTCAACCCAAAATCCATTTTATATATGAAAATAAAGTAAAATATAAAAGTGGCCATAAGTCGGTAAATAGTGGTCCAAATGGAAAAAGGACGATCATCTGTGATCACTTATATTTTCAACCCAAAATCGATTTTATATATGAAAATGAAGTAAAACACAAAAGTGGCTATAAGTCGGTAAATAGTGGTCCAAATGGAAAAAGGACGATCATCTGTGATCACTTAAATTTTCAACCCAAAATCGATTTTATATATGAAAATTTAGTAAAACATAAAAGTGGCTATAAGTCGGTAAATAGTGGTCCAAATGGAAAAGGGACGATCATCTGTGATCACTTAAATTTTCAACCCAAAATCGATTTTTTATATGAAAGTTTAGTAAAACATAAAAGTGGCCATAAGTCGGTAAATAGTGGTCCAAATGGAAAAGGGACGATCATCTTTGATCACTTACATTTTCAACCCAAAATCGATTTTATATATGAAAATGAAGTAAAACACAAAAGTGGCTATAAGTCGGTAAATAGTGGTCCAAATGGAAAAAGGACGATCATCTGTGATCACTTGCATTTTCAACCCAAAATCGATTTTATATATGACAAGTAACAGAGCTAAATTCGGCTGTGCCGAATCTTATACGTTATATTTACGTACATTGCCTTTACCCATGCAAAACTCTGCATATAGCAACAACAACAAAAAAAAATCATAATATTATATCAGATGCAATTGCAAAAGATCCGATAATCATATCCACGCGATGAGTGCTCACTGATAACTAACCAAATAAACACAAAAATTATTTTGCACAATTGTATGTGGAAAAAATAACAACAACAAAAATTAAAATAAACGAAATTATGCATGTGTTGATTTATAATTCTTATTCATTTCATCTCAAGGCTAATTTATATACTTTTATTTATATATTGTTATTCATCTCATTCCACATTGTAGAACAGAGGTGCGCAAAAGTAAATTCTCTCACCAACACATTTTGTTCAGTGCACCTACAAACAAACAAATACAAAAACTGAAAAAATAAAGAAAAAGTCATACGTGTGATTTGATTTTCCACAATTGTGCTATGGGCTGCGCACCATTGTTGTAGAATGTTGTTGTTGGGTGTGTGTGGTGTTTACGTATAATAGAGATGCTCATATGAAAACTCATTATAAACAACTCTCTCTTTATATATACCCTTGCCCCTCAAGGTGAAGGGTATAAAAACCAAATGCGCAAAGAAATAACAAACACACATCCACACAAACGCTTTGTTGTTTTTTTGTCAAAGCATGCAATGAATTGTCTTTTTTGGATGAAATTTTCAGAGGTTGTCTCGGATTTTTGCTCATATCTCCGTTATTTATGGACGGATTTTGCTGATTTTAAATAGCAAAATTCTCGAAAGCATGTCTGATAGAATTATTGAAGATTTGGATCCCGAAGATAACTGGGGTCTTCAGAAAATTGATTTCAACAGACAGACAGACAGACAGACAGACAGACAGACATGGCCTAATCGACTCCGCTATCGATAAGGATCCAGAATATATATACTTTATAGGGTAGGAAAATTATATTATGGAAATTACAAACGGAATGACAAATTTATATATACCCTTCTCACGAAGGTGAAGGGTATAAAAACCATTGAACAAAATGGCAATGTTGCTTTAAGAAACATTTAGAAAATTTAATTAACTTTCTAATGCATGTAATTACGTTCACATCCGTTAATAACTGCTTGAGTTAGAGGCAAATTACTAAAGCACGATTTTTTTATTTTTTGGAAAAAGGGCATTTTGCCTAAAAAAACGATTTGAGACACCACTTCCCGTTCATCAATATTTAAGTGTTATACACCAAAATTCCTGATTTTTAGAGCAGATTAGGAAAATCGATGTTCATGAATGAATTTCGAAAAAAGTGTAAAAAATGAGAAGGACTACATTACAGCCTTTTTGATAAAAGAACTTTATCATTTGCACGTGTTGTTCAACAATACATCCGTCTATGTTGATTTGGCCAAATTAACTGAATAAATGACAGCTAATTCGGCAGATGAAGCTTCAACAATATGGCCGCTATCAACAGTCATATTTTGGATGTTCTAATTGGAAGACCCTTTATAATCCATTCCAAACAACATTTTTTTTTTTTAAATAGTTGGTCGAAGAAATCGAGCTTTAAAACAAATTTGTTTCTAAATTTTGGGCGACCCTTTATTCATTAACTAAACAATTAGCATGACCTTAAGAAACAACAACATTTCCAAGGCAATTATATGAACATTTTACTATTTCATCATACAATTAGGTCAATGCATTATTACAATTAATTAAAACTTAGTCATTTATCTATCATAATTTCATAAAATTCATATTATCATTTACCCCTTTAATAAATTGTCTCCCATAAAACTTGTAAATTGTCTTTACTAATACCAGCTACAACAACATTCAATCAATCATTAATAGAGGTATATACATATATATTTATTCTTACTATTTCATAACATTTAATTTAAAAATACTTACAATTTATTTATTTGTTAAGTAAGTAAGTAAGTAGAACAAATATAACTGGTTTTAGTCTTTCTTTCATTTTCCGTATTTAAGTGCCATGTCATCGCGCAATTATGCTTAAAAATAAAATGAGGCAAGTAAAGTGTATGGGTGGAGTTATTGCCACTTATTTTCATTTATACGCCAACAAACGTAACTGCAGCACATTTCAATTAATTTAAGGACCTCATGGTCAAAGCGTATAAAATTACAAGAGAACAAAAAATGCCAGTAGGAGAAAAATGTAAAAGAAAAACTTCACAACAACAAGGAAACGAAAGTTGTAAAAATTTCAAGGATATATAGCGCTATGTAGGTTTGTATAAGTCAACGAATATCAATAAATAAAAAACAGGTAAATAATGGTTACTAATAAGTTAAATATAGTAAATAACGAACGGCCAATACCCTGTAGCATTAGTATGGTTATAATTTTTCTGATTGTTAGGATCAGCTGTCACATTTCCACTCGATATATTGAAGTATTTATATCTAAATTAAGGTGAAGTGTCTGCAGACTTTCTAAAAACTAAATGCAATTGACCAATATAGTTTAAGAACACCTTGTAATTTCTTAATAATGCTAATAATTAAATATTTCTCTTAGCGTAAGCTTAGCGAATATATCGCACTCGTTCAACAATACTGTATTAACTCAAAATCTTTTAAGTGTTCATTAAAACTGTTTTCTTAAGACTATTTTCCATCAATTCTTGTATTCCGCTGCGTCCATTTTACTTTTTCATTGTTATGTATTGTTTTTTGCCAAGAATATAAAATAAAAAAATTTTGTTGAACGAGCGCTATATATAAACAAAGAATCACTTTAAAATTTTTCTGAAATTTGGAACAAGAGTTCTGTGTGTTGGATTAAATAGAGGTTGAAACTTAAAATTTTGTATAAGAATATTGGAAAACTGTGCACTTTCAATTGTGTTCATTATACATACATTTTCCTAAAAGAAGATATTGAACAAAATAATTGTCTAAAGAATATTTCAAAAAGATATCTTAAATTTTCTAAAGATTTACCTCAATTAAAAGCCATTGTGTGGTTAAAAACACATAGAAAATTCAGAGTGGGGCTATGACTAAATCACGAGATAATAAAGATTTAGTAAAAGTTTCCTAATAATTCAAAGTAAAAATTTCCGAAGGAAAAAGTATAACAAATTTTAAAAATATCATTTCAGCAGGGATAAGTACTTTAAAATACCAGGAACCGTAATGGTTATAAGTGATATCAAAATAGATATCTTGTGACTCAAAAAATAAAAATCTATCTCAAACAGTTATTTTGTTTACTAACACTGGATGTTCGTGGTCTGATAAGGACCTTGGACACTCTAGGATACTCAATTACTATGGGCACATAAATGGTAATGTTGATTACTGCATTGCAAAACATTTTTTCGATAGGCATTTCCATTTTATGATCTCGAATAGGGACTTATGGTATAGTGGACTCTACTGACGGCTCTAATATGGGAAACAGGGTCGATGGAGGTTTCTATATTGAAAACTTTGGGATAAAATCCTTCTTTAGGCTACCTAACTTCAGTACTGCTCTTCGGGCGGAAATTACTGCCATTAAACGTGCATCCAACTGGCTGAGGTATTATCGAATATCGGGTGATGTATGTATATTTACTGACAGCAAGGCTGCCGCTAACAGAATAGCGGGTGTCCTCACGACATCTAGATTAACCGAGGAATGCCGGGTATCCCTAAATGAGTTAGCGAGACATTCTAGGATAACGCTTATATGGGTCCCTGGACACGATGGAAATCAGGGAAATTGTATAGCAGATGTATTGGCCAAAAGTGGTGCGATGATGAATGAGGAGGCGATCGACCCCTTTTCTGGTATTTCCCTTGTTAAATGCAAGATGGCTGTTCAGCAGATAATATATGAGACTGCACAAAACAGGTGGACTAATGAACCTTCCTGTGCTACAGCGAGGTTGACCTGTCCCGTATATAAGCCAGCAGGACGAATCTACTTATAGATTACCGTCGTGAGCAAATAAGGCTAATTGTCTCCTTTATTACAAGACACTGTTTAATTGGGGCACATGTTAGAAGAATGGGCCTACGGTACAATGATTAGTGTAGAAGCTGCCAATGCCCGGCTCTGACAAACCCGAGGGAACGCATCCTCGGA
This sequence comes from Calliphora vomitoria, assembly GCA_942486065.2. Classification (NCBI taxonomy): domain Eukaryota; kingdom Metazoa; phylum Arthropoda; class Insecta; order Diptera; family Calliphoridae; genus Calliphora; species Calliphora vomitoria. The sequence goes on along the minus strand of OW818029.2, from coordinate 49,174,400 downwards.
TTTTCATTCCTATCATGCTTGGATGAGCTATCAAGGATGAATCTTAGACGAATCTACTACTGGCTGGTTTAACCTGGAGGCAACGGAAGTATTGTAAATACCCTGCTGTCTACCCCTTGGGTATCACAATGGGATCAGATTTGAATGGACCCAATTGAGCTGCTTGTGGAGCGGCTGCTAATGGAATCTAACCCATCCATCGGATAGACTTTTTGCAGTTAAGTACAATGATTATATGTCGAGACAAATTAAATTAAAAATTTCTACATTTGCTGATGATACCGCCATTATTAGGTCACACGAAACCCCAATCATAGCTTCAAATCAGCTAGAAAATTACCTTATACATGGTTGAAAAACAAACTGGCGAACTGGTGAATGAGTTGAAATGTAAGCCTCTTACGTTCGCTCTAAGGCGAAGAAATTGCCCATCTGTCACAATCAACAACGTTAATATACCGCAGTCTGATTATGTTACCTACCTTGATATTCATTTACATAGACGGCTTACTTGGCGCCGTCACATAAAAATCAGGAGACTTCACATGAAGCCAAATGCCTCTAGCTTTCATTGGTTAATAAGTGATCAATCAAAATTATGCTTTGAATATGAAGTGATCATGAGACCGTTTTAAAACCAATTTGGACGTATGAAATTCAAGTATGGGGAATGGCTAGCAACACCAGTAAAATTAGGACCATGACAGGAGCATGTCGGAATTACCAACTAACCATGGTGCAAATTTCATCCCATTCGGAAGACATCGATTTCAAAAGTTTGTTCACTTGACATGAAATGCCCCATATATATAATGAAAACATCCACAGCAAGTCCCTGTGGATGTTTGGTGCCATTGGTAAAGGAAGAGTTCGAAAAAGTCAGTGAGAACTATATTGTAAAATTGCAAAACCATCCCAACCCGCTTGCAAGACAACTTGTTCAGGCTCCGTAGAGCAAATCTACCACCCCGCTAAGATATAGTTATGCATGTTTACTGTAACCATTTCAACATTTTTGATGGTGGTAACAATGATATGGTTAATTTACGATTCACATGATTGTATTAACCATATATATGGTTACAGTAAACAATACTATAAAAAATAAAAATACAGCTCACTCCTTGTAATGGACATGTTAAACTCTAAATTAAATAAAAATTGTTTAGGAAAAACCGGCAGGTAATTTTTTATACATTAGAAAGCTACATATATATGTTGATGATGACAACATAAAAACTAAAGCTTAAATACATTTAAAACACACATGTACATAATTGCATTTTTTTCTAAACAAACTATATTTTGTGAAAAATTTAAACAGTAATTTTTACTCTTACCTTTGTTTATTAATGACATCAACAAATTTTTTTATTGTTCTTATTATGTTTTGACGACAATTTTAATTGCATTATTAAATATCACTTAAAAAATTACTTTCTTCGGACTAGCTTGAGAATTTAAACCACTGTGCGACAGTCACTGACATGAGTTTCACAGGCTAGTTTGATTATCATTTACTGTTAACATCGTGGAAGAAGGTGCACACAATCTTAAGGTCCACAAAATTAAGTGTTTCCTCATAGAAAACCATGAAGTTTTGTTAATATTTAACAAATTGACAATAAAAATAAATTAATAAAACAAACAAGTAAGAAAGTATGGTCGGTCAATCCCGACCAGATAATACTCTACACTAAGTAAATGAGCAAAACCATTTTTCTTTCAAAATTTCAATAATTTATGTTCGTGAGCGATTTTCGGAAGTGGGCCTTATATGGGAGCTATGACAAATTATGGGCCGATCACCACGAAATTTGGTCACGTGATTAATGTTTATATGAAAGTTATTTATGTTGAATTTTATGTGTATACCAACATTTGTAGGAGAATTTATGCTCGTTAAAGTGATTATCGGAAGCAGGCCTTATATGGGAGCTATGACTAATTATGGACCGATCATAATAAAAATTGGTGACATGAATTCACTATATATAAAACTTATTTGGACAAAAACTTGTGTAGATACCTATATAAACTAAACATTTATGACCGATAAAGTCCAATTTCGGGAGGACATTTGTGTGGGGGCTAGGTCGAATAATGGACCGATTTCAGCCAGTTTCAATAGGGATCGTCCTTGGGCAGAAAAAATGATATGTGCCAAATTTTATCGAAATATCTTTAAAATTGCGACCTGTACTCTGCGCACAAGCTTTACATGGACAGCCAGCCAGCCAGACGGACGGACGGACGGACGGACGGACGGACGGACATCGTTTAATCGACTCAGAAAGTGATTCTGAGTCGATCGGTATACTTTAAGGTGGGTGTTACAAACATCTGCACAAATCCATTATACCCTCCCCACTATGGTGGTGTAGGGTATAATGGAACATCACTGAAAACGTTTTTTTATAATACATTCTGAATTTGTAATGTACTCAGCAAGATCTATAACCCAAGCTGGGTCGTTTTCCAAGTTTTTTTCCATCGTAGCTCCGTGTAATTGAAAAGAATTATAGAAAAACGTTTGTATATTAATACCTTTTTGCTTAATATAAATAGTAAGGGATTATATTTTATGAATGTGCAGGTAACAACAACGGTTTGCGATGTATGGAAGGACAGTACTCACAACTGCCATATTTTTAATGAATCGAGAATAAAAGAGCGATTTGAAAACAATAAGTTTAGAGACCGCCTGCTTGGTGACTCAGATCACAAACTAACATCATACTAATTTATCCCATTACAAAAATCTCAAAATTTGAAAGAAAATTAATATGTTTTGGAGTGTGGAAACATCGATTCCGATGCCTGTTAGATGGAATGACCGGTTCCTTCCTTCCTTCCTTAAATAGACAAGTTGTCATGCTCTTTTGACATTATAAAAACAATATTTTTCTCAAGCACTGCGAAAAAAAAAATTTACTTAGTACGAGTACTTTATTATTTAATATTCATTGTTTTGCTGCACTACGATTGAAATGGAACATACACATTATAGTGTTACTTATAATCACAGAATTAAAAAACACGTTAACACTGTTTATTTAAAGTGCTGATCAGTGTTGCCAGGAGATGGCAAAAAAATAAGCTATATTGACTTCAAAAAAATGCCAGAAAAAGCCAAACTGCTTTAAAAAAAGGCAAAAAAAAAAAAAGCTAAAATATTATAAATTAAGAATTTGGGTTTATATTTATTTTTAAATAAAAAATTTTAAAGTATATTGATAAAATTCATAAAAATAAATTAAATTATAAAGGTACACTTCAGCAGCAAATAAAAAATAACATTAATCATTAATAATAAATAATAAATAATAAATAATAAATATACAAATATACATAAGCGACCAAAAACCTCTTAAGGCAATGGAAATAAGCTTTCTTTTGAGCAAAAAAAAAAAAAAATTTAAAAAGGGGCCGATTTTGGAAAAAATTTAGATTTTGCAAAAAAAAATTTCAAAAATTGTATGTCTTGAGTTACAAACTATTTATTTTGATAGATATTCCACTCGAATCCCACTAAGCGATCTCTTGAGCAAAAAAAATAACAAATTTAAAAAAGGGCCCATTTTGAAAATAATGTCAACAGTTTTAGATTTTGCAAAAAAAGGCAACAAAAAATGTTTTTTTCCGAAAGATTGAAGAATTAGCTATGTAAACTATTTGGGACACATTTTGCTATGAACAATAGGTAATAAGTTACATGGATGAGAAAAAACCCCTGCTTGGCCAAAATGTCAAATTCTGATCCCCTGTAACTCAGAAACTTTTCGACCGATCTTGTTGAAAAATTGTGTCTGAATTACTATCTAATATAACTAACTATCGGAAGACATCGATTTCAAAAGATGGTTCACTTGAAAATGCCCCATATATATTTTTATACAGACAAAACTTAAATTTTGTTTCTTTTTTTAATTTAAGTACTAAGCATTTACTATTTTCGATAAAATCGATTTAGCGAAGAGTTTTCATATAATAATCTTTGTCGCAATTGCTCAATTAGTTTAATTTGCCGTATTTTTTTCAGAATCGTCACTAATTAAACCGTTCGTTATTTTATTTCTCATTCTTCAAACTTGCATGAAAAATGTGGCGAAAACATTAAAAAAAATTTCAATTGGGGACGATAATGTATCAAATTCTTTGCATTGTATTACAATTTGAAAACACAAACTATGGAGAAGAAATTTTAAATCAGAAAACAGCTTTGTTGGATCCGCTGAATTGCTTACTGGTTTAAAAAAAATAATAATACACCAAATTATAATCAGTATATTAATCACTTAAATGTTTGGCTTTGAAGCATTGCTGGTTTTAACACGAAGCACAGATTCACAATAAGTTTAACGGCTATTTCAAATGACAGCCATCGAGTATCACAAGCCTTCAAGAGTTTGTGGGGCTCTTGTCCATTATATAACGATGAATAACAATTTTGTCTTGAAAGCGAATTTGCTAGACATTTATAGCTTTCAGATATAAAATACTATATTTCATTTTGAACACTTCGTATTGGCAATTGTTATTTGTTCTTTTAATACTGCACAATTCTTGAGTATATTAAAAAGCTAAATGAAAAACAGTAATGAATTAAAATGAAAATGTCTCACAAATATAAATTTAGCCTTTTTATTTTCTCCTTATCCTCGAAATTTTGGTTTTAGCTTCGTGGTTTTTTCTAGCCTTTTTTATTTAAAAAAGGCTATTTTGAAATTAAAAAAAGGCTAGAAAAAAGCCACGAAGCTAAAACCAAAATTTCGAGGCTAAAGAGTAAATAAAAAGGCTAAATTTAGCCTCAAAAAGCTAAACTGGCAACACTGGTGCTGATTATGAATAGGAATTCTTAAAAAAGCAATTTTTAACTTAAAATGTGTTTGAACTAAATTGTATTTTAAACCTTAGAAATAATTTGTTTGTGAATATGGGGGTAAATATATTAAATATAAAAGGAAACGTTTTGATTCTACCGCTTATAGGGCACTTAATAATTAACAATTTGAGGCAATGCCACAAAGTAAAAAAAAAAAACATGAAATCATCATGGGCAACAATTCACAATACGCCAAACAATTGGTAGCAACAATTAAAAGCAACAACCTCTTCTCTGACTCGCACACACACACACAAACTAACAGATACTTACACACAGAGCCGAAACGTATCCTTTTGATACAAAACAAATGTTTAAGTATAAATGAATGTTAAAATTTATGCGTAAAAACTTTTTTAAAATTCAACAATTCATTAAGAAAATGATCGTAGGCAGCAACCAGCAAAGTTTTTGCACAATTGTATGAGTTGAGTATGAATATATGTTCAACATTTTTCAGTTTATGTTTTTCTGTGCGGGCTTTCATTTCATTAAGGCAATTTTGTAGCTGTTTTTTTTTTTTTTTTTGTGTGGAACGTTTTTTGGCGGTGCTTCTTTTTTGCACCAAAAACTTGTGGCCATAAATGATAATAAAACCAAACACAGAAAATGCGTGAGTAAAAATTGTTCATTTTCGTGCAACAACAACAATAAGTCAGGCATATAAGTGGCTGTTGACTGTTGGCTGGCAAAAGGATGAAACGTTATTTAAAAGGGGTGGCTGGTTTTGTTTCCCTTTTTTTTGCCGTTGTATCAGGGCGTCGGTTATATTCACATAAAATATTTAATGCAAAGGTGTTAAAACCAAGAAATTATATTCATTTCAAGAGTTAAAAGCTTAATATGTCTAGTTGAGTGAGTGTGCGTGTGTGTGCTCGTAGAATTAAGTGGAATTTCGTATGGCAGGTTTTATCGTCCTGCCATTTGATTAATGTATTTAGTGTTATTTGTTGTAATAAAATAGAAAATAATATTTAAGTATTTGAGAAAATTTAATGAACGTTGAATTTTATTTTAAGTACATTTTATTTACAACTACTTAGAACAATAAATTACTGTAGATAATGATGCACAGTGGGGAAACTGAAGAAAGATGGGGCGTATGTTGTTTTTGTCAATTCGTTTGTAACTTATCAAAATATTGGTCGTATATATTGTGTGTATGACTGAAAAATTTGGGATTTTTTAAGATCTGTAGCTGTTCCAAAGTGAAGAGTATCGCATAGAGAGCGTTATGCTTCGATTGAAACAAATAGTGGTCGGACAGGGCAAGGTCTGTACCCTTGGTAGGCAAATAAAAGGCATTAAACTTGTGTGCATGTATAAGTAAAAAATAAAATATACACAACAACATCAAGCAACTGAATGAAATATTTATATTTTTACGCTCTATTACTCTCTATTTTTTTACATTCGGCATGTGTACGTGTATATTGACAAAAATCTTTGTAACCTGAACAATATGAACGCCTACCAAGGGTCCAGACTATAAAGCAGTTGAGGCAAAACCTCCCAACCACTTCATTCTAAATAGTTTTTACCAGGTGTGGCGGAGTGTTGTCATGATGGAATATTACAGTTTATTTTCTGGCCGAATATTCTGGGTTTTGTTGGCCTAATGCTCCCTTCAGTCGAATCAGTTGTGTTCGGAACAGGTTCGCTGTGATGGTCTGGCCAAATTTGAGCAGCTCATAATAGAAAGGAACCTTGTGGTCCCACCAAATTGCACCAACATTACCATAAAGCCATGGATATTTGGCTTTGTTGTCAATTCGGCTGGTTGGCCAGGCTTCACATACGATTTATTACGCTTCGGGTTACTATAATGGATCTATTTTTAGAAAGCAATGATTCGGTGCAAAAAGGATTTTCTTTCATAGCTTTCAAGCATCATCTCGGATATGTAAAAACGTCTTCAATGTCTCTCGGCTTCAATTTGTATAGTACCCAATTTATCTGCCTTTGGATGCATCCTGCAGCTCGCAAACCTTTTGAAATTGCTACTTGAGTAGCTCCCAATGATATGACAAGCTCTTATTGAGTTTGACAACAATCTTCATGGAGTAATGCCTACAATTTTTGGTCTTCACACTTTTTTGGCTGGCATGGACGATCTTTGTATTCCCTACCAAATCACCACTTTTAAACCGTACAAACCATCTCCCGCACGTTGAAACTGATGAAGCATATTCACTATTAGTTTTCTGTGTGCTTAAATGGCACTTTTTTTCAAGTTAAAGAAGTATAGCCAAATTACCCGCATATGACGTTTTGATGGTACAAAATTCGAAATTTTCGAAGCAAAACCAAATTTTGTTGTTTACACTATAATGTTCAATAACTAAGTGAGAATATATGACAGATATGTACCCTTCAAAATTACATATAAGTTATTAAAAACAAACGCTATCTATTGTAAATCCCACATCTTTAAGTCATTCACCCAATATGTATGTATTATCTTTCCAAACTTATGAATTCCTAATCAAAAATATGCTTTTTTTTTAGTACCCCACTGTGCGATGGCTCTTTGTTAAATTTGAATTTTGGCTTAATGTATTTCTTTTTATTATTTTGGAATTAGATAGATTATCGTTTACTTAAATTCTGTTTATAAAGTTAAATACGTTTTCAAATAAATTAGCAACAAAAAGCACTTAAGAGCGAGAATTTGTGTGGAATAATAAATTTTGAAAAACTAAGATAATATAAATTTTAAACTTTAAACAGCAAATATCCCAAGCTCTGTAAATAATACTAAAAAATTTCGCTAAGTTTTCAACACAGTCTCTTGAAATGCCTCAAAAAATTAATGTTGTAAAATTACATTTATTTAACACAAACTGACTAACATCTACAGTAATTAATTCAAATTTGTTACGATTAATGTTTAACTAAAAAAGTGGGATGAGAACTAACATAAGATATGTCACGAGTCTGGTTCCAAGCGACTGGTTCTAGTTCTAACATTAATTAGATTAGTCAACTATCTTGACAATCGGGAAAATGCTTCCTTGAAATTATGGACGCTCTATCACTAGCCATCAAAAACATATTTTCGGAACCCACGTTCGTCTGGTAAAATATTACGTCCGCAGGATACTGAAAACAATTTAGTAACACGGTTCATTAATATGGCAGACACAAATGAGATTTATACAATAGAAAAATGGAGTATAATAGAGATCAAATTTGCCAGCATATAAATTTGACCAAGTATACGGCTATAGCTGCAAAATTTTTTTGTTGTAACAGGTCAGCTGTCGTCGCAGAGTAAGAAACGTGTCTGTTACTACGTTTATACGTAGCCTATTCGCAAATAAAAATGTTTTGCAATTAACTAACTCGCTGTTTATAAGTCACTTTGATTACGGAAAATTATTGGTTTTATGTGATGCCGGATGTTAAACTTTATTAATTCGGTAGCAATGTTATTGGAAAAAATTTGATAATTTTTTTATTTTAAATTGCAATACTGAAAAAAACAAAAAATCTTGTTTGTCTTGCAATCCAATTAATGCAAAAACACTATTAAATATTTAAAAAACGCCTTAATAAACTAAAAACTTTAAAACATATGGCAATGTTTAAAATCTTATTTGCAAATAGTTTCGTTAATCAGGAATTGTTTTCGTGAGTTAGCTATTCGCAAATAAAAAATTAATTCACTGTTTATGCGGCAAATTTTTCTAATTACAATATTTTTATTTGCGATTAAGCCGTGCGTATAAACGTAGTATTTACCGACTAAAGATGCGGTCGTCTGGCACGACATCCCGTCTACCCTAGAGGCTCACACTTGAACTACTCAAATTTCTCATGGGACCGTATCCTGAGAAATTATTTAATAAGTAGAAAATAAGTTCTGTTTATATTTTCTATGTACTACGTGAGGAATTTTTTATTATTTCACTTTTGATGTGTTTAATTTAAATATTATCTAAGCACCTATATGCAGAAGATTGACGGAAATACTTAAATAAACATGTAAGTGATCTATATTCGACTGTCTCGAATCTTATAAACCCTTCACCAAAGTATATTTTAAAAAACAAATTTTAAAAAAATTTGTGAAAAAACTAGGTTGGAAAAAAATTCAGATTAAAAAATAATTGTCCGGATTTAACCCATTGTTGGTCCGAATTTCCATGGCGTTATTGGAAATATATTAGAAATATGTATCATTAAATATCCACACATCCTATGGTAAGAACTTAGTAATCCAGATATAGACCAAAAATAGGTCAAAAATCGTGGTAATCGTGGATTTTATCTATAGTTCAGCCATTTTTAGGCTGATTTTCGCGAATTTAACAGCCACTGAACTTGGACGATAGCGAATATATTGATGAGGCATTGAGAAAACAGATTTGTAGTACCAAGCGAATTTGTTGCCAAGCGAATGATTCGGTTGCACACACAGAATTTTTTGGTTCTATCAAGAGAAAGTCAGTTGATAAAGAAGAATTTCGATTGAAGCAACCAATTTTTTGTTGCTCCTTCTAAAATGTTGTAGCAACAACGGTAAAATCGAATCTGTATTTTCTGTCTTTTTAATCTTTGGTGATGGATATATAAGGTTCACAATAGCTGAATATACTTCTCTTATTTGTTTTTCTGTAATATAAATACCTTTTTCAGTGATATCAAATAAACATAATCTTGTTTAAACAATAAATATACCTATTTTTAATAAACAATATCGCTGAGTCTATTATAATTTAAAAAAAAAATGTTAAAATCTGCTTCAAAATTAACGCTTTATTAAATTTCATTTTTATATTTACGTTTAATCCGCATGCACTATAATCAATAACTACTTAATAAGGTTCTGTATAATAAGAATATTTATATATTTAATAAAATGTGATATATATTTAACCTATTAACGCCGAATGTGTAGAAAGGTATCCAAACATAGAGGGGTTTTAGACAAATTTTAAATAGGGCCAGGTATCGTAAATCAGTTTTCATGGAAAGATAAATGAAGAATAAGAATAAAATAAAGTCAAGAAAAATTTGTTTATCATATAGGGTCATGTCTTGATGGGAAATCAATGAGTCAAAAATCGTCAATTTTAAAAATTAAAAAAAAAAATGAACATTAATGTTTCCACTTTGACCGTTTAGCTTTAATTATTTTCTATTACAAAATAGTAGGGTAACTTCGGGACTACCATTTGGTATTATCTAAATTTTGGCCACAATAAATTATCAAATGTATTCTCCAATTGTTTTTGCAGTTGAAAATTGTTTGCATTAAAGGAAAAAAATGTATGTGAAAATATTGTAAGGAACCCAAAAACCAGCATTTAAAAAAAGTGGAGGGTATGTTGACAAGTATATGAGGGTAAAGTGGACTACTATTTAAAAAAAAAAAAAATTAATAAATGTTCAATATCTTTTTAATAATACAAACTAAAAATTCGCGCTCTTGGCATACATAATTGGCTTACAAAGTACAAGGTAAACTTCCGATGTTTTTTGGCTGTAATTAAAAAAAATTTAAAAACTTTGATTCTTCTTGTGGATTATTCTTAACTGGTCTTTTTATTTTTTTTTACATCAAGTCGAGAATATGATGTCATGTAAATGGCCGCCGCCACAGTTGATTGTCATTTGAGCCCTTTTTATGGCATTTTCCATCACTTTGGCCAAAACTTCCGGCGATGGGTCCTCACATTCTTGATGGATATTGTCTTTAAGAGCTGCAAGAGTCTAAGGCTTGTTGACATAAACCCGCGACTTAAAAAAGCCCCACAAAAAGAAGTCTGGAGCGGTCAAATCAGGCGATCTTGCTGGCCAGTGCAAATCGCCAAAACGGGAGATTAGGCACCCGGGAAATGCATCCTTCAGCATATCGGTTGTGGAACCACATGCTTTCCAATCCCAATTCATCAAGTTGCGGCAAAAAGAACTCGTTGATCATTGCTCTATAGCGCTCACCATTCACAGTAACCGTTTGGCCCATGACGTCTTCGAAGAAAAAAGGTAATATGACTCCTCCAGCGAAAACAGCACACCATAAAGTGACTTTGAGCGGGTGTAATGGCTCTTCGTGGATTACACGCGGATTTTCAGTGCCCCAGAAGCGTAAATTTTGCTTATTTACGTACCCGCTAAGATGGAAATGGGCCTCATCACTCATGATGAAAAATCGTCTTCCTCTTGGTGGTGATGCACCGTCTGGACTTTGTACGGAAACATCTTCAAATCTAGTACCAAAATTCACTGTAAAGACCGTCGACTTATACCCATTTGCGTGGCACGTCGTCTGGTCGATGTCGACGGCGCTTCCATGACATACTCGGCTACAGCAGCAATCTGATTAAAATGAGTGACCAGAAAAAAGAGCGTACTACAATTATTAAATATTTTCAACAAAACCCAACTTGGTCCTACAAAAAGTTGGCCAAATAATCAAAAGTCTGCTATCAAACTTTTTCCAATGTTATTAAACAGTACCGAGATAACTTGTACGCTGAAATAAAACTTGGCTCAGGTAGAAGGAATGGTTCACATGATGTTTCTAAAGCCAAAAAAATAGAAAGCATTTTCAAAAGAGTTCCCAACACATCCGTTAGGAAAACAACCCGGTAAGTCAGTACTCGGACTATTGAGTACGAAAAGTTAAAGCCAGTGCAGGTTTAAAAGCATACAAGACTCAAAAAGTTCCTAACAGGAACTCTGCTAAAAATTTAGAGGCCAAAGACAGAACACGGAAATTGAAGTCAAATGGTATACAAAAAATATACCTGCTGCATAATGGATGACGAAATGTACGTATGGAAATTTTTCGCAGCTTCTGGGTCAATTTTTTTTATATTGCAGATGCTCGAGGGAGTGTTGAAGAAAAGTTTAGGACCCAAAAGCAGACAAAATTTCCCAAAAAGTTCTTGGTATGGCAAGCAATATGCAGTTGTGGCACAAAGCCAGACATTTGTTACAAATGGCTCTATAAATATCGAAATTTACATCAAGGAATGTTTACAAAAAATTATGTTTCCATTTATAAGACTTCTTACTATGTCCACTTATTTTTGGCCTGATTTGTCATCTGTCACTATGGTATGAAAAGTCTTGAGTACATCACCAATAATGTGGTATTTGTACCAAGAGAGGCAATTCCGCCAAACTGCCTGGAGCTGAGTCCAGTGGATAGATATTGAGTTCTTGTTAAAAAAGAATTGAAGAGCACAAAAAAGGTGTCCAAAAGTGTGATAGATTTTAAATGGAGATGGACAACCTGTTCGAACAAAGTGACATAAAGCACTATAAAAACCGTAATGGAAGAGTTTTCGAAATAGGTTCAAAATTTCATTATTAGTGATTAGAACTATAAAAATATTTTTTTCTTTGTAAATTGTAACAATAATTTCAATCTAATAAAAAAAGATTCAAAACTGTAAGTTTAGTGGTTTCATTTTTATTAACATACTAGCTTGACCCGGTGCGCTTCGCTACCTCTGTCGATGTAAAAATCGGTTCATCCGTTTAGTAATTATTGTTTAAAAACTAAAGGTACCAATTTTACCCGTTTTTCCCCCTTTTTATCCCTTTCTGGTCCAAGTATTGAAAAAATGTATAGCCTATTGACGCTTCCAAGTAAGGATCTATCTACCTTCCAAATTTCAATAAAATCGGTTCAGCCGTTTAGGCGTGTTGCTCAAACAAACAAACAAACAAACAAACAAACAAACAAACAAACAAACAAACAAACAAACAAACAAACAAACAAACAAACAAACAAACAAACAAACAAACAAACAAACAAACAAACAAACAAACAAACAAACAAACAAACAAACAAACAAACAAACAAACAAACAAACAAACAAACAAACAAACAAACAAACAAACAAACAAACAAACAAACAAACAAACAAACAAACAAACAAACAAACTTACAAAGACATTTATATATTTATATAGATATGTATGTTAAACATTTTTCGATCTCAGTCCTAACTTACTAAATATATGCAAACTGCGTGTTCGCTTTAACTATATAAAACAATCAAACACCAAATTTTTCTTTTGCTTGAACACTCGCATTAACTTTTAATAAAATAAAAAAACCAACATCTCAATTACTCAATGACATGTGCATTTGTCATTTCAAACGAACTGTAAAATGTACAACAAAGCAGTGTTAGCATACCTTTAATAGTTTCTGAAAAAGACACTGGTCCACATTGGACGCATAGTCCACAATACCCGAAGTTACTATAAACTCCTCTACACGCAGAAAAAAAACATGGTTGTGGTAAAAATAATCTAATTTTTATGATTGTAATCGAAACCTATTATTATCATTATTGGTATCATAAAATTTCATAATATGTTCTGAAATAATCATATTATGATTTATGACTCAATTAAATCATATTGTGAACCTAAGTAATCATATTATTATTAAAATTTATTTTTGGAAAAACAAAATTTTATTTTAGTAGGTTTTAGTTTTAAGGTACTAAATACCCAATTAAAATATTATTGATAAATTTACTGAAATTTATAAAACTATAGAGCGAATGAAAATTGCAGACACCCAAAATATACTTGTAAAAATAGCATAGCTTTGACAAACACCAACACTCACAAATAGTGACAACAAAAGACTATTAAAAGTAAACATATTTTGTTTGCATCTTAAACATATTATGACTACGCGTGTAGAAACTTAACATTTAATGATTATACATAATATATTATGTTTACTTTTTAGTTGTTCGAATAATAATTATGATTCGTTGAACAATATTCATATTTATAATTGCGATGAAAATATAAACGTTTACAGTATTTAAAATATTGTTGAAATTAAACTAAACCAACAATTATATGTTTACTAGCTAAAACCCGGTGTGCTTCGCTACCCGTATCGTAATGAAATAAAAAGTTTAGAGTTAAACAAATATATTTATTAAGTTATTTAGATCTACAGTTTTCCTTTTAAATTAATTCTTATTATATTATCTTATGATTTACAATATACTTATTTAGTTTATCTAAAATTAGTTTCTATTTTAATAAGTAGTACATTATTTGTTTCTTATTTATAACCTTAATGTTAAATATAGAAGTTTTTAGAAAAACATTTTTTATTTAATGTTTGATATATACATTACTTTTATTAATTATTTTTTATTCTAATGACTTAGGATATACAATATTTTTGGTTTTTTCTTCTGGTGCATATACATATAAGTCTGTGGGTTTTTCCACTCGCGAACATGTAAAATAAAGCTGTCCATGTGAAAAACATGTATTTTCTAGATTTAGTCCACAAACTTGCAAATACTGACCTTGAGCTTTATTAATTGTAATTGCAAATGCTAGGCGAATAGGAAACTGCAATCGCTTAAAATCAAATGGCATTTCCGAAGTTATCATCGGAATACGTGGCAGAAATACATCTGATCCATTGTACTTTACAGTTATAATGGTCGCCTCGATTAGATTGTTCATTAATTTCTTTACTATAAGTCGAGTGCCATTACAAAGTCGTGGTGGATCAATGTTTCTTAGTAAAATAATAGGAGCACCAATTTTCAACTGCAAGTCATGTGGTGGAAAGCCCGGTAAATCTAACGAATTTAAAAATTCGACTGGATAATTGACGACATCCTCAATATTTGTAACAGTGTCGATTGATTTATAAATTTTTAGATTACCATCGATGGTATTCAGAATGTTGCTGTTGATGGAGATAACGTCTATATTTTTGGCTGCCAGTAACGCGCGTTCACATAACCATAGCTTGTTTTTAAAATTTTTTCCGATATTGGGGAAAACGCAATTTATTAACTCTTCTATAGATTGCGTCATGCTGCAGAAGTTAGATGGAAATGTTATACATTTCATACATACATACATACATACATACATACATACATACATACATACATACATACATACATACATACATACATACATACATACAAACACACATTCACTTTTATATATAGATAAGGGTTTCAAATGTATACAAATTTTAACATTTACTTAATATTGTTGGTAGTCAGCGCATTTCTGTCCTAAATATTAATATTGATGGATGATATATCTTTCCCTATTTATAATTTGTCATCATATGTATGGAAGGTGCCACGCCCACTATTGATAGTCCGCCCATTTTTGTCCTAAATATTAATATTGATGGTAGAATAACCGTACCATATATCTTATTGTTTCCCATATATACATTTTTTTAATTATCATCATATGGGAGGTGCCACGCCCTCTGTGGCTACTACTCCCATTTTTGCCGCAAATATTTAAACAAACAGTGGAATTGCTCATGCAAAATTTGAGAACAATAGCTATTATAGTTTCCTAAATATTTGATTTTTAAAATTAACTTTGTATGGGAGGTACCACGCCCACTTAAAATTTCAAAACAAAAAGTAGCCTATAGCTCCTTCCAGGCATACATAAATATACTGTAAAAATTTCAAGCAAATCGGTTCAGCCGTTTAGCCGTCTATAAAGCCCAAACTAATAATAATAAACATACATACATACAGACACACATTCACTTTTATATATATAGATAAGGGTTTCAAATGTATACAAATTTTAACATTTACTTAATATTGTTGGTAGTCAGCGCATTTCTGTCCTAAATATTAATATTGATGGATGATATATCTTTCCCTATTTATAATTTGTCATCATATGTATGGAAGGTGCCACGCCCACTATTGATAGTCCGCCCATTTTTGTCCTAAATATTAATATTGATGGTAGAATAACCGTACCATATATCTTATTGTTTCCCATATATACATTTTTTTAATTATCATCATATGGGAGGTGCCACGCCCTCTGTGGCTACTACTCCCATTTTTGCCGCAAATATTTAAACAAACAGTGGAATTGCTCATGCAAAATTTGAGAACAATAGCTATTATAGTTTCCTAAATATTTGATTTTTAAAATTAACTTTGTATGGGAGGTACCACGCCCACTTAAAATTTCAAAACAAAAAGTAGCCTATAGCTCCTTCCAGGCATACATAAATATACTGTAAAAATTTCAAGCAAATCGGTTCAGCCGTTTAGCCGTCTATAAAGCCCAAACTAATAATAATAAACATACATACATACAGACACACATTCACTTTTATATATATAGATAAGGGTTTCAAATGTATACAAATTTTAACATTTACTTAATATTGTTGGTAGTCAGCGCATTTCTGTCCTAAATATTAATATTGATGGATGATATATCTTTCCCTATTTATAATTTGTCATCATATGTATGGAAGGTGCCACGCCCACTATTGATAGTCCGCCCATTTTTGTCCTAAATATTAATATTGATGGTAGAATAACCGTACCATATATCTTATTGTTTCCCATATATACATTTTTTTAATTATCATCATATGGGAGGTGCCACGCCCTCTGTGGCTACTACTCCCATTTTTGCCGCAAATATTTAAACAAACAGTGGAATTGCTCATGCAAAATTTGAGAACAATAGCTATTATAGTTTCCTAAATATTTGATTTTTAAAATTAACTTTGTATGGGAGGTACCACGCCCACTTAAAATTTCAAAACAAAAAGTAGCCTATAGCTCCTTCCAGGCATACATAAATATACTGTAAAAATTTCAAGCAAATCGGTTCAGCCGTTTAGCCGTCTATAAAGCCCAAACTAATAATAATAAACATACATACATACAGACACACATTCACTTTTATATATATAGATGATAACAACATATTGTTACAAATAACATAGTATGGTTGTCGTAACCACGTCGATCGAAGTTATTTCTCTGCGTTTAGGTGGGTCCATTTACCTGGTATGTAGGTATTATTTCATGGCGTGTGTATTCAACACCCACTTAGACATTAACGAATTCTAAAATATACACAGAGAATACAGATTCGTGATAGCAACCGAATTTGTTGCCAATCGAATGATTCTACCTTAGTGACCGAATGTTACATTGAAGGCTAAACAATTTTAGAAGGGGTAACAAAAGTTTGGTTGCTTCAAACTTCTGTGCTAGCAACCGAGTCATTCGATTGGCAATAAATTAGGTTGCTATCACGAATCTGTTCTCTCTGTGTATGAATATAAATATCCATAGCTTTATGATACACTTCGAACACCTAAGTTCTGTAGACTGTACTAAAACTTTCACTTCAGATCTTAATGGAGCAGTTTTTCTTTTAATTTCGATAATGGTGCAGAGGGATACTCCCGTTTATTTTACAATTGTTTAAATATGTGTATAAACATACCATAAATATTACGTGAAATAATAAATATGTTTTTTAGAACGCACTAATGCCGAAGTGGGTAGTAAAGTTCCCAGATTCCACAAGTTCAAGTGTAATAGATAAAAATCAAATAAAATATCCATATCAATATCAAAATAAATACGTCTGTATGAAATTTCTGCAAATTCAGAAAAAAGAATCGGTGGTCTGTCGTTAATGGGTTAATATAACCATAAAGAGCTGAGTACACTAAATGTTAAAGAGAAATATGAAAATAATAACGACCACTTAAATTAAACTTCATTATTTTAACTGTCAATTTTGGCTATAGACACTTGATATTAAAGCAGCCACATACACCCCAACACACAGGCTCACATACTCGCAAACTTATTACCACACATACAGACACAACTACAAAGTCACAAACATAATCATCACTTTGACTGAACAGTCAGCTTACTTGTAAGTCTACTACTACTACATAAGTAAAATAGACACACCGACAGACGAACAGACAGAGAAGGATAGAGCAACATCTATCAATAAATAAATAAATTTTAAAATAAATGTCAGACTATCGTTATAATTAACATTATATTTATAATAGTGTGTTGGTTGCACTCGTGCTGCTGAAGGGTGAAATAATCATGGCAAACTTGTAGTGGGGTGGAATGGTTGATAAGTAATACTTAACGGAGGTAAAGTGGTAGAAAATCGAACTGTAGGTAGAGCTTCAAATATATGACAGTCGGGTATTTCAGTCATTCAAAAGTAATTGTCATTGACATTGTAATAAATAGCAATTCGTGCTGAACAACACTGGTGACCACTTAGTCATTTTGGCTTTAAATTGAGCTGAGATGTGGAGTATTTAAGTTAATGCGTGCTGTTGAACGTTGATTGTTTCTTCTTGCGTAGGTCTGATTAAAACAAAACGAGAAAAATATTATACTATATGCCACCAATTTATATTTTTATACAATTTTGTTGTGCTGTTAAGAAGGAAAATAAAGAAAATTTTCTGTTTTATTGAGTTTCTTTATTTGGTAATAATTTTTTGCTAAATATACTCTAGAGTTCCATTTATTATTGCTTGGTTACTTGTGCTTTTGCCATAAATAATTTGACTTTTTCTGTAATTTACCCTACATTGTTGTGTTTTGGAACAAGAAGTGGTCAAGATACAATTTATATTGTAGAATTTAATTAATAGTGAACAAATCAGAATGCTATTGTCGGTATTCAAAATCGGGAACACATTTTGTTTTGATTTTGTTTTTTTAATTGAACGCATAAATATTGGATAGTAGTACAAGTAGCTAATTCCCTTTCCTATATGAATATGAATGGTGATTAACTTAAATATCAATCTGTACATATTTCTGTTACAACATAATCTTACAAGTACAAGTTAAATATTTGTTAAATACCTAAGAATTATCAGCTTATAATGAACTAGTTTATAAACCTATCCATGTCATTCTCCTCCGCTCCGCTCCGTGATATAATAGTATTTAATGCCCTATTAATATTAGAATAATGCTGAATTTGCGGGAACCTTCGAAGTGTAAGTAAAAAACACAGGTAAAAGTGATAAGGAAATGATATACATAATGAGATAACACAGGCAACTAATGAAATATCATTGAAACAACTTGTATATGAGAGTGTTATACATTTTATAAAATAGTGATTATTAAGAGTATATCCAATGCATTCACTTCAGGGCAGAGGCTTAAACACAATCAGAAAAAAAATATAGTTGTGCATGTTTAGTGTAACCATTTCAATATTTTTAACAATATTATAGTCACAGTAACTATTTATATGATTGTGGTAACAATAATATGGTTAGTTTACGAATCACTTGATTGTATCAACCATATGCAAGGTGGCACAAAAGTAATCCTCCTATCAGAAAATACTATAAATTTTGCGATTGGCCACTAATGTCAGTTCTGTTTTGACATTTGTGTAGTAAACACATGCGAAATACACGTTAATAAACAATGTTACGCTACACTGCTCCAGAACGCGGAATATTCCTGATTATTTATTTGACCAATAATCGGTCGGTGACTTTGGCACAACGTGAATTTCGTCGCAGATTTCCTGACCGTCCAACCGCCGCTCGCCTCGAAGAGACTGGCACAACACGAGATGCTGCCAGGCGTGGCAGACCCCGGAGTAGCCATTCTGCAGAGAATATTGCTGCTGTAGCCGAGGATGTCATGGAAGCGTCGTCGACATCGACCAGACGACGTGCCACGCAAATGGGTATCAGTCGACGGTCTTTACAGCGAATTTTGGTGCAAGATTTGAAGATGTTTCCGTACAAAGTCCAGACGGTGCATCAGCTGTTAGCTGCTTATTTCCAATCGCGTCTAACATACGCTCAAGCCATCCTTAATCACCACCAAGAGGAAGATGATTTTTCATCAAAAATAATTATGAGTGATGAGGCCCATTTCCATCTTAGCGGGTACGTAAATAAGCTAAATTTAAGCTTCTGGGGCACTGAAAATCCGCGTGTAACCCACGAAGAGCCATTACACCCGCTCAAAGTCACTGTATGGTGTGCTGTTTTCGCGACGTCGCGTGCCAAACGGTTACAGTGAATGGTGAGCGCTACAGAGCAATGATCAACGAGTTCTTTTTGCCGCAACTTGATAAATTGGGATTGGAAAACATGTGGTTCCAACAGGACGGTGCAACGGCACACACTGCACGTGCCACAACCGATATGCTGAAGAATGCATTTCCCGGGCGCCTAATCTCCCGTTTTGGCGATTTGGACTGGCCAGCAAGAAATTAAAAGACCAAATAAAAATAATCTACAAGAAGAATCAAAGTTTTTCATTTTTTTTTTTTAATTACAGCCAACAAACATCGGAAGTTTACTTTTGCGCCACCTTGTATATGGTAACAGTAAACAAGTATATATTTGTGACAACCATTTATATGATGAATTATTTTATCATAATATCTTGCTCTCAGATTATGATATCCATAAGCCGAGAGCAACATATGGTAAGTCCTTCATCATATAAATGGTTGTCACAAACATATATTTGTTTTCTATAACCATATATATGGTTGATACAATCATGTGATTCATAAATTAACCAGATTATTGTTACCACAATCATATAAATAGTTTCTGTGACTATAATATTGTTAAAAATATTGAAATGGTTACAGTAAACATACACAATTATATTTTTTTTCTGCGTGCATACAGTTGAATATAAACAAAATCCCACTAATTAGATTTTAGTGCTCTACAGTAAATGGAGCTGTGGGATTCATCACTCCATTTTGTGTCATTTTAAAACATTAAATTATATTGACATCAGATCATGTGCTAATCTTAGAGCATTGACATTATTTCAATGATGACAAGTGACTAAAGGGCATAGATAAATATACATAGAGCGGAAGAAGAGAGAAATATCAATGGAGAAAATTACTTTTTTTTGCACACATACGGATCATACAATAACAAAATACATGGTAATACATTCTCATGAATTAGGTTTTTGAAAACAGACTTAGGTTTTTGGCTCTCAGTTACCTATTTAGCTGCCATCTATGCTAAAGGATTTTAAGATCACCGAATACAAGAAGCCTCTCAGAATTCTAAAGAATGATAGGGTTTGGCGAATTCTAGCGTAATGCAAATTAATATCAACCTTAAATATTTTCAGCCATTACTTATAACAAACAAATCATACTACCACTCATCGATTATTAAAATATTGGTATAGAAATCTAAGTAAACCAAAGACGACAAATTTATTCTGAAATGGTTCAGAATACCTACATATTATATGTCCATAGATATGTGATAATTAGATTCTGCTCTCACGGTAACGAAGTTCCGAAGCGTTAACGAAGGATTTCATGGACAATGAAGTTATCACATCTGATTCAATGTAAAAAATAAAATCGTCAACATTGACCAAGTTTCATTTCTTCATAATATTAAAGACAAAAAGGTCATATATGAAGCTAGGAAAGATATTGCTACAGAAATCTGGATATACGAAGTCGACAGATGACAATTTATATGCGGCCTCCATTTGCCTTCAACTTATATATCCATATCAAGATGCAAGAGTTTATGTATTAATTATTAGCCTCGAGTAATTTAGTCTCATAGTTATAAAATGTGGGCTCAAAGCAGCCTGAAAAGCTGGTGTCGACTAATTTTATTCACTTAGAAGCATCACGGATCCAAGATTTTGATGATATGTACTAATATTTCTAGTACAAGAAGGTAAATGTAAAAGCTGATTTATGGTTGGAAAAGATATCAAGAAATATATTTAGTTATGCAATAGCTGGGATAATTTAACGGCATCAACGAAGTTGTCCGCCAACCACATATCTTGCTTCAATATATCTTCCTTGAACAACTGCAAAGGGTTACGTTCTCATCCTAAACTGTAAATCATACGTTGTTTAGAGTACCGATATCAGCGCTAACTCTAATTAAACTACCTTTTATCTACTAAGCTTAGTATCCGAAAGTATAATTTAGACTACCTCACTAAGATCAGGTCTTTAGGTTGGCCAGAATCCAAGGACTCAATATCAGTTCCACCTAGATCTATAAGAGTTGTTTATCTTGCAAGTCCAATCAAGATTCTACAGCCATGTTAGATACGTGCCATTAAAGAAAAGCTCTTTAAAAAGCCTTCTATATTCTATATCCTTTTAATGACAAAAAACAAACAATTTTGATAAACATTATTTGAGGATATGGCTGGCTGTCCATGTAAATCTTGTGCGCAAAGTACAGCAAATATGAAATCATACTTGTAAGGAAATTTCCCTGAAAATCACACAGAGAAATTTCTGATCTTATTTAAAGCATATATGTATAAAAGGTCTATCATTCCACAATTTAGTATTTTTTAGAATTAATTTTATTAGCCTTAACATATACGTTTATTAGTGACCTCATAAATTGTATGAAAAATAGTATCACCCATCATAAAAATAACACAACAGGGTACTTAAAATTCGTTATCACCCTATAACTCTAACAACTAGCATTTATTCATTAGAAAAATATGAATCAATATTCATCAATTCATTTTGACGTGTGCGTGCCGCATATAAATTGTTAATATTCAAAGAATTTTCTAAATATTGATATGAACAAGTTATTTGACAGTTTTAAGCATTTATGCCATTCATTTTGTTTCCTTTCAACTCAAACTAAGTTGACAGCAGTGGTCTAGACTTTGTTTGTTTTTACTACAAGGGTTTTTTTTTTGCTACATAATGGCCTTTGACCGGCCACGTTGTATGTAGAGATGAAAAGAAAAGGGTTGCTAATAAATAATTTATTTAATAGTTAGTTATTTGATATTTTCTCTATTGATACAGTATTAAATTTAAATGAATAAACATCAAATATACTTTTAATAAGAACTTTACAGACAGTGAGACCAACAATTCTATACAATTATTATTTTATCATAAGTAATGAGTTGAAACGCTAAAAGCGTTTATTCAAAGATGTTATTGAATATTTGTATGGGTTTAATTTTGCTAAATAATTAAGAATTTTATTGACTTTTTAGAAGCTAAAGGCTTATTTTGTTAAACGTAACTGGAAATTCTTTAAACTATATATCAATCATGTTAAAATACAAAATCAATGAAAACATATAATGGATTTTTCTAAACCATATTTACTGGTTTTTGTTTTAGCATTGTGAAACTCTCAAAAATCATAACAATATTTCAGACAAACTACTTGTACAAACAAAAAGTTCAACATTGTCTCTATTATGTTTGAGTGTAAACGAATTTGTACTTGAAATGAAAAAATGTTTGCTAATAGATTGATATAATTGATTTGTAAATCCAAATCACTTAAAATAAAAACCTAAATGTAAACTTAAAAACCTTATAAAAAAATCAAATAAAACTTGTTATAAGGATTATAGCAATTAAATTAATTTGTCTACATCCTCTTCCAACAAGTGGGAGTAAATCAAATAAAGTGCATTTATGAATAATGAAATATTCTTACTACATAAATGGTAAGCATACCCTACCACAGAGTTTTTAAAAACCACTGTTTTAGATACTATTTGTAGTATGTTACGTTTATAAATCAAAGCCTTTCAAGAACCAAATTGTGCAATCTTGGATTTATAAAGAACAAAAACTGAAAATTATAGTTCCTTCGATAACAAATTCTTGAGTTTAATCAATGTATTGCTATGTTTACATGGTTCTATATGCTTGGTCTTGACTTTCGTTACACTTAAGGACTGAGATCGAAAAATTCTTAACACACGTTTATCATTAAAACCCAAGCATTATTATTATTATTATAACCCAAGCATTATTTTATTTTATTTTTTTTTTTGATCAAGTTACCTTTGTAAAGCATGTCAGTTATTATGTTTAATGTCAATTATATTCATTTATTGTTTATCTAACTAGCTTGACCCGGTGCGCTTCTCTACCCCTGTCGTAGTCTATGTTGGAAATTTTAATAAAATCGTTTCGGCCGTTTAGTATTTATTGTTTAAGAACTAAAGGTACCAATTTTACCGGTTTTCCCTCTGTTTACCCCTTTCTGGTCCAAGAATTGAAAAAAGATATAGCCTATTGACGCTTCCAAGTAAGGATCTATCTACGTTCCAAATTTCAATAAAATCGATTCAGCCGTTTAGGCGTGATGCTCAAACAAACAAAATAACAAACAAACAAATAAACAAACAAACAAACTTACAAAGACATTTATATATTTATATAGATTGATATAGATTAAAATGCGTGACGAGAAAAAAGTGCGTACTAAAATTGTTAAACATTTTCAACAAAACCCAGCTTGGTCCTACAAAAAGTTGGCCAAACAATCAAAGGTCTGCCGTCAAACTGATTTCAATGTTATTAAACAGTATCGGGAGAACTTGTCTTTTGATAAAAATACTGGTTCATAAAGAACGAATACACTACATGATGTTTCTATAGCCAATAAATAGAAAGCACGTTCAAAAGAGCACCCTACACATCCGGTAGGAAAGCAATCCGGTTAGGTCAGAATTCGGACTATTTGGTATGAAGAGTTAAAGCCAATGAAGGTTCAAAAGCATACAAGGCTCAAAAAGCTCCTGACAGGAACTCTGCTAAAAATTTAGAGGCCAAAAACAGAGCACGGAAATTGAAGTCAAATTTAAAAAAAAAAATGGATGACAAAATGTACGTAAGGAAAATTTTTCGCAGCTTCTGGGTAAATTTTTTTATGTTGCAGATGCTCAAGGGAAAGTTGAAGAAAAGTTTAGAAGCCAAAAGCAGACAAAATTTTCCCATAAAGTTCTTGGTATGACAAGCAGTATGCAGTTGCGGCAAAAGAAGCCAAACATTTGCTACAAAGGGCTCTAAAAATACCGAAATTTACATCAAGGAATGTTTACAAAAAATTATGTTTCCATTCATAAGACTTCTTACTGTGTCCACTTATTTTTGGCCTGATTTGACATCTGTCACTATGGTATGAAAGGTCTTGAGTGGTACACGACCAATAATGTGGTATTTGTACCAAGAGAGGCAATTCCGCAAAACTTCCTGGAGCTGAGTCCAGTGGATATTAGGGTCTTGTTAAAAAAGAATTGAAGAGGACAAACAAGGTGTCCAAAAGTGTGGTAGATTTTAAACGGAGATGGACAACCTGTTCGAACAAAGTGACAGAAAGCACTATAAAAGCCATAATTTAAGGGTTTTCGAAAAAGGTTAAAAATTTCATCATTAGTGATTAGAACTATACAAATATTTTTTGTAAATTATAACAATAATTTCAATCAAATAAAAAACGATTCAAAACTGTAAGTTTAGTGGTTTCATTTTTATTAACATATATGTATGTTAAAAATTTTTCGAGCTCAGTCCTTAAGTTTTAGTAATTTTATTCTTTTCGAATAATTTACTGTAGAAATAAAATGCTTGTTTTCTTAACAATATTTGTAAAAGAACTTAAGTATGAATACGAGAGTGATATTAAAAGTAATAAAAAAAGTGTTTAGTTTCTGTAGAAACTAAAGAAAAGATAAAGAAAGATAAAGAAGATAATCAGGGCTATTCCAGTTTAAACTTTCACAATATTTTTGGAAGCATAATTGCAACAATATTTATATTAAATAAAGTTTGTAAAGTTATATATTTAAGGTTAAAAATATCACCTGCACACATTTATAATTAGAAATGCTGAGGAAATTATATATTATTGTTGTAATTATGTTTCCAAAAATACGGTGAATGGTGAAAGTGAGAACAGAAATAAGTAGCCCTGAATATTTGCAAATTCAATATAAAGTAGTTCTAAAAATGTACTCTTGTTATCTTCAAAAATCTTTTCATAAAACCAACTAACCTGTTTGCTGTGAGACTAGTAACATCCCCAGTAACCATTCAGGGCTTTCGGAGCCACTTCGATCTGTACTACGCGTCGCTACGCCAACATAAGGCCGGTGCTCAGAAATCTCATCATACATCTCGCAAAATTATTAATGTCTTGTTCCAACATTACCTAAAGTTAATTTTTGGTGTCTAAAACAACAATATCCTGTAAATAATTCAAAAAGTTATCTAAAATCATGACTTTCATGAACAAGTACCCAGCACAAGATCTACCCGTTTTGCGCATCGATTTCATAAAAACATATAACGCACTCCATGACGGCAGCCCATCTTACTTTATACGAAGATATTTCTCAAGAGCTGCCTGCTTATCCGACATACCAAAAATATTAAATTTTCAACTGAACATGGAGCGTTCAGTTAAATTACGAATAGCCCTTTCAAAACTAGTCCCATAAACACAGTGATCACTATTGACCAGTTTGAAAGCATCGCTGAATCCTGATCGAAGTTGTCATGCCTCTAAATCTGATTTCATCATTCATCCCTTTCAGGTATAAGGGCTCTAAAACTTAATTTAAACTTATCGAATCTACAAAAATAGAAAAATTTGGTAGTTTAGTGTGTGTAGTCTAATTAAGAAAGATGTTAATATTCGAGACAGTCTATGAAAGGAAACGCCTACCTCCCATATGTATTGAATCTTAAAACTGTAATAGGGCCCAAACGAAAGGAGCTAGCTGGGTGAAATATTCTATATTGATAGAGTTTATTTGCTATTAAAAATGGGTTATATCGGTCCATGATTTCACCTAGACTCCATACAATTTCTTACCGGTATACTGTCATAAATAAATTGATTATGCGGCAATACTGATAAAATTTTGGACAAATTAGTTCATAGAGCTCTTAAGTTATACTGTAAAGTATGGCGAAAATCGAACAACATTTGTCAATAGTACCCATACAAGGTCCCTCTCAGACAATGACTTTAACATTCATTATTGTCTTATAATAATTAAAATCATGAAAAAATTGGACATAAACAAGTTGTATATGAACCTAAATCTGTATATTGTCCTAACTGCGAAATGGCCCTATCAAAATTTCTGTACAGGAATATTTTACAACACAATCATGGTATCACATAAATGTCAATATATTCCAGTTTTAATATTAGGAAACATGATACTAAATCAAGAAATAATCCCTTTATAATTAATTCATGTCTCAAACAATATTATATATTAAGGAATGAGATCGAAAAATGTTTAACATACATATATGTTAATAAAAATGAAACCACTAAACTTATAGTTTTAAATCTTTTTCTATTTGATTGAAATTATTGTTACAATTTAAAAAAAAATTACTTTTATAGTTCTAAGCAATAATGATGAAATTTTTAACATTTTTCGAAAACCCTTCCATTATGGTTTTTATAGTACTTTATGTCACTTTGTTCGAATCTCCGTTTGTCCATCTCCGTTTAAAATCTACCAAACTTTTGGACACCTTTTTTGTTCCCTTCAATTCTCTTTTAACAAGAGCCTAATATCTATCCACTGGACTCAGCTCCAGGTAGTTTAGAGGAATTGCCTCTCTTGGTACAAATACCACATTATTGTTATTGTACCACTCAAGACTTTTCTTACCATAGTGACAGATTCCAAATCAGGCCAAAAATAAGTGAAAACATTAGAAAGCTTTATGAATGGAAACATCCTTTTTTGTAAACATTCCTTGATGTAAATTTCGGTATTTATAGAGCCCTTTGTAACAAATGAATGGCTTTTTTGTCGCAACTGCATATTGCTTGCCATACCAAGCACTTTTTGGGAAATTTTGTCTGCTATTGGGTTCTAAACTTTTCTTCAACATTCCCTCGAGCATCTGCTACATAAAAAAATTGACCCAGAAGCAGGTATATTTTTTGTATAGAATTTTTTGGCTTCAGAAACATCATGTGGACCACTCCTTCTACCTGAACCAGTTTTTATATCAACGGATAAGTTCTCCCGGTACTGTTTAATAACATTGGGAACAGTTTGATAGCAGACGTTTGATTGTTTGGCAAACTTTTGGTAGGTGCAAGTTGTGTTTTGTTGAAAATATTTTATAATTTTAGTACGCACTTTTTTCTGGTCACTCATTTTAATCAGATTAACAAGTAAGTATGGCAACACTAAATGTTTAAGCTGTTAACATTGACATCGAAAGCTCTAGAATTCGAGAATACTAGTTTGTCCGTTAAGAGCATTGTAGAAGATTCCCGAAAGATGGCGTGTGTATAAATAGTGGCAGAGGTTGCAGTCATGAGTGAGTTTATCGTAGGCGATGTTAGAGTTAACATTAACTGCCTTGTACATTTAAGTTTGTACATTATAAAGTGTGTGTGCATTTCTGCGAATTGATAAACGTGTATAAAGGCACTGAGTGAATATTGGAACTGTTGTTGTTGTACATTTTAAATAAATAAAGAGTTTTTATAGATTTTAAACTACTAAACGGCTTTTATTTGCCATGAAAAGTATCCGGAAATAAACCAACGTTTTTAAAAGGTTAAAACGTAACAATATATATATTTTGCTGGATCCACACCTGATCTGAACACATATTTTTTGAAAAATTAGTATTTTTAAAGTGATTGTACACACTTTATAATATATCATACCAAGTTAAATGAAGTTATGCTTGACTAAGTTACTTTAATTTTGCTCATTCCTGACTTGAATCAAATAAATTATTAAACTCTCTACGTATAACCAAAAAACTTACTGCAGTAATTTAACATTTTTATGCAAATAATAATATATTTATGCCACAGCATGATAATATTGAAATTCAACAAAAAATACATTTAATCATTCTAAACCCTTAAGAGCCAAAAAAAACTAGATAAAATAATTGATCAATCAAAGTAAGCCAGGAAATAAATTTTATCTTTATTTCATATTCAACTTTCTCATAAAGTTTTATCAAAATATTGCCAAGCTAAATAAATAAAAATCAATTAAGAATTATTTTAAATTTATCTCCTTTAAAACACTACATGACTTCGATTCATTACATTACGAAATCAAGCAAACAATATGTTTAATATCACTCAATGTTTTTTTTTAATTTTATACAAATATTTTTATAAACTTTGTAAATACATATTTAATTCATATATTTAATTCATTTAGACATTTTTATATTTATTTTTCTTTTGCATGGATAATTAAATATATGATTTACAAATGCCAAAGTAATTAAGAAAATTGTAAATGTAATTTTAATGTACATAGCACAAACATAAATACATAATGTAATATGCAATGTAATCTATATATATAAAAATGGATCTTTGTATGTATGTTCCGAATGAACTCAAAAACGGCTGGACCGATTTTGATGAAATTTTCAGGGAATCTGCAGAATAGCCTAGCGGTTAACACTGTAAAGTCAAATTTTTATATTATACTGCTAATACCATCTATATATATAAAAAACGGCTGGACCGATTTTGATGAAATTATCAGGGAATCTTCAGAATAGCCCAACTGGTAACACTGTAAAGATCAGATTTTTAATATTCGGTCTGTGGGCGGAGGGGTGTGTAAAAATCAATTTTTTACATTATACCGCTAATGACATATCTCTATATATAAAAACAGATGAGTTTATGTATGTTTCGTATGGAATCAAAAACGGCTGGACCGATTTTTATAAAAATTTCACGGTATCTTCAGAAAAACCTTAAGGGTAAAAATGTAAAGTCAGATTTTTGATTTTCGGTCAGTGTCGTGGCGTGGCAAAATCAAATGTGTATACTATACCGCTAATGAGATCAAAAAAAAAAGGATATTATTGTATAATTGTTGATCGACCTTTTCTTCAATTCTTATAGATAGTTTATTTATTTTACTGTATACAGGTCAGTGACTGTTGTAAAAAAAAAATTAAAAAAAAAAAATTGTCAAAAAAAATAAAGTTTGTCCAAACAATTTTTCTCTCAACAAAATAAATTTATCTACCAAAAAAATGTTTTATTCAATCGGTGAAAGAAATACCTTTTTTATTCCCAACGTGCAAACAATGACAATTTTTATTTCGTTGCTTAACATCACTCTAAAAATTTTAATTCAGAGTGGTGTACTCTGAAGTGCATGATTTGGTGTAAGCGAAGAAAGGAATACATTCCAACTAGAAATCCTAATCGGGACTGATTTTTAAAAACCCCGGGGTTCGGGATTTTGATAAAAATCCAAGTTCTTATAAATATTAATAATATTTGTTTTTAAATCTTGGAGTAAAATTAAAAAAAAAAAAAAGTTATTTTTTGTCAAAATGTATGAAATTTTCATAATTTTTAATTTGATTATATTTCACCACTAGGCGGATAGAGATTTTGGAAAAAAATATTTACATATTAGTTTATACATTTACAGATTAAAAGAACGTACAATTTTTGCAAAAAATTACAAAATTTTGAATAATTTAGGGCTTACACAAGCGTCTTTCAAAGATCTTTCACATAATACTAATATTTCAAATGTTTTTTTTTTTTTTCTTTTCTAAGACACAGTTTCTTGGAATGTATTAAACTTTTATTTTAGATTTGTAACCACCCACTTTGGAGATACACCCACAACCTCCCACATGTACCAAAATTCACACTGCTCAAGTCAACTATAAAACACCTCAACTCTACAATTTCGAAATTTCATTAAGATCCCAAATACGATTCGCAAGTTACAGAACTTACAAAAATATAAAGTTCTTTAACCACTATGCAATATTTCATACATTTTACGCCTAACTAAATAAACTTGAAGATATTTTCGTTCATCATATTAGTACAAAAATTCCCATGCGCAAAGGGTTACAGTTTTAGTATAAATACAAGCTGTATGTTTACGGCGATATTTATATTAGTTTAGTGCACCGAACTGTCAACATTACAAATGGAATTTACAATTTAAAAAAAAAAATATTGAATAAAAGTAAGTGTATTTAATTACGAATTGATTATACGAATTAAAAATTTATTTGAATTTGCTTCAATCATCAAAATAATATTATTAATTAAATTAAGGGCCTGGCTCACTAAATGCGAACGAACATTTTCTTTCTTATTTTATATTGAAAACAACAAATAAATTTGAATTTTTGTTATTGTTTTCAATATAAAATAAAAAAGAAAATGTTCGTTCGCATTTTGTGAGCCAGGCCCTAAATATAATACATTTTGTAGAAATAATTTTCAATTAAAATTTTATTTAAACAAGTAATTGTATGTTTGAAAAAATTCAATTTCATACTCAATTTTAATGAAATAAAGTACTTTTGTGATTGAAATCTATCTATTGATTTAAAATTTTGTTTATATATATATGTTAGAGTGCTTCAAAAAAATAAAATAGCGAATTTTGACCGTCCCCCCCCCTTCTAGAATTGTTGTAGAAACACGTTGTGTAAAATATTATTCTGATAGGATAACGTTAACTGGTGCCGCAACGACGCTGAAGTTTTGAGGTGCATTTACAAACGGTAAATTTTTTCAGTTTTTGTAAAAATTTTGCATTAAATAATTACTTTTGCAATTTAAAAGAATCGAAATGTGTACATAATTGTCGTTCTAATAAGATATTAAAGGCAAAAATTGGTTAAAAAATATTAAAGTTATTAAAAAATCGCCAGGCCACGAACGTGTCTCAGGCCACTAGAACGAGAAATGTAGGAACAAAATTAACATATTTTGAGAAATATTAAAATAAAAGCTTATTTTTATTTAAAATATATCCATATTTACTTGTCTTCGTAAGACACCATTAACCTATTCGAAGGTTTGACTAACAAAATTTAATTTTTTAACGGCAGTTTCAAAACTCCAAATTTCAGAAGTTTTTGATCATCACATTGGGATTTATTGAGATCATAATAGGGAATAAAAATACGAAAAAAATATGACAACACCTTCTACAGTTTTCCGTACCTGCGATTTAAATTTTGCGATTTTCAAGAAAAACTAATTTTTTGGCCATATTTTGGCGAATGAGCCGAATTTTCTTACTGTTATGAACTTTAAGCAAAAACGATTCAGAATATAATAATCCATGTATTTCTAAATATAGTCTGGAAGTTTTACTAAAATCGGAAAACGTAAATCGAGAAGGTCAAGTGTAAATTTTTTCCATATTTGGAATTTCTCATGGAAATATAGCAAAATGTTATACATTTTTGGGCCGATTTTGATGAAACTTAAGAAAAATATGACACAAAGTCTAGTATTTACAATAACAGCACAAACGTTTAAATTAACTCTTAATAGCAATTAGGGTTAAAATTACCCTCAACTTTTAAAAGCATGAAAAACACATTTAATATGAATGGTGCTAACTTTAATGTTTTTTAATTTAATAAATCAAAAGTACACTAAAGATTTTAAATCAATTTTAATATTCAAAATCCTCAATAAAATATTAATTACGTTATTATATCAAAAATCAGGAATGAATACAATACTTTGCCGTTTAAAAAATGTGTGGTCAAAATTGAACAAAATTGTAAACGTTTTTCAAAATGACTTAGTAATACTATTTTCTAATACACAATACAATATTTTAAATTTTGTTTCCTATAAAAATCAAATTTTGATCAGCAATATTGACATTTTTTTTATTGTTTTAGAAGTTTGGAGTCATTTTAATTAATAATATCATTTTGATGATTGAAGCAAATTCAAATAAATTTCTAATTCGTATAATCAATTTCGTAATTAAATACGCTTACTATTTTTCAATATTTTTTTTTTTTTTAATTTGTAAATTCCATTTATAATGTTGACAGTTCGGTGCACTAAACCAATATAAATATCGCCGTATACATACGGCTTGTATTTATACTAAAACTGTAAACAAAATTAGGTTGTTGTTGAATAAAATTAATTTTTTCTTGGGCATGCGCAGTAATGACTAAAATTCTACTATTTAAATAGAACGCAAGTGTGTGTAACTGTTTGTAGACATTTTACGTGTGTGCATCCCTTAGCGCATGGGAATTTTTCTACTAATATGATGAACGAAAATATCTTCAAGTTTATTTAGTTAGGCGTAAAATATATTAGATATTGCATAGTGGTTAAAGAACATTTTATTTTTGTAAGTTCTGTAACTTGCGAATCGTACTAGGGATCTTAATGAAATTTCGAAATTGTAGAGTTGAGGTGTTTTAGAGTTGAGGTGTTTTAGAGTTGACTTGAGCAGTGAGAATTTTGCTACATCTGGAAGGTTGTGGTTGGATCTCCAAAGAGGATGGTTACATATCTAAAATAAAAGTTTAATACATTCTAAGAAACTGTGTCTTAGAAAATAAAGAAAACTTTTGAAATATTAGTAGTATGTGAAAGATCTTTGAAAGGCGCTTGTGTAAGAACAAAAATATTCAAAATTTTTTAATTTTTTGCAAAAATTGAAGGTTTTTTTAATCTATCTATATATGTATCGAATAGAATCTAAAGCATTTTTTTCAAAAATCTCTATCCGTCATAATCAAAATCAAAATTATGAATTGATTATGAAAATTTCATAAATTTTTTAAAAAAATTAACTTTTTTTTTAAATTTTACTCCTATATTTAAAAAGAAATTATAATATTTATAAAAACTGGCTTCAAAAATTACTTATAATAAATTTTTAAATTGTTGTAAATGTCCGGTAATTGTCGAATATATTAATTTTTTTTAAATGAACATTTTATGTTTATCAGTAAATTAAAAAAATTCTCAAAAATTTATTTGCTTTAGTAACATATAAGGAAATTAAAAATGTTGGAGGATTGTTGAAACTCAATTCAGATGGCTAGTATTTCTTTTGTGTTTTGATATGATAAAAATCAGTATCAGATATCGCAAGACCATAGAAAAAACCACAAACTTCCTAATCCTTTAATTCTTAAAGTTCTGATCAATTAAGTACTGAAAATGTAAAAACTTACAAGAGTTTTTTCAATAACTTAATATCTGTACTCACGATAAAGTCGAAAAACATGTTATCACATAAAATTGCATAACTCATTAATTTTTTAACTGGGAAAGCTACATTACTCTGCTATTTCTCCAAAGAAAAAGTGCGTTTTTTTTAAACTTAAACTAACTTTACTTATCCACTTTCCAAGCTATATACAAAAAGTATTAATAAAATAAACAAGTTAAAAATTAATTTAAATACAACATGCTTATAATTTTTTGAAGTTGAAACTATAGAGAAATACACATAGATCAGAAACTCTTCAGTCAAAGACCTAACCAGTCGTCAAAAACATAAGTGGTGAGCAGTGTTGCCAGGAGCTGGCAAAAAAAGAAGCTATATAGACTTCAAAAAAAGGCCAGAAAAAGCCAAACTGCTTTAAAAAAAAAACCAACAAAAAAAGCTAAAATATTACAAATTAAGAATTTAGGTTTATATTTATTTTTAAATAAAAAACTAGAAAATATGTTCATAAAATTCATAAAAGTAAATAAAATTATAAAGGTACACTTCAGCAGCAAACAAAAAATAACATTAATCATTAACAATAAATATATGCACATATATTTTTATACAGACAAAATTCAAATTTTGTTTTTTTAAATTTAAGTACTAAGTATTTACTATTTTAGTGTTTCGAAATAACTACGTAAAATATACATTAATATATTTTCAGCCTTTTAAAGATACATGTATAATTTATCATAATTGGAAGAATCAGAACTAGAATTTGCGTAAATATAAATAAAATATAATAAATAATATTTAAGTATATAATTTTTTAATGATAATTTAATATTCAATAACGCATTAAACATTTTTAACTTTACAATTTTCATTGTACTAAAAAGTGGTTCAACCTCTGCATTAAGTACTTAAAGGAAGTACTAAAAAGTTAAATACTGGATTAGCCTTGTCAGAAAATGGACATTGTTGGTTCTATATTTGTCCATTTGTAGTTTAAAATATTCTGCCCTGAGACATAATCTTCGTAATTTCATTAGCAGCTTAATTTTTCACATACATAATATCTTTTTTTGGTTTTACGAGTACTATTTTAAGTGTATTATCAACGGATAGAAAATCGATTTAGCGAAGAGTTTTCATATGATAATCTTTGTCGCAATTGCTCAATTAGTTTAATTTTCCGTATTATTTTTTCAGAATCTTCACTAATTAAACCGTTCTTTATTTTATCTCTCATTCTTCAAACTTGTATGAAAAATGTGGCGAAAACATTAAACAATTTTCAATTGGGGACGATAAAGGATCAACTTCTTTGCATTGTATTACAATTTGAAAACACAAACTATGGAAAAGAAATTTTAAATTAGAAAACAGATTTGTCCGATCCGCTGAATTGCTTACAAATGATTTATTTACTTTTTGTACTTTGTGCAATACTGGTTTCAAAAAAAGATAATACACCAAATTATAATCAGTATATTAATCACTTAAATTTTTGGCTTTGTAGCATTGTTGGTTTTAACTTGGAGCATACATCCACAATACGTTCAACGGCTATTTCAAATGACAGCCATCGAGTATCACAAGCCTTCAAGAGTTAGTGGGACTCTTGTCCATTATATAACGATGAAAATAAAATCAAGACAAAATTGTTATTAATTTTGTCTTGAAAGTGAATAGCTTTCAGATATAAAATACTCTATTTAATTTTGAAATATCAATTGCCAATATCAAGTGGCAATTGATATTTGTTCTTTTAATACTGCTTAATTCTAGAGTCTGTCGAAAAGCTAAATGAAAAACAGTAATGAATTAAAATGAAAATATCTCACAAATATAAATTTAGCATTTTTATTTACTCTTTAGCCTCGAAATTTTGGTTTTAGTTTCTAGCCTTTTTTAATTTCAAAAAAGGCTATTTTGAAATTAAAAAAAATCTAGAAAAAAGCCACGAAGCTAAAGAGTAAATAAAAAGGCTAAATTTAGCCTCAAAAGGGCTAAACTGGCAACACTGGTGGTGAGAATGCAATTGTACGAAAAACTATGTTAAAACAAAAACAACACTCATATGTGTAACTTTTTAGAGTAATTTTTTTGTTTGAGTGTTTTTCCAGTTTCCGCCCTGTGTATATTTTCTCTATGGTTGAAACTTTAAGAATAACGATATTTTGCTACATTTGCTAAAGAAATATAATCGCGAAATAGGACATTATTGGTCATAAATGTATAGTTTATATATTCAACAGAAATAAGTTTCACATAGACATGAATTACACACGACTTAATTTCATGCTGATCGGTCCATAAATGCTCATAGCTCTCATATAATCCCAATTCCGAAAATCACTCACGAAAAAAAATTATTGAAATTTTAAAAGAAAAATGTTTTTCCTCATTTACTCAGGACTGGCTTGACCGACTATACTTTCTTACTTGTTTTAGATTCGATTTTGATAAATCTTTAATTTTAGCTTGTTTTCCAAGGTTTTGTCAGTAAAAATATATTTTTTTAATTTATCAGTTTTTTATATCTAAACCCTACAATAAATATATATTTTAACATAATTTTTGGATTAGGATGTTACTAAACAATTTTGTCCAGCTAAATTTGAACGGTGAGCTGGAAACTTATCAAAATAATACAAACTGAACCTGTTACAAGACGATACTTATACAATTATTAAATAAATGGATTATACTTTAGTGTTAGAGAATTTCCAGAACAGCAGTTCTGGACAAAATTGTGTAGCTGTAAATTCAAACCATGTATGTTTCTATTTAACTGCACAGTGAATCGGGCATAAACTTTCCACACGTCAACCAAGAACAAATTTCGATCTAAAAGTAGTTTCGCAGGACGAGATACCATGGATACCCTTTATCGAAAAATTATAGAATCAGGTGAGCAAAGGTAGCAATGCTGAACCTTATTCTTGCCATTGACCGAAAATAGGTCTTGAAACTTAAGGAAAAGTGTCAGCACATTAGGAATGGGACAGTGAACATTAGACACGTGGGAGAAGTGGACAGAAAGTGCTTTACTGGCTCCTGGGGATGTTTATGGTTTCTTATGTGATAGGGTAAGTGGCGCAATTGTGATAATACTGAGACCCAACGCAATACATGTAGCCTTACCAAAATAGCAAAACTCAAACCGAGCTTCGAATTAAATTTATGTTTACTTCACTCAAATTCTCAAAGTAATGAATTCAATATCTTTAAAGTACTTACTAAGGAATAATGTTTAAAAATTAATACGTAATGGAATGACTAACAGGAAAAAATAAATCTATTCTCAAAGCACTATGTGTCCAAAAGCCAAAATTGCGGAAAAAAATTATTTCCAAGGGAGCTACTTAGCATCATAAAACTTTGTGTAGAGACCCATGTTGCTAAAATAAGCATTTTAAAAAAATTGGCAATAACCTCCCCTTCCCCCTTTTTTCTGATAACCCCCAATTTATATTCTCATACCACTTTCCACAAATACTATTTCAAAAAAGTTGCATTAACAAACAAACAACTTTTTCGCAACTTCACAAAAAACATGACTACTAATAAAAACACGAAATTTTACACATAATATAAACATTTAGTAAAATACTTTAAGTTTTTTTTTTTCCAGTACATACCTCCGGTATTGTAATCCATTTTGGTAAAGTCTTGTTTTTCCTTGATGCTATTTTTTTACTTTTTTCAGCTTGAATACTTTATTTAAAAAATGTAAACTTTCACAGCTGTTTATACAAGGTAGCGCAAAAATAAACTTCCGATGTTTTTTGGCTGTAATTAAAAAAAAAAAAAAAATGAAAAACTTTGATTCTTCTTGTGGATTATTTTTATTTGGTGTTTTAATTTTTTTTACATCAAGTCGAGAATATGATGTCATGCCACAGTTGATTGTCATTTGAGCCCTTTTTATGGCATTTTCCATCACTTTGGCCAAAACTTCCGGCGATAGGTCCTCACATTCTTGACGGATATTGTCTTTAAGAGCTGCAAGAGTCTGAGGCTTGTTGACATAAACCCGCGACTTCAAAAAGCCCCACAAAAAGAAGTCTGGAGCGGTCAACTCAGGCGATCTTGCTGGCCAGTGCAAATCGCCAAAACGGGAGATTAGGCGCCCGGGAAATGCATCCTTCAGCATATCGGTTGTGGCACGTGCAGTGTGTGCCGTTGCACCGTCCTGTTGGAACCACATGTTTTCCAATCCCAATTCATCAAGTTGCGGCAAAAAGAACTCGTTGATCATTGCTCTGTAGCGCTCACCATTCACAGTAACCGTTTGGCCCGCGACGTCTTCGAAGAAAAAAGGTCCGATGACTCCTCCAGCGAAAACAGCACACCATACAGTGACTTTGAGCGGGTGTAATGGCTCTTCGTGGGTTACACGCGGATTTTCAGTGCCCCAGAAGCGTAAATTTTGCTTATTTACGTAGCCGCTAAGATGGAAATGGGCCTCATCACTCATGATTTTTTTTGATGAAAAATCATCTTCCTCTTGTTGGTAATTAAGGATGGCTTGATCGTATGTTAGACGCGATTGGCGGTCAGCAGCTAACAGCTGATGCACCGTCTGGACTTTGTACGGAATCATCTTCAAATCTAGTACCAAAATTCGCTGTAAAGACCGTCGACTGATATCCATTTGCGTGGCACGTCGTCTGGTCGATGTCGACGGTGCTTCCATGACATCCTCGGCTACAGCAGCAATATTCTCTGCAGAACGGCTACTCCGGGGTCAGCCACGCCTGGCAGCATCTCGTGTTGTGCCAGTCTCTTCGAGGCGAGCGGCGGTTGGACGGCCAGTCAGCAATATTGCGCGTCCTGGAGCAGTGTGTTTACTACACAAATGTCAAAACAGAACTGACTTAGGGGCCAATCGCAAAATTTATAGCATTTTCTGATAGGAGGATTACTTTTGCGCCACTTTGTATATAAACTGAGTGGCCAATTGACATATATTTTCGGCATTTATGTCGTCGATGTGTTGAATTGAACCGTAAATTTTTTTTTTTAAAAAAGGGAAAGTTAAACAATTGAATTTTTGCCGCAAAAATTGGAAATGGGCACAAAGGAATGAATTAAATAGATTTGAGGCACTTCACTGCAATTATTTATATGATTGGCAAAACTATAATAGGTTAAAGTTACAATTCATATGATTGTAAGAATCATATATATGATTGTAGCATTATATCATAATATGTTGTTCTCAGGAGAACATAATAATTAGTACCTTATTATGTTCTCCTGAGATGGTTGCCACAAACATATACATAATCACTACAATAATATACATACGATTGCTACAATCATGTGAATGTTAAAAAAACTTGTAAAAATGTTGAAATAATTAGGGTGAATATGTACAACTATATTTTTTTTCTGCATGTGGAAACATTGTTTATACAATTCAAATCTTGGCAACAATTAAGCAAAAACGGAAAATGAATGAACATTTCATTAGCAATTCATAAGTGGAAATAATGAGAATAGAGATAAAAAAGGAATTGCCAACAAATGTGTAGCTTATTGTGCTTGAGTTTTCTAATATTGTATATTTGCCATGATGATGATGATGAAATTGTTCTTGTTGATACTAATAGTGTGAAATACAACGTAAAATAATTGTGAACACAGCTACAATAAAACCAATGTTAATGATACTCATTTCGAAAAAAAGACGTGGAAGAAAGTGGGATTATACAATACAAACAGTAGTTAAAACAGCAGCAGCAGTAAACTAGATTTTATATGAATATCTATACGTCTGTGTATTCTTCGCTGTGTGTGTTGTTAGCGCAAAGAAGGGGTTACAAATAAGCAATAAAATGTTTAGAATAACATCAACAACTACAACAAAATGTGGAAATACAATATTGTAGAAAAACAAAATTAACAAAATGATCTGAACGAAAAAAGAGAAACCAATGAACCCCAACGGCATTAAATACGAGGAGACGACAATAGATTGTTTTTGTATGCGAAGCTCCATAGAGAAAGGAGTCCAATGAACTAAAATTGCTTAAAAAGGATGCTGCTCAAGGCTGTTTATTTTTTGTTTGTTATTTTGTATTTTTTTTATTGTTCGAAACATGTTGAAAACAGAAAGATGCATGTACAATGTTGTTTGTTTTTCATTCGTTAACTGCCATTGATTTATAATAATTACAAAAACACCAACAACAGGAACTTTTTAGCGAATGTCTGCTGTGTGAGTATAGAACATGGAATGTGTAACAAAAACAATTACTTGTGTAACGCCATCTTGGCATACAGAACGCTCAACAATATTTTGGACATAAGAAAAGGATACATATATAAGTGGTGGAATTGTTAAGTTAACCAAGAGTATCGTGGTTATAAAAAATTAGTCAGAATTACACACTTTGAAAAGTGTTTACAAAAAACCTACTTTTTAAAAATCATATTTGTTGGTCATAAAACCGGTTTTTCTTAATTTTCGGTTCAACGTGTTCAATACAACTGGTTAATCGACATTGAAAGTAATTATTTTAGATGTTTCAAGAATAC
Organism: Calliphora vomitoria; assembly: GCA_942486065.2. NCBI lineage: Eukaryota > Metazoa > Arthropoda > Insecta > Diptera > Calliphoridae > Calliphora > Calliphora vomitoria. The sequence goes on along the minus strand of OW818029.2, from coordinate 49,134,368 downwards.
AATTTTATATATACAGACCTGTCACGCATTTTGTTCGGAATGGTTTCAATTCCATAGTTTTTATTCCAATCATTTTATTTCAAAAATATTCTGCACTTCTGATATTAATTTGACAGTATTTTTTATATTAAAACAAAAGTGAAGTTTTTGGTACAAAAATTAATTAAAAATTTGAGAAGCAGAAATAATTACAATGAAATATCAATTCCACTTTGAAAACTGAAAGTTGTTTCATTTCGAAAGAAATTTTCGTTTTACCTTTTCTTAAGAGGCGATATACGGAATTAATTCCAAGGGGGTGTAATTTCTCATCCCAAGGGGGTGTTCTTTCTCCCCCCAAGGCGATTTCCTTTCTCCACTTCAGTGGAATCTGGCCTTAAATTGTCTGCTTATGAAATTTGATTCCCAGAACTATAAGACCGTTGCCTACGCGGATGACGTTGCGGTTACAGTTTCAGGGATTCATCTGGGCACGATATCGCAAAGACTGGAAATGGCACTAGAAACATTGAATCGATGGAGTATCGATAGTGGTTTAAGTGTAAATTCCAGCAAAACTGAACTAGTACTGTTCACTCAACGGAATAAAATTCCTAACTTCAAGTTACCCCGACTTAAAGGAACCGAATTGTCACTCTCGGACAATGCAAGGTACCTGGGCATACTCGATAGGAAATTATCCTGGAAACTTAATACAGAGGCAAAAGCGGCTAAAGACATGACGGCTATGTATGTCTGCAAAAATGCCATAGGTACGAGATGAGGTATTAGACCCTGGAACATGAATTGGCTAGTTGATACGGTTACTAAACCTATATTATTCTATGGGGTCTCTGTCTGGTGGAGAGCATTGGATAGGGCCTCAAATCGTATACTCTTTGAGAGGGTATTGAGAAGCATGGCAATCCTGATAACAGGAGCATTGCGAACAACCGCGACGAAGTCGCTATTCACTCTACTCAACTGGATACCAGTAGATCTTATGGCCAGAAAACTGGCATTGAATACGGCCTTCAGGCTTAACGCCTGCAATGCATGGAATTACAGATCCTATGGACATGCTTGCATAATATGAAGTATACGCTATCTTCCTGATCATATTGATTACTGCACTCCCAAACCCTTCCTCCTGAGGAACTTCGGTTTCTCAATCCCATCCAATATGGAAACTGTCGATAGTCTCCCTGCTGATGAGATGAGGCTATCCATCTATACAGATGGGTCTAAAAAGGGGGACAGAATTGGCGGTGGTGAATACTGATATATACTGACAGTAAAGCCGCAATTAAGTCCCTGATAGGTGTTTATACAACAGCGAATATGGTCCAGGAATGCCGGGCATCCTTAAATGAGATGGCGAGACATTCGACAGTTGTACTCACATGGGTACGTGGACACAGGGACAATAAAGGCAATTGTACTGCCGATCACTTGGCAGGATTAGGAGCCTTTCTGTCGGAAGACGATATAGGCTCCCTCTGCGGAATTCCGCTGTCAACTTGCAAGAAATGTATACATGACATACATTACGAACTTGCCCAAACGAGGTGGGGTAATGAATCCACCTGTGCTATCACGAGGATGATATGGCCTGTGCTGGACTGAACACGCACGTCAGATCTACTTCGACTACAACGAATACGACTCAGCAATATGGTGGCGATAATCACCGGACATTGCACTTTCGGTCCCCATGCTGCAAGACTTGGGTTACCTTATAACGTGAAGTTGTCAGAATGTGGAAGACGAAGAAACTATTTTACACTTCTTTTGTAATTGTCCGGCACTTGGTGATCTACGGGCCAGACTTTTAGGTGAGAGATCCTTTGGTACCTTCTCCGGGCCATCAGTGAAGGAATTAAGGTGCATAGGAAAAGCAGGTGGTTGATAAGACCGGACTTGCAAATTGCACCTCATGGCGACCCGACAACTGTCCCATGATGGTCTGCGTTACTTGCCTCTTAACACCTTCTCCTTTTACTCCGTCAATTTCTTTAAATTTTCTTCTTTTGCTTAATAAATCTATAGAATACCTTTCATCTACTTCTAGTTCTTTCCTCTTCTTTCAGGTACCACAAAGGGAACGTTTATTGGACCCAAGTGAGCTGTACAAACGAAGGTTTTGGACGGCAGCCTGATAACCTAACCTAATTCCATTTTCGATCGGAATGACATTCTGCGATAGGCCTGATAGGAAACATAAATTATCCAAAAAGGTACACTTTATCGTGTTTAGGAATCAGGAATGATTAAGCAGTTCAGTGATTCCTTATAGTTTTGACCACAAAAGTGGGTGATATTACTTATAGTGCACTGTAACGTTTGGTAAAATCATCAGTACATTTTAAATGAATCATTAGTAAATTATGGCATAAAATTCTTGAATTATGCGGAATTTAAGAGTACTTTACTAAAACTCATGCATTTTTAAAAATGTTCAAAACTTTGAAGACGCTTTTTTTCAATATTGATGTTGTGGCTTATCGAGGACCTGATGTAGGTCCTTTAATTATTGTATTGCCTGATAATTTCTATCAAAAGAGCGTTTTATATCAACAGTTTACCCTTTAAAGCAGACTAAATGTTTGATAGAATTTGAATACTAATGAAATTTACCACATGTCAATAATTATTTCAAAATGTTCATCTCCTAGTAAAAAGTAGATAATGATACATAGACATTTATTGGGTGTACAACTTAAAAATGTTTAGCTATTATATTGGAGCATTTGTAAAATATAAATTTATTCATGGTATTGACCATTATTACCTATGAGCTTTTCCCATCTTTCTGTCAACACATATTTTCCGCGCCAAAAAAAACTGCTGGAGAATGAGGGTATACATAAGTTTGTCATTCCGTGTGTAACATTGAGAAATATTCATCTAAGACCCAACAAAGTATATATATTATTGATCCTTATGAAATGTTAAGTCGATTGAGCTATGTCCGTCTGTCTGTCCGTCTGTGTAAAACACGCTCACGTCCAAAATACACAAAAAAAAATTAGTAAACTCTCAAAAAAAAAAAAAATGTTTATTATAGGACTATAATAAACATTTTTGAAAATTAGCAAAATCGGTACAGTAGGACCAAAGTTATGAATCAAAGTGTGAGACTACCTACAAAAAAAATTGATAATTTTCTTATATTTTTTTTTTATTTCTGTAAATCTATTGCAGATAATACCATAAAATTTTACACCCGTTTTTTTAAAGATAAAAGGACTAACTCTATAGAAAATTAAAAGAATAGGTCCAAGATTTCTCTTAGCCCCCATACAAATTTCTTCCCGAAATATGGTGCTATAGTCTATAAATGCCTACAGAATTGTAGTATCTGTACAAAATTCAGAAAAAATAAGTTTCGTGTTAAAAGAAATCACAGGCCTCAATTTTTTGTGGATCGGCCCATATTTGACCATAGCCCCTATATAAAGACCACTTCCGAAAAACACATAAACCTGCATAAATATATAAAACATATCGATATCAAAATAAAATTATACACATATGAGTAATTTGTATCCAGTAATCATACTACTGTATTTTATGAATATCGGTACATATTTGACCATAACTCCCATATAAGATCCACTCCCGAAAATCAATAAAATCCTCATTAATTTCTTACAAATATAGTTATCAAGCTGAAATTCGAAACCAAAAATTACAATATATGCAAAAATCATTGTACAAAATGTTATGATGATCGGCCCATAATTGGTCATAGCCTCTATATACAGTATCGGTCATAACTAAAGAACCCCCTCCATGAATTTTTCCACATCATAATTTTTTTGATAAAAAAGGGTTCCTTGAGATGTATTTTGTATATATTTTATTAACTTATATTGTTAATATTCGTATAATGTTCGTTTAGTACAGGATAATTTCAGAAACAGTTGATTTAAAATGATAAAAAATAGAAAATACAAAACGGGATGGTTAAAACAAAAGCACCCCCTTATAAGATGTTTAAACATTTTACTATTTTTCTGCATATTTGCAATGTCAGTTAACGGAATTCACAACGGATGCATTTAAAAATTCCAGAAGATAAAAATAAAGGAAGGCGTAGTCTGTATAATTTAAGTTTTATACAGTTTATTGTGAAAAAACTATGGATAGCAAGAAACAAATACTCCAGTGAATTTAAAATTAAATTTATTGAAGACTGGAAGGCGGGCTTATCACGGGATGAATTGAGTAAAAAATATTCAATTAACAGATCAGTTATTTCCAGGCTGATTCCAAAGTTTTTGCAGAATGGTCGTATTTCACCGGGACATTCTGGAGGCCGCTCGCGTAAAACCACACGATAAAATGATTCCTTGATCAAATGAGCTATCCAAAAAGATCCTACAGCATAAGCTAGTCAAGTAAGAACAAGTTTAAGATTATACGTTAGCGAAAGAACAATCCGTAGCAGAGCAGTAGAAGTAGGATTATTCAGCCGCCGTCCAGCAAAAAAACCGTTTATATCAGCTAAGAACAAGAAAGCTAGACTGGAGTTTGCCAAAGCCCACCTTAACTGAAGTGTCCAAAAATGGAAGACAGTTAAAAGGTTCCGATGGAATAACGCGTGTACGCAGACGAAAAGTAGAAATACTGAATCCAAAGTATTTCAAAGGAACAATTAAACATGGAGGGGGTAATGTAATGGTCTGGGTTTGCTTTCTTGGTCAAGAAATTGGGCTAAATCATAAAGTTAATGGGATTATGTATCGGTTCATGTACCGTGATAAATGGAAAGATGTAATGTTGCCTTATGCCGGTGAAGAGATTCCACTTATAGGGAGGTTCCAATAGGATAACGATCCTAAGCACACCTCCAAAATTTGTAATACTTGGCTGCAGAGCAATAAGATTCAAGTTCTTCATTGGCCTGCTCAATCTCCTGATTTCAATCCTATTGCGAACTTGTGGGAGATTGTTAATATAAAAATAAATCGTTAAAATTGCCGAAATAAGGATCAGCAGTTTTCACGATTTATTTCAAGCCGTTATTATAGCCTGGGAAGGAATATCGCAAGACACCATAAAAAACTTAATATAATCTATGCCTAAGAGATGTGCTTGTGTCATCCAAACCAAAGGATTTGCAACAAAATATAAATTAAAAAAAGTTTTATATGATATCCATGAAGGGGTGCTTTAGTTTTGACCGGTTTATTTTCTAGCTTTAAATATTTTTTGATTTAAAGTTACCTGTTATAGAAAGATTAACTTTAAAAGTATTTGTTTATCAATAGTAAATATATTAACAATTGAAAATAATACATAATACAAATTTAAAACTTTATTTTTATAAAAAAAATATAGTATGAAAAAAATTCACTGATGGGGTGCTTTAGTTTCAAATACTTTGAAATCACGTTACAATATTATATGGCGATAGTCCCATAATAGGTCAGCTTCCATATATTAAACCAAAATAATACACAGATCAGTAGTTTGAATCCAAAAATCATACTACTGAATTTTGTGAATATCGGTCCATAATTGGCAACAGCTCCCATATAAGTTCCACTTGCGATAATAACTTTAATACTAACTTTGTCTTGTAAAGATGAAATTCAATTAAAATACATAGAAATCACATTAAAATATTTTATGAGGATAGCTTCCATATTCCAACCCCAAAATACATTAACGCATATAAAAATTGATATCGATCAAAAATTCAACAGAAATTAGTTACAAGTAGACAGAAATCATACTGCTAGATTTTTTGACTATGTATTCAAAATTATTCGCGAATATATATTAAAATTTTGTGATATAACTCATTTCCATATGCAAAATTTTGAATTTTGTCTAAATATATTTGTATACCCTTTTTTGTACTCTTTTTCTTCACTTGTGGTGAATACGGATAATGTTGATCCAATCGGGTAATGATAACCAATTATTAGATACATATATAAATTGTTAAATGTCATACGTTATAATAGGAATAAAAAAATAAATTTCAAAATGGTAAGAATCTGTAGTTAAAGTATCTTCTGCTTAAACTAGACTTTCTAACAATTGTTATATTATTTCATATATTTATTTAATAGTATTTCAATAACATTATCTTAAACCTCATAATCAGTGTTGCCAGTTTGGCCTTTTTGAGGCTTGGTATTAGCAATTGTTATTTGTTCTTTTAATACTGCACAATTCTTGAGTATATTGAAAAGCTAAATGAAAATCAGTAATGAATTAAAATGAAAATATCTCACAAATAAAAATTTAGCCTTTTTATTTTCTCCTTATCCTCGAAATTTTGGTTTTAGCTTCGTGGTTTCTTCTAGCCTTTTTTATTTAAAAAAAGGCTATTATCAAATTAAAAAAAGGCTAGAAAAAAGCCACGAAGCTAAAACCAAAATTTCGAGGCTAAAGAGTAAATAAAAAGGCTAAATTTTTATTTGTGAGATATTTTCATTTTAATTCATTACTGATTTTCATTTAGCTTTTCAATATACTCAAGAATTGTGCAGTATTAAAAGAACAAATAACAATTGCTAATACCAAGTGTTTCAAAATTAAATATAGTATTTTATATCTGAAAGCTATAAATTAACCCCATATGCATAAACAGTTTATAAATTTATCAAAGCTTTATAAAACAAATTTTGTATGGAAATTTTGTTGGATAAACCTTTGATAAATTTATAAACTGTTTATGCATATGGGGGTAAGTGTCTAGCAAATTCGCTTTCAAGACAAAATTGTTATTACACATTATATTCATCGTTATATAATGGACAAGAGCCCCACAAACTCTTGAGGGCTTGTGATACTCGATGGCTGTCATTTGAAATAGCCGTTAAACGTATTGTGAATCTGTGCTTCGAGTTAAAACCAGCAATGCTTCAAAGCCAAACATTTAAGTGATTAATATACTGATTATAATTTGGTGTATTATTTTTTTTTAAACCAGTAAGCAATACAGCGGATCCAACAAAGCTGTTTTCTGATTTAAAATGTCTTCTCCATAGTTTGTGTTTTCAAATTGTAATACAATGCAAAGAATTTGATACATTATCGTCCCCAATTGAAAATTGTTTAATGTTTTCGCCACATTTTTCATGCAAGTTTGAAGAATGAGAGATAAAATAAAGAACGGTTTAATTAGTGACGAATCTGAAAAAAATAATTAAACTAATTGAGCAATTAAACTAATTGAGCAATTGCGACAAAGATTTTCATATGAAAACTCTTCGCTAAATAGATTTTTTATCCGTTAATAATACACTTAAAATAGTACTCGTAAAACCAAAAAAATATATTATGTATGTGAAAAATAGTAAATGCTTAATACTTAAATTAAAAAAAACAAAATTTAAGATTTGTCTGTATAAAAATATATATGGGGAATTTAATGTCAAGTGAACCATCTTTTGAAATCGATGTCTTCCGATAGTTAGTTCTATTAGATAGTAATTCAGACACAATTTTTCAACAAGATCGGTCGAAAACTTTCTGAGTTAGAGGGGATCAGAATTTGACATTTTGGCCAAGCAGGTGTTTTTTCTCATCCATGTAACTTATTACCTATTGTTCTTAGTAAAATGTGTCCCAAATAGTTTACATAGCTATTTCTTCAATCTTTCGGAAAAAAACATTTCTTTTTACTTTTTTTGCAAAATCTAAAACTGTTGACATTTTTTTCAAAATGGGCCCTTTTTTATTTTTTGCTCAAGGGAAAGCTTAGGCCCATTCCTTTAAGAGGTTTTTGATCGCTTAGTGGGATTCGAGTGGAATATCTATCAAAATAAATATTTTGTAACTCAAGACATACAATTTTTGAATTTTTTTTGCAAAATCTAAATTTTTTTCCAAAATGGGCCCTTTTTAAAATTTTTTATTTTTTTTGCTCAAAAGAAAGCTTATTATTATATGTATACTATATAGTATATTTGTATATTTATTATTTATTATTAATGATTAATGTTATTTTTTGTTTGCTGCTGAAGTGTACCTTTATAATTTTATTTATTTTTATGAATTTTATGAACATATTTTAAAATTTTTTATTTAAAAATAAATATAAAACTAAATTTTTAATTTATAATATTTTAACTTTTTTTTTTTGACTTTTTTTTAAAGCAGTTTGGCTTTTTCTGGCCTTTTTTTGAAGTCAATATAGCTTCTTTTTTTGCCAGCTCCTGGCAACACTGCTCATAATAGGAGCGCACTTGTAATAACAAATATTGAATATGCATATTAAAGTATGTATGCAAATGTAACTTCTACAATTTTCATCATATTTAGGTGGAGAGTATTTAAGATTCGGCACGGCCGAATATAGTACTCTTACTTATTTTTTTTAATTTAAATTTTTTAAATTAATTGGAGCATTTTACGACAAAACATTTTTTTTTTTTTTGGTGAAAAAAAATATTCGGGTTAAAAATATTTCTCTATATTAAATAGCAATCAAGCCGGGTCTCTAGCGGATATACTGATATATGAATCTATATGAATATATTCTTTGTGGGGTCGCAAATGAAATATGTAGAAATTACAAACGGAATGACAAACTTATATACATATACCCAAAAATTGGAATTTTAAATAACCATGAAATTTTGTGAATATTTTTGGTATTCATTTTTTTACTATTACAAACTTAAAGGCAAGTTGTAATAATGGCTCTAACTATGTCAGAAAATGTGTATTTCAATACAAAAACAATATTTGAAAAGGATATTTTTGAACATTCAAATATAATTTTTTTTTTTTTTTAATATTGCTACTTTGACCCAAAACTCAAGACTTCAAATAAAATATGCGATTTCTAAACGTCATACGTTTGCTTGCAGATGACGGACAAAAATTTTATATATAATTATTTTAAATACATATCGTGTGTAAACGTGCTAAGTCCACATTTTATGATAATTAAGATTTTAATACAAATCGCTGTTTGTGAAAACAACGTTTACAATAGTTTCGTTATTCTAACTAAATTATTAAATATGTATATAATATCCCCAACCTTGTTTAAATGATTGCTTTATTTATTAAATTTCAATAAAACAAGTAAGAGAGCTATATTCGGCTGTGCCGAATCTTATACACCCTTCACAAAATTATACTTTAAAATAAAAATTTTAAATATTTTTAAGTAAACAAAATTAATTTTTTTAATATTGTTTTTCAAAATTTGAAAAATAATAATTTTTATTCAAAATTGTTTTCAAACATTTTTTTTTCGAAATAGTTTTTATTAATTTAAAAAAAAAAAATTAATTAAAAAAAAAAAAATTTTTTTAAATTTGCTAGTGAAAAAAAATGTTTTTTGGTAAAAAAAAAAGAAATCGGTTTAAAACATGTTTTACCCGATTTTGACCTATTGTAGGTCCAAATTACTATAGCGTTATATACATCGTTGCAATGGACTTTGAAATATTTATCATTATATATCCATATTGTCTATATTAATGACTTAGTAATCCAGATATAGATCAAAAATAGACCATAAATCTAGATTGGCCTGGTTTTTTCCTTATATCTCAGCCATTTGTGGGCCGATTTTCTCGATTTTAAATAGCAACAGAGCCGGAAGAATTCCCGATATATGTATAATTCAAGTTTGTAAGTTATTTGGGATCTTCAGAAAATTGATTTCAACAGACATTCAGACGGACAGACAGACAGACAGACTGACATGTCTTAATCGACTACGCTATCTATAAGAATCCAGAATATATATACTTTATAGGGTCGGAAAATTATATTGTGGAAATTATAAACGGAATGATAAACTTATATATACCCTTCTCACAAAGGTGAAGGGTAAATAATTTGTTTAAGAAAATATTTCATCATTTGTAAATTTATTATCATCTCGGCTTCTGCATTGCCTTTCAAGATCAACTTTAGTGACTACAGAGTTCAAAGAAAAATGCTATAAGAAAATGTGTCTACTATGTCTACTCAAAAAACAGAATAAATAACTGAATATGTGCTAAGTCTCAAAAATGAAAGACTTATAAGTCGCCAAAGCACTTCTTCATTATAAATCAAATTTCATTGACAAATTTCAAAAATATTTAAAACGTTTTTGTGAAAAGGTACTTAGAGCCTTTACACACTAACACGCATACCTAAATTGGAGCGGAAGGCGTTTTTTACTTGTCAAAAATTCTCATGCCCATACAATTTGTATGAAGCATACCGAAATAACGCGGCGGCAACGCTTTGCAATTGGAAAATCCCATTTTGACATCGCGTTTAATAGTGAAGTTAGTTGCAAAACACAATAAATGTAAACACATACATACAAAAGGAGAAACAAATATGAAAAAACTAAGTTTTTAAGCTTTAATACATAGAATAAAAGCATAGAACGGAAGGAGAGAGCAATAATCTGGAAAAAATTACTCTCTTTTCACACATACGGGTGATACAATAACAAAATACATGCAATGCATTCTCATTGAATTAGGTTTTTGACAACAGACATTGGTTTTTGGCTCTCAGTTACCTATCTAGTTGTCATCTATGCTTTAATATTTAGTTTTTTTTTTTTATAAAATTTTATTTTACAAATCACAAAACAAACATCAGAAACACCAATACTGCAATGTGCTTTATTGTTTAAATAATCCGGGTTGTTATATTTATTTTTTTGATAATCTTGGTTTTATTGTTTGACGTAGCATTGCCGCTCTTATTTAGGTATGACATTTCAGCGTTAAAGCTAAGCGGAAAAAAACGTTCCGCCTTACGCTTTTCTTTAGGTAGGGCTGTAAACTAGCGATATATATAAAATTTGTTGTTTAGCATGGAAAATGGATAAAGTATAAAATAAGGGTTCTAATGTCTACCATTTTCAAATAAGTTGACATGAAACCCTTTTGTTTATAATAAATTTAGTCAAATATCAGCAGATCTTAATTAAGAGCTATATTAAGCGATAAAACCCAACGATTTAGCCCTGCTGCCATAACACCAAATATATGATGCCAGAAATATATGATGCTGGAATCATCTTATTCCTTTATGGGTACAGAAAAATGTTTTCTTTAATTTCCAAACTCAATGTTAAATATATTTATCAATTATCAAAGACTGTCTCTCTAGGCCTTAACAATAAACCCACGCACATCTGAGAAACCAAATACAACCAAAACGGTTATTACAATCACTTTGGCGTCATCATCACAGTCCTGTATTTTGCAACTTAATTAATTCATTTTTGTAATTAAATGCAAAGAAAACGTAAGCAAGTATATTTTCATTACTGGCTTGTCGCCACTGCTGTTGCCTGTAAAGACAGTACGACTTTGTTTTTTGTTTACATTTTACATATTAACAACAACAACACAATAAAAACACAGTAAACTGCTTAGACATAAAGCAGCAGCAACAAATTTAATAAATTAAGCCCCATTTTAATATGTAAATATGTTTATGAGTACGAAAATTCCAATCTCTAATTTACACTTTAAACAAACCATATTTTTTTTTCTTTTCGTTTTAACATCAAAAAAAAGAAAAAAGTAATAATACAACCAAAAAAAGGAGGACAAAATAAAGAAGCACTAAAGAGAAAATATCTTTTGTATTCACAAAATTGAGGTTAACAAGAAAGATATGAAAAACTTGCAGAAAAACCCTCATATAAATTACTGTAGAAATGTGTCTGAAGTGTGCTTAATCTAATGTGGTAAATGTTGTCTATATGTATATGTATGAGAGCCTGTGTAAAGTGTAAAGGCTTTTGTGTGCTTATGAGCTGCTCTTTACTAACATTTTTGCTTCTTTTAATATCTCTAGTTTGAGGGAATTTTCTCTCTAACCTTTTCATATACACATGCTGTTTTTTTTTACTAAGCAGACCATTATGTTTAAAATTTAATTAGCATCCCACATGATGCTGGTATGCAGTTGGTTGTCTGTTATCAGGTAAATTCAAATAAATACTTTTTAATGCTATTGTCATGAAGAATTTGTATATGTATAAGTTACTTACTTGAGCTGCTTGTTTCTGACACAAATCTGAACTTTATATAAAGTTTATAATCAACAGATGACCTAATAAACTTATTAATTTCAAAGGCTGAGAATTAAATAGTTTTAAAACAATTTGTGTGTATTAAATGGAATGTGTAGGTTAACACCAGAGATCGTAAGCACCTGTTATTTATTTTTTCAAATGGTTATTAGTTTTCATTTATTACATAAAGAAACATTTCCATTTTTTCTATTATTTACGCCTTTGAGGATTAGTTTTTTTCTGAAACCGAAAAGGGCGTGAGTCGTATTAAAAAAAAATGATTATAGGCATTTTGAGGAAATGTTTTCTTATTTTTCGACATCGTTTGGCTTTTTCTTCTTTCATGTGGTCAATTTCTGACCTATGACTGCTACACGCAGAAAAAAAAATATAGTTGGGCATTGTTACTGTAACCATTTCAACATTTGTGCATGGTTACTGTAACCATTTCAAAATTTTTAACAATATTATAGTCACAGCAACTATATATATGATTGTGGTAACAGTAAACATATATATGTTTTTGACAACCATTTATATGATGAAGGATTTACCATATAATGTTGCTCTTATATCCTAATCTAAGAGGAACATAATATGGTAAATCCTTCATCATATAAATGGTTGTGACAAACATATATATGTTTACTGTAACCATATATATGGTTGAAATATTCATGTGAATCATAAATTAACCATATTATTGTTACCACAATTATATATATATAGTTACTGTGACTATAATATTGTTAAAAAATTTTGAAATGGTTACAGTAACCATGCACAAATGTTGAAATGGTTACAGTAACAATGCCCAACTATATTTTTTTCTGCGTGTATATTGATCTCGACTTATGTTTTTTGCTTCGTATGATACACAAGTATCGAACATATCATTCCTTGTTTTAAATAATAATATTTTGTTCTTTTATTGTAAGCATTAATGTTTTGATAAGATACTGCTGATATTTTATGGCGAATATTTTCAGCAAAGTGGGAGCAATAAAGCAATGAGCTATTTTCACAATATTTAGACTGACATATTAACCCCATTTTTCGAGGATTTTTTTTCCGACACAACTCCATACATACAGGCCTCCATAAGTACATTTTGCGAGTCATTCGGTAATTGTCATTTAAACGTTTTTTATAAACTTTTTTTATTCACTGACTTCACTATGAAATTTTAATTAAATTACTTTAATCCCGATTTTTTTTTTTCTATTTAACATTAATAAACTGATTCCTTCAAGAAAGATATGTTATTAAAAAGACAAAAAATGAATGAACTAAATGTTTTTAAATGCTTTTTTGATTTAGGAATTTGTTGTGCTTGTACTTAGGGCTTTTAGAATTTTGATAATAAATTTTAATTGTAGGAGTGTAAAATTTTGCAGGAACATGTATTTTGATCATCATAATCAATCAAAAAGTCGATTGTGATTTTTTGTAACTTACGGCTTTTTTGATTTCATATGACGATAAGGAAGACTTGAACATTAAAGGACAACAAAGAAATTTGTAAGGCAAATGACTATTTCAATGAGCACCGAGAACTTCTATCAGAAAAGCAGCTTGTAAAGCAAAATGCTCTGATTCTTTTGTGCGCAGAGCCAAAGATAATTTTGGGTTAAAGTCGTATAATGTACAGACGTTTAAGAAAGTTCCAGATCGCAATCCGTTAAAGAACATAAAAGCAAAATAGCGGGTGAAAAAATCAAGGTAAAAGTTTATAAAAAAAATACACCTGTTGTGTGATGGATGATGAAACTTATGTACTGGCAGACTTTTCACAACTTATGGGTATAGATTTTTATGTGGCTGAAATTTATTATTCAAGAATAATAGCTAACAAAATTGCGCAAGAATTTTCTTGTGTCGCAAGCCATTTGCAGTTGTGGAAAATAAAGCCAATTATTTATGATATCAGGCACCATAAACACAGAAGATATTAGGGAAGGCTTTTATCTTTCTTAAAGAAGCTTTTGTCTTTCTTAAAGCAGTACACTGTGCCTTCACATTTCTGGCCCGATTTGGCATCATACCACTATGGAAAAAAGAAGAAGACCGAAATGGTATCCCAGGACATGTCCGATTTTAAGCGTAAGTGGTTTCCGGAGAAAGACGTTAAATTTATAAATACCGAGTAATATGCCAATATTATAATATTTAATAAATTTGTACAATATTTGAATAAATTTACGTATTTTTGAGAACTTTTTTTTTTGAACGGCTTAAGTTTTATTTAACTTAATACAAGGATGCGGTTTTTGCTGGCTGACCCTTTATTTGTCCTAGATATATCAAAATCAAATATTTTAAATCACACATTTTTAAGTTTAATCAGACAGTTTTTGTAATTATTATTAAAAACTCACCTTTTTAATTTAAATTATCCCATTAGACTGGCATCTGGAAAAAAATAAAATAAATATATAATTTCTTCATGTAAAGGAATGCAATCATAAGATGGATTTTGATAATCCATATAAATATATAAATGTCTTTGTAAGTTTGTTTGTTTATTTGTTGGTTTGCTTGAGTATCACGCCTAAATGGCTAAATCGATTTTAGTGAAATTTGGAACGTATATAGATCCTTACTTGGAAGCGTTAATAGGCTATAACTTTTTTCAATACTTTTACCAGAAACAGATAAACAGGGGGAAAAACTGGTAAAATTGGTACCTTTAGTTCTTAAACAATAATTACTAAACGGCTGAACCGATTTTTACTACGACAGGGGTAGCGAAGCGCACCAGGTCAAGCTAGTATTAAGATATTGGACAGAGAACAAAAAGAAAATAAACGATATACTCTTGAAAGTTTAAGAATACAACAAAAAATACACAGTACAATGAATACAAAAGAGGACAAGGATAACACAAAACTTCAATATTCCGCTGCAATATTTAATTATTAAATCAGTTGAAGTACTGTGATACTAGTATTAAGTTTGATTTATAGTATATGTTGTGTTGTAATGATTATTTATTTATTAATTCTGTGTCGTGAAGTTAAATAATAAGTTAATTGACAAACAATGTAAGTTTTATATATGCGAAATTTATGTCACCAAATTTTATTATGATCGATCCATAATTATTCATACACATAAAAAACTAATTTATCTGAACGCAATATTTAGAAATAGTCAAACTGAATGCTACTAGGCGCATTTCCTACGCCCCTTTAAAGTTGCATTCAAATATCCAAAATCTGAACGCTTATTTTGTTGTTTACTACTCGACGTTCAGCTCGTAATAGACCAAGCAAAAGTTTTTCTGAACGCAACATATTAAAACCCAATCCTTTTTACTAGCGACCTGAACGTTTTGTTCAGATTTTTAGAATCAACCAAATAATTCTTCGCTGAACACACATTTATCATTACAGAATGCAAAATTCAGTAAAGTTCTTCATAGATACCGTAAAACGTACCGTTCAGTATAGTGGGATAGTAAAAAGAAACTAAACGCATAGTTCAGTATATCTGAACGAGACGTGGTAAAAATATTTTTAGAAAATTTTTTAAAACTTTTATATTATTGCAATTGCCGGTTACAGAAGTAACGGGATTCTAAAAAACAACAAGTGTTAAGTTTGACCGAATCTCATTTCTGTGTTAATTATTATAGTGAGTAGTTCATATTTTATATATTGACATCCATACATTAACATTGAGCTTTGTTAGATCAATTAAATTTATATTGCTGAAGTTAGAAGGTATGTTGTATATATATGCATATGCCTATGTAGTCAATATTTAATAATTGTTTTATATAGAAGCAGGAATCGTATATGAATTTCGTAAGAAGCCTTTTAAGAAGAGAAACCAGACAGTGTATATTTTAAAAAATTGTGTTACTGAAGGCAGTATAACTTTTTTGTCATCTGAGTACAGATACATATTAATAAATATAATCCTGGAAAACACCATCATTAACGAAAAAATGTTAACACCATCTGAATTTAAGGTAATTATCGATGGCATATACAGGGAATTTCCTCAGGAAGAGTAGGTTTCGGTGTGTTATTAGAAATAGTGGTTTATGTAAACATTTTTGTATGAATAATGCTTGTAGAATATATTGAATAAATTTTGTTAATATTAAAAAACATTTTAAGATCTTTTATTTAATATTCTGAAGGCAGCTGGTAAAATGATAAGCCTACGTTCAGTAATAAAGAAATTGAACGTATCGGATAAAAAACTAAACTCTCGTTTAGTATTGCGAAAATTAAATGAATATAGTTAAAACCTGAATGCCCGTTTACTTTTGCACAAGCTGAACTCTATATACTAAAAAGCTGAACGCACGTTCAACGAAAAGCTGCACGTTTTATTCGGTTTTCTACTACAGGAATTCAGGGTGCAAAAAACCTAATAAATATTCCGAAAAACTAAGCTATTGTTCAGTTTTTTACTATTTAATTTGTTTCTGTGTAGCTCACATATAAGACCCGCTTCCGAAAATCACTTTAACAAGCATAAATCTCTTAAAAATGTTGGCATACACATAAAATTCAAAATAAATAACGTTCATATATACATAAATCAGACGATCTTATTTTATGGTGATAAAGCCCACTTCCGAAAATCTCTCACGAATAAAAATTATTGAAACTTTAAAAGAAAAATGTTTTTGCTTATTTACTTAGTGTAAGGTCGGTCAAGCCCGACCATACTCTCTTACTATTTTTTCCGTGCCTATGTGCTAAATTTTTTCGAAATATCTTTAAAATTTCGCACAAAGTTTACATGATCAGTCAGCCAGACGGAAGGACTGATGGACATCGTTAAATCGACTCAAAATGTGATTCCGACTCGATCGTTATACTTTAAGCTGGCTGTTGGACTAATAGTAATCAGTACAATGATGGTGTAGGTTATAATGAGCATCAAAAGAAATGAAAAACTATTAACTCCACATTTTGTGGGTTCATAATTCACTCGGAAACATATGTATGTGTTTGATCAATACAAAAAAAAATCCATCTAATAAAATTACCAGTAAGTCCCCTTTTGTAAACATCTTTTCCAGGAACTATGATTTGTATGAAGAATTTTGTAATAATTAATTTTCATCAAAATTACATATTTTTGGACTTTTTTTAGTGTAATCGAAAGGAAAAATACAGCATATTATAAAAACAAATTTAATACTAATTCTTCCTATTTATATAAGTAATATGTTTTAAATGCTTAATGTTATCCCACATTAATTGTCAATATTTTCAATTATTTAGAAAAAAGCAGCTCATGAAACCATAATACGCACATACCAAAATGCACCAATTACAACCACCGCACAATTACTACATAAAATAATGTGTCATTTATGTGCTTTACTTATTCACATAACACGACACAAATATTTCAAAATTCTATTTCATTTAAATAAATAATTGTAACAAAACTATTATATACATTTGTTTAAAATCTTTATTATTGTTTTATTTAGTTATTTTAGACAACGAAAGTACAAATTACACAAAGCAACACTAAACTACATATATGTGATCAAAATTCTTATTAAGCCTTTTTGAATCTACGAAGTTTTGATGTTTATTAAATATTTCATTTTCAAAAATATTTGTAGCCTTGTGTTTATAATTTGTATTTTTTTTTTCACTAAGTGAAGTTTAAATGTAACATATCTGCAACAGAAACATGTTATCTTATTTATACATGTGTTAGCATGTGTTAATTTTACCACATTTAATAATAAAATAAATTTTACACATAAATTTAAAATTTCCAATGAAAAATTATGAATGTTTCTATAGGTGCTACATGAGTTGATGTTAATACATGGTGTTTTTCGTACAGATACAAAATGTAAAATTGTTCATGTATATTTATATTCATACTTAACAAACTAGAATACAAATAATATAGATTTTAGTATGTCGTTATAATTGGTCGATTCACAAGGTCTCCTACCATGTCATATTGTCATAATGATATTGTTACGAATGTGCAATAGCGATTTGAATTTAACAGTCTAAAACGACTAGCTGCCAACTGGAAAGGTGAGGGAGAGTATTTGGTGTGGGCCCGTGAGGAAGAGGAGGATTGTATAGACAATGGTTTGTTGGTGTTGGAATCAGCTGATGTGAAAAGTGGCCGTGTAACGATGGGGATTCTCGTTGAACAGTGCAACGACGAAATGGTTCCTGTTGGAGTGCTTGGTCTTTCCCGAGGTGAAAAAGTCATCAGGTCGGGTTCCAGGTTGGATGAATGTGCTTCAGCAGAGGCAGTGAAAAATTGTGAGAAGGATGCTGCCAATGAATTCTCCAAAGAAATGCAGGAGTTCGTTCGGAGACGAGTTAAAATGACCAGCGACCGGGTGAATGCCAGTTGTAGCCCACAACGTGGTAAAGGTTTGTCTTCCAAACTACAGAGTTACTGTAAGGGACTACATAGGTTGGCTAAGAAGTTGGATGACATGGTCTATAGAATACGGAAATGTGGAAGACCGATAGCGAGAATTAAGGTTGAACATCTGAAGCGACTAACTGACCACTGGAATGGTAAATCTGTACCTATTCGGGACGAACAGGCTTAAGTGGAGGAAAGTGTTACGAATGTGCAAAAGCGATTTGAATTCAACGGTCTGTAAAGACTGCCTGCAACATTCATCATGTTTATGAAGACGTTCATTAGTGGAGGCTTCTACTTATCAACAGTGTTGATGACATGCGGTTACTAGCATTGTTTGTAAGTATGGCAACACTAAATGTATATGCAGGTAACGTTGACATCGAAAGCTCTAGAAATCGAACATACTAGTTGACCGGTAAGAACAATCTCGACTACTTGGATGAAGATGGCAGTGCGTATAAATAGTGAATGCGGTGGCAGTAGTGAGGGAAGTTGATCATAGGCGCTGTTAGAGTTAACATCAACTGTCTTGTACGTGTACACTTGTACATTATAAAGTATGTGTGTGTATTTCTGCGAATTGATATACATGTATTAAGACACTGAATGACTACTTAATTCTGTTGTTGTTGTAAATTCTAAATAAATAAAGAGTCGTTACAATTTTAAACTACTAAAACTGCTTTTATTTACAATCAAAAGTATCCGGTTAATTTAAAGGAAATAAACCCCGTTTCTAAAAGGTAAAAACGTAACAATATAATATTTCACGACTCGCCGGCTCGACTTAAATGACACTTAGACTTTCGGCGCAGGTCTCTGCTGGTTGGTTACGATATAGTATTATTTTAGGACATTTTTTGTTTAAAGGGCAATAACAACATTTGCAAACCATTGTGAAATATTACAACAAAATGACAATATGACATGATAGGAGACCTTGTGAATCGACCAAATATTTATTGAAGATCGTACGAATATTTTAATTTAGGATATATTTACAAACAGTACTGATCAAATTCATTTAAAATGCTTTAAATTTAACAAAAATGTGAAGCAAATATCTTCACATAATTGCAGTCTTTATTCACCATGAAGTAGAATTGAGTCGACCTGTTCAAAACCAAAAAACATAAACTATGAACTTATACACCAACATTCTAGTTAAGGGAAACATTGTACTCACAAGTATGTAAGTACGTAAGGAACTTTAGAAACTTCAATAATAAATCCATTACAGCAAAACGTTCAACCGAAATGTTATAGCAATTATTAAAAAAACTCAGCTACTTTTTATGTGTACAATTGTAAAAACTAGAATTAGTATTCTAAGAATAGTAACACATATTAGTTAATGTATTTGAATCGTGCCGTTGATAAAATGTATTCAATAAATTCGCAGAGATAACTAAACAGAATTGTAGATTATGTACCGAATTTGTAGCATGAAAATAGGATATTTCAATCATAATTCTTTTTTCTCAAATGACTTTCTTTTGCTAAAACCGAAAAAATCTGTGAATATACCCAACAAAATAATGATTTATAGTGGAAAAATGTAAAATCCACATTCACTGAAACAGTAAAATTAGGCTACGATAAAAAACTAATAAGCCCTGGATATCCGACAATACATGGCAAACAATAGACTACAGGAAGCAAGCTAAAACCAAATTAAATTATGCTCAATCTATCCTCAATCTAAGTAAAATGACCAACGTAAGTATCAAGAGGAAAATCGGAAAGAAGTGCAAGAAAAGGTAAGCGGAAGTGGGCTGATAATTAAGCCAGAGATGCCCGAAAAGACAGTGAAACTGGTCAATCTAAAAACCTATACCGTATTATGAAGGAGATTTCAGGACTTAGCCATCACAATACAACACCTCTGAGGTATTCCTATGACAAAGATCAACAGCTAGAGCTGTGGGATAATTATTATTCGCAACTGTTGCTGGTCAATCCAATAATATATAAAATAGTATGTGATTGCGAACCAATGCATCACATAAATACCGTAAACAACGATATAAACTGCACAACAACGTCATCCGGAGCAATAACAGCTGCAGTTTAGCATCTGAAGCTTGGTACATCTGCAGGCCCTGATGGAATACCACCAGAGATTCTGAAAGCTGACATCATCCTAACAACAACGTTACTAAAATCCTCCATGTCGTTTTTCTGGTTAAATAAGAAAATTCCAGACTATAAAAGAAGGCAAAAGAGCTCCAACTGGAGGGGTAAAACTCTCTTAAGCATGGCAAAACAAAATCATAGCTCACATCCTGCACAATCGTATTTGCAGTATCATGGAACCACAGCTAAGACGAGAACAAGCTTTCGGCCAAACATGTCATGTATAGATCATATCAATAGCTTGAGGGTAATTGTTGAACAGTCGGTCGAATGGCACTCACCCCCTTGCTTAAAGTTCGAAGACTTCACACATTACAACATAATGCGATCTGGGAAGCTGAAAGACGCAAAAGAGTTTCCGAGAAGATAATTAAGCTAACTAAAAAGCTCTACAACAGCGCCTATTGTTCTATATTTTATGAGGGCTCATTAAGCAAACCCATCAAAGTAAACGCCGGAATTCGTTAAGTCTGTCTCCAATATTGTTTTGCACTGTAATTTACGTAGTTGTGAACCACTCTATGGATATGTAGCACGGTATTTCATGGGGCCTTCACGATAGGTTAAATGATATCGACATAACTATGACGTCTGTCTTCTATTCCTTCTAAGGACTGAGATCGAAAAATTGTTAACATACATATATGTTAATAAAAATGAAACCACAAAACTTACAGTTTTTAATCTTTTTTTCTTTGATTGAAATTATTGTTATAATTTACAAAAAAAAAAAAATATTTTTATAGTTCTAATCACTAATGATGAAATTTTTAACCTTTTTCGGAAACCCTTCCATTTACATTTTTACAGTGCTTTCTGTCAATTTGCTCGAACAGGTAGTCCATCTCCGTTTAAAATCTACACACTTTTGGACACCTTTTTTGTGCTCTTCAATTCTTTTTTAACAAAAGCCCAATATCTCTCCACTGGCCTTAGCTCCAGGCAGTTTGGAGGATTTGCCTCTCGTCGTACAAATACCACATTATGGTTCTTGTACCGCTCAAGAGCTTGTTTACCATAGTGACAAGATGCCAAGTCAAGCCAAAAATAAGTGAACACATTATGAAGTCTTATGAATGAAAGCAGCAGTTTTTGTAAACACTCCTTGGTGTAAATTTCGGTATTTATAGAGCCCCTTGTAACAAATGTTTGGCTTCTTTTGCCGCAACTGCATATTGCTTGCCATACCAAGAATTTTTTGGGAAATTTTGTTTGCTTTTGGGTCCTTAACTTTTCTTGAACATTCCCTCGAGCATCTGCAACATAAAAAAATTTACCCAGAAGCTGCAAAAAATTTTCCATACGCATATTTCGTCATCCATTATGCAGCAGGTATATTTTTTGAAATTTTTAACCTTTTTCGATAACCCTTCCATTATGGTTTTTATAGTACTTTATGTCACTTTGTTCGAACAGGTTATCCATCACCGTTTAAAATCTACCACACTTTTTTGTGCTCTTCAATTCCCTTTTAACAAGAGCCCAATATCTCTCCACTGGGCTCAGCTCCAGGCAGTTTGGAGGAATTGACACTCTTGGTACAAATACCACATTATTGGTCTTGTACCACTCAAGACCTTTCTTACCATAGTGATATATGCCAAATCAGGCCCAAAATATGTTGACACATTAAGAAGTCTTATGAATGGAAACATCATTTTTTGTAAACATTCCTTGATGTAAATTTCGGTATTTATAGAGCCCTTTGTAACAAATGTTGGTTTTTTTGCCGCAACTGCATATTGCTCGCCATACAAAGAACTTTTTGGGAAATTTTGACTGCTTTTGGGTCCTAAACTTTCTTCAACATTCCCTCGAGCATCTGCAACATAAAAAAATTGACCCAGAAGCTGCGAAAAATTTTCCATATGCACATTTCGTCATCCATTATGCAGCAGGTATATTTTTTGTATAAAATTTGACTTCAACTTCCGTGCTCTGTCTAAATTTTTAGCTGAATTCCTATCAGGAACTTTTTGAGCCTTGTATGTTTTTGAACCTTCATTAGCTTTAACTTTTCGTACAAAATAGTCCGAGTACTGACCTAATCGGGCTTCTTTCCTACCGAATGTGTTGTGAGCTCTTTTGAAAATGTTTTCTTTTTTTTTGGCTTTAGAAACATCATGTGGACCATCATGAAAAACGTGTGTTAAGAATGTTACGATCTCAGTCCTTATTTCTAGCATAAAATCCAAGATCCAAGCTTTTGCTACACCAGCAGCTAAATATGGCTTACAAATTAATATCAACAAAACCAAATCAATGCGCATAAATCATGCAACATCCAGTATTCGGGTTAACGCAATGATATATGTATATTAGGGTGACAGCCGATTTTGTTTTTTTAAGATTTCAAAGAGTGCCGGGTGGAATATTGTGACACTAGGTCTAAAAGATAAGTACTGAAAATTTGAGCCAAATCGGATAACGATTTCGGGACGCGCATCGAGGTCAAAGGTCAGATATATGTAAAATTTTACTATTTATATGAAATAAATTTGTAAAACTCCTTAACTTTCTGCATTATTTTACAGAAATATGTAGATTTATTTATATTTGTGAAGATTACAGTCAAAAAAGTATTTTTCAGATTAAACCTATATCTCCTTTGGGTCAAATTGACCCACAAACTGTATTATCGTTAAAATTAGGAAAAAATGCAAATTTTTCAGTTTTTGTAAAAATTTTGCTACTAAATAATTATTTTTGCAATCGAATGAATAAGAATCGAAATGTGTACGTAATTGTCGTTCTAATGAGATATAAAATATAAAAATTGGTTAAAAAATTTTAAAGTTATTAAAAATTCCCCAGACCATTAACGTGTCTCAGGCCACTTGAACAAGAAATCTAGGAACAAAATTAACATATTTTAAGAAATATTAAAATAAAAGCTAATTTTTACTTAAAATATATCCGTATTTACATTCGTATGAGTTTTTGTCTTTGCAGAATACCGTTAAACTATTCGCAGGGATGGCCAAAAAAATTAATTTTTTTTAACGGCAGTTTCAAATCTCCATTTTCAAATTTTTAAAAATTTTCTTAAACAAATTTCAGAATTTTTTGGTCATCACATGGGGATTTATTAAGATCATAATAGAGAATAAAAATATGAAAAAATTATGTCAATACCTCTTACAGTTTTTCCGTACCTACGATTTAAATTTTGTGATTTTCGGGAAAAAATGTTTTTTTGGCCATATTTTGGCGAATGAGAGCAGTTTCCTTACTGTAACGAATTTTAAGTAAAACCTATACAGAATCTTATAGTTCAGATCATTTTTAATATACTCTGAAAGTTTTACTGAAATCGGACAACTTTAACCCTTAAATGGTGAAGGTCAAAGGTCAAATTTTGCAATATTTGGAATTTCTAAATTAAAGATAAAATTTTAAAATTTTTTAACCAATTTTTATCTTTTATATCTCATTAGAACGACAATTACGTACACATTTCGATTCTTATTCATTCGATTGCAAAAATAATTATTTAGTAGCAAAATTTTTACAAAAACTGAAAAATTTGCATTTTTTCCGAATTTTAACGATAATACAGTTTGTGGGTCAATTTGACCCAAAGGAGATATAGGTTTAATCTGAAAAATACTTTTTTGACTGTAATCTTCACAAATATAAATAAATCTACATATTTCTGTAACATAATGCAGAAAGTTAAGGAGTTTTACAAATTTATTTCATATAGAAAATTTTACATATATCTGACCTTTGACCTCGATGCGCGTCCCGAAATCGTTATCCGATTTGGCTCAAATTTTCAGTACTTATTTTTTAGACCTAGTGTCACAATATTCCACCCGGCACTCTTTAAAAATCGAACTCAAATTTTTTTCCATACAACTGATTGTCACTCTAATGTATATTCAAAACCCTCCATCTTAAAAAACACAACTTTTCAGGAGAGCCAAAAAACTGTTTTTTTTTCGCGTATTACTTGAGTTACTAAAATTCGGTATTCTACAATATTTTTTTAAATCAACTACTGAATCTCACATATAATTGGTTTTTAAAATTTTGCATTATTGGGGACTTTATGAAAGATAGAGGGTTTTTCTTCTCTAAATATTGGATGTGTATGTATGAAAATGAAAAGATAGAGGATTTTGCATTTTAATAAAATTAAATTATTTTGATTTCATTTATGCCATCTGTCAGTTTTTAACGTGATTTATTTAAGATAACAGCTAATAATATAACATAAGATAAACAAATAAACAATATAAAACAGAAAGTTATAGAAAAACATTTTTTTTTTGGCTTTTTACATTTTTTTTTTTTTTTTTTTTGGAGTTTGATTGGTGTAAATTATCGTAAAATAATAGATGACTCTTTAAAAGTAGACACTTTTAAAAGCAAACTCCAACTTTAGTCATTTATTTTTATGCCATGGACATTATATTTTCCAAAAACAAAAAGGTAAAATATTTTCATTGTAATTCAATTCAGAATCGGCATTCGCTATTTTGATAAATGATTGAAAAATGTAAAATTCATGTTCAGTAAAAAAAAATGAATTGCAAGAAGAAATTATTCCAAAAAAATATTTGAAAATTAATTATTTCAAAAGATAGAGGGTTTTCAGTTAAGGGCTTGTAAATTCAAAAGGTGGCGGACTTATTGAATCACCCTGTTTGAAAACTTTCCATTTTAATATTTTCCCAAATAAGTATTAGTTTTATTAATACATATTTATTCATACTTCCAAAAAATATAACCGTTATAAATATACCCGTTATATATTTACATGCATAAATGTGCATATGTATGAGAATGTAAATTTATGTATGTGTAAATGGAAGTAATTTGTACACAAATTTCAGAATCTGTGTTGAATAAGTGAATGTATTTATCTAAAATATATTTTTGTGGGCAGGGAAGTGGAAAATGTCATTTAATGTAGATGTAATTTATGGTATAATATAAATTTTAATTAGCCACCAATGGGTATAGAAATAACTGTATGTTTATATTTTGTTAAAATAATCTAAGTATTCATAAATTTATGAACTTTTTGCTTTTACTTTAGGCTGTGTGTAGAGTAGTAACTTTTTCATAATTATTTTATGTAAATAAATAAAAACTGTTAGTTATTCATATTCAATATATTGAAACAGTTTATTTTGAAAGGAGCTTAATTAATATTGTATATTTCTATATACTTAAATTTGGATAAAAAGAGTATTTGTTTTTAATGCCAAATAGCCAAATTATTTATTTAGTCGAATAAAGGTTTAACTGTGGAATGAATATGTAATTTGTAAAGTAACTTAACGATATCATGCATTTCTAAACGCAACAGTATAAACTTTGACAGTATTATATATTCCAATATGTATTATGAAAGTTATCTATGCCCATGATTTTCTAACAATTTTCAATATCATCTAAGAAGCAAATGCATTTTGAACATTTAAAAAATCCAATTAAAAATACTTTTTATATTTCACGTTTGAAAATGTAAAAACTTTCTGAATAAGATCAAATTAAACATCTTTTTAAAGGAAATTTAAAAAACTTGAACAAAATTTCCTCGATATTTGTTAATGTGGATAAAGCAATTAAAATTTTAACGGCTGTACCTACTGTTAAGAGTAAGGGTGGTGACCTAAATATTTGAAATTGGTCGATTATGAGAAAATTTATTTGTAGGATACAAATTTGTTAAAAATATTACTTTTACGTTTTTACCTTTTAAAAATGGTTATTTACATTCTTTTAATTGCAATTAAAAGCAGCTTATTAGCTTAAAATTGTAACAACAGTTTAAATAGTCGCTACGTATTTTTATGCAAATAAACGCTTCACAGGAATACACACATAATTTACATGTATACTTTAAAATGTACAAGGATATGCAGTTGATGTTTATTCTAACAGCGCCGATGATAAACTAAAACTGAGTGCAACCGCTGCAACTATTTATACGGAACTGATGGAAGATGACACTGTGATCTTCCATCAGTTTCATAAATTACATTAATGAACAAAACTAGAACATTCTATTTCTAGAGCTTTTAGCAGCTTCAATGTTAATATTAGTAGCTTTAACATTTAATGTTGCCATACTAACAAACAATGTTAATAATTGCGTGTTATCAACATTGTTGATAAGTAGAAGTTTCTACTGATAGAAATGTTTATAAACATGATGAATATTGCAAGCAGACGTTACAGACCGCTAAATTCAAGTTGATACTGCAATTTCGTAACAGTATAAAATTTCGTATTGTTTCATTTGGTCGCTATTTCAATTGATGGTAATTCTATATTTCTACAAAAATTGTATCCTTTTATAACTGTTTTAAACATTTTCAAATACCCATCTCGAGCCTACAAAATTCAAAAAAAAAAATTTCCATACGTACGTTTCGTCATCCATTATGCAGCAGATATATTTTTTGAATAAAATTTGACTTCAATTTCCGTGCTCTGTCTTTGGCCTCTAAATTTTTAGCTGAATTCCTGTCAGGAACTTTTTGCGCCTTGTATGTTTTTGAACCTTCATTAGCCTTAACTTTTCGTACAAAATAGTCCGAGTACTGACCTAATCGGGCTTCTTTCCTACCGGATGTGTTGGGAGCTCTTTTGAAAATGCTTTTTTTGGCTTTAGAAACATCATGTGGACCATTCCTTCTACCTGGACCAGGTTGTATATCAACGGACAAGTTCTCCCGGTACTGTTTAATAACATTGGAAAAAGTTTGATAGCAGACCTTTGATTGTTTTGCCAACTTTTTGTAGGACCAACTTGGTCCTACAAAAAGTTGGTTTTGTTGAAAATATTTAATAATTTTAGTACGCACTTTTTTCTGGTCACTCATTTGAATCAGATTAACAAATAAACGTAACTGACATTTAACATAATAACTGACATGCTTTACAAAGGTAACTTGATAAAAAAAAAAATCAAATAATACTTGGGTTAAAAGTTTTAATGAAAAACATGTGTTAAGAATTTTACGATCTCAGTCCTTATATGTTATTAAAATTCACCAAATGTTAATAAGATATCAAACGGTAAATAACGGCAGAATTAAAAAATGTTTAAACATATTTTCCCCGTTTTATGAATTTTAATATTTAAGTGCAGACAATGGCAAGAATTACAAATCCATTGCTTAAAAGTCCTTTTGATTTATATAAGTTCCATATTTTATGACGATACCTAAATCCGTTAGAATTTTTCGCATTCAAAATTGTTCTACACGTAAAATCATTAAATCACATAAAATTTCAGGTTTTTATGTTCAAAGTTATTTTTTTCTTGAGCTTAGATATTTTAAAGTTTTATCTAAATATAAAATTTCTTGGATAAGAACTGAACATTTGGTGATTTTTTAAAAATATTGTAGACTCGATGTGAGCAACTTTGGCACAAATCAACTTAAAAATACCTGAGCACTGATAGTGTCAAATTTAATTAGGATATCTCCAATCTTTCACGAGCTACCGATTTGTGTTCATAATTTTAGCTTTCTAAACCGCTATGCAATGGTATTTATTAAATCACTTACATATTAGGGTGCTATAAGTCGATTGTTCGTACAATCGACTCTTTGCTATAAAAAGTCGAAAGTAAATTAGTTTAATATTTTATAAATATAAACCGTTAATCGGTTAACCGATTAATTTTGCTCAGTTAACTGTTCGAATAATTTAAAATTGCCGATTTTCAAATAACAAATAAACCGATTAATTTATGTCGATTAACCGATTAACCGAAATTTATTTATTTTTTTGCACCTTATATAGAAACTCATGAACACTAATTAACTGCTAGCAATAGTTTTCCACACAGGTTATTATAGATATGAAACAATTGACAGTTCTCAAAAAAGTAATATCGAACCTTTGAAAAGTGGTTTTCAGAGTGAAAGAAAAAATACTATTTTCAATAGGCAACAAGTGTGATATATATTTGTCCCTCTTTTTAAACCACAACCATTTTGACATTTCCTTTTGTTTGTTTTCTATTGCCAGCCGATTAATATCTGTGTAATTTGTGGTTTTCTAGAAGTACTGCACAAAAATTGAAAGTAAGGAATTTGTAAATAAACTTTTTTCTAGAATGTACTATGATTAACTTTGTTCTAATGAGTCCGAGGACAACATGATAATAGATGAAACTAAAGACATAACTGAATCCAGTCTTTTATCAGAAACTATTAAAAGTATTCCCAATCTAAAAACTCCAAAAAGGACTCCAATGCACAGTGGATAATATAAGGTGTATGCATCTCATAATTGATATTGGCAAATGTTTGAAGTTAACCATTAAACAAATTCTATCGTCAAGCTAAGATGTCAAGCAGTAATTATTTGCAGTAATTATAGTTATTATGTCAACAGAAGTATTCGAAAATGGCGACAGAACACACTACTTTCTACTTTAATGATTTGGGGAGTTAAAATTATACCATATACAAGGGCGTAGTTTTAGGATTGTTTTACCTTTTTGGAGAGGGTATCTTAAGTTTTAACATAGGATTAAAGTTTAACTTATTATTTAAAAGATATATCAAAACTAGCTGCCTTTTCGTGCCTATAAACCAACAACAAAAAAATCTAGACTGTTTTTAATTTATTCAAACTTTTTTCGAAAAAGTTTAAAAACTTTTGCAAATATTAACCGATTTTAACAAGTAATATCTAGTTTTTTCGCTATAAACTTGTTTTTAAAAAATGTGTACAAAAAGTATGTTTTCATAGAAAAAAATTAAAATAACTATTGTTGAATTTGAAAAATTACAACAGAAAAAAATTCTTGAAATATACATTTTATGAAATGTCTCTCCATAATTGTTTAAAATTTTTAAATCGGTCTAAAAATGTGTAAATTAGAGGTAGTAAAGTACTACGGCCTACCCTAAAACAGTTTTTTCAAAAAAAACTCAAAATGTTGAGGGTGTTTAAAAATCTTTGAAAACGGTTTTAAACTTTAAACTTCGAAAGCATTTTTTTCAAGTATCATTCAAGTATGGTGTTTTATTTAAACCCTACTGTAGCTGAACATTTTTTCCAAAACACGCAACCTTTGGGCCTTGTAAATATAGGGGCTTAAAAGGTTGTATTTTTCAAAAAAAAAAAAAAAAAAAAAAAAAACTAAGCTTAACGGCTGTTAACAAATGTCAGTTGTTAATACTATTAAAACTAATGAAAAAGTACATAAAAACACCTATTTTACTTGTCTTAACGTATCACTATTATACAAAAACTAAAAAAAAAATCAAAAATGTACTTTTAACCGTTCATTACTTTTTCTATTATGCTTCGATTTTTATGATTTAAAAAGCAAATTAAAGCTTAAAGTCCCACCTATTCAAGAACAAAAAATCTTACAAAAGTTCTCTTCCATTCAAAAGTTACAGATTTTTGATCTGAAAATTACCAAAATTTTCCACTGTGCAATGGTATAGTTGAGAATTTTATATAAGAAATTGGATATTCTTTACTTTTGATTTCTCAAGTTTTATTAAATCTATTGTAAAAATCGTTTAAAAAGAAAACATTTCAATTATATTCTTTTTTAAGAGAAGATCTCACTAAAATCCTAAAGAAACTCACATGTGTATAAAAAAGGATCTCAGATTCCGTATTTTTTTGCTATTACTTTTTTTGTTGAATTGTTATGATTTCTTTGTTTTTTATGATTTTGTTGTTTTTATTTATAAAATGCTTAAATAAGTATACACAATTTGTAGTTCCATTTTCAATTTAAAATTAAAATAAAAATTATTCGGTTAATCGAATAATTTAAAATTAACCGATTATTAACCGATTAAATCTAAACCCCGATTAATTATTTGCTCGATTAACCGATTAAACCAGAAACCCGATTAATTGAATACTCTAATATGTACCCTTTAACGCACCATAGTATACTTTTTTGAAATAAAATCAGTCATTTAAATAATAACCAGTACGTATGAGCGATAAATATTCTACAGTTAACGTATAATACTCATACGCTACATAGAGTTAAAAAATATAGCATACTTTTAAGGAAATTTACTTGTATGCCTGAAAAATAGAAGCTATACAAAAAAGATTAAATAAATTGTTGAATACGGAATGCATACTCGACTTTATTTTATTATTTTATTTTACCATAACTAAGATTTAAACAATTATACAGGAGATTAAAGAAAATTATAATTAACATGCAAGAGAGATATATTCGTATATGCCGAATCTTATATTGTTCTTTAAAATCAATGTTTCTGTGAAAAGTTTTAATAATTCATAAATTTTCTGTTATTGAAAAATGTTGTTGTTGTTTCTGACGCATTTAAATAGCAACCGAACCGGGATTCTTGCAGATATATCGATGTATCAATCATGTATATATTTTTGTTTTGAGAATTTAGAAAATTGAGGCCTATATATAAATCTAAACTGGTTTTTTGGCTCTCCTGAAAAGTTGTTAAATAGCACATACATATAGGTTATTTTGCATGTATTGTTATATTTCTGAATGAAATATGAATGTTATAAGATTTTTCATGAAAAAAAAACTAGTTGAACATCTGATGAAACTCCCTGTTCAAACCAGTTCATTTATATAAATTAAAGTGGAAATCCAATTCTACCTTCCTATAGTGTATCATACCTATTCACTTTTGTCTCATATACCAATCATACTTATTTTGTGCCTTTTCTATTTGCGCATTAAAAATTATTTACTGTTTTTAATTTAAAACTTTTACATTATTACATGTGGGAATATGAGTCTATATGAATGCAATCAGACTGACTGTTATAATTTACACATGCAAATAATTTACCATAAATACACATCGTGCACACTTATGAACATCTATACAAAAATACAGAAATAAATATGTAGATGTTCCTAATACGGATGCATGTATATATGATATGTAAATGGGTGTTAGTGTGTATAATCAGAGTGTATTATGTGAAGTATAATTCAACGTTACTGCTGTTGAAGCTGTGGTTAAAAAAATTCCGTGGTTCAGTAATTTATATACCCACCGCCAAAAGAATCGCTAGTATATAGATTATGTTATGTCGTTTGTAACATATAGAAATGTTGGTCTTAGAATCAAAAAGTATACATATTCACATCGTCATTAAGACGACATTTAATGAAAGTAACCATCAAGTGTATAGATATAAATGTCTCTTAATACGTCATGGCTGATATACCTACATATGAAAAATACATTAAAGCTCATTAATATTGGAACTGATAAACAATTGAACACAAATTTGTGTCAAGTATAAATCTTATAAATGGATGTTGTGACAATCGATTTATACGTAGCTCCTTTATAAGTCCCACATCCGAGAAATACATTACCCTACACATACAATAAGTGGCTATATAGACGTAGTCATTCGGTTTGTAACATATCGAATTTTTAGTCGTAAAATTAGTGGTAAATAGGTATATTCTGCATTCTTATAAATTCTAATACGTTCTAGCTGTTTATATCTGTTGAAGGCCCGATAGGGTCTAGAGGAACGGAAGTAGGTGATGAAATTTTCCTAAAATATTGATACAAATGCGCAATGATAATTTGAGTTTAACGGTCTGTAACGACTGCCTGCAGCATTCATCATATTTGAAGGCACGTCCATCAGTAGGATGCGGTTGTTGGCATTGTTTGTAAGTATAGCAACACTAAATGTTTGGGCTGCTGGCAATGACATCGAAGGCTCTGGAATTCGAATGTACTAGTATGTCCGTTAAGATCATTGTAGAAGATTCCCGATGGATGGCGCGTGTATAAATAGTGGCAGAGGTGGTAGTCGTGAGTTGAGTTTATCATTGGCGCTGCTAGAGTTAACATCAACTGTCTTGTGCATTTAAGGTTGTACGTAATAGAGTGTGTGTGCATTTTTGCGAATTGATAAACGTGTGTAAAGACATTGAGTGATTCTTTAGACTGCTGTTGTTGTACATTCTAAATAAATAAATAAATAAAGAGTTGTTATAATTTTAAACTACAAAAACTGCTTTAATTTGCAATCAAAAGTATCCGGTTTATTTAAAGGAAATAAACCTAGTTTTCAAAAGGTAAAAACGTAACAATATATTCTTTGTTGATAAAAAATGTTTGGTGTTGAAAATAACTCAATTCCATTCCGACGTTTTAAAACAATTAAAATAAGAGCAGACATATAAAACCGAAACATGTATCCAAAGCTATGTTAAATCAGTAAAAAGTTTTGGATTCGAATATATAAAAAATTCAATCCGGATAACATGTATTTGTATGAATGTACTTAGCAATGTGAAATTTACCACTGATAATTTCTAGTAATAGAAAATATAAAACTAATCAAATCAGGTTAACCACCATATATATAATATTGATGGTAGGCACAGTCAAATATAATGCTTTTACATATTCTTATAACTCGTTTTTCATTCAACCTTTTTTAATATTAATTTAAACAGAAAAAAGTACTCGAAACATTTTCTACTTAAATTCATCCATTAAATGAATTTTCTATCTACTTATATGAGTAAAATATTATTATTTTTGCTTGTCTACTTGCACAGAATGCAATATACATATATATGTGATGAAGTGAGCTGAAACTGCTATTGATTGATTGATGGATACTAAGCATTTGCTCATTATTTAGTGAGAAAAAAGTTTTAAATACAAATATGAAAATATAAAGCAGCAATGGAAATTATTTACTGGAATAAAGATATTTACACTACAAAGGAAACGTTTGAAATTGTTTATTTGGAACATTTTATAAAAAAAAACCTTAAGTACTTGAATATTTTAGTAAAACCAAAGCAATGGTTCGAAAGAATTAATAAAAGTTTATCTTTAAACCATTCCGTTAAAGCATTCATTACGAATTAGTTCATAGACATAGTTCCTTAGTACTTAAAATGTATTGAATTAAATCCTTAATGATAAGTTGAATTACTAAAGTTGGAATCTGGTGAGAATATCGAATCAATTAATCTCTGAGCTAATCGATCAAACAAAATAAAACCCAATTGTTTTATCTTGTTTGTTCAGTCGAATTACAAAACCCCAGTAGGAAATTTATTGAGGATGAAAAAGAAATCAAGAAATTAGGATTATTAAGAACTAAATTTGGTGTATCTTTCTTGGAAACATCAAAAGAATGGCAGAAAAATGGCAACATATTTGGGTGGAAACAACATGGCAGACACTTTCGGCCAAACTGACAACGTCTTTTTAATGTTTTCTCGCACAATTCAGCTTTAGAACAGTAGAAAATGAGAAAATGTTGCTCATCTCAGTTGTTAATATTAAAGTTGATGTGATGACTTTTGACATTAACCCTAAATTAATTCTTTATATAATTATTTCCTTTTTTAATTATTAAGCTTTATTTAATCTAAATTTATTAAATAACTTGATTTTTCTTAAATTTAAATATAAATTGGTAAAATGAATAAAAACAAAAACATATCAAATGAAGAGAAAATACAAGGTGGCGCAAAAGTAATCGTCCTATCAGAAAATGCTATAAATTTTGCGATTGGCCCCTAATGTAAGTTCTGTTTTGACATTTGTGTAGTAAACACATGCGAAATACACGTTAATAAACAATGTAACGCTACACTGCTCCAGAACGGGGAATATTGCTGACTATTTATTTGACCAATAATCGGTCGGTGACTTTGGCACAACGTGAATTTCGTTGCAGATTTACTGACCGTCCAAGGCCTACTGGTGAAACACTGCGACGTTTAGCCGCTCGCCTCGAAGAGACAGGCACAACACGAGATGCTGCCAGGCGTGGCAGAACCCGGAGTAGCCGTTCTGCAGAGAATATTGCTGCTGTAGCCGAGGATGTCATGGAAGCGCCGTCGACATCGACCAGACGACGTGCCACGCAAATGGGTATCAGTCGACGGTCTTTACAGCGAATTTTGGTACAAGATTTGAAGATGTTTCCGTACAAAGTCCAGACGGTGCATCAGCTGTTAGCTGCTGACCGCCAATCGCGTCTAACATACGATCAAGCCATCCTTAATCACCACCAAGAGGAAGATGATTTTTCATCAAAAAAAATCATGAGTGATGAGGCCCATTTCCATCTTAGCGGGTACGTAAATAAGCTAAATTTACGCTTCTGGGGCACTGAAAATCCGAGTGTAACCCACGAAGAGCCATTACACCCGCTCAAAGTCACTGTATGGTGTGCTGTTTTCGCTGGAGGATTCAACGGACCTTTTTTCTTCGAAAACGTCGCGGGCCAAACGGTTACTGTGAATGGTGAGCGCTACAGAGCAATGATCAACGAGTTCTTTTTGCCGCAACTTGATGAATTGGGATTGGAAAACATGTGGTTCCAATAGGACGGTGCAACGGCACACACTGCACGTGCCACAACCGATATGCTGAAGGATGCATTTCCCGGGCGCCTAATCTCCCGTTTTGGCGATTTGCACTGGCCAGCAAGATCGCCTGATTTGACCGCTCCAGACTTCTTTTTGTGGGGCTTTTTGAAGTCGCGGGTTTATGTCAACAAGTCCAGACTCTTGCAGCTCTTAAAGACAATATCCGTCAAGAATGTGAGGACCTATCGCCGGAAGTTTTGGCCAAAGTGATGGAAAATGCCATAAAAAGGGCTCAAATGACAATCAACTGTGGCGGCGGCCATTTGCATGACATCATATTCTCCACTTGATGTGAAATTAAAAGACCAAATAAAAATAATCCACAAGAAGAATCAAAGTTTTTCATTTTTTTTTTTTTTTTTTAATTACAGGCAAAAAACATCGGAAGTTTACTTTTGCGTCACCTTGTATTTTGATATAACTTGGATTAGATTGCAATTAACAAAAATATAACTACACAGAGAAAACGGTTTCGTTATGACAGCCGAATTTGCCTTCAATCGAATTTAGTCGGTTGCATGAAATATCACACAAATTCGATCGGAAACATGTGGATAAATTAAAATTACTGAGAAAATGGTAGTCGTAACTGATTTAGAAAAACAATTATGTTCATTTCATGAACGACATTCAATAAAGTAAGTTTTTTATTTTTGTTTTTTCTTTACCTACTTGCAAACTACAGTTCGAGACACTAAGAAACCACATTATTGTAGTAGGGAATGTAAGAAAAGTTAAAATCACTGTTTATTGTTGGTGTTTTGTTTAAGCTTTGATATTTTTACAAATAAGGCTTGAATGTCTGTTAGTCGACATTAACACTTTGATTTAAAATCATGCCTTTTTTTGTTGTTTCTCTTTTAAAACCCATACGAAAATCTCCTTGCATTTACACGATGTATTTTTTTCAACAATTTTTACCTTTTTTTTTGGTATAAGGAGTGAGATCAAAAAATTCTTAACTTCAACTTCCATGCTCTGTTTTTGGCCTCCAAATTTTTTGCAGTGTTCCTGTCAGGAACTTTTTGAGCCTTGTATGTTTTTAAACCTGCATTAGCTTTAAC
The DNA here is from genome assembly GCA_942486065.2 of Calliphora vomitoria. NCBI lineage: Eukaryota > Metazoa > Arthropoda > Insecta > Diptera > Calliphoridae > Calliphora > Calliphora vomitoria. The sequence goes on along the minus strand of OW818029.2, from coordinate 49,098,394 downwards.
TTTTCGTACCAAATAGTCCGAGCACTGAGCTAACCGGACTATTTTCCTACCGGATGTGTTGGGAGCTCTTTTGAAAATGCTTTCTAGTTTTTTGGCTTTAAAAACATTATGTAAACCATGCCTTCTACCTGAACCAGATTTTCTATCAACGGACAAGTTCACCAGATACTGTTTAGTAACATTGGAATCAGTTTGACTGCAGACCTTTGATTGTTTGGCCAACTTTTTGTAGGACCAAGTTGGATTTTGTTGAAAATATTTAATAATTTTAGTATGCATTTTTTCTCGCCACTCATTTTAATCAGATTAACAACAAATGATCATAATTGACATTAAATATAATAACTGACATGCTTTACAAAGGTAACTTGATCAAAAAAAAATATCAAATAATACTTGGGTTAAAAGTTTTAATGAAAAACATGTGTTAAGAATTTTTCGATCTCAGTCCTTAGTCGTAGCATCAAAATAATTTCGTTTTACAAATAAATTCGTTTACACGTATTTATAACGGTACAGAAGCTGTCAATAATGACGTTAATGATCATTGAAATTAACAATACATTTCTCAGTTCTGAGCTATATGCACAACAATATCTACATATAGATACAGGAAGAGGAACAGGGTGGCAAATGTGTAAATGAAAGTGTGATAAGGTACAGGAAACTGAAAATATAACAGCAATTTAAAATATGGTCAAAATCCATCAGTAACAGCAGGAATGGTAAATATTTTATGATCAAACTTTTTGTTTTTTTTTTTTATATTTACTTAAACTTTTCCTTACTACCACTGAGTAGTACGTTGTATTATATTTGAAGCTAAATTCCAGGCACAACATTATGTAGTAACCACTACGGGAGAAGGAGAAGTGTTAAGCAAATGGGAAGAGTAGGTGCATGATGCTCAAGGAAGGCAACAAACTTTTTTAGAACAACACTACAGTTGAAAAAACGTACCAAAAAACTGCTGGTAAAATTTGTTGAAATGGAATAAACTTGAAATGAAATAAAACATATTAAAACAAAAAAATAATATTATATAAATTAAACAACAACAAAAGTCCAACATTCTAACCGAGCATTTATTCATACACCAGGCAACGGACCAAATAACCAACATCCAGCCATACACTGGCACATTCAAAAACATCATCATTTATCATACTACAACAAAAAAAAAAAATAATTTAAAAATTTCACACAAAACTGCGGGTGTTAAGCGCCTAAAATATATGCACTGTTTTTTCTACCTCCCTCTCTCGGTCATTCTCAGTGACGCCTTTTTTGATTTTTTAGAGTTCAGCTAAGGCATTTGCCATTCCAACTACAGGACGTTTGCTCTGCTATGCAAAAATTCTTCTATTTTTTTTATTTTTTTTTTTTTGTAATTTGGTTGGCTAAAAATTATGGTCATTCGGTTTTTATTTTCACATCAAATAGATTAAAAATGTTAAATTTTCTTTATTTTATTCGCAGCTCTCGCTAGATCTGTGCAAAGTTTTTGGTTTTGTTTTTGGGGTTATGAATGTATAATGCCGTCTTAACCACAAACAGTTGGTTGCAGTAAATTTATGTAGTAAGTTTCCGAAAAAATTAGTTTTGTTTGCATCTGTTTTTTTTTTTTTTTTTTCTCTTTTATTTTACAACAAGAACTTATAAAAAAGTTTGTGTATGTATCATAAACACTGATTAGAATTCAATTAGAATTTATGAATGATAATGATAGAAAGTTTTTGTTTGAATTTTGAAGGCGCTTTTAGGTGGTGTATCATGATAATGGCATGTTAAGTTGAAATTTGTGCTATGGTTAGAAATGCATTGCAGAAAATATGTTAAAAAGTAAGGAGGGTTGGGAATAATGCCTTTTGTTTATATTTCTAAATTTGAACAGCTAGACAGTTTAGCAAAACTAGAGCAGTACACGTGAGAACAACGTGTGTTCATTGCTGAACAGTATTTTAAAAATTGTGCACAAAATATTCTCGGATTATATTTAGATTTAAGTTTGTCAACTGAAAATAGAGTAATTTAAAAATTCAGTAATATTGTATCTATTGGTGATGCTTAAAACACTAGCCAATCTATATATATAAAACACAAAAAATGTTTCTACCTATGTTCGTTATAGATTCTAAAACTATCCAACTGATTAGCACCAAACTGGTATCATTAGAAAGGAAATTTTCTGAGGATGGCTTTAGACACCTAAAATGCTACATTGGATACATGTGGTTCATTCGTAATGCCGATTTTCGAATTTTCTCATACAACAATTTATCCCAATTTTGCATATATATATAAAACACATATAAACAATTTTGCATATATATATAATGTTGGATCAACACATCGGGAATTTCCGGTTCACGTATAATTCTAATGCATTGCTGTGGTGGTCTAAAACCATCTCCACAAAATTGCCTTTCTAATGAAACCGATTTGGGGATAAAATTGGGAAAATCTGTATTTCTATATCTCCGGAACTAATAAAGCTAGCACGTACGGTACGTTTTGTACTTTTAAGGGGATAAAATGGGCGAAACTTGAGTTATAATACTTTTTGTAACCCATATCCCAGAAACTAAATTTAAATTGAATTGCAGTTCTTCTTAAAAAATTTCAAATGGACTCTGGCACTTTTTTGAAATTTGAACAACGTACTTATTTTTGGTACATTTTTTACAAAACTATATTTTATGTACATTAATATGGTAAAAAAAAATGTTTATTATAAAACCCTTCCATTATTAAATAATTTTTAGCGTAGTAGCACACGCTGGGCATTCGCTAGTAAAATATAAATATCGAAACAGTACGGGCAAGTGTTGGTGAAAGTCCAGGAATAATTCGGCTTCTTGAAATGTACAAGTAATAATTGTACATTTCAAGAAGCTCTCTACAGCATATAATTACTGAAGATCTGTAACTCCATGTTTAAAATGTTCAATCGACACAAGAACGGAATAAGTAGATTATAAAACATCGTCAGGTGGATACTGATTTTTCAAGCAAAATCATCCTAACCGAAGAAGCTTCGTTAATCGCTCAAGTTATGCCATTTGTATAATTCACATAAATGCATCCACAACATATCATTGCTTGGTGCAAATTTCTTTCAAAATCCTCGAAAGAAATGACAAATATGCCAAAACATCCACCAGAATTATTATACTCCATAAAGAACACCTTGCAATCACTTTAAATGGAAAGAGGAAGTATTTTGATAATTTGGAGAAAACTTAATTAATGAAATCAAATGCCCAAATTAAAATACATAGGCTCTTGCAGTACTTGATGTCATATAAACGTACATATTTCAGGAGAGAGCTTAAATTTCAGTCTAAAAACTGTGATGTAAAGTATTTATATTTTAATAGCAGTCTTAATAAATTGGGAGATTTTTCTATATTTTATCATTAAGCGCAGGTTTCTAAAAAAAAAATAGATCCGGAATTTTCAACAGATCCAGAATTTTCAAGATAATCGTGAATGAAACATGAATAAAAATTATAATTTAAATAGTTGCAACTATCTAAATTATAATTTTTATCATGTTTCATTCACGATCATCTTGATTTTATCTCCTGATTTTCCGGGACTACCTCCATATTTGGCCTATTTTTGATGTATATCTGGATTACTAAGTTATTAATAGAGACAATATTGATATCTATTGATAGATATTTCAAAGTCCATTGCAACGATGTATATAAAGCTATAGTAATTTGGACCTACAATGGGTCAAAATCGGGAAAAATATTTTTTAACCGGAATTTTTTTTTTAACAAAAAAATTGTTTGTCATAATAATTTAAAAAAATTAAAAAAGAACTATTTCGAAAAAAAAATTTTTGAAAACCAATTTTGAAAAAAAAATTTTTTTGTTTAAATTTTGAAAAACAATTCTGAAAAAAATTTTAATTTTGTTTACCTAAAAATATTTAAAATTTTTATATTAAAGTATAATTTAGTGAAGGGTATTTAAGATTCGGTACATCCGAACATAGCTCTTTTACTTGTTAAAAATACAATTTCTTGTTTATATTTCCTTTAAATATAAAGTGGCTAATTTGTTAAATATAAAGCGTTTGAATGTATATTTCAGTACTTCAATTGTAGTTTTAAGCAGTTTAGATGTAAGACCTGAAGGAAACCTGGGGACATGTGTCTCCAAGTCAACAGTTTTGTCAACAATTTTGGTGACTTTTTGGCGACATTGTCAATGAAGCGTCTACTTTTTATATTTGTCTTTGCTGCGAAAAAAAAGAGAAACATGAATTTGAAGACGACTCTTGCAACCATTATACAAGGTCAAATGTTAACAAATATGAAGTTTCATTATCGAAATCTACTTCAGAAAATTTCCAAAAATAACTAAAATGTACTATTAAGTCTCTGGTTCCAATGTCTACATATGGTCCCAAAAGAATTACCTAGTCAATAGTACTATCGTCAGCAGTAGACTTGCGAAGAAACCATTTATATCGCAGAAAATCATAAAGCTCGCCTTAAATTTGCTCGAGAACTATTGAACTAGACAGATGTACAATGAAATACCGTTTTGTTTTCCGATGAATCTAAATCTAAATGTCAGACTTAATTCCAAATACTGTACTGAAACAGTTAAGCATGGAGACGGAACTCTTAGGTAGTGGATTGCTTTTCTGGACAATATTTGAGACCTTTACACAATATTAACGGATTTTATAATTTATAATAAGTGTATAAAAATATATTGCTGCCTCATGGCGATGATAAAATGCCTCACCAATGGATGTTACATGACAATGACCTTAAACACCAACACAAATTGGTGAGAAGATATTTAGAATATAAGTGACCAGCACAGTCACCTGACCTTAACCCTATGAAATATGTATGGCTAATAGTAAATAGAAAAGTAAACTGGGAAATGACACAACGAGATCCAAGCAGATTGAATCAAGTTATGATCATTTATTCCTATTAAAATAATATATAAACTATTAGTTGTATGCCTAAATGATGTCCAGTTTTTTTTGAACAAAATATTAGTATTTGTTGTATAGTCCAATATGTTTTGTCATATGACTTTTCATCTTTTTCATCACTTTTTGCTAAAATTGTTTAATAACATCATAAGAAATACTGAAATTAAATTTCATTGTTAACAATTTCCAAAAAAAGCTATAACGCAAATTATTACCAGCATACTTTGACTGATACTGCATTTCCGAACTTTTTGAACTCTAATAAAACAGAATTGCTATATGAGAACCCCTGCATATTATTTTTGTGTAGCATAGTGTAATTTATAATTAAAAATTTCTTAACTGACTTTCAAAACACTGTGCTGGAATTCAAAAAAAAAAAAGCTTACATATTACCACATCAGTTGGAGGCGATATGTATCATCTATCATTTACCATACATTTAAAGCAAACAATGTAAAATCAAATTTTAACAAACCCAATTTTCCTTCAAATTTATTTTCTCTTAACAAACCTTTGGATTAAATGAGATTTTTAACTCAATCAAATATATAATATAGCCACTAGCTGTTTACAAATAACAAACTTGTTGAATTCATTATCAAACGAACATTAAACATTAAGAAATAAAAACGAATTGATTTTCCTTGTAAAAGCTTAACTTGTTAATTAATAACTAATATACGAATACATATGAAAAATAATTGCAAAAGTTTTCAAAGAATTTATTAACACAAATCATAAAAAAATAAATTGAGTTAAAAGCAAAACTATTTCTTTTACTTCTAAACAATGCGAAACTTATACAATATTATATTCTAGTTCTAAGAAACAATTTATTTACATATGAGTAAGTAAGTAATGATTACAGCTAAATTGAATTTGTAAATAAGTTAAATAAAATTTAATTGCCTTTGAGCTATTTAATATAAATTAATACATTTGACCCATTACATTGTTTTTGAATTATGATTAAATCAAAATTTATAGTCAATTAAATAATAAAGTTATAAAACAAACAAACAAACATACACACAGGCACATTCATACATACATACATACATACATACATACATACATACATACATACATACATACATACATACATACATACATACATACATACATACATACACAGTATTCTGTCAAGATTTAAATACGCAGAAAATTTTCTTTGAAAACGAAAATGCATTTGTGTATGGTTTTAGAAACATAATTCTCAAAATTCAGCTTTTCGTGAAAATTACTTATTCTTAGTCTTAGTTTTTAAACAATTGAGCTAAGTAATGAAAAGGAATTAATATTCCAGAGAAATTTCATAGTTAATGCTAACTTTAACGCAAATCCGAAATCATCAATTATTATACCCTACCCCAACGTAGTGGGAAGGAAATAGAGAAATATACATAGAGCAGAAGGAGAGAGAAATATCATTGGAAAACATTACTCTCTTTTCACACATACGGGTGATACAATAACAAGATACAGGCAATACATTCTCATGAATTAGGTTCTTGACAACAGGCTTCGGTTTTTTGCTCTCTGTTACCTATCTAGTTGTCATTTATGGGGAAGGGTATATTGGATTAGTGCTGATGTTTGTAACATGCAAAAATATTGTCCCAACACACACTTTAAAGTATACCAGTCTGCTCAGGACCACGGTGTCCGTCCGTCTGTCTGACCGTTAAACAGTGGCGCCTGTAGATCAAGTGAGGTTGCAAAAATCAAAATATTGAATAAAGCTATTTCACAGGAAATTGTCCAACGATATGCTACTCCTATTACAATCAGATTTTTGGTTCAGAAGATATAGCCCTTCAAAGACTTTCAGTATTAAAAAAAACATATCATTTTTAGGTAATTTGGTTCGCTTTCAGATAGTAACATTATCTCGAAAATTAGGTAACGGATGGTCATTCCTTTTGATTCTATTGATTGATCTATTCATTAAGAAACTAATAAAAAAATATTACTGTTTGCTTTGTGTTTTTCCAGGTAAATCGATATTAATCGATATTTTTCTATATTTCTCAACTTCGACAAACAAAAAACAAAACTATAAATTTCTATATTAACCATATTTTCAAAATAAGTTTTCTGATTATTCCTTTACCTAATGCAAAAACTCCCAGCTGCCCGTCTTTGCCCCATTTTTTGTTAGAGGTAAAATTTTGAAAAGAGACATGGTTCCAAAAATGTTGCATACATTTTTAGGCAATTTATGACATATAACCATGAAAACCCATTAGATATACCCAGCTAGTATTTACAATCGTGGAAGAGTCTACTGGAAATCTCATGAAGAGCGTTTTGATTGTCGACGAACGCATATTTTAATCGCAGGAGATCACTTGCACGGGAGTAACTGTTTTATGAGCTGATTCCTCTGTGAGATTCTTCCACAACACAGCGAAATACGCTTATATTAATCGTAGAGAGAATCGTTTGAGATTAGTGTAGAGATTATCTGAAGAGTCTTTAATAAAGCATGCCAAGAATCGTATGAAACTCATGTTAAGATTATCTTACAATTCGTGGATAATTTGAAAGTGGCATCTTTTTTTACGTCACTCAATTCTGTCCCTCAAACTTCAAACCACCCGCAATATTTATACCCTTCACCTTCGTGAGAAGGGTATATATAAGTTTGTCATTCCGTTTGTAATTTCCACAATATAATTTTCCGACCCTATAAAGTATATATATTCTGGATCCTTATAGATAGCGGAGTCGATTGAGCCACGTCCGTCTGTCTGTTGAAATCAACTTTCTGAAGACCCCAGATATCTTCGGGATATTAAATCTTCAATAATTCTGTCAGACATGCTTTCGAGAAGTTTCCTATTTAAAATCAGCAAAATCCGTCCATAAATAACGTAGATATGAGCAAAAATCCAAGACAACCTTTATTTTTGATCTATATTTTGATTACTAAATCATAAATATACACAATATGGGTATTTAATTATAGATATTTCAAAGTCCATTGCAATGATGTATATAAGCCTACAGTAAGTTGGACCTACATTGGGTCAAAATCGGGAAAAATATTTTTTCACAAAAAACATTTTTTTGTCATAAATTTGTTTCATAATAAATTAAAAAAAAAATTATATTAAAAAAATTTTTTAAAAAAATTGGAAAAAGCTTTTAAAAACAATTTCGACAAAAAAAATGTTAAAACTATTAAAAAAAATTTTTTTTTTTAAATTTTATTTTAAAGTAGACAGAGCCGAATATAACTCTCTTACTTGTTATAATTTCAGTTTTTTTGCTTTAAATACAAACACTTCACTGTTTAAATATTAGTTTTTTTATACAATTTTTAAATATTACAAAATCACCAACAGAACGCTTTAAATTCATAACTTCAAAAAAAGGTTGATGAAAAACGAAGAACAAACTATGACACGCTGTTTGTATCTGATTATCTATAACAGTAAATTGCATATTTGAATATAAAAACTATAAAAAATATTTGTAATCATCGTCCACATTTTAAAAGTTGTGTGTCTGAAAATCAAGAGAAATGTAAAAAAAGTATATGTTTTTGTTACTCATCAGATCATTATCAGAAGATTCTTTTAAGAGTGTAACAAACAGCCAGTGCTAGCTGGGTACTTTCTTTTACGGATTGTGAGAAATTTTTCACCAAAAATTTAAATATTACTTTTAAAAAAAAAATATCTCTTCTTGAATAATTTTAAATCATAAAAAGAAACATAAAAAATCAAAAATTTAAAAAAAAATTATATTACTTCCCATAAAATTGATTTTTCCACAAATTTCTAATGTGCTAAACCACAAGTGGGCTCATAAAAGGCGCAGAACCTTTTTCAAACACTTTTTTCATAGGCTGATCTATTATCTACCATATACTTTTTAAATTTTTTGATTATCTCATTTGGTTCAAAAGTTATTATTAAGCTCTCATAAACACCTAATTTATATAGATATCCAAACCAAATTCAGCATAAATAAGTTTTATATAAGCCGAATTTGCATTACTAAATTTCATGACGATCGATTCATAGTTAGTCAGAGCTCCCATATAAGGCCTCACTTTAACTAGCATAAATCTCTTAAAAATTTTGGTATTCAAATAAAATTCATCATACATAAGTTTCATCTACTTAAGAAGTGAGATCGAAGAATTCTTAACATACATATATGTTAATAAAAACGAAACCACTAACTTACAGTTTTAATTTTTTTTATTTGATTGAAATTATTATTACAATTTACAAAAAAAAAAAAAATATTTTTATAGTTCTAATCACTAGTGATGAAATTTTGAACCTTTTTCGAAAACCCTTTCATTAACGTTTTTATAGTGCTTTGTGTCAATTTGCTCAAACAGGTAGTCCATCTTCGTTTAAAATCTTCCACACTTTTGGTCACCTTTTTTGTGCTCTTCAATTCTCTTTTAACAAGAGCCCAACATCTCTCCACTGGCCTTAGCTCTGGGCAGCTTGGTGGATTTGCCTCTCTTGGTACAAATACCACATTATTGTTCTTGTACCACTCAAGGGCTTGTTTACCATAGTGACAGGATGCCAAGTCAGGCTAAAAATAAGTGAACACATTATGAAGTCTAATGAATGGAAGCATCCTTTTTTGTAAATATTCCTTGATGTAAATTTCGGTATTTATAGAGCCACTTGTAACAAATGATTGGCTTCTTTTGCCGCAACTGCATATTGCCTGCCATACCAAGAACTTTTTGGGAAATTTTGTCTGCTTTTGGGTCCTTAGCTTTTCTCCAACATTCCCTCGAGCATCAGCAACATAAAATTTTTGACCAGGAAGTTGCGAAAAAACTGCCAGAACATACGTTTCGTCATCCATTATGCAGCAAGAATATTTTTTGTATTAATTTTTAGCAGCGTTCCTGTCAGGAACTTTTTGAGCTTTGTATGTCTTTAAACCTGCATTAGCTTTAACATTTCGTACCAAACATTCCGAGCACTGAGCTAACCGGGATGCTTTCCTACCGGATGTGTTGCGAGCTCTTTTGAAAATGCTTTCTATTTTTTGGCTTTAGAAACATCATGTGGTCCATTCCTTCTACCAGAACCAGGTTTTCTATTTAATAACATTGGAACCAATTTGACGGCAGACCTTTGAATGTTTGGCCAAATCACCGTTAATGGTGATTTGGCAAAGCAAACTGAATAAATGTCAGCCAATTCGACACATGTACAGAGAGCCTCAAAAGTGAGTAAACACCACAAATTATTTGATGTTTTTTAAGATAATGAAAATCCAAAAACGTATCCATCGATTAAAATTTAAAAGTTTTCGTTTGTTGGAGATTGGGGTGGATAATAGGCTCGATACTGAAAGAAAAAGATTTAAGTCGGACTATAATGATTTTCATGATCTTAAAAAATTAAAAAATTCCAATAATATGACCGCTATCAACTGACAACGTTTGGAAGTTCCTATTGCAAGATCCTTTCCAATGAAAATAATTATATATTGTACATAAACAAATACTGGTGTCGCATAACTTGCAAATATTAATTCCAAAAACCATCCAGTTACGTTGATTTTATTTATAGCTTTATTAAAATCAGAAAATTCCTTGGAAATTTCCACAAAAATCCCTTTACAAGGTCATTTGGCCAGATACAGATACATACACACTAGGGTGGCCCTTATATTGTACTTTTCCAAAACCACATAAAATGTTAAGGATGTTTGATAAAAAACCACGTTTATATCGGAAAAATAACTTTTTGTTAAAAACAAGTAACGATAATATTTTGATTGAATGTTTTTTAACCTGATCTAATGTATAAACAAATTACATATTGAATTTAAATATAGTATTTGTGTCGTTTTATACTAGTGTTGTTGAAAAAAATTAAAAAAATATGTTTTGTTAAACACACATTTTTTAAGAACCCATTTACTAGTAAAAAACTTACCAAAATTTTGCTAACCAATTTGTCAAAAATTTTGTTCTGCGGCTCCTCAAATAATGATGGTTCTAGGATGAACATTATATGGTGGCATATAAATGAAACCAAAATTCTGACAACAACATTTGCAAGATATTGACATTTCCAACCGTTTAAGGTATAAGGAGTGAGATTCTTAACACACGGTTTTCATTAAAACTTTTAACCCAAGTATTATTTGATTTTTTTTTTTTTTTTTATCAAGTTACCTTTGTAAAGCATGTCAGTTATTATGTTTAATATCAATTATATTCATTTGTTGTTAATCTGATTAAAATGAGTGACCAGAAAAAAGTGCCTACTAAAATTATTAAATATTTTCAACAAAATCCACCTTGGTCCTACAAAACGTTGGCCAAACAATCACAGGTCTGCCGTTAAACTGTTTCCAATGTTATTAAACAGTACCGGGAGAACTTGTCCGTTGATAGAAAACCTGGTTCAGGTAGAAGGAATGGTCCACATGATGTTTCTAAAGCCAAAAAAATAGAAAGCATTTTCAAAAGAGCTCCCAATACATCCGGTAGGAAAGCAGCCCGGTTAGCTCAGTGCTCGGACTATTTGGTACGAAAAGTTAAAGCTAATGCAGGTTTAAAAACATACAAGGCTCAAAAAGTTCCTGACAGGAACGCTGCTAAAAATTTAGAGGCCAAAAACAGAGCACGGAAATTGAAGTCAAGTTTCATTCAAAAATATTCTTGCTGCATAATGAATGACGAAACGTTCTGGCAGATTTTGCGCAACTTTCTGGTCAAAAATGTTTTGTTGCTGATGCTCTAAGGAATGTTCAAGAAAAGTTAAGGACCCAAAAGCAGACAAAATTTCCCAAAAAATTCTTGGTATGGCAAGCAATATGCAGTTGCGGCAAATTTACACCAAGGAGTGTTTACAAAAACTGCTGCTTTCATTCATAAGACTTCATAATGTGTTCACTTATTTTTGGCTTGACTTGGCATCTTGTCACTATGGTAAACAAGCTCTTGAGTGGTACAAGAACCATAATGTGGTATTTGTACGAAGAGAGGCAAATCCTCCAAACTGAGCTAACGCCAGTGGAGAGATATTGGGCTCTTGTTAAAAGAGAATTGAAGACCACAAAAAAGGTGTCCAAAACTGTGTAGATTTTAAACGGAGATGGACAACCTGTACGAGCAAAGTTACAGAAAGCACTATAAAAACGTTAATGGAAGGATTTCCGAAAAAGGTTCAAAATTTTTATCAAATTAAAAAAAAATTTAAACTGTAGATATAGTGGTTTCGTTTTTATTAACATATATATATATGTTAAGAATTTTTCAATCTCACTCCTTACGATGTTGATGGCTGACCTTCTCTGTTAAATAATTGAAGTGAATTTTTTGGAAAATGTATGTATTACACGAGTGCCATTCACAGATATCTTTGAACTAAGTTATTATAATAAGTAAAAACAATTTCCTTAGAAAACACTTCCGACTCAGATGGGCGTTAAAAAATTTCAAAAGACAAATGTTGCGAAATTTTTAAAACTTCTTCCTCTTTACTTGAGAACATTCTAAAAAATCATCGTAATATTTGGTTATGGATTCCGAGACAAAAGAACTGTCGAGAAGGAAGCAACTCTTTTCCAAACTGATTTCTTTGGTATCCAGTTATAATGGGTTAACGATATCAGAAAATTTTTATAATTTTTACCATACAGAAACAACAAGAGCGGAAACTAGAAAAAAAACTCAAACAAAAATTTTACTCAAAATAATCACACATACGAGTGTTGTTTTTGTTTTTTTACTAACACATTCTCAGTACTTAGGTTTTTGATAACTGAGTTAGCTCTTTGACAGAGGAGTTTCTGCTATAGTTATCTATGATTCTAACTATTATGCAAAAATTTTAATATATTTTATGACAGAGAACTGGCTGCATTGAAAATCGAAATACAAAAAACAAAGAGTTACCCTAATACACAGCCATTATTATTTTCACACACACACACATATAGGCGTTTAAAATTATGCCTTATGCCCATAAAACCTACAATAACAATAGTATTATTGTAATGATTATTGTTATGAAAATTGGTATAACTCCATTATTTTATACCCACCACCAAAAAGATGCGGGTATGTTGATTTTGTCATTCCTTTTGTAACATATCGAAATATTGGTTGTATAACCAAAAAGTCTATATATTCTGGGTTCTTCTAAAGTTAATATTTTTCAAAAATGTTTCAATATTTTCTGTAAATATATTGTATATAATAATACGCTACACAGGGATTTCATATGATAGAAGAATAAGCTTTGTTGAAAGGGGTAAAAATCGTTCCATGATTTCTCGCAGCCCTCATACAAATTTCTTTCCGGAATATCCCAGAGATGCATATTAATAGAAGTATCCGAACAAAATTCAGCAAACGTAAGATAAATGTAACAAGAAATAACAAAATGTGTATATCTAAAATCAAATAAATTCTCATAAATCTCTTTTAAATATCGTTATCAGGTTAAAATTAGAAGAAAGTATATATATTCTGGATCGATTTCAAGACGATGTAGCTATATTCGACTATCTGTATGTTAATGCTACGATAGCCTAAATGAACATACTTAGGTTCAATCGTTAAAAAGGTTTGGATCAAAATAAATGAAAATCTTTGATCCCAATAACATTTAAATTAATGCTTCTAGTAAAATTAAATTTACCACTGTAATTGTAAATATAAAACAAATCAAATCACATGAAACAGTTAGACAAAAGGCTCATCAATCGTTGCCCATATTATACTGGTGGTGGGTATATAAGATTCGGCACAGCCGAATATAACAATCTTACTTGTTATAGTCTCTATATCTGTTTTTGAAGCAACAAGCCACATTTAGTTATGATATGTAATATGTAGATGTGAATACAAACATTTTATAAATTGAATAGAATGTGAAGTGGTAAAGAGGAAGAAATTGAAAGCAATAAGCAGATAATACTAAAATATTAAAATATATGAGCAGTTTGCATGTTAAACGGAAATTTCAGTGTAAAAAAAAAAAATCACTTATATTCTGTAGATGAACAGGAAGCCATACTGTAAATTCAAAATTACTAAATGTAACCCGGTACATGCATGGTTAGAAGACAATATCGCTATTATATACAAAATATTATTTTGTTAAAAGTTATTATTTAAATATCGAAAAATATATGCAAAATTATAAATTATTATTTTGATGATAATTTCACATGTATATAGGACATAACATATATATACACGTAGACAAAAAACATGGTTGGATATGGTTACAACTATAGGGTAGAAGGGGGACCATACGCCACTTTTTTTTTTTTGAGGGGATCTCAAATTAAAACCGCAATACATATTCTTAATTTTTTTCTTGTTTCGGATACTTAGATATGTTGACTTTAGTTTTATTCATTTAAATCTTTCCTAACTCATCTTAATATAGATATTTTTTTTAACATTTCTAGACTGACCAAAAACGGCGAAATGACCCCACGCATGGGGTAAATGCGCCAGTGGAATGGGGGGGCAGATTCGTCGTTTATAAAACAAAAAAATCCAAAAATATATACGTATTTTACTGTTTTATACCTTAATTCACAAAATAAAGTGTAATAAACTTGATATTTATTGTTTATTTCACATAACTTAACAACAAAACAATTAAACAAATTTTGACTGATTTTTTCTATATTTTATCAACATTTTACTCTACATCACAGGGATTCCTTGTATCTGGCGAATGTCCCCCAGGGGGAGTTTTGAGATTTAATATGAATTTTTTTCTTACTTCAAATTAAATGATCGAAAATACTATTGTCACTTATTGTTCACTATTAATGACATTCTATCTTCAAGCAATATATTTTTTGTACTACAAAAACTAAGAAGATAGCACAAAATATTTACACGATGACATATTTTCACAGCTTATTGAAAGACAATTAATCATGTCTGCCTCACGTCATATGTAAAGTTAAACTTTCCAACTTTCATGGATGGTAAACAATCGATAAACGAAAACAAAAGTTGATAATGTAACAAAATCGGTTACTCGGTTTTTAAGTTATTCGGTGTTGGCAGTTGTGCCGCTATGGCGAATGATCCACCTTCTACCCTACTATGATCTTTGTAATAATATATTATTGTCGTAAACATATAATAGTGGTTTTTATTTAATTTCAATAATATTTTAGTTACTGTATACGTTTATATTTTCATCGTAATTATAAATATGAATATTGTTCACCCAATCATAATTATTTTTCGAACAACTAAATAATGATAAATAGGTGATCATATAATTATTATGTACAACCATTAAATTTTAAGGTTCTATACGCGTAGTCATAATATGTTTAAGATGCAAACAAAATATGTTTACTTTTAATAGTTTTTTGTTCTCACTATTTGTGAGTGTTTTTTTTTTTTGTCTATGCTATGCTATTTTTACAAGTACATTTTGAGTGTCTGCAATTCTCATTTGCTCAATAGTTTTATTACGATAATACCTTTAACTTTCCTAGACCGAACAACAATAAATAATAGTGAATTTATCAATAATATTTTAATTGGGAATTTAGTAACTTAAAACTAAGACCTATTAAATAAAATTTTGTACTTCCAAAAATAAATTTTAATCAGTCCTTATCGAAAAATTCTTAACACACGTTTTTTATAATAACTTTTAACTCAAGTATTTTTTTATCAAGTTGCCTTTGTAAAGCATGTCAGTTATTATGTTTAATGTCAATTGAATACATTTGTTGCTAATCTTATTAAAATGAGCGACCAGAAAAAAGTGCGTACTAAAATTATTAAATATTTTCATCAAAACCCAACTTGGTCCTACAAAAAGTTGGCCAAACAATCAAAGGTCTGCCGTCAAACTGTATCCAATGTTATTAAACAGTACCGGGAGAACTTTTCGGTTGATAGAAAACCACATGATGTTTCTTAAGCCAAAAAAATAGAAAGCATTTTCAAAAGAGCTCCCAACACATCCGGTAGGAAAGCAGCCCGGTGAGGTCAGTACTCGGACTATTTGGTACGAAAAGTTAAAGCCAATGAAGGTTTAAAAGCATACAATGCATAAAAAGTTCTTGACAGGAATTCTGCCAAAAATTTAGAGGCCAAAGAAAGAACACGGAAATTGAAGTTAAATTTTATACAAGAAATATACCTGCTGCATAATGGATGACGAAATGTACGTATGGAAAATTTTTCGCAGCTTCTGGGTAAATTTCTTTATGTTGCAGATGCTCGAAGGAATGTTGAAGAAAAGTTTAGGATCCAAAAGCATACGAAATTTCCCTAAAAGTTCTTGGTATTGCAAGCAATATGCAGTTTGGCAAAAAAGCCAAACATTTTTTACAAAGTGCTCTATAAATACCGAAATTTACATCAAGGAATGTTTACAAAAAATTATGCTTCCATTCATAAGACTTCTTAATGTGTCCACTTATTTTTGGCCTGATTTGGCCCCCTGTCACTATGATAAGAAAGGTCTTCAGTGGTACAAGAACAATAATATGGTATTTGTACCAAGAGAGGCAAATCCTCCCAACTGCCTGGAGCTGAGTCCAGTGGAGAGAGCATAAAAAAGGTGTCCAAAAGTATAGTAGATTTTAAGCGGAGATGGACAATCTGTTCGAACAAAGTGACATAAAGCACTATAAAAACCATAATGGAAGGGTTTTCGAAAAATGTTCAAAATTTCATTATTAGTGATTAGAACTATAAAAATATTTTTTTTCTGTAAATTGTAACAATAATTTCAATCAAATAAAAAAACATTCAAAATTTCACTTTTATTAACATATATGTATGTTAAACATTTTTCGATCTCAGTGTTTATTTCTTTACTGAAAAGCATATTAGCCAACTTTAATGTAAAATCTAACTAATTTAATATATTAAAAAGGTACCATTAAAAGAAAAGGTACCAATTTTCCTTTATCCTCTTGAACACTCGTCAAGTTTGAACTTTAAATTTGTAAAGCATTTCCAATATTATCAACTGATTTAATAGTTTATAAATTATCACAAAACCGAACCGAAATCGATCGGTTTTAAATTTTTAAAACCAAAACAGCGGTTCTTCGTTTTTTTTTTTTTGGAATCTGTAATACAAACGACTTGGTACTTTTTCTAAAAGTTCCATTAATAAAGAAACAAAAAATTTACTAAAATGGGTCATTTACGCATAGTGCGGTACTTTTTGAAGCATAATGGTTCCTGGTTAATTCGAAAATATATTCTTTTAAACTGTCGAAGTCGAAATACGACATATTTGTTTCATTTTCAACTCTGACAATTATATATCTACTTCAGTAAAAACTAAGTGATTTATAATGAAAATACCCTAAAGGTGTTTGTTATATAGATTTCTTATTAAAAGAAAAACATTACCAATACGCGATTTGACATTTTGGAAGTTTATTTTTCTGAAGGTACAGGTAAACAAATTTAAATTTCATGGGCATACCCACCCGTGATTGCTGGTTACGAATATTACATTGTTAAGATATTCCCAGCTGATATTTAAATTGTCTCAAAAATAAGGAATAAAATATTCTATGAATATTTTTGCCGAAAAATTTTAGTGGGGGACACCAAAGATGTAAGTAAAGCTATTAACGCTAAATTAGCAAATTGTAAGTCTTCGTACTTTCTGCTTGTTATTTTTCATCTTTCTTGATGAAGTATTTATTTTTTGGGGAGATTTTCATTCATCAGGAAATCCAAACTTAAAATTAAGTTCACCATCTGGAGTGTCGAAAATGGTTAAACTTTTTATTGGGACTTAGAGTTTTTTCTTGTGATAAATTGGACTAAGCGCTTTTGCTCATCACTACAAAACAACAACAAAAATGAGGTAACTGCAATTTTTTCTTTGTAATTAATGTATTTTTACTTATTGTACATTACTGCATTAAAATTTCAATTTCTAAAAAAAAAATGGACTTAGAACCTTTCAATGTTAAAGGTTCAATTAGTCGTGCCTTACCGTACCGCCATAGCCGTAACCATAGCCATATCATACGCATTTTACTGTTATGGCTATGGCGTTATGTCATGTCACCAATAATCAAATACATTGTTGCCCATTAGCTTGGTTCGAACAGCTGATTTTTATACGGTTATGGCACGTCTAATTAAACCTTAAGCCAGCGATATGTGTTTATTCATTTAGCGTAGTATCACACACCCGGTATCCGCTTGTATAAAATAAAATCTAAATAATGCTCGTAGCAAACAAGTACCCGTAATATGAACAGAAAGTTACAAAGTTAAAATACCAAATTACGGTTATATTTAGCAAAGTAACATACATATATACACAGAGAAAACAGATTCGTGATAGCAACCGAATTTGTAGCCAATCGAATGATTCGGTTGCACACACAGAATTTTTCGGTTCTATCCACAGAAAGTCAGTTGATAAAAAAGAATTTCGGTTGAAGCAACCAAACTTTTGTTACACTTTCTAAAATTTTGTAGCCACAACTGTAAAATTCGATTAATAAGGTAGAATCATTCGATTGGCAACAAATTCAGTTGCTATTACGAATCTGTTATACATATCGCTCATTTGCTGCAACAACGTCATAATTCAAAAAAAGTCGTTTCAAGAAAAACTGATTTGAATGTTTTATGACATTTGACTATTTCTTAAATAAATTTTCAACAAATCATGAGATTTTAGAAATATAACCTGATTCGAATAGTATATGTTAATATCCTTCTAATCTTATTTGACACAATTTTTTTCTTGTCAAATATAGGAGAAAACATGGATTTTGATTTTGACGTTTACAACAAAAAAACACTATCACGGAAAAAATTATTGACTTTTTTGAAAACTGATAAAACTATATGAAAGACTATAGAACGGCGCATATGTCGTATTACTTAGTTCAAAACACATGGATTTTGAGTTATGTCGTTGTTGCAGCAAATGATCGATATGTACATATACTAGACGTGCCCTTAAGAAATAGATTTGCTTTGGATGGATCTTATTTTGTAGCTAAAACTAAATGCTGTAAACATTTAGGACAGTCGGATAACTAGAACCTGTGCTGGAAATCGACTGAACAATGTTTTCTATTGAAATAATATTTTTTAAACGCGTTTGAAAGAATAATAAAGTAAGAAAGTTTATTATAATTTTTCCACGTCTTATATTCAATAAAAACCTAATTTTTGTATTTTTTACCCGCTGTTTTGCACGCAAATGTTATATAAACAACTATATTCTACAAAGGAGTGCGAGTAAAATATGCGTAAGCTAGTAGTTCTTGCTAACCTTATTGTTTTATACCTTGTTAGAAAGGTAACAAGGTATAAAACATTTCAAACATTTAAAATTTATTATTAATGACAGCAAAATAGAGTATGTTGAGTTATCCAATTTTACAACTTTCAATAGATTTCCAGCACGGGTTCCAATTATCTGAATGCACTTCAATTTTGCAATAGTTAGTCATAAGCAAATCTATTTTTCAAGTCCATGTCTAATGTAAGTATACGTCAGTCTTTGAAGACAAAATCTTATACAGATGTACATCTGTTTGTATTTGTTGAGTATAATACATTTATAATAGAGTGTAAATATAGAAAATCATGACTTTTGTCAGTGCTGTTTCAAAGAGTGTAAATATATATAAGAACGTGCAAGAGAACAGCTTTTATAGAAAGCTTTTATGAGAAAATTCTCAAAATATATTTAAAAGTATTAGAAAAAATCGTAAAATTCTAATAATATAACTAGATGAAGCATACATATTTAACAATTTATATTATTTCTTATATCTAAGATTTCTAAATTACTTCTCAGATAGTCCTAGCGCTTACATGGCAATATATTTGTAACAACCATCAAAAAAGAGATGGGGCGTATATTGATTTTGTCAATTTGCTTATAACATATAGAAATATTGGTCATATTGGTCAAATAAAAAGATTCTAAGACAATCTAGCAAAGTTCGTTCGTCTGCCCGTCTGTTTGAAATACGATAGGACCTACATTAGTCCCCATAGTCCCCATACAAGGATCCCATCCAAAAATTACTTGAACATTTATAATTGTCCAATAATAATTAATATCATGTTGAAATTGTACATAAAGAAGTTTTATATACACCTAAATCTTTTTACCAAGTTTTGTGAGGATCGGTCCATAATTGACCCTATCCCACATATAACCTCTACAGCAGAAATATATTTTATTGTCACATATAGATGGTGAGTATACAAGATTCGGCACAGCCGAATAAAACACTCTTACTTGCTACACTTGTTGGTGGTGATGTTGTAACTGATGTTATTGTTATGATGACATAAAATGCAATTCAATTTTACAAACATTTGCGTTCAATAAAGTGTAATTTTGTGTCATGCAATACACCCACATACACTAACTCAAACACCCAAACACATACACAAACATACATACCCCAGCAGTTAAACATGTAGTCAATGTATCCCTTATAGACAGTAATCGTCACAAATTTCTTATCACTTGGCTGACTCCAATTTTGGTCATTTGACAAGTATGTGCTCTTTGTAGTGCAGATATAAGACAATTGGTTACTTTATACATCCCAAATAATCTATCGTAAAGACAATTGTGACTTAAGTGTCTCTAAGTAATCTGGAGTGTGGTCACTTTAAATGTGTTGTGGGATAATTCGTTCAGACTGGTTTTATACAAATTGTGTTGATAGAATTCTCATACAGCTAATTTTTATTTTTGCTTAAGTATACTGATATCCCATGTAACATAGCATGAAGTCAATAGTCACATTAGTGAAGTCACTGTACTTTAGAAATTAGTTATTTAACCCACCAGAAGCAATCCATTGTAGAGTTATCGAATAAAGGTTTGTTTACAAGCTATCGTTTATTGGACTGCCTATGATAGTCTTTTGTATGTCTCGTACATGTTAAAATAACTAGTTATGTAGCTGATCAAGTTACCAGTTAGGTAGCTAGTAAGGTAACTGACGTTATTTAACTAGTATGTGAATCCAATATGTTGACTACTTTGGACCAGCTATTAGACAGTCTCATTGTAGTCAATAAGGGTCAAAATAACTAGTCACGTAGCTATTGAAGTAACTAGTTCCCACCCTAAAAGATGGGTAAAATCACTAGTTCGGGACTGTCTCCTAGCACTGCTGGTACATGCTACTTCTATATTAATATTCATCTAATATGACAGTAAACGTACTTGCTACTCCTACAAAAACGTATCACATTTTACTGAAAACTGAATGTATGCCAGCCAAACCATTTAAGATATTGCGCTTATTTTGCTGCCCTCTTGATTCTCTCCCGACATAGAATTTCAATATTATATTGTTCATTGTATGACGTCTACTAGTTGTTAATAATTTTCCAAATCCGTCTATGATTTTGCAGCATATACTCACGTCCGCCATTCACTTTTAGCATAAAAGATTATTGTGTCTGATAATATAGCATAATAGAAGCAACAGCACTTGGGAATCTTATATGCATGAATGAATACATAACTGACAGACTGTAAGTGTATTTCAGGGAGAAGAAGAAGAGAACATAAGTATTTGCAATTTGCTAAATTTGATATGAGCAATTTTCCAGGCCACACTATTGTTGCTGCTGGAGCTGTTTGAACACACATCTTATTTTATTAAAGTATTTTAAATGCTTCATGCACAATTTGGAAAATGTGGCAAATTAAAATATTATTTTAGAGTTAATTAGTCAAGGTATTCGTTTTTACAAATTACCAACTTGCTTTGATATTTATCATTTCATTCAATTAGAAAAAAATAGGTATGACTAATTCATCGCATAGCGGAAAGAAACTAACTACTTTCGGATATATCATTTACGATTTCAATGAAATTTTCGTTATTATGGATATTATTATGGACTGAATATGGAAGTCATTTCCATGACATTCCAAGAAGTTATGAAGTGAAACGCTTTTATTGCAACTACGGAAATATACTTCAAAGTAGTCAGAACATCTGCTGTTTAGATTTCTTATTATATACACTATAATCACTATTAATTGCTCGTAAATCGTTAAACGATATGACAGTAGTAATTACCTTTTGCTAAGTATATACTTATATACCATTTTTCTCTACATATGATAATCAACTACTTTTGCAAAATAAAACCTGTTGCTAAATAAAAACTAAACAAAAAAATGCTGTTGTTTTATTTATAAAAATAAATTGCTAATATTAAAGAAAAAATCTGATAAAATTATGGTTTCAAATAAAACGAAATAAAAAGGAACAGCAATTTTGTATAATAAAATTCTTTGATAACATCATACTTATAATATCATAAAAAAAGCAAAAACATTTTTAAAAACTTCCTAATAAGTTTACGGCACAACACAGACAACACACGTTGAACAAACGAATAGAAAGTAATTTTGTCACTCCTACGTATTGTTGATTTATACACAAGTGATGATGCTGGTAACATTTTCTAAATATAGTCAAGAGATCATCAACATTATGAAAGTGATGATAGACCAAGATAGAAATATAGATTGAAATTTTTTGTTGCTGTATGTAAAACTAAGTTATATTTTCTAAAGGAAAAAATCCTACATGTGCTTTTATATGTTATACAATATCTCATATTTATCCATTTATAAGGTCTGACTATTATAAAACGGCTTCATACATATGTATATACATTCGTACGTAAAAAGGAGTGCTATGCGTATGTGTTTTATTTTCATTTACACGTTACTCATACGCATTGTTGCTTCGTTCTTATTGCAAGGTTCGAATTTTATTTTGCAACATGATTTTCAATTTCATATCTTTATTGTTTTATTCGTTGACAATTTTGTTGCTGTTGGAAATTTATAAACAAATATGATTTTCCGAAATTTATCTCAATTTTTCATAACATGCTATTTGTTGAGTTAAAGTATATTGTATGATGCTCATTTATTGTTGTTATCCAACAAAAATAAACATTTTATTATGACTTTGATTTACGAGAAGTATTAAATAATAAATGTGATGTTGTAAGTATACAGAGTCATTTCGAATGTCTAAATTTGTATATCATTTATTGAAAATAACCTGGAATAGCAAAGAGTCAAAGAATTCCAACATATCAAGGATTAAATAAATCATGTTCATAAAAGAAAGTTTGTTATTTTTTAAAATTACAGAAATATTTGTAATCAGCACAAATGTATTTATTTACAAGGAATCCTTATACACATATCCCTCGATTTGCACAATAATTTTTTTACACGATTTCACTTTTACGCGATTTTTTTGGTTTTCGTTTACATCAAGGGATGTGGAAATTACCTCGATTTACACGATTTTTTTTTTAAACAAAAATTAATTTTTTTCAGTAAATATATCAAAAATGAAAACATAATAGGTAAAAGTGTAGCAGCTGGAACCAAAATGAGCCTGAGTGTAACTTCATGCGCTCGGACATTACAGTTGAAAATATGGAAAAGCCACTAATGATCTGGATAGAAAATTAAACTTAAAAGCGAATTCCAATTGATACCATTGCTATTACAAATAAAGCTTTGAGGATTTATGAAAAACTTAATGATTAGGTACCATCTACGCCATCAACTGCAAAAAATATCGTTTTCGTCAAGTCACGGTAGGTTTGAAATATTTAAGCGAATTCCTTACATAATCTATAATTAAAAGTTAAACAAGCTTCTGCTGACATAGATTTGTCTAAAGAATATCGCGAAAATTTTACTGAAATTATAGCTGCCAATTCATACACTCCTGATAAAGTCTTCTATCGGGACAGTTTTGTAAAATAATGCCACAGCGGACTTTTCTATCAAAAACTAATACAATATTTAAATTTAAACAACGTTTTAAAATCAAATTTTTTATGGAAATTTTGCTTCAAAACATTGTTTAAATTGAAATTTTTTTATGAATATGGGGGAATGTATTGACTTTACTTTAAAATAATGAAAATTTCTAAACAAAATTTTAAATTTATTCGTACATGTGTCTTTTTTTCGATTTACACGATTTCTCATACAAACATTTTTCATTTCGATTTACACGATTTTTTCAGGAACGCATCTATCGTGTAAATTGAGAGATAGGTGTACATATGAGAGCTATTTGTTTCGCTACTATAATACTTATTTTCAGCCAAAAACTGAAGCAGAAGACAAAGATCGCTCAGACCAGTCAATAAAGTTTGAAGTCCCAGAATTGGTGGCATTACTCTATGAAGCTTATTGCAAAACTCAAACACAGCTTGCATTGGGAGCTAATTGAGCAGCAGTTTCAAAATGTTTGCGGAAAGTAGGATTCATACAAAAGCGAATTGAAGCCGAGAGATCTCGAAGGATGATTTTGCATGTTCGAAATAATGATTGAACGCTATAAAAGAAAATCTTTTTTGCACCGAATCATTACTTGCAATGAAAAATGGATTCATTACAATAACGTGAAACGTAGGAGAGATTGTAAGTCAAGCTTTGGCAAACAGCTGAATTGACACAAAATCCAAATATCCATGGCGCTAAAGTAATGTAGTTGGTGGGACCAAAATGGTACTGTCTATTATGAGCTGCTGAAATCTGGCCAGACCATCACAAGGAACCAATACCGAATGCAACCGATTCGCTGGAATAGAGCGTTTGCGGAAAAGCGCCCAGGATATGCGGCCAGACATTAAACCGTAATATTACATCATGACAACGCACAGTGGGGCAGAATCAAAATTTTTTGGAAATAAATCTGGCATTTCTAAACGGAACGGCGTAGCCAAGGAATGTTCAAGTTTAAGTTATTAAAATGGACCCTACAAATGATCCACGCGCGGCGCTATGGGGGCTCAAAGTAGGGTACATTCGATATGTAAAATTTTAAAAGACGTGCCATTTTTTTGTTTCCCATCCGATATTTTAAATGGACGGAGATTTAAAGTGGTATATTTTTGAATATAATTGAGATGTTGACTTGAAACTTTTTTCGTAAGACCAAAAATTAACTTTTCTAAACAAAAAAAAATTAATTCGGAAAAAATGTGGACCAAATTATTCCTAATATTTGCAATCATATCAAAATTTTGATACAAATTTTAGTCTTAGAAAATCAATAAATATGTAATAAAATCTTTATTTATTAAAAACCTAAACGAAATTTTCAACGTTTTTTAAATTTATCATTCTAAATAATAAAGTTTAAAAAAACTTGTCAAACGGTCAAAGGGAATCCCGCAATTTCTAAAAATTGGAACGAAAATTCCAAAAATGGTATTTTTTACAATTTTGTCCAAAGGTTCTACATTTCCTCCAAGGCTGGGAAAATACTTTGGAAATAAATAGAAATCATATCAAGGTTTCCAAAGCTGCTTTCGGTTTTTTGATTATAGCTTTGGAATTTTATAACATGTGGTCCAAAGTTAAACTTTTGATAAAAAATAGGTCAAATTCCGAAGGGCGTAGGGGCGACATGTTCGAAAATCTGACATGGTTTTTACACCAAAATGTTTTCCGTAAATATGTCTTTCAGAAAAATATAAAACTTTTATATATCCTTAAAGAAAGTTTTATTTTAATAAAAAAAGAGTTAAGTCACCTTTTTGCCCAAAAACCAGCAAAAATCTACTATTTTTTGAATATTTAAATTGAAAATCGTTTATTTTCGGATCCGTAATCGATGTTTCTCTTAAATTTTCTGCATATTATTGGTAATTTAGTTATCTAAGTAATAAAAAAAATTCGAGTCCATTCGGTTCAAAAGTATGCCCTGTATTTTTAAAAATGCGGACCAAGGTATGGCAAAATTTGAACATTTCAATTTTAAAATGCCTATAACTCGCAAATTATAAGAGATAAATATCACACACAAGCATGTTTTTTCAGGACATAGCCGAGCGCTTCCCAAAAATTTAAAAATCTTTGAAATAGGATGGGAAACAAAAAAATGGCACGTCTTTAAAAATTTTACATGTCGAAGGTACCCTACTTTGAGCCCCATAGCGCCGCGCTTGGATCATTTGTAGGGTCCATTTTAATAACTTAAACAAGAACACTTTTTGGCTACGCCCACGTCAAATTTTATCCAGATCGGGCTATCGGTTTAGAAATCCCAGATTTATTTCCAAAAAATTTTGTTTCTGTCCCACTGTGCAACGTAGGACCACATGTTGCAATACCTCTTAAAAGGTTTTTAAAATGAAGTGGTTGGGAAGTTCTGCCTAACCCGCTTTATAGTTCAGACCTTGCTCCATCCGACTACTATTTAATTCGATCGGTGCAGAACGTTAACTCAGGGATACACTTCATTTTGCAACAGAGTATCCGATATTAGTTTGATTCGTTCTTGGCCTCAAAAGATGAGCACTTCTTCTGGTTTTATGTAATTCAATTCGCATGCATACATTTTCGCCAATGTATTAACGGTACAAATAAGAACGATTTTATTTTTTTTTATTTCTTTTTTACTCACACTCATATATTATGTATTTACTTTATTTGGTAAATTGAATAAAAATACATTTGTAAATCAAATATTTAATTATCCATGCAAAAGAAAAATAAATATTATCAAAATTTTGAAAATAAATTTTATAAAAATATTTGTATAAAACTAAAAGAGAATTAAGTGATATTGAAAAGATTGTTTGCTTGATTTCGTAAAGTAATGAATCGAAGTCTTATATTTTTTTAAAGGAGATAAATTTAAAACAATTCCTAATTGATTTTTATGTATTTTGTTTGGCAATATATTAATAAAACTTTTTCATAAAGCTGAAAATGAAATAAAGATAAAATTTTTTATTTCTGTTTGTTCTTACTGGTTTAAAACGATAAAATCTATTTGCTTTTTGTATAATTTCAATATTAGCATGCTGTGGTATAAATATGTAATTGTTTGTATAAAAATATATAAATTGTTTGGTTATACGTGGAGAGTTAGGTAATTTGCTTGATATGAGCCAAAGTAGTGTTACTTAGTCAACCATCACTTTATTTATTACATGTATAGCACTCGATTTTCAGACTATATTAGCAAACATTTAATTTAATTTGAATAATGCTTAATTCTCCTAAAGCTATGTATTATGTATAAAATGGCCTTGAGAACATTATCAGTCTAATTACAAATAAAAATTTGAATACGAAAAATTGAAAATGTGAAAAAAATCCCAAGGAATTTTTTTTCATATTTGGGCTGTAAAAATTTAGAATAATATTTAAAGATATTTAAGGATGAATTCTTTATTTAATATCATGTTTCCTTATATTAAAACTAGAATATATTGGCATTTATTTGAGATGATGCTTGTGTTTTAAATTAATAGTATACAGAAAATTTGATAGGGTACGAAGTGGCCACTTCAAATATATTTATCTCTTAAAACTCACTGAATGCATGTATCGAATGAATATAAATGAAAACAAGTGTTGTATTTGATTGTTCCGAATCTTGTATACGGACCATCAGACTGAGGCAATAACATATTTTCTGATATAGGGGTTGTAATACAGTTCAATTTTCCAGCTGAGGTATGACTCAGTCTGTCCAGGTTCGATTCAGAGGTCGGCTTCCTTTGAAATAAAACACGAATATTTTTTGGTGGTATATAAAAATATTCAAAACAAAGCTTTTATTAACGAAACCTTAATCTACTTATTTAATGCTTAAATCTACGAAGTTATTCAGCAATTCAAATGCGTTGAAGTGATGAAACGTAGCAGCGGCGGGACGGTAGAAACTTATACGGTGATGAAACGGCGGGGTCGGTACACAAGGTGAGTTGTGAAGCGATGATAGAGAACGGTTGATTTGGAGTGAAATATTACAAATAGTTCGGGTTGTTTAGCAGTCTAGTATCTACAGTCGGCTAAACCACAACGAAGTCAAGAAGAATTCGGAGGTTCTTGAATTCGGCTACGGATGCAAAAATACGATCGTAAGAATAATTCGGGAGTTCTTACGATCGGCTAAACTACAACGAAATCAAAAAGAATTCGGAGGTTCTTATATTCGGCTACGGATGCAAAAATTGGATTGTAAGAAGAATTCGGGAGTTCTTACGATCGACTAAACTACAACTAATTCAAAAAGAATTTGGGAGTTCTTGAATTTGATTTCTACTTTTAGAATACGAATGTAAGAAAAATTCGGGAGTTCTTACAATCGGCTACGATAGTTCTATAATACGGTTAGTACGAATGTAAGAAAAATTCGAGAGTTCTTACAATCGGCAAACTACAAGAGCAGGTATTGGGTTAGATTCGGGTTATACTTCGGAAATACAGCACGAAGGCAATAACAGCTCTCTCTTTATCATAAAACTCTACTTATCCAAAAATAAAAATAAACAATTTGGGATTTATATCAACATACATCAAAATGTAACCACTTAAGTAAAAAGAAAATAAACTGTATAAGAATTATAACACACAATCTATATAAACCCAGTTTGTACGTATTACTCTCAGCTTGTGTGTGTGTGGTCTATTATTACCCAGCTAGGGTGGGAACTAGTTACTTCAATAGCTACGTGACTAGTTATTATAACACGTGATTTGATACACATACGGGTTAAAAAACGTCAGTTGCCTTACTTCCTACCTAAGTGGTAACTTAATAAGCTAGTTATTTTAACATGTACGAGTGCTAATTGACCTCAAATAGTCAGCTTAAAGACATATCATAGGCCGTCCAATAAACGATAGCTTGTAAACAAACCTTTCTTCGACAACTCTCCAATGGATTGCTTCTGGTGGGTTAAATAACTAATTTCTAAAGTGCAGTACAAAATAAACATTTAAAGTGACTTCACTATAGGTTACTAAGAGACACTAAAGTTACTATTGACTTCATGCTATGTTACATGGGATATCAGTATACTTAAGCAAAAATTAAAATT
Organism: Calliphora vomitoria; assembly: GCA_942486065.2. NCBI lineage: Eukaryota > Metazoa > Arthropoda > Insecta > Diptera > Calliphoridae > Calliphora > Calliphora vomitoria. The sequence continues at coordinate 49,069,541 of OW818029.2, read as the reverse complement.
AACTGTATGAGAATTATATCAATTTGTAAAAAAACCAGTTTAAATGAATTAATCACAAAACGTTTAAAGTGTCTACACTCCAGATTACTTAGAGACACTTAAGTGACAATTGTCTGCACGCTAGATTACTTGGGATGTATGAAGTAACCAATTGTCTTATATCTGTACTACAAAGAGCACATACGTGTCAAAATATATAAACTGGAGTCAGCCAAGTGATAAGACATTTGCGACGATTACTGTCTATAAGGGATACATTGACTACATGCTTAACTGCTGGGTACTTACAGCACAAACCGGTTCGTATTACTAGTGTTTTTATTGTATATATGTTTGTAACGACACGCTACAGGGTTACATGGGGAGCAAAGTCAATTATGGACCGATCCCCACAAAAGTTGATAGAAAAATTAAGGTTCATATAAAATTTGTTTATTTCCAATTGCAACACGATACTAATTATTATAAGGCAATTATGAATGTTTAGTCAATCGATTTTCGCCATACTTGAGAGTATAATTTGAGATTACTTAGAACAAATTTGTGCAAAATTTTATCAGGCTTACGGCATACTTAATCAATATATTTATGTTCGCTCAAACAGTGAATTTTTGAATATTTACCTTTTTTACATCAAACAAACTTTATCAGCCAGCTGGCGCCAGCTTCAGCCAGCTATCGTGTGCTCAACAGATAGAAATACGGACATAGCTAGATCGTCTTAGAATCTAATGAGGGATCAGTATATATATAATAATGTGTATATATATAATTATTGGACTAAGGCGCCCTATATTAAATAAAAACCAAAACAATTTTAAAAACTAGTAAATTTTGGTTACAATTTTATACCACCATATAATTTTCCGCCAAGCAGTATTGAGTGTGACTTAAAAATGCGGGATTTTTTTAAATTTGTAGCTTTTATTTTATATACATTATAAAATAATTCAAAGTATTGGCTACTGTAAGCTATGTCATTTCCCCATCTTTCTGGTAATATATGGCATCCGAGCCATAAGACGTATTCATCTTTTGAGGCCAATAACGAATCATATCAATATCGGATACTCTGAAGTGAAGCGTATCCCAGAGAGAGCGTTCTGCATCGGTCGAAACAAATAGTAGTCGGATGGGGCAAGGTCTGGACTATAAGATGGGTGAGGAAAAACTTCCCAACCACACCCAGAGAAAAAATATATGTGTGCATGTTTACAGTAACCATTTCAACATTTTTACAAGTTTTTTAACAATATTATATTCACAGTAACTATTTACATGAGTGTGGTAACCATAATATGGTTTACTTACGATTCACATGATTGTATCAATCATATATATGGTTAGAGTAAAAAAGTATATGTTTGTAACAACCATTGATATGATTAATCTTTATATCAGAATATTTTGTTCTCAGATTATGATATCAATTAGCCGAGAGCATCATAATATGGTAAAACTTCAATCATAAAACATATACATGTTTACTGTAACCATATATATGATTGATACAATCATGTGAATCGTAAGTTAACCATATTATTACCACAATCATGTAAATAGTTACTGTGACTATAATATTGTTAAAAAAACTTTTAAAAATGTTGAAATGGTTACTGTAAACATGTACAACTATATTTTTTCTCTGCATGCACTTCTTTCTAAATCGTTTTTAACAGGTACATGTGGCCGAGCATTGTCATGATGGAATATAACGATTTCATGTCTGGCCATATATTCTGAGCGTTTTTCGGCTAATGATTATTTCAAACGAATCAGTTGCATTCGGTATAGGTTCCCTGTGATGGTCTGGCCAGATTTCAGCAGCTCATAATAGATAGGACCTATTTGGTCTCACCAAATACAGAACATTACATTAGCTCCAAGGATATTTGGCTTTGGTGTCAATTTGGCTGGTTGGCCGGGCTTCACATACGATCTCTTACGCTTCGGGTTATCGTAGTGAATCCATTTTTCATAGCCAGTAATGATTCGGTGCAAAAATTATTTTCTTTTATACCGTTCATGCAGCATTTTAGACATACAATTTTCCTGCTTTTAGATGAGTCCCGCTTCTCGCAAACGGTTTGAAATTGCTATTGCTTGAGTAGCTCACAATGATGATTGCAAGGTCTTGTTGAGTTTGACTACAATCTTCAGGGAGTAATGACTCCAATTCTTAGTATTAAAACTTTTTAGAATAACTGGTGTCAACAAAGATTGGTATCATGTATCACAAGGGACTGACATTAATTTTCTTCCCAGAATTTTCATCTGCAGCTTCCACATAGTATTAATCAGACCTACCATAAGAATATCTTTCCCATAAACCTAGGTAGGAATAATGTAAAACCCTGTGATGCAATTTCAATTATCCACTTCTGGGCAAGTTAAATCTGTATTTATTAGAGTTTCTAACTACAGCCAATGTCTCTTTTAAAATGCAAATTTAGTAAATCAAATAAAATAGGTAATTGAAGCAGAAAATCAGAGCAATAAATCTTCTGCTGAATTAAAACTCAGAAACCAAACTTGCTAATTAAATTATGTAACTCTAACACTTTAACAAGATTTTTGCTAACCATATTCTGTATTACTAACGATGGCCATAATTAAATTAATAAAAACTTTTTCACAAGCAATTTAAAGGGAAATCTTTTACTAATTGAATTAGAAATAATTTTCTCTACTTTATTTTACTCTACATAAAGCTCTTACTTTAAAATTTATTTTCTTAATAAAGCAAATGCATTTATTAACAAGAAAGACAACCACAATACCACTTTTGTAATTAGTGAAAAAATCCAAATTGCAAAGAACTACTAAAGAAATATGCAATACAATTTGAGTTTAAGCAATTCCAGAACCTGTTTGCAGTAATAATTTTTAAACAGTAGTAGATAATAAAGGGCTGCACAAGCTCATTCATATGCTACTCAAGACATTCAGCAGCACAACAGTTACTTCAGATCGTTGGGTATATATTAACAAAACGAATGAATGAGAATGAGGAACAATAGAATAAGAGACAGTATATGACAATAAGAGTAAATATAAGGGCTGAGATCGAAAAATGTTTAACATACATATATGTTAATAAAAGTGGAACCACTAAACTTACAGTTTTGAAACCTTTTTTATTTGATTGAAATTATTGTTACAATTTATAAAAAAAAATATTTTTATAGTTCTAATCATAGGGTAACATAGAGACGAGACGGAATATTGCTTCCTATGCAAGAAGTTATTGGGAAATTTTGTCTGCTTTTGGGTGCTAAACTTTTCTTGAACATACCCTCGAGCATCTGCGAAAAATTTTCCATACATTCATTACGTCATCCATTATGCAGCATGTATATCTATTGTATAAAATTTGACTTCAATTTCTTTGCTCTGTCTTTGGCTTAAACATTTTTAGCAGAGTTCCTGTCAGGAACTTTTTGAGCCTTGTATGCTTTTAAACCTTCATTGGCTTTAACTTTTCTTACCAAATAGTCTGAGTACTGACCTAACCGGGCTGCTTTCCTACCAGAGGTTTTGGGAGCTCATTTGAAAGTGCTTTCTTATTTGTTGGATTTAGAAACATCATGTGGACCATTCCTTCTACCTAAACCAGGTTTTATATCAACGGACAAGTTCTCCCGGTACTGTTTAATAACATTGGAAACAGTTTGATAGCAGACCTTTGTTTGTTTGGCCAACCTTTTGTAGAACCAAGTTGGGTTTTGTTGAAAATATTTAATAATTTTAGTAGGCACTTTATTCTCGTCATTCATTTTAATCAGATTAATAACAAATGAGCATAATTGACATTAAACATAATAACTGACATGCTTTACAAAGGTAACTAGATCAAAAAAAAATATACTTGGGTTAAAAGTTTTAATGAAAAACGTATGTTAAGAATTTTACGATCTCAGTCCTTACAACGAGTTGATGGTGAATGATTTCAGGTCACAAGGAAGCAGTGCACACCGAGTTTTTTTTTTTTTGTGTTATTAAATGTACGTGTGTATGGGTGCATACATACTGAAAAATACGAAAATGCATTCATAGGAAATTCATCAATTTAAATAAAACTTCAATTATAGAAAATCCACTGAAAAGTCTAATCTGTCTGTACAAATTTAAATTTAATTATATGCGTCGTATTTGTTTGATATTTCTAAACAAAAGTAACTATTTATCAAAGTTTAATATACTACCTCTTTTGTTTTGATCACTTTTAGTTTTCAAATATACAGTTTCAATGATATGGAAATTTGAACATTAATATTTATCACAGTTTAATGGTTATTTTGTTTTTTATCACTTTTAATTTTCAACTTTTCATTTTCCAAATTAATTCACAAGCGCGCACTGTAAGGTTAAATTATTACTAACTAGCTTGACCCGGTACGCTTCGCGACCCCTGTCATAGTAAAAAAATATGTAAGGATTTTTAAAAAAAAAAATCGGTTTTCCCCCGGTTTATCCCTTTCTGGTCCAAGTATTGAAAAAAGTTAAAGCCAATTGACGCTTTGTTTGTTTGAGCATCACGCCTAAACGGCTAAATCGATTTTAGTGAAATTTGGAACGTAGATAGATCCTTACTCGGAAGCGTCAATAGGCTATAACTTTTTTCAATACTTGGACCAGAAAGGGGTAAACCGGGGGAAAACCGGTAAAATTGGTACCTTTAGTTCTTAAACAATAAATACTAAACGGCCGAAACGATTTTATTGAAATTTCCAACATAGACTACGACAGGGGTAGCGAAGCGCACCGGGTCAAGCTAGTATATTTATATAGATAACAATTGGGAAATGTATAAAATATCCTCCTAATAACAAAATAATAAAATTAACTGGAATTTGAAAAAGCAAAAATACTCTTAATTGAGGCCCAAAATATTAAAATGTAACAAACAAAAATTGATTTTGTTTTTTGGATTTTTCCCATTTTACATAATGTTTATTACCTATCAATTGGCAAAAAATACATTTTTACCTGTTTTACAAATTATATATGATTGAAAAATAAAATTTATCCTAAAAATCCGAAAGAAAAATACTTTTGTGACACAATTTATACACAACTTAATTATTTTATTATATAACAATAGGTATATAAGGTATATAAAAATTGCTAAATTCCAGGAATAAGATTTTATTGTTTTACAAACTATAAAATAACGTAGAAACTGTACCACTTCCAAAAAGCGAAAAACCCCATGATAGGTCGCAAACAAATAACTAACAATTTTATGTTAAAATTTCTTGAACTTGTATGTACCCATTATTGTTCTATTCAAGTAAGGAGTGAGATCGTAAAATTCTTTACACAAGTTTTTCATTAAAACTTTTAACCCAAGTATTATTTGATTTTTTATTTTTTTTGATCAAGTTACCTTTGCAAAACTTGTCAGTTATTATGTTTAATGTCAATTATATTCATTTGTTGTTAATCTGATTAAAATGAGTGACCAGAAAAAAGTGCCTACTAAAATTATTAAATATTTTAAACAAAACCCAACTTGGGCCTACAAAAAGTTGGCCAAGCATTCAAAGGTCTGCCGCAAACTGTTTACTATGTTATTAAACAGTACCGGGAGAACTTGTCCGTTGATAGAAAACCTGGTTCAGGTACAAGGAATGGTCCACATGATGTTTCTAAATCCAAAAAAATAGAAAGCATTTTCAAAAGATCTCCCAACACATCCGGTAGGAAAGCAGCCCGGTTAGCTCAGTGCTCGGACCATTTGGTACGAAGAGTTAAAGCTAATGCAGGTTTAAAAACATACAAGGCTAAAAAAATTCCTGACAGGAACGCTGCTAAAAATTAGGAGGCCAAAAATTGAAAACAAGTTTTATAAAAAAATATTCTGGCTGCATAATGAATGACGAAACGTATGTTCTGGCAGATTTTTCGCAACTTCCGGGTCAAAAATTGTATGTTGATTATGCTCGAGGGAATGTTGAAGAAAAGTTCAGGACCCAAAAGCAGACAAAATTTGCCAAAAAGTTCTTGGTATGGCAAGTAATATGCAGTTGCGGCAAAAGAAGCCAATCATTTGTTACAACGGGCTCTATAAATACCGAATTTTACATCAAGGAATGTTTACAAAAACGCCATAAGGCTTCATAATGTGTCCACTTATTTTTGGCGTGACTTGGCATCCTGTCACTATGGTAAGAAAAGTCTTGAGTGTTACAAGAACAATAATGTGGTATTTGTACCAAGAGAGGCAAATCTTCCAAACTGTCTGGAGCTAATACCAGTGTAGAGATATTTGGCTCTTGTTAAAATAGAATTGAAGTGCACAAAAAAGGTGTCCTATAGTGTGGTAGATTTTAAACGGAGATGTATTACCTGTTCGAACAAAGTGACAGAAATCACTATAAGAACCATAATGGAAGGGTTTCCGAAAAAGGTTCAAAATTTCATCACTAGTGGTTAAAACTATAAAAGTATTTTTTTTGTAAATTGTAATAATAATTTCAATCAAATAAAAAAAATTAAAACTGTAAGTTTAGTGGCTATGTTTTTAGTAACATATATGCATTTTAAAAATTTTTCGATCTCACTCCTTATAAGTATAGTAAAAATGTGCATAAGAAATCAGTTTTCTAAAAATAAGTGATAGAAATAATATTGCTAATTTAATTTAGAATACCAGTATATTGTAGTTTCTTAATTCTGTTTTTTGGTAGATATAATCCGACCTATGTATTTTTAAAATAGTATTTTTTACTAATTATTTTTAATTATAATTATTATTTTAAAAAGAACAATTATGTATTTCCATTTTACATTACATACTATTTTATGAAATATACCCACATGAGTACTGTATCATTACTCTTTCTTTATTTCTTACTACATCACCATACCATAAAAAAATTCACATACATTCAAATGCATACATAGAAAAATTTATTCATGAAATCAAAAATTATTCGAATAAGTAATTCTTGAAACAGGTCATACAGACGTTGTATCGTAGCATTAAAAATGCAAAACAAACACGCGACAGATGTCATTTGTTTGTTGAAAACATTCACCCTTATTCTATTTGGCGTCGTCAATATTGAGTCAAAAAATGGTATATGTTTCATCGATGTCGATAACAAATGGTTACTATTGACAGAATTTTAAACTTTTATAAGTCGGGTTAATGTACAAAACGCTGTCAAAAGTTAGCAATTGTTATCGATATCGGCGAAACATATACCATTTTTAACTCAATATTGACGACGATATCGACGACACCAAATAGAATAAGGGTGATTTCCTCATTTGTAATCAGAATTCTCTTATAAGTGTTACTTGAGTACTAACGAAGCAGAGTTTTTGATTTTTTCGGTGACGCACAGTGCGGCTAAAGGCACCTTTGTCCGGCCAAAAGTCGAAAAATGCACAAAATTATCCACAAATTGGTAAATGGGAGTTTTTGGGGTCGCTGATTACGAATCCGTTATCAGAATTACCAAATTCAAAATGGCCGACCTAATATGGCGTCATTTCACATGTCATTTCATACGAAAAAACTTGTAAAAAATTATATGAATTTGCTAATGGATTAAAAGTTTTTGTTTTGATGTTATTGGGGTATATAATTGAAGGTCCCTGCAAATTATTGCAGCCTTTAGACAAAGATTTGAGTGGTTTCAGAGGTAATTTGCGACAACTGGAAATTTGAGGATCAGATGCTATTAAAAATCGTTTGAAAACATCTTCTATAGTTTTTTGACGATAATGTTTTCTTGCAAAATTCATGCGAGAGTATGAATCTTCGGACATTTGTCCGATACCGAAAAGCATGAACGACTAGAAAACGTGAACACTATTATTTTTTCATTTACTACTCTAAAACGTGTATAAAGATCTAATAGCTCTAAAACGTAAACTAAATTTTCTGAGTTGTTTCGTTTCATTTATTGCATTCTTTTTTTTAATTTGGGGAATCTCAGTATCAGAATATATATTTTATGTTTACGTTAGAGTGCATTCAACATGCATACGTATTTGTGTTGTTCTATCTTAGTTTACGTTTTCGAGAGTTTACTGTATATTTATATATATATAAATGTGGCGTTTATTTTATGTTTTTTCATTTACATTAAAGCGTACCATCTTACAAGCAAAAAGATGTGCCGTAAACCCTATAGTATAAAGTATTTTTGCAAGGCAGTTATCAAAACACATTTATTTTGTTGCCGAACGTAGGGCAACTTGCAGATACTTGCAGCTGAATTTTATTTTATTTGTTACATAATACTTTTACTTATTACAGGAAAACAAAATTCACTCAATCACATCAATTTTGTTTTAAAAATAAAAAATAGTCCTCACATATCGCTTTCTAACAATTTACTATTTAGAAATTTATATTCAGATTTTGATTTCGCGTATTATGCTTACTTTCAGCTGTAGAATCCATTTTCTTTCGTTTGATTTGCTTGATTACAACAACTTTGACACTTGTTTAACGGAAGCCTCTACTAGCCGATCTTTCCTACGGTAATGTGCCGTTCGGGTGAAGGCCTACTTCAAACTGAAATTATGAAGCGCATTTGAGGCAAGGGACCTTACTGTGATAATTTTTCATCTCCTAGAGCATTTCTTTAACCAACCCAATGACAAAAAACCCCCAACTAAAAACTTGTTTTTTCGACTTTTGGCCGGACAAAGGTGCATTTGGCCGCACTGTGTGACGCCGCAATTTGATACCCGGTATGTCTCTTGAAAGCCCGAAATTTCAAGATATTTGAATGCATACCTTGTAATATATTAATTTCCTGCGAAGTTATATGATGCTTTCGGCAGCCACATTCGAAAATATCTCCATTCCATGATTGTAAATAACGCCATCCAAAAACTTGTTATTCGCAAATGAAGTATAAACATCACCTATTAAAAACTGTAAAGATAACGTGTGGAAGATAAGTACATGTCCTAAAATAGGGCCAATAATACTTGTAGCAGAACTTATGAAAATATAGATAATCCAGTTGTCATTACTGGATTAGTTGACAATTGAATGACTATATGTATCTCAATTGATTAAGATTTTTGCCATCCATTTAAAAATTGTTCAATTATAACTTAACGCTGAATCTTTAACTGTTTCTCTGTCTATGGAAAATTTAACCTACACACAGTCGTATAGGATAACAAGTAAGAGAGCCATATTCGGCTGTGCCGAATCTTATATACCCTAAACCAAATTATACTTTAAAATAAAATTAAACATTTAAAAAAAAAAATTTTTTTTCGAAATATTTTTTTAAAAGTTTTTTCCAACTTTTTTTAATTAAATTTTTTTTTTAATTTATTAGTGAAAAAAATTTATGACAAAAAAAAGTTTTTTGTGAAAAAAAATCGGGTTAAAAAATATTTTTCCCGATTTTGACCCATTGTAGGTCCAACTTACTATAACCTTATATAAATCGTTGCAATGGACTTTGAAATATCTAAAATTAGATATCCATATTGTCTACATTTATGACTTAGTAATCGAGATATAGATCAAAATAGGCAAAAAATAGAGGTTGTCTCGGATTTTTCCTCATATCTCCGTTATTTATGGACCGATTTTGCTGATTTTAAATAGGAAACTTCTCGAAAGCATCTCTGAAGATTTGGATAAATTATTGAAGATTTGGATCCCAAAGATATCTGGGGTCTTCAGAAAATTGATTTCAACAGACAGACAGATGGACATGGCTAAATCGACTCCGCTATCTTATAGGGCCGGAAAATTATATTGTGGAAATTACAAGCGGAATGACAAACTTATATATACCCTTCTCACGAAGGTGAAAGGTATAATAAAAGGGAAATAAATCTCCAACATCTAAACATTTAGACCGATTAGAATGCGCAAAGAAGAAATGTTGCCGAGTTTAACTTTTGAATTTTAACCCCATGGCACATCAGGGGTGCGACCAGGCGTTCCAAATTATGACACCTTGGGTATGTTCAATTTTTAAGACGATCTTAGTTCTTAGTCGTGAAGGAAATGAATTCGCTAGTTTTTTCTTTTTAACTTATCTAAAAAATGCTCGACAAGGAAATTCTATACACGTAATTTTTTTGAAATTAGAAAATAAAGGAATAAATAGGATCGTTTTAAAAATTAACATACATTTGGGGACATCTAGTCGCACCTGTGGTGGGCCCATGCAGTCAGAACTCAAAACTTAAACTCGACAGCACATCTTCTTTGCGAGTCTCAAATTTCATTTAAATCGGACTTAAGGTCGGGTCACACATGGCAAATATTTAACGAAAAAGACGTAACCACTAAATAAATTATATATAAATTCTTTAATTAATTTCAAAAACTTATTTTACTTAAGATGATTCAAAACAAACAATTTTGTTTTAATTTATTTGATGCTGTTGATCTTACAAATCACTTGTAAGAGTGAACACGTCAAGCAATTTTGTGCTAAAAAAAGTGGTTGCGCTTTTTTGAGCAAATATTTGCCATGTGTAACCATACCTTACGGGTTTAGAAGTTACAGATTTATTTCCCTAATTTTTTCTATATCGCTGTGCGACATTAGGTGAGCTTTTCCTAGTAAATAATTTTAAAATACTCTTTATAAATTAAAAAATGCAACACTGATTTTCTTCGCTCAGGAAACTAATGCAACCACTGTTTTTATATAAATTTATATACAATATATCTGATCGTTGGAAAAACATTTTGTTGAAATCAATGTTTTTATAGTAAAAACATACAAAAATCACATTTAAAGCTCTAAAATGTGGTTTATACTCTTCTGCATTCTATTGCAATTGAGGATTTTAGAAGCAAACAAACATACAATCATCACAGGGATGCGGAACAATGGATTCAACATTCATATACACAGCCAGCATACACACAGACACACACATAAATACTTATAAAAACAAAAACACTCTCATACATTTGTACATTAAGGTTCCCCAAAAAAATAATGATTTCGTGACTGGAGAGGGTCCATTATTAAGGTTTGTGGCTGACTTTTTCATATTTATCTAAAAGGAAATATATAAAGTACGGGTATAATGGCATTTCTAAAATTATCGTATAAAGCTAAGTACTCTGTTCAAAATTTCGTGCGAACTGCTGTCAAACTACATATAAAATATTTGGAATGAAATATATGCGAAATAATTTCGCAAAAGCAGATCTCTGTTCTTTTTGTGGAAAACATGTGAAATACATCTGCAACCTTAATTTTCCATACGAACATAAGCAGCACTTCTTTCGCACGAAATTAAAACCAACAGATGATCAATTGTTGCATATAAATTTTTTCGCATGAAAAAACCATAATTTTTCGCAAATATGAATAGAGTACTAGGCTTAAGTTCAAAAATATTGGAACTTTTATTATTATTTTTTGCTATATTTTATTTTTAGGGTTGCATGAGAATTCAAATGCAGCATTGAAAGCGCCTTTCAAATCTATTGACATGATGCCAATATTTTTTTTATGTTTCCTTTATGAAATATGTATGACAAAAATTATAAAAACCTTAAAAATACCTTGTTGCCCTTTAATCCAGCTCACCAAATACTGAACACTGCACAAACATTTTGAGAAATGGTATTCTAAAAAAAAACTAAACTTTAATTTTAGTTGGGAACATCGACAACTACAAACAGCCCTCCCTAATGAACACACTTGACTGCAGGCTAAAGTTAAGTGTTTAAAAAAAGTAAAATAAAACATTTGCCCATACAAACACATACACGCCTAAAAACACTCTCACCATTATACCCAGTTTAGTTTAGTTGCACTGTAAAATGCACAGTGTAACGTTATACATAGTTGTTTTTTTTTATATTTTTTTGTTCTTCTTTAGTACATTTGTGATCCTTTGTACCAGCAATTTTTTGCTTTTTCTACGAGTACTGCTACTACTACTGCTACTGTTGTTTCGTAAATTGTTGTTGGTACTGTTAAACTGGTTAGTTAAATAGTTTACATACAATTGTTCACTTACAGTTTACAAAAGAAATAAAAATAAAATAAACAACAGACAAAAAACTACAAACAACAAAAAACAATACTAAACATTTATGGTTTTGTACTGTGTTTAGCTGAGAAAAGCTAAAGGCTACACTTTTTTTTTTTTTTTTATTTTCTTGGTGGTATTTAAAACACCCACACAGTGAAACATTTACTCATGCATACATGTGTAAGGCTACTCTCTTTGTAGAGCAAGCATAACCACATTTACACGAATAGTTAAATAAAAATCAAACTGTTATACACAAACACATGGGTATAGTTATATGTGGTAAATAAGGATTAATACGAGTGAAATTAGTAAATTACCTAGTACTTGCATAAGTTGTTGTACAATTATTATTACCCCTTCTGTAAAAAATCGTACATACGTCATCTTTACAGTTTTTAAACGGCTTTTGGCAATTGGTCTAAAAAATTGCAACATGTAAACAGGCAAACATTTTAAAACTTCGCTGCCATTAAGGTTGAACGATTTAGATCTGAAATAATCTAGCGGCCTGGATATAAAGTATATGCAATTCTAGCATAAGTAAATATGACTTGAGACTTCGGGCTTACAACAAACATACCGGCTATTTAATTGCGGCACTCACTGAAGTAGAAGCTCAAGCCATAATCAAAAGCACTGATTCGTCAGTACAAAATTAACGGCCATAAGAGAATTCCTTCCACAAATGAGAACATTTCAGTGAGATTAGAAGAACATTATCTCAACAAACAAAATGACATGGGAAGTAGTTCCTACACGCAGAAAAAAATATATAGTTGAGCATTGTTACTGTAACCATTTTAACATTTGTGCATGTTTACTGTAACCATTTCTACATTTTTAACAATATTATAGTCACGGTAAGTATATATATGCTTGTGGTAACAATAATATGGTTAATTTATCAACCATATATACGGTTACAGTAAACAAGTATATTTTTGTGACAACCATTGATACGATGAATAATTTTATCATAATATATTGTTCTTAGATTATGATATCCATAAGCCGAGAGCAACATAATATGGTAAGTCCTTCATCATATAAATGGTTTTCACAAACATATACATGTTTACTGTAACCATATATATGGTTGATACAATCATGTGAATCGTAAATTAACCATATTATTGTTACCACAATCATATATATAGTTACCGTGACTATAATATTGTTAAAAATGTTGAAATAGTTACAGTAACAATGCTCAACTATTTTTTTTTTCTGCGTGTAGTGGCTTCTGTGATGGAATGATAAGAGATCGCATGTGATGGAGTAACAAAGCTCCATTTCCTCGAAAGAGGATAAAAAACATCAGTGAATCTGAACCAATGTGGTATTTTGGAGAAAGTTGTGAATCTAAAAACACATTGCTTAAATATTAAATTAGAAATTAGCGGGCAAATTTAGTAGAGAAATTTCCGAAATTTCTCTACTAAATTTTCAGAAAGAGAGAGATCGTAAAATTCTTAACACACGTTTTTCATTAAAACTTTTAACCCAGGTATTATTTGATGTTTTTTTTTTTGATCAAGTTACCTTTGTAAAACATGCCAGTTATTATGTTTAATGTCAATTATATTCATTTGTTGTTAATTTGATTAAAATGAGTGACCAGAAAAAAGAGCGTACTAAAATTATTAAATATTTTTAACAAAACCAAACTTGGTCCTACAAAAAGTTGGCCAAGCATTCAAAGGTCTGTCGTCAAACTGTTTCCAATGTTAACAAACTGTACCGGGAGAACTTGTCCGTTGATAGGAAACCTGGATCAGGTAGAAGGAATGGTATAGAAAGCATTTTCAAAAGAGCTCCCAATACATCCGGTAGGAAAGCAGCCCGGTTAACTCAGTACTCGGACTATTTGGTATGAAAAGTTAAAGCTAATGCAGGTTTCAAAACATACAAGGCTTAAAAAGTTGCTGACAGGAACGCTGCTAAAAATTTTGAGGCCAAAGACAGAGCACGGAAATTTAAGTCAAATTTTATACAAAAAGTACGCCTGCTGCAATATGGATGACGAAACGTACGTATGGAAAATTTTTCGCAGCTTCCGGGTGAATATTTTTATGTTGCTGATGCTGATGTAGAAAAGTTTAGTACCCAAAAGCAGACAAAATTTTCCCAAAAAGTTCTTGGCATGGCAAGCAGTATGCAGTTGCGGTAACAGAAGCCAAACATTTGTTACAAAGGGCTCTTTAAATACCGAAATTTACATCGATTCCATTCATAAGACTTTTTAATGTGTCCACTTACCTTTAGCTTGATTTGGCATCCTGTCACTATGGAAGCAAAGTATTGAGTGGTGCAAGAACAATAATATGGTATTTGTACCAAGAGAGGCAAATCCTCCAAACTGACCGGAGCTAAGCCCAGTGGAGAGATATTGGGCTCTTGTTAAAAGAGAATTGAAGAGCACAAAAACGGTGTCCAAATGTGTGGTAGATTTTAAACGGAGATGGACAACCTGTTCGAGCAAAGTGACAGAAAGCTCTATAAAAACGTTAATGGAAGGGTTTCCGAAAAAGGTTCAAAATTTCATCACTAGTGGTTAAAACTATAAAAATATTTTTTTTTATTTTTTTTTTTTTTAAATTGTAATAATAATTTCAATCAAATAAAAAAAATTGAAACTGTAAGTTTAGTGGTTTCGTTTTTATTAACATATATGTATGTTAAGATCTCATTCCATAAAATACCACTTTTTATAATTTCATAGCATAAATTATAGTTCGCATGAAGAGAATTTCACAAAATTACATTTTAATATATTGGTATGTTTTTGGAAGAGCATTTTCAAAATCAACCAACAACAATTCTTCGAAATATGGAAGATCCATTTGTTTTAAATTACAATGAATTTGTATTGGTCTACAGACTAAATATAAATAAAGTGCATGACAGAGTCGATTCAGTCCAACAACGCTTGACTATTAATAAGATTACTGGAATTTCACCCGAAAAACAGGTAAGAGTTTATCTTCAAGGCTATCAATAGCAAGATAATTTTTTTAGATTCTATCCACAATTTGCTTTTATGCAACTGCCTGTGAGAGAACAGTGGGATATTTCTCTAAGTCAGTCTTCTGTTAGCCGTTTTTTACATAAAGTTACTGATGCAATTAACGACAATTTATTGAAGCAATAGGTGAAGTATCCAAGAACAACTTACGTAAGAAATTGTGTTAAGGAACAATTTTCTAAAGATAAATACATACTTATTATACACTAATTTAATATCAAATTATTAAATACTTAATCGTTCTTTCCCCATATTTATTAAGAAACTATTTTTAAAATAATTTAGTTTTAGGGCCTGGCTCACTAAATGCGAACGAACATTTTCTTTCTTATTTTATATTGAAAACAACAAATAAATTTGAATTTTTTATTGTTTTCAATATAAAATAAGAAAATGTTTGTTCGCATTTAGTGAGCCAGGCCCTTAATTTTAAAACTTTTACGTTCTTACATTTGTACCGATATCCGTCGTTAAAATATTCTAACGAAAATATTAACCTAAATCAGGGAATAGAACACTCGTTAAAACAATCGAAATTGTTCGTTACTTGACGATATCGGTAATTAAATTTTAAAAAATACAGAATTGCGGTACAGATCTAAAACTTTTAAATCGAAAATTTTGTTCTCTCGTCACTTAAGTTTGCATTACCTAAAGCGTGACCAATTTTTTAAATATTTCCTGGTTAAAGGATTTTATTTTAATCAGTTTGACTAATCTCAATCCTCAACACTGCTCCTACAAAAAGCATTATTAAACAAACCAAAGTTAATGTAATAAAAAACAATTGTTTTACGTTCGATTTGTTAAATCCATGTTTAAAAGTTTTAGTTTTGATGTTTTGTTTTTTTTTCTATTTCTCTACGTTTTTCTATTTTGCTGTAAGTGTGTTACGCTTTATTAAAAACAAAAACAGTTAGAGGGATAGCAGATTTGCCCGGGTTATTATTTTGAATGTGGATTTAAAAATAAAACAAACTGTATGTATTTGCAGTAGTTAAATTTCAAACAGAAAAAATAAAACAATTGTGTTGTGGAAACCCATTTAAAGTTCGAAATGCTGAAGAAAATGTTTGAACAACTGGCCCAAATCTACTCAATAAAAATATAAAGAAATAAAGCTAAATTATATAGATCAAAAAAATGCATATACTACTTCAAGTTGTAGTGGTATGAATACGTACTTCAAATACAACAGGAATATATTTTATAGGGCAAGTTTTCAACATGTTAAATTAAATAGTATTTAAGTAAAGACTAATATAAACTATATTGAATTTAAGTCATATTGATAAATATGTATGTTTAAATTTATACCCCGATTTTTGTATGACAAATTTATTACTTAGAGCTAAAATAATAATTTATTACAAAAGGTTTCAATTTTAAGACTTGCTCTGTGCAACAGTAGGTATAATCAATTTTAATTAAAATCGATTTAATTATACTAGTAATATTAATCATACGCCATCAACTACTAAACAATAACTACTCATACAATTAAATGTTTTCTAAATATTATTTATTGGCATTTTCGATTTCTAAATTAAAATAGTACAATATTAATACAATACTTAACTGTTTACCAACAAACTCTTAAATAACCTTTTCCAAGAAAGTGATTCATTAATAATAATTATATAAATTGAACTGCTTGTAACTAACTATAAATACATTTATTGATTGCAATAATGTTTTTTTTGGAAAAAAAAAAAAAAGTAAACATAATAAAGTTAAAATTTTCTTCCAACTAAAGCTAATTATACAATTTCTGCACACAACTATAATGTTGTAGCCTAGTAATACTTAATTTTTGTTTTTTTATTTCTATAGTTAAATCTTAATTATATAGTTTATTTGTATTGCTTCTTACCAAAAACAACTTTATAAATTATAACATTAAATAGAAATGTAACCAAATGAATACTTATATAGAAGAAACACGTTAATTATAATGGTTTAGCCAAGTTTGAACAATCATGATTATTCCTTGATTTTGGTTTTTCTGTTTACATCTATCGTTTCGCCTCCATTGATGACCATGAATGCCCATATATCATCTACACCAGGAGTTAAGTGAAAGTGCCAAAAATACCTAACTAAATAAAACAACAAATAAATGCTAAAAATACTGTAACAAATTAAATAGTCAGTCAATTTAGCCGTCCAGCCAGCCAGACATACAATTTCGACAGTAGATCATTAAAAACATATTTATCTTTTACGTTCTACTTTTACATCAACTTATAATTTATTTTGTTACTTACAGAATATTGGCAATTTTACATCATTAATAAATGTAGACATAACTTAAACTTGAACAAGAAATATTAAGACTTTGAATGGTAAATAAGTGCTAAATCATTCAAAGTGATTTCAATCAAATTATCGTATTAAGGATTAAGTAAGTCCTAAAACTAAATATATTTTAGACATATAATTGTTTTAAACGGTAGACTTTATTAGTATTCTCTCCGGTGTACTATACGAAAATTGATTTGTTTTTGTGGCCATAATTAATTTTAGCAAAACATCTGGACCGATTTAAATGTTTTTTTTTTTTGGATTTTACATTTGGAAGTTCCCTCTAATATTCTACAGACATATACTCTCGAAAATAACAGAAGGTTTATGTTTTATTAATGATATATTTGTTTTAAGTCACACAACAGACAGAATTTCTAAACCTTCAACGCTTATGTCATATGCGATTCATATTTTTTCAAAATATTACTCACTATTCCTCTATATTTTATTTAAAGTTTTCAACAATATATGAATAAAAATCGGTATAAATAACGGTCAGCTTAGCTATTATTCTCCCGCTATATAGTTAATAATTGAAATTTCAAACTGCAAATTTTTTGTAAGTTTAAACAAAAACCCAATTCATTATTTCATTAGTTCATCTTAAGTTCATTTAAATTTTTCCGATTTCATCAATCTAGCGAATTCCTTTCACTTTATATTACATTTTAGTTTCGCTTCAACCACTGCTTTGTTACCAAGTTAACAGAAATTGAACACAAGGTCGAATTTAAAATCGTCTAATTCAATAAATCTGAGGAGCATTTACAAAATGGTTTTAATTATCAGTCCATTTGTCTGAGTTTTTATGTTTATCTTGAGTCCTGCTCCAAACAAGTTTGCCTGTAAATCAGTGGCATAACCCTTAAAGTTTCTCATCCCGAAAGGTAGTTCAAAATTCTGTCGATCAATGGCCATCTTAAATAACATCCATGAAATATAAAATAGAAACCTGGTGTACTTTATTGATGAAATTGAGAGATGTAAACAATTTTCCTATAACTCAGTGTAACTTTCCTTCATTACGTAGTGATATAAGTTGAAAAGCAATTCAGCTACTATTAAATATATTTTCATAGTCAAACAAGTATGTGTAAAATACTGATGTTTGAACCGATTTTTACCATTTTTAACACCAACAATTTTTGATAAATAAAAATTATATTAATTTCATCCTCCTAAGTATTTCCCTGTAGACCCTATCATACCTTCAACAGACGCATTGATGGATGGAACGCATAGTTTATGGAACCTAGTTTCGGTATTAATATTGTAAGGTGCATTTACAAAAGTCAATCCATCAACTTAACATAATTAATACTAATACCATATATAGTTTTGTTAATAATTTCCAAATAGTTTATGTGAATTTTAATATAAAACATTAAAGGACAACATGAGCAAGGTAAGCAAGAATCGAAATCCCGATCTACGTACTTATATTTGCTCCACGATTTTGCTACTCTCTTAACTGTTAGCTGGAATGAATAAGTCATAGATTAAATGTTCCAAACGTATGTGGTATATGTCACGCCTAGTTCTTGAGGTACATGTCAATTATTATTTTTACTACCCTCAGTTTAGGGTTAGAAGAGACAGTTACTGTTTTCGCTGTGTTGTACTTTTTATTATTATGTTTTGTTTAGTAATCGTGTCTATTCGATAACGTCGACACCTTTATTTGAAAATTCAATATGAGTACTAGACTAAGTGGTCGTCGCAACTGCTTAAATGCACCAAAAGTATGGTCAGAGTTTGTTTGCGAAAAATCAAATGTGAAACATATACCATTGATAGATATTAAATATGTCATTTTACCACCACTGCACATAAAACTTGGTTTGATGAAAATTTTTGTGAAGGCCATGAATAAAGAGGGAGATGTCTTTTTATATTTAAAGACAGTATTTTTCAAGTTACCACAAAGGAATTTGATGACTGGTTATCACTGAAAGCTGTTATAAAAGGGTTTCTAGGGAGCAACAAAGCCAAAATGTAGAACAGCTAGTGGACGACATGTTTAAAGTTTACGAAAAGTTGGGATGCAGAATATCATTGAAAATTACCTTTCTTCATTCTCATTTTTCTTTTTTTCCACATAATCTGGGTGCGGTCAGTGATGAGTAGGGTGAGAGGTTCCACGAGGATGTAAAGAAGCTTGAAAAGCGATTTCAAAGCCATTGGGACACAACTATGCTAGGTGATTACTGTTGGCATTTAAAACACGATATTTTGTGTTCAAATTTTATAAGATGATTTTTTTTTTTTTTTTTTTTTGAGATTTTTATACCTAAATAATAAACTTAAACTTGATTAATGTAAGAAATTCTGGTTGTTTTTATTAGATTTCTATAAGAAATATTTTGGCATTTTAATCTTAATATAATTAATATAATATAATTTGGCACATTTTTACGAAAGAAAATTTGTATGTATCTACGCAGTGAAGAAATATAGTTATAGTCACAGTAACTATTTACATTATGGTTACCACAATAATATAATTAACTTACGATTGACATGATTGTATCAATCTTATATGTATATGGTTACGGTAAACAAGTATATGTTTGTGACAACCATTTTTATGATTAAGATTTTACCATATTATGTTGCTCTCGGCTAATTGATATCATAATCTGAGAACAACATATTATGATATAAAGATTCATCATAACAATGGTTGTTAAAAAACATATACTTGTTTACTGTAACCATATATATGTAGGATTGATACAATCATGTTAATCGTAAGTTAACCATATTGTGGTTACTAAAATCATGTAAATAGTTACTGTGACTATAATATTGTTAAAAAACTTTTAAAAATGTTGAAATGATTACTGTAAACATGCACAACTATATTTTTTCTCTGCGTGTGTTTAGTAAACGATAGGTATAAATAAGAAACTTGAATTTTCAAAGCAGGTACTCAATATTTTTTTTTTTTTAATTGTAACGCAGTGTTATTAGACGTGGCCATAATTCTTAATTCGCAATAATACCGTAGTTAGCTGACCAAGATCCGATGAATTAATTTCGTCGGATTGTACTCATTGGCTAGTCATAGTCAATAAGTTGTAGCTAGAAGACGAGAGTTGAAAAATATATCTGTTCGGATTGCATCCATTACCCACAATTATTCACTAGCCGACCGAGAGCCGAAACAGTTATCTCATCGGATTGTATTAATTCAATTGTGGTCACTTTATGTTCACAAAATCTAATTTATTCAGCACTTATATAATAATTTGTACTTTTGCGTTCTTAGAGATAAATACCATTACGTTCGTCGTAATAAAAAGCAACAGGCTTGTTGTTCACGGTAAGATGAGACGTCGCATAATTTGAGAACATTGTGTTGTCGAAAAAAAGTGACATCGTATGGTGTCAAAATTGCTCCAACCTTTGTCGATTTTCCCTCAGTGTATGGTTTTGAATTTCTGAAGTAAAAAAAAAAACTTATATAATCTGAAAAGTTCGGAGCTGATTTTTATTCTTCTGTCAGCCAGAAGAGTTTAAGTTTAAGAGTTTAAATCACTAAATTAACACATAAACCTATAATAATAAAATTAAAACATTTTAACTCTTAATTTAATGCAATTCAAATATTTCACTGATATTTGTAGAAATTATATAAATAAATGTCTGCATAAATTATAAAATACTTTAAGACTACAACAACTTTTAAAGTCGTAAATTTCCATCATAATACTTATTTAAACAAATGGCAACCACTGAGCTAATTATCAACATGCCGTCAAACTTTCAAGGACACTTAACAAAAGGAGATACTGTAGATGTATTTGGCAAAGTACAAAATTCCTATGCTAAATTACATTTTCTTTGTTTAATAAAATAAATTAATCATTTTACAAGAACAAAAACAGTTTGTTGGAAAATTAAAATATTAGGGAACAAATTAATATTTAAATCAAATACTAA
The DNA here is from genome assembly GCA_942486065.2 of Calliphora vomitoria. Taxonomy (NCBI): domain Eukaryota; kingdom Metazoa; phylum Arthropoda; class Insecta; order Diptera; family Calliphoridae; genus Calliphora; species Calliphora vomitoria. Next base: position 49,048,258 of record OW818029.2, on the reverse strand, counting down.
GTAACGCCTGGTTTCCTGAGAAATTAAAAAAAATATCTGCTTAAAGAATTTAAGTCTAATTAATGAAATAAGTAATGTGTATGTTTGCTAGGCTAACAAGTACTAAAATTCCAAAAAAAAAATGACTTTAAACCGAGACATTTGCTTGAAAGCAAAATGTTTTCTTTTATTATGTAATTCTGTATTTAAGTTTAAATGTTCTATTTTGTATGTACACACACATACATAGGTATTTATTTTAGTAAACTTTTGTTTTAAATTTATTAGCATCTAGTTTTTAAAGTCCCTTGAAATATATATATATATTATATTTTTTTGCTTTTAATTCCACCACAAGTTTTTTTTTAGTTGTTCTGTCCAACCATAACCCTCATAAAGATTTGTGAGCTTTCACTAGCTGAGGCCTTTTTAGACATTTTCGTTCTGAACTCGTATTGTTTTAAATATGGGACAATAAAAGCGGAAAAGAACTATATTATAGTCAACATTGTATAATGTGGGTTCACAAGTTCACATTTTACATTTAACAAACAAGAGAGAAATATATTCATTTTCACGGTTTAAACTATACCCAAGGGGGTGATTAAAAAATAAATTTACGTGTTGCAAAAAAAAAAAAAAAAAAATTATATTTATATGTACATATATATAAGAGTTTAAAATAAAATAAAAACCTTGAATGCCGAGCGGTTAACCACAACATTACCACTTATGTATATAATATAAATAAGTATGTATGTCTGTATATATGAATGTGTAGTAGTTACCTTTCAACACAATCAAACACATTGTTTTATGCAACTCTGTGTTATAATAATATGTATGTGTAAATGTTGGTTTGAATGCAAGGTAAATTCCGGCCAAAAATTTTTTTTTTTTTTAATTTTTTATACAATTTTGATGATAAATATTTTTTAACACTTCAAAATATACAGTATCATTGTTATTTTGGATGTAAAGTCTAAGGTTTTTTCTTGTTATTTTAATATTTGAAAAATTAGATTTATTTATTTTTGAATCGAAGTAGGCTGTGCTTTTTTCTTTAAAGTTTTTTTTTTTTTTTTGCAAATTAGCTCATGTTTGTAATAAACAGTTAGCTGCTAACCATTCCACTTGGTTATTACAAAGTTTTTGCTTTTGTTCTTTTTTATAATAGTGAAGTGATTTGAAACTAGTTTTAAATCTATAGAAACTAAATTAAAAAATAGTTTGAAAGGCCAGGAAAAATTAAAAGAGGATTTAAGTGTAAATTGCATCTAATACTGTAAAGTATCAGAAGTAGGTAGTATATATTCCTTCTGCAACTACGTGCCATTCCAATAACCAGAACGATTTCAGTGACATCATCTTTTCTAAATTTTGTTTTGTATATTTTTTGGTCAATTTCAAAAATTATGTAAGTTTAAGAGTTATTTTTGCCTAGTCTTATTTGGCCAAACCATGTATTTGTATGTCGAAATTTTTTCAATGAATCATTTATGTTATTTTTAGTTATAAGCCTAATAAAAGCCATTTCCATAAATTTTATACTTTTTTCGAAGCTTTTATAACCTCAATGATTATTTAACCAAATCCTGTACGCAATTTCTCCAAATTTCAGGCCTTTACATAAATAACTTAATTTTTGCGATAATTTCAATACGTCCATGATTGTTTGACCAATCACTGTAAATGTATTCCGATATTTGTACGACCCCTTTTTCAATCACTTTGTATCCTATTCTTTATTACTGGACCAAATTTCAGGTATTTACATGAATAACTTAATTTTAAAACGTACATGATTGTTTGGTCAAACCCTATATACGTATTTCGAAATTTTAATGACTAATTTTTGTTCGAACTTATTTTGGACTAAATTTCAGCCGCTTACGTCACTTACTTGCATTTTTTTATTTATACTTTTAGAATGTACATGCTTTTTTGGCCAAACCCTGTATTTAAATAACAAAATATTTATCTATCGATGGGTTATTTTATTCTTAATACAAATACCCAACTTCAAACGTTTTAATGAAGAAATAAGGAAGTTATGGATTTTTGACCGGAATTTCTTAATTCCATTTTCGAAATCAGCTCTTTATTTAATTCATTATGAATTAATTTGCAGGCTTAATTCCTTTCTACTTCAAATGTACTAAATTCATGCCTTAGAGAATTCATTCTTTATAGAATTAATTCCTTATTGAATCACTAACATCTTCTGGAATTCAAATCCATGTCAAAAGAGCTTTAAAAATGTATTGAATGATTAAATTTGTTTGCAATTCAAATCGATTGAACAATTCATTTTGTTAAAGAAAAAATACTGAAGAAGAAGAAATATTTTAATTCAATTTGTATTAGAATTGAATTAATAAAAATGGAATCATTCAAAGGTTGAATGAATTCTGTTAAGAATTAATTCGACGTTGAATGAATTCCATTTATAGAGAAGCCTTTGAATGAAGCTAAAGAATTCGATATTGGGAATAGATTTATGGAATGCAGGGCTGACATTTTTATACTCTTCAAGTTTGTCATTCCGTTTATATTTTCCACAATATAATTTTCCGACCCTATAAAGTATATATATTCTGGATCCTTATAGATAGCAGAGTCGATTAAGCCATGTCCGTCCGTCTGTCTGTCTGTCTGTCTGTTGAAATCAACTTTCTGAAGACCCCAGATATCTTCGGGATCCAAATCTTCAATAATTCTGTCAGACATGCTTTCGAGAAGTTTCCTATTTAAAATCAGAAAAATCCGTCCATAAATAACGGAGATATGAGGAAAAATCGGAGACAACCTCCATTTTTGGCCTATGTTTGTTCTATATCTCTAACTCATAAATATAGACAATATTCTGGAAACGGATACCTAATGATACATATTTCAAAGTCCATTGCAACGATGTATATAAGGTATATAAATGCAAGTTGGACCTACAATGGGTCAAAATCGAGAAAAATATATTTTTTTTTTCACAAAAAACATTTTGTTGTCATAAATTTTTTTCACTTATAATTAAAAAAAAAATTTTTTAAAAAATTTTAAAATTTAAAAAAATTTCGAAAAAAAAATTATTTTTCAATTTTATTTAGGTCAATATGCAACTTATTTCTGTTGAATTTCATGTGGGTACCAACATTTTTAAGAGATTTGTGCTCGTTAAAGTTATTTTCGGAAGCGGCCTTTTTGGAAGATCTGACAGAATTCAGAATTGTTGCAGAACAAAAAAAATGTATCTTAATGCTTAAAGTTATTTGTTTAAAATTTGATATGATATGCCGTATGAACTGATTACAAGCAATTTTGATAGTAATAAATCAATCACATATCAACGAAAATTTCGACTGGAATAACTCATTTCTCATTTTTGCTGGTGTAGCGTATAATACAATTTAATTATTATTACTTTCATCGCTGAATATTTTATAAATTATTTATAATATTCAAAAGAACAAATAAGAAAACATAACTCAACAATATTTAGTAAAGCTAGAATTTTAAATAATTCATGAAGGTAAAATATTTATTAATTCATCAACATAAAAACCAACATAAAATTATTTAATCTAAATACCCTTTAATAAAAATTACACAAATATTTTTTTAAACTGAAATAATTTAGTTTTCCCTCAACACATTTTTTATTTGCTCTAATTTCATTTGTTCTTTTATTTGCTCTAATTTCACTTAGAATATAGTCATTTCAAAAATACTACAAACCATTATCGCAAAATACAGTATCGGTCAACACATATTGTACAAAATTCGCGTTATCACTTTTTTCCAAATCCAAAGAAAGTAGAGATCATTGAAGCAACAAATGCAATCTAAAAGTAAAGTATATCCACAGTATTATTAAAAACGAAATTTAATTTCAATATTTCTTATAATAGGTCTGTTCATTTACTTTCCCAGTAAATACTTGCAACGAGAGAATAAAATCAAAATATACAAAATTACTCTCTTAAATTCTCAAAAATAGTAAAAAGTAAATGAACGCTTTTCCAGTAACAAAAAATTTATACACACAATTTTCATATTTTTTCCTTTTATTCAATTTTATTTTTTTCACCACAAAAATAAAATTGTAAATAAATAAACAATAACACAAAACATATGAAATATATGCTACTAACTATTACGAGTTCAAAATAGAACTTGTAATAGTTTGCAACGAGAGAACACTCTCTAAAATTTATACGCTCTTGATTTTTTCTCTACTTGCTAGTTTTTTGAGTTAATGAACGCTTTTCCAGTAACAATTGTTACTAACTAGTAACAACTTTTAGTTATTGAACAGAGCTAATATTATTACAAAAAAGTAAAAAAAAAAACATATACCTTCATACGACAAAATATATTGGATTATATTATATTTTGTCGTATGACGTGCAGCACAACGTTTAGGCATAGAACTTATGAGATTCTCTATTATAGTCATTGGACTAGACATCCTTTAATAGCTTCATAAAATTTGTTTGAATCTCAATGTGCTCATTCCCGATTTATCTTTTTATATCAAAAATATCCAATTGGAAGGCAAAACGGACAAACAACCGAAGAAATCCGAAAGCTTACTGTAATGGTTTCGGGGGATGGAAAATCTCTTCATGAAATTCCCAAAATTCTGGGAAGGAGTCATTCTACTATTAAATACATTCTAAAATGATACAGGACTTCAAACCAAATAAAAAACAAGTAGGAGAGCTATATTCGGCTCTGCCAAATCTTATATACCCTTCACCAAATTATACTTAAAAATAAAATTTAAAAAAAAAAATTTTTTTTAATTTTTTAAATTTTTTTGTTTTGAAATTGTCTTTAAAAAGTTTTTTCCAATTTTTTAAAAAAGTTTTTTTTTTAATTTAAAATTTATTTTTTTTTAATTTATTAGTGAAAAAAATTTATGAAAAAAAAATGTTCGAGTTAAAAAAAAATTTTCCCGATTTTGACCCATTGTAGGTCCAACTTACTATAGCCTTATATACATCGTTGCAATGGACTTTGAAATATCTATCATTAGGTATCCATATTGTCTATATTTATGACTTAGTAATCGAGATATACATCAAAAATAGGCCAAAAATAGAGGTTGTCTCGGATTTTTGCTCATATCTCCATTATTTATGGATGAATTTTGCTGATTTGAAATAGGAAACTTTTCAAAAGCATGTCTGACAGAATTATGGAAGATTTGGATCCCGAAGATATCTGGGGTCTTCAGAAAGTTGATTTCAACAGACAGACAGACAGACAGACAGACAGACAGAAAGACAGACAGACAGACAGACAGACAGACAGACAGACAGACAGACAGACAGACAGACAGACAGACAGACAGACAGACAGACAGACAGACAGACAGACAGACAGACAGACAGACAGACAGACAGACAGACAGACAGACAGACAGACAGACAGACAGACAGACAGACAGACAGACAGACAGACAGACAGACAGACAGACAGACAGACAGACAGACAGACAGACAGACAGACAGACATGGCATGGCATAATCGACTCCGCTATATATAAGGATCCAGAATATATACACTTTATAGGGTCGGAAAATTATATTGTGGATATTACAAACGGAATGACAAACTTATATATACCCTTCTCACGAGAGTGAAGGGTATAATAAAACCAAAAAAGCACACAATAAAATATTCAGTGAAGCTGAAAAGCGAAATATTGTCAGAGCGTGTACAAATGGAAAACCATATTTATAGCGAAAGGCTAATGAGGAGCTCTTACCAAATCATGTTAAATCTACTGTAAAGTATGGTGGTGGATCGGTGATGGTTTAATGGTCTTTCTCGGTAGCTGCTCCAGGTTCTTTTCATTTCATCGAAAGCATAATTGACCAAAAAATGTATTTAGAAATTTTAAAATTGGAATTGCCATTATCAAAGCAAATCGGAGTCTTTCAAATATTTACTACTTCTACCAGGATAATCATAAAGCTTACAATGTCAGATCGTAGTTGTTGTACAATTGTCCTCATGTAATGAATACACTTGCCCAGAGCTCTGACATCAAACCCATCGAAAAAAGTTGGAGCTACCTTGATAATAAAGTGAGACAAACATTTCCTCTAAATAGGAATTGAAAAGAGTTCTTACTGAGGAATGGGAAAATATTGATCCCACCGTTTGCGCAAACTAAGAGACCATGCCTAAGAGACCATAATTTTTTTTTTTTTAAACAAACACAAACTGCGAAGCGTTTTGCTTGTGTGCAAATACACCCAGAGTCTCTGGCGGGAATCGAACCCGCAACCCTCAGAGTGATAGTCCAGCACACTATCGTGTAGTCTATCGGGGCACCCATGCTTATTGAAGCAAAAGGATTCCATACAAACTATTGATTTTTATGGTATTGTTCCTTTTTTATCATACCATGTTAAATGTACGAGTTTGGCTTTAAAGGATTTTTTTGTTAATTAGTATTAACAGTGTAATTTAAATGGTTTTACTTTAATTTTACATATGAATTGAATAAAGAATTACATAAGCTTCAAGCCTCCCAAACACACTTTTTATATAACTCTAACAGGTAAGCCGAAATTAAGAGATATATACAAAATTTCCTAATGTACGAGTTTGGCTTTGAGCCACTGTATGTATGTATTTTGTTGCAAATATTTACAAATTTTAAATTTTGCTTACAGATGAATTCACCATAAAAATGGAAAAAATATTGGCCTGTTTATTAGCCACAATGGGTATTTGGTTTTCATCTTTCTTATGTTGTTTGAAATTTGTTAATTTAAATTATATTTCTGTTTGAAGTATATTTCAAATGTTTGTGGTTTTTTTATTTATTTAATTGGAAGCAAAATATTTCAAAACGATATTATGATAATAAAGTTTTCAATAATAAAATATGATGTTATAATCGCCCCCATAAGGTAATATATAGAGGGCGGATTTATATGCAAATGCATGTTTTTTCTCGAACGTCCAAATACAATGTAGACTAATTAGTTATCCGTATCACATATTTTGCTGAAAAATGGCATCGATTTGTTAGGGCATATTTTTGCATATTTTGTTATATTTTATTTCAAAATGCATAGTATCACAGTTTTTAATAAATATAATATTTTTTTTTCATCAATGGGTTATATATTGTCTCGACAAAAAGATTTTTGTTATAGAAATGGTGTCTTTCGACATCGAGAAACTGTCATTTCTCTATCAGCAATTATCATTTAAAAAATTTATTTCAAAAAAGTATAGAGTTTAGTTTTGAGTATCAAAAATTCATTAATTGTAGCAAAAACATTGATATTTCTTTTCATTGGAACTTCGACTTATAAGAGATATCACTAGCAAAAGACTGTAACTTCACATATACAGTTACCGCTCTTCATATTCATTTATTACGAGCTGAACATTAGGGTTGGAAGCTATTTTACAGCACGACCAATACGAGTATTTTAATGATTTTAATGAGGCTCTAAACAAATATTAATACCAAGATATTTGAATTAATATATCCATTGTTTTCTCAGAAGATCAACCATAGTTGGAAACTGTAACTATTTAATTATTAGTAGTATTGTTACGTTTTTACCTTTTCAAAACGGTGGCTTTTTTCCTTTAAATATACCGGATTTTTTTAATTGCAAATAAAAGCTATCAGTGGTTATAATATTGCAACAACACTTTATTTATTTAAATTTACACAACAATTTAAATATTCACTAGTTTTTAACACACACACTTTATAATTTAGACAAATACACTGGTAAGTACTACAGTTGATGTTAACTCTAGCAGCACGTACAACACACTAACTCACTGTAACTATTTATATACACAGCGCCATCTACTAGAAGTCTCGTGAATAATCTAATGGAAAAACTAAATCACCTAGAGCTTTTAAAGCTACTTCACAGGTAATGCAGTCCTACTTACAAACAATGTTAACAATAGCATGTTATCAACATTGTTTATAAGTAGAAGTTTCTACCAGAGACCAAAAATAACAGGTTCACTTTCATTTCAATGGTAAATTCTCATTCGCAGCCATTTAAAAATAATTTTTTGTGTAATATCACTGAGAGAGTGATTTATTAGAAAACATTTTAGGTTAGGGGTTGAGAGAAATAGAAGAGAAACAACCACAAATAATCTAGATGAGTCAGCTTGTGACTTTTATTTCCGAACATAAAAAATAAATCGCAGAAATTAATTTGATGCAAATCAACGCTTAAATATATTCAATTTATAAATCATTGAAAGTAAAATTTTTTCACAAAAATTTACAATTGTTTTTTAAAATTGTATTACTTCATATTCATCATATTTTTTTATAATTTATTAAAAATTACTAAAAATATGTTATTGTATGCAAATAAAAGAGAAGTAACAGTTATTAAGATCAAGAACAAATGAATTGTTTGCCTCACATCAAACCATTAAAAAACAACAAAAACTAATAAAGGTCATACCAAACCATGTAAGTAAAAATAATTTTATAACTGTTATTTTGAGTGATTTATTTTTATCACAAAAATATAAATCACAATTTGGGTTTTTTTGAAATAAGGACGAGTTATTTTCAATCTCTGGTTTTTACTGATGGAAGTATCTATAAACATTATGCATGTAGCTCGCATGATGTTACAAACCGTTAAATTCAAATCGATAATGCTATTTTGTAACAGTAGAATTTAAAGAGTAATAAATGCTGGGAACTCTCTTTCTCATATTTTTTATATTTTTAGGTCATATTTTGATTTTTTTTAAATTCGCCCCCTAGTAATATTAAGTATCACATAATTTTCTGGCTTACTGGGGTGCTGTTGTGCATTTTGGTCGACCGCCCCGGTGAATAGTTCATACAGTTTTAGTTTTTTTAAACTTATTTATTATGTAGCTGCTCTTTTGGGAGCATTCCTTCTTGATGCTCTTTTACTATATTGTTTTTAAGACGTGTGCAATATTTTGTATTGGTCTAATATTTAAAATGCTATTATTTACCTCTACATTTTTTAAAATACACAAGGTGGCTCAAAAGTAAACTTCCGATGTTTTTTGGCTGTAATTAAAAAAAAAAAAAAAAATGAAAAACTTTGATTCTTCTTGTGGATTATTTTTATTTGGTTTTTTTAATTTTTTTTACATCAAGTCGAGAATATGATATCATGTAAATGGCCGCCGCCACAGTTGATTGTCATTTGAGCCCTTTTTATGGCATTTACCATCACTTTGGCCAAAACTTCCGGCGATAGGTCCTCACATTCTTGACGGATATTGTCTTTAAGAGCAGCAAGAGTCTGAGGCTTGTTGACATAAACCAGCGACTTCAAAAAGCCCCTCATCACTCATGATTATTTTTGATGAAAAATCATCTTCCTCTTGGTGGTGATTAAGGTTGGCTTGAGCGTATGTTAGACGCGATTGGCGGTCAGCAGCTAACAGCTGATGCACCGTCTGGACTTTGTACGGAAACATCTTCAAATCTTGTACCAAAATTCGCTGTAAAGACCGTCGACTGATACCCATTTGCGTGGCACGTCGTCTGGTCGATGTCGACGGCGCTTCCATGACATCCTCGGCTACAGCAGCAATATTCTCTGCAGAACGGCTACTCCGGGGTCTGCCACGCCTGGCAGCATCTCGGGTTGTGCCAGTCTCTTCGAGGCGAGCGGCTAAACGTCGCAGTGTTTCACCAGTAGGCGTTGGACGGCCAGGAAATCTGCGACGAAATTCACGTTGTGCCAAAGTCACCGCCCGATTATTGGTCAAATAAATAGTCAGCAATATTCCGCGTTCTGGAGCAGTGTAGCGTAACATTGTTTATTAACGTGTATTTCGCATGTGTTTAATACACAAATGTCAAAACAGAACTGACATTAGGGGCCAATCGCAAAATTTATAGCATTTTCTGATAGGAGGATTACTTTTGCGCCACCTTGTATAAAGGCAAACACTGCAGTTTTTCTTGATTTAGTTTAACCCAGCTGTTAGGTCTTACGAATGTACTTTGGTCCAAATAAAAAGCTAATGTAAAAAACAGGTGTGTAAAAGATAATTGTGGAAACTCCTGTTTTTTTATTTTTGTTGTAAAGAAGCAAAAATATATGCAAATGCTTGTTTTAGTTTGTATGCAGCTTTTAATAAAACAAACGTGTTTTACTTACGACATGGTAAACTTGAACGAAAATTAAATATTAGAATTGCGCAATGCAGAAAGTGACTCCTATATTTCAGATTCGAAAGTTGATTATATTTCAGAAAACATAAAAAACAAGCCAATAAATACTTATTTCTTTTAAATAAATTTAAAAATTCAAAGAAAATATACTACAGATTCGTATTTTTTTCATCCCTGTTTAAAGTCAGAACATTGTACTAAGTATATATTACTGTTCAAACAGGAAACAATTAAAAAATTGGACCAAATGTGCTTAACCTAACAGCAGGGTTAACGTGAAGTTAAGAGTTATGTTTAATTGAAATTTATACTGAAACATTTTAACCTGAAATTTGTATTATTTTTTAATACATAACCAGTTTTAAAATATCTATGAACATGTTCTTATGCTGAATGAAAAATGCTTGGGAAAAAAAGTCATGTTTGATTAATAATATTTATTAAAAAATTCATTCCAATTATGAATTTATTTTTTCTATATGCTTATTGTTTTATTCATTTTCTTTTCTTAGTTAAGGTTTGGAACTTTTCATATCGTATAACGTTTGCTTTGAAAAACAGGAAAATTTGTTTTCCTTTTAGAAATAGTAAAGAAGCAATTTTTATCTAACGAGTTGTGACCGACACTGTATATAAGTACAACATACATACTTTATACACAGAAACATATGGTTTTTCAACTGGTGTGTATATTTAAGGAGTGAGATCGAAAAATTCTTAACATACAATTTCCGTGCTCTGTTTTTGGCCTCTAAATTTTTATCAGCGTTCCTGTCAGGAACTTTTTGAGCCTTGTTTGTTTTTAAACCTGCATTAGCTTTAACTTTTCGTACCACATAGTCCGAGCACTGAGCTAACCGGTTTGCTTTCCTACCGGATATGTTGGGAGCTCTTTGGAAATGATTTATATTTTTTTTTGCTTTAGAAGTATCATGTGGAATATTCCCTCTACCTGAAGCAGGTTTTCTATCAACGGACAAGTTCTACTGTTTAATAACATTGGAAACAGTTTGATAAAATACCTTTGATTGTTTGGCCAACTTTTTGACATCAAACATAATAACTGACATGTTTTACAAAGGTGACTTGATAAAAAAAAAAAAAAAAAAATCAAATAATACTTGGGTTAAAAGTTTTAATGAAAAACGTGTGTTAAGAATTTTCGATCTCACTCCTTAGTACACATATCAACTGCAACATATTAATGTATGTACATAGATTTGGCATATAGTTCAGTGGCAATGGGAAAATGTGTTGGTGTATAGGTTTTTTTTAGCTCCATTTAACAATATTTGGCACTTAATGTTTATTACACACACTCAAATATGCCAACAAATAGTAAAAACATAAAATAAAGGAGCAACTGAAAAAAAAAAAAAAAACTACACCGGCTACTGACTTATATTTCGTAGTATTTTGTCAATGTGTATGTAGGCCATGGCTTAACACAAAACTTATTTATGTGGGTGTTTTTATCCTTTTTTACAACCTCCATTACACAAATGGTTGGTGTAATTTGTCGTTGGTGTTGGTAACATTAGTGAGTAGTCATGAATTTATTTAAGTTTAAATTTAGTTTTTTTCAATTTATAGATTTTTTGGTAATTATTTAAACTTTTTATTTTATATATATCAATTTGGCTTCCCATATTCTGATTCCTAATAATAGTAAGTTATATAGATGGAATTTACAATAGACCTTGACAATAAAGATTGTTGATGACGCCCTTGGCAGGGTAGGAAATGAATTCCAATTTGCCAATTGTCTAAAAATTGTAGTATACAGTGATATTCTTTGAATTATTACAGATTAATTATAATAAATGAACTTAAGCCTAATTAAAAAAAAAAAATTTACTTTCAAATTATTCAGTTTATTTTCTTTGATACTTTATTTGTTATATTAATATGGACATATTTGTAGCTTTAATATCTAGCTTAAGAAATGCAAGAAATTATAGAAATCTAAAATGTAAGCGAAATAACAAGTAAGGGAGCTATATACGGCTGTGCCGATTCCAATATACCCTCCAACAAATTATACTTTAAAAAAATAAAAATTTTAAATATTTTTAGATGAACAAAATTAATTTTTTTTTTTTTTCAAATTATTTATAAAAATTTTTTGTGTTAAATTTATTAGTGGAAAAAAATTTATCACGAAAAATTTTTTTTGGTAAAAAAAAAAAAAATTGGGTTAAAAAATATTTTTCCCGATTTTGACCCATTGTGGACCCAACTTCCATATATACATCGTTGCAAAGGACTTTGAAATATGTATCATTAGATTTCCTTATTTTCTATATATACTTAGTAATCCAGATATAAATCACCAATAGCCCAAAAATCGAGGTTGTCCTGGCCTTATATCTCAGCCATTTGTGGGTCGATTTTCTCGACTTTGAATTGCAACCGGGTCTATGGAGGACATAGTGTTGTATGAATCATGCATGTAAGTGAATTTGGGGCTACGGAAAGTTGATTTCATCGTACAGGCGTACATGGCTACATCGACTCCGCTATCTATAATGATCCAGAATATATATACTTTGTGGAGTCGCAAATGAAAAACAAAGTTTTTTACATATTATGATCCAAATATTTGTATCGTTCAACAAAATTGATTTGTTCACATTAGGCCACACAAGTTAGTTAAGTACTAGCAAAAACTATTTCAGTCAAATTTCAAGGTATTCTCGTTTAGGCTCTATCGTGTTGTAGTTGTTTTAAAAACGTCGGACGGATATTTTTCCGATGAGCCGATTTTGGCCATTTTCAGTACCAAATATTTCTGATTATCAAAGAATATTTGGGTAAAATATCATAGCTCAAAGTTCTTCCCTGAAGGTCCTATTGTGCATTCAGCAGACAGACAAACGTACATAGCTAGGTCGTCATATATATTTATAAGCATCCAATAGACGGCCAATATTTCGATATGTTGCAAATGGAATAACAATATCAATATACCCACATCATTTTGAGTGTATGCTTTATATAGAAGCTATGTATAGTTCAAGCTCAATATTTAAAAAATCGTTTAGCTATGATAGTTATGAACCGATATGCATAAAATTAATTACTGCTATATAAATATTTTTAATTTCAAAATTAATATTAATAATTTGTATACATAAGGTATATTTTTAAATTTAGTACGATGATTATAAGAGATGTATACGTATTTAAATGATTTTCAGAAATGGGCTATGGTCAAATACGGGCCTACATACGAAGAAGATGGTCTTGTGGATTGTTTTTACATGGCACTTATTTTTGTTGAAATGTTTATGGATACTGTTATTATATAAGGACTGAGATCAAACAATTTTTAACATACATATATGTTAATAAAAATGAAACCACTAAACCTCCAGTTCTGAATCTTTTCTTATTTGATTGAATTTATTGTTACAATTTTCAAAAAAAAAATATATATATATTTTTATAGTTCTAATCACTAATGATGAAATTTTGAACCTTTTTCGAAAACCCTTCGTATAGTGCTTTATGTCACTTTGTTTATTGTGTTGTCCATTTCCGTTTAAAATCGACCACACTTTTGGACACCTTTTTTGTGCTCTTCAATTCTCTTTTAACAAGAGCCCAATATCTCTCCACTGGACTCAGCTCCAGGCAGTTTGGAGGAATTGCCTCTCTTGCTACCAATACCACATTATTGTTCTTATACCACTCAAGACCTTTCTTACCATAGTGACAGGGGGCCAAATCAGGCCAAAAAAAAGTGGACACATTAAGAAGTCTTATGAATGAAGACATCCTTTTTTGTAAACATTCATTTGTGTAAATTTCGGTATTTATAGAGCCCTTTGTAACAAATGTTTGGCTTTTTTGCCGCAACTGCATATTGCTTGCCATACCAAGAACTTTTTTGGAAATTTTGTCTGCTTTTGGGTCCTAAACTTCTCCTCAACATTCCCTCGAGCATCTGCAACATAAAAAAATTGACCCAGAAGCTGCGAAAAATTTTCCATACGTACATTTCATTATGCAGCAGGTATATATTTTGTATAAAATTTGACTTCAATTTCCATGCTCTCTCTTTGGCCTCTAAATGTTTAGCAGTGTTCCTGTCAGGAACTTTTTGAGCCTTGTATACCTTTAAACCTTCATTGGCTTTAACTTTTCGTATCAAATAGTCCGAGTACTGACCTAACCGGGCTCCTTTCCTACCGGATGTTTTGGGAGCTCTTTTGAAAATGCTTTCTATTTTTTTGGCTTCAGAAACATCATGTAGACCACTCCTTCCACCTGAACCAGGTTTTCTATCAACGGACAAGTTCTCCCGGTACTGTTGAATACTATTGAAAACAGTTTGACGGCAGACCTTTGAATGCTTGGCCAACTTTTTGTAGGACCAAGTTTGGTTTTGTTGAAAATATATAATAATTTTAGTACGCACTTTTTTCTGGTCACTCATTTTAATCAGATTAACAACAAATGAATATAATTGACATTAAACATAACAACTGACATGCTTTACAAAGGCAACTTGATAAAAAAAATAAAATAATACTTGGGTTAAAAGTTTTAATGAAAAACGTGTGTTAAGAATTTTACAATCTCAGTCCTTAGGCATTTTCTAAATTATGAACCCATTTGTTCCATTCTAAACACAATTTTTTACTTGTTTCACTGAAAATCTGTGTAAAATCTGCGGACACATCCCGCATTTAGAGTTCAGAGAAACTCACAACGTATCACTATTTGGTGCGGATTTTGGGCTGAATGCTTGATTCGACCATACTTTTTCGTAAATGCATGAAGGGTATATTTAATTCGATTTAAACATAATTGAACTAGATATGTTTAATTATTTATTACATATTTTCTTTGTATGTATATTAAGCCGACTCACAGAAGAACGTGATTTTGTTACCCACCTCAAAATAAACATTGGTTTATTTTAGGATGTCTTCCATTAAACCTTTTCTTAGTTTTTTGAAAATATTTGTATTTTCTCACTCCTTAGTACGAATATTGAAAAAAATAACAAAATATTTCTTAAATCGGGTAAATTTTTAAATATTTAAATTTACTTTCAATTTCCATGAAAAATCGTATATATTATGAAATATCTATATTAAAGGAAAACTTGGAGAAGACATATATAAAGTTGAATGCGGCCGGAAGAGCCATTTTAAATGATACCCAACATTATATATGATGTTTTGGAAGAAAATATAAATATTTCTAAAAACTAAAAAAAAAATTGTTTCTTGAAAATAGTACAGCTCACTAACGGTTATCACTAGATCCAAAATATTTTGAGAGACATTCTAAAACAAATCAAAGTTTAATATGAGAGGGTTAACAAAATCACTATCACCGTCCCCATACGAATTGAGTCGCTCTAATGTATATGTTTAGTAGTGAAAAATAGAAAAACAATCACTTTAACCTGAAAATGGGTTAAACTTTATTCAAATTTCATTCAGGCTTTTAGTTCTTCTGTTCAACGAGTGGTTTTCTATATATAAATATTTTTTTCCTGTAAAGGGTGTAGTTATGAGTTTTACAAAACTACGATGGGAGAAAAAGTAAAAAATATATATATATATATTCCATTATGATTCCTTTGTTCACACACAAAAATTTATTCACACAGACTGGGCGTATTTATGATTTTCCTCCTGGGTCTGGCTACTTTTTTTTCTCTATTTGATTTTATGAGATCAATAAACTACTTATTTCAATTTTTATTTTTATGTGTTCAAGTATAAATTTACACATGATAAAGAAAATTAAATAAATTGCGGAGCATGTTTGTATGTAGTACATGATTAGGTTTATTAAATTAAATTCTTATTTATTTTTCAGAAATATACATTTCTACCTAAATGTAGATATTAAATTATTTGTTTCAAATTTCTCTGAGGAATATAAAAAAATAAAAATACAAAAATACTTTTACTTTACTTTCTTTCTTTCTAAGAATTTGGGTTATTAAAATAATTTGTTTAACAATGTATTATATTTTATTTACATTTGAATATCATATATGTACTATTTAGATCATTTTAAAATTAAAGCTACATTTGTAAAAAATAAACTCTTAATAGAATTTAAAATATTTTTAACATATTAGGTTTTGTTACTTGAAATATCTATAATATGTAAATACCTTAAAATATACACATATGGTAGAAATTATATTCTTAAATTCATGCAGTTATATTTAAAATAATACTGTTAGCATAAAAATCATTTTGAGAAAAGAATTTGATTAAAATCCTAAAGCAAATAAAATATATTATTTCTTAAAATAGCAACAAATCCT
This sequence comes from Calliphora vomitoria, assembly GCA_942486065.2. NCBI lineage: Eukaryota > Metazoa > Arthropoda > Insecta > Diptera > Calliphoridae > Calliphora > Calliphora vomitoria. Next base: position 49,031,795 of record OW818029.2, on the reverse strand, counting down.
TATCAAAACAGCACTCCCTTTTAGAACCCTTAAGGGCGCCATAAATACGATTCTCCATTACTTGTGTGTCAAAATAATCTATTAAAATGTCATTTACTCTATTTAGTTATTTACCATACAACTAAAATACTAAAAAACCTTAATGCATAAAACAGGGCTGTTGTCTCCTCTCCAAAAAAACAGAACTAAGCAAAAAAAGTTCTGCTGTAAACATTAATGCAAGCGCATTTATGCAGTTACACGTACTCCTTTATTGATTATCTTTAGGTTTTTTTTGACACTGGTGACATAATATTTTGCAAAAAAACAAAATACTCCTTGATAAAAACCTGTATATCTTTGAGACTCTGTGCGTGCATATGTGCCGGCTTTTTATATAGTATTTATTTTTTTCTGCATACATGAGTTTTTTTTTACTTTCAAACATCACGTTTTTAATGTCAATTTTTGTTTTTGAAGGCTGTATAAATTTCTTTGACATGTTATTGTTTTTCGTACCGCTTTGACACGGGGTTAAGGATTATTTTTTATTTTTATACCCTTTACCATGAATGGTAAAGGTATAAATAAGTTTGCATTCCGCATGTAATTTCTAAATTTTTCTGGAATGCTTTAGATAGCAGAGTCGAAGCCCACAAATAACTTTCATACTTGATTGGTACATTAAATACTATAGTCCCACTTAAGTTATACATAAATTTGGGAAAATCGGCTCAATATCAGAAATATAAGCCAAGGAAAATATGGTTATATATTTATAGACATTTCAAAGAATTTTCCAACCACGTATTTACTCCATTGTTAGTTGGACCGGCAATAGGTTAAAATCGGGTAATAATTTTATTTTACATTATTTTTTTTTGACCAAACTAAAAATTTCTTATCTTCCATATTTTTTACATAAATAAAACTTTTTTTCTGCTAAAAAAACAACAAAAATTATTTCCAATATTTATCTTAAAGTATACTTTGATGCAGGGTATATAAGATTCGACACAGACGAATATAGCTGTCTTACTTGTTTTATAAAGGTAGGAAACAAAAATGTCCGACGAAGGCATCGAACCTTTCCCGTTACAAATTTATTAAAACTTCGCACCCAGTTTCTTTATGGTCAAATTTGTAATTCACATTGGTTTGACTTTTATCGCTGTTTAAATAGTATATAACTTTTTATCCACATTTTAAATTTTTACAATATTGTTCTCTAGAGATATTATAATAATTAAAAACTTATGTCTGTAACAAAAAGGTATCTATTAGTGCTTAGTTATTTTTGGAGTAAAAATATTTGGTAATTTTTACCCGTAGATATTGATTTGAAATTAATGTCAAGTTACCTTTTAGGTAAATTTATCTGCTGGCTATTTTACACCTTAGATATCTATTTGTTGAAATTACGGATATTAGTCTTATTAAGTATATATAAAGGACTTAAATTTTTGGATTATATCATCACAAACCCACTTCCAAAGGAAAAACGATAATAAATTTAAACAATATCCTTTATGAAAGGAAATGAACAAATGGAAGGAAAAATCATTAAAAGAACGGGAATCGCAATTTGTGTAATTGTGAAATGATAATATGAAAAGTTCTTATGAAAACGAAAATGAAAAGATTTTTTTCATTTCACCGTTTCACAGAACGAGAACTGATCCCCAGAAATATGTACTTACAAAGGAATATTCTACTTAAAAAACTGCCTTGAGTGGAAATGGTACACATACATATAAATGAATATAATATAAACCAAAAAAAATAATGGCTTCGATTGGTTTTAAACCACAATCGTCTGTATAAGTAATTACTCTAATGTGCAGAGTAAAGACCACTAATTACAAAATAATGTATGTAAGGAGTGAGATCGAAAAATTCTTACAGTTTTAATTTTTTTTTTTATTTGATTGCAATTATTATTACAATTTACAAAAAAAAAATATTTTTATAGTTTTAATCACTAGTGATGAAATTTTGAACCTTTTTCGGAAACCGTTTTTATAGTGCTTTCTATCACTTTGTTCGAACACGTAGTCCATTTCCGTTTAAAATCTACCACACTTTTGGACACCTTTTTTGTGCCTTCAATACTCTTTTAACAAGAGCCCAATATCTCTCCACTGGCTTTAGCTACAGGCAGTTTGTAGGATTTGCCTCTCTTGATACAAATACCATATTATTGTTCCTGTACCACTCAAGACCTTGCTTATCATAATGACAGAATGCCAAGTTAGGCCAAAAATAAGGGGACATATTATGAAGTCTTATGAATGGAAGCAGCCTTTTTTGTAAACATTCCTTGATGTAAATTTCGGTATTTATAGAGCCCGTTGTAAAAAATGTTTGACTTCTTTTGCCGCAACTGCATATTGCTTGCCATTCCAAGAACTATTTGGGAAAATTGTCTGCTTTTGGGTGCTAAACTTTTCTACAACATTCACTCGAGCATCAGCAACATAAAAATATTGACACGGAATCTGCGAAAAATTTACCATACATACGTTTCGTCATCCCTTACAGCATTAATATTTTTTGTATAAAATTTTACTTCAATTTCAGTGCTCTGACTTTGGCCTCTAAATTTTTAGCAGAGTTCCTGTCAGGAGCTTTTTGAGTCTTGTGTGTTTCTAGACCTGCATTGACTTTAACATTTCGTACCAAATAGTCCGAGTATTGAGCTAACCGGACTGATTTCCTACTGGATGTGTTGGGAGCTCTTTTGAAAATGCTTTCCATTTATTGGCTTCAGAGACATCATGTGCACAATTACTTCTACATGAACGAGGCTTTCTTTAATAATATTGAAATCAGTTTGACGGCAGACCTTTGATTGTTTGGCCTACTTTTTGTAGGACCAAGTCGTGTTTTGTTGAAAATATTTAATAATTTTAGTACTCAATTTTTTCTCGTCATTTTTTTTATCAGATTAACAACAAATGAACATTAATTGACATTAAACATAATAACTGACATGCTTTACAAAGTTAACTTGATGAAAAAAAAAATCAAATAATACTTAGATTAAAAGTGTTAATGAAAAACGAGTGTTAAGGTTTTTTCGATCTCAGTCCTTATATACGCAAATCATCCCACCAAATTTTGTGACGATCGGTCCATAATTCCTAATAGCTCCCATATGAGGCCCACTTCCGAAAATCATTTTATCGAGCATAGATATCTCAAAAATCTTAGTATTCAAATAAGAATCAATACAAATAAAAAACAGTTTATAAACATATACACGGTGTAGGGTATCATATGGTCGGGCTTGCCCTACTATACTTTCTTACTTGGTTTTATTGGAATTCAGCAAGTCATCTAAGTGGAATGTAGAAAAATGGGAAAAGAAAACATAATTGGAGCTCATAATATACACAGAAAAAAAAGACAAAAGTTATAAAGTAATTAAAAAAAATTGTTGAAACTAAATCAAAATTTTTAAAAATTTTGTTTTTTAACATGTTTTTAAATTGTCATATTTACAATTTTTCTTAGGTGGTTTTTAACTACTGCAGTAGTTGAAAATTTATTGGAAATTAAAAATGTGAAAAATAAAAATATATGTCAAAAAATTCAATTTAAATAAAATAAATTTTTTTATAAATATGCAATTTTTTCAATACAAAAATAATAAAATATTACTAAATGTGCAATACATGGTAAGTGCATATAATATATAGTGTAAAATTAGGACACTGATCTACATAACATTTTTCCAACAGGAATGGATTCAAGAATCGATTTTGCAAACGTTTTGATCAGTATACATATGTAAATGTCTTGAAGCAGATATGAAGACTCGCGCAACAGTTAGAATCATAATCAAACAAAAATCGCAGCGGAAAAACTAATTGTAAGTCCGTTTTAGATGTATCAATTCTCAAAAACTAGAACTGATGAAGAATGAAAAAAAAAATATCATCCGCAATTCACAACTATTCGTGCGTTCTATATTAAGTGTATATACATACATCGTTCTACAATGAATTGTTTTGCTAGATTTAATTTGTATAATTCTTAATAAAACTTAAAGAAAGCTATTTAAACCAACTTTTTATTGCAAATATATATGTATGTAGTTCTGACATACAGACAAATTTATTAACTAATAACAATATAATTGTTCAATATGACGAACTCATTGTTAAGATATAATTAGTTGATTGATAACAAATTTGTTATTCAATATTACAAACTAATTGTTAAACAAAATTGTTGGGTGTTAAAAAATTTGAGTAACAAATATTTTTTTTTGTATTTACAAAAATAATTGTTGGTGCCTTTTTAATTAAAAAAATAATTGTATTGACGAATTTGGTAATTAATATAACAACTGATTTGTCGTAATTTTTTTCTGTGTACATCACATACCTTACAACATAAACATATTTGATATTATCCTTCTGATACATTAACATTAGCAGATCGTTTTCTCCCACTACTCTGTTCTCCTCTTCTCTGGGCAAAAGTTTATCTTTACATAAAGAAATAACAAAAACTAATCATATTGGGGCACGCAAACGCAGTGTGGGGTCGTATCACAGTGGGATGAATCGGAAAAGTTGTAATAAATCTGTATCTTCTAAACCACTGGTCCGATTGCAAACTGATGTATCAACGATTCATTGTAGTTTAGAAGGTACAGATTTATTACAACTTTCCCGATTGACCCCACTGTGATATGTTTGAATTTTGGTAACAACCTAGTCAAACCTTAAGCTTTTTATGTCGTACTTTTGGTATAATGTTCTATAATGATCTAACGGATCTATTTATGATCGGCCTTGAGTGATTGAGTGCATTCGTAGGTTTTCCTACAAAGGTGAAGTACTTTTTTCCCCATTTTGTAACTGTATTCAGACCTTTGCTAATTTCCTTCCATTATCATATACTTGCATCAATATATCTACTTTCTTTTTCTATATCTATAGTTTTTGTTTTCTGGACGAAAATGTATCACTTCAGATAAAATAAAACTATCTTAATGAACCTAAATGATCTGTACTAACGTGTGGTACCGTGAAATAACTCACAAATGAAATACTCCCAATGAAATAAATCTCATCAAAAATGAAATAATTCCCAAACTTGAAAAATGCAATAACTACCAAAGGATAAAATGAAAAAACTCCCAATAATCGGCGGTTTCATAATTTTAAAAATATTAGTCCCAAAAAAACGAAAGAACTCCCAATGAAATAAATCGTAATAGAAATGAAACAATTCCCAATCCGAAGCAATTTATTTATGTAATCTAACTCCCAATGAAATAAAGAACTACAAAGGTGGAATTATTCTTCGCTCACCATACATTTTTAGCATTGTGGGCCTATGGCGTAGCGCAAAGGTTTTCTCCTCTGGGGTGCATCAAAATCTGGCTTCGCTCAGAAAAAGATTTCTTTCATTGCAGAAAGGTTTTCATTTCGCACCAGAGTAAGAAATCGTTGCGACCTGACAAAGGCCGACAATGCAAAAATAATATTTTCTGAGCGAATCCGGTTTTTGATACACCCCAGCAGAGAAAACCTTAGTGCACGGCCGAAGGCCGGCAATGCAAAAAGTTTATAGTATGCGAAGCCGGTTTTTAATACACTTCAAAAATGACAAAAATTAAATAACTCCCAATACAGTGAAATTACTCCCAATTCCCAAAGTAAAATGAAATAAAACCCAACAAAAATTTCATTGGGAGTTGTTTCATTGGGAGTCATTATAAAATAACTCCCAACAAAAAATTATGAAATAACACCCTATGCGTTAGGAGTTGTTTCATAATGAAATAAGTTCCAAGTTGTATGAAAAATTTGTTGGGTGTTATTTAATTTTTTCGTGGGGAGTTATTTCATTTGGGAATTATTTCATGGCACCCTTACGTATGACTTTTCGTAACAACCTGATATGACCTAATATAACCGAAAGCCATTTATGTTTTACTTTGGTCGATTGTTCTTTAATAACAGAGTAATACAAAATTTAACAATATATAGCACTTCTGTTTTGCTAAAGACCATAGGCTACGGAAATACTTGCAATTATTCTCGTTTACTTCTTTTTAGTGATACAACTGTAATCTTAAAGTTAAAACTTCAAAACTTCATAAATATGTTATTTCAAAATTAATTTTAAAATCGTTTCAATTGTTTAACAGATATGAACTTTTGTTTTTATACAGAAAAATATCTATTTAAATTGGTTGGATAATGGCTGAGTTGCCGTAGTTTAAAATCAAGATGCTACCCTACAAAGCAAACTAAAGCATCTAAACTTTTTTCTTAAAAACAGAATAATCCATTATACAAAAAAAAAAACGAAAAACATGTCACAAAAGTTAATTCTCCTTAATTTTTTAATATACTGTTATTTACTTACATGTTTTGAAAAGGTACTTTAGTATGGGCAGTAGAACCCATATTGAAGTACTGTCCATACTTTAGTATGTGTCTTACTGCCTCACAATCAACTTATAGCGTGAAGAAAAATTAATTTGTTTGAAAAAATTGTTTTTTTTAAATTAATAGACCGTAACTAAGCCATTTTCCAACCGATTTTTCCAAACAAAAATGTGAAGCAAATATCTATATATATATATAAATGGATGTTTGTATGTATGTTCCGAATGAACTCAAAAACGGTTGGACCGATTTTGATGAAATTTTCAGGGAATCTTCAGATTTTTGATTTTCGGTCTGCTGGAAAAAACTGCAAAAAAAGATTATATATTCTTATAGATAGTTTATTTAGTTTCCTATATACAGGCTAACAAAGTCAGTGATTGTTGTAAACAAAAAATTTGTAAAAAAAAAAAATTTTTTTCAAAAAAATTAATTTTGTCAAAAAAAAATTTTTTTCAACAAAAAAAATTTGTCTAACAAAAAAAATATTTTTTTTTCAATTGGGGAATAAAAAAAGTATTTTAAGTATATTTAAGTATTTTTTCAAACAATGACAATTTTGATTTCGTTGCTTAACATCATTCTAAAAAATTTAATTCACAGTGGTGTACTCTGAAGTGAATGATTTGGTGTAAGCGAAGTCCTTTTATATTACCAATCGATGAAACAATTTTGTTTACTCTTGACTATAAAGTAGGTGCATGAATAAGAAATTTTCATACGAAATCTATGAAAAAAAAACAATATATTGAATAACTCTCCGACTTCCACTTTTAATAAAAAATAACGGTTTTATTCAAATAAAATTTGTTTTCGAAAGGGCTTCTACGTCTAGGGCCGCAGAAACTGGAAGAGAACGACAATCACGGCTTCAGCAAATGCGTCGCAGTGCATCTTTATCGAGTGCTACAGAGACACCTCAACAGCATATCGAAAGACTAGAAGCCAATCGCTCGCGAATGGCTCGATCAAGAGAAACAATCCATTTAAAGTTGCCGGCATTTCATTACAATAAGTATGATGACACCAGGAATCACAAGGACGTACTTATTGGCTAATGAACAAACATTGCTTACATTGCAGGGTTTTGAAGTTCCCTAAGGAATCCCCGGGTATGTGCTCTTCGAACGGTAGAGTTATTCAGCCACCAGTTATTGAGCCGCCTGAGCTGCTTCTAAGTTACATTTTCTCGCAAATCCTATTGGCAAGCACTTCTTTTAAAATATCCAAAAGTGCAATTCATGCCTTCAAATGGCGTGGCCCACCTTTAAAATTCAAGGGCAAATGTACCACAGAATTGGATCATTGCTCCCGCTTCCCAATGATGATGCGAAGTTCCTTTAAATTTTTTCACTGAAAATGAAGCTACAGAAGCCGAACGCTATGAACGAACATGTGTCTGCATTTGCTGCAATAGCCTTCTGCCGAAACATTCTCAAAGCAATTGTTGGACATCGGAAATGGAAAAATACCAATTGATCACGCCACAAATTAGATTTCGTTCCCGAACTTCTGCCAAATGCAAATGAATATTCAAGCCGTTGTCGACAAGGTATTCCCAAGTCTTACAACCAACTACAAAAATTTGGATTGGCTGTGGGTACAAGCAATTTTGGCACCAACAAATTATGATGTTAACAAGCTCAATAAGCAAATACAATTGAAACTGCCTGACGAAACAATAAAATACAAATCGATTGACACAGTAATGAACGAAAAACGAGCAGTCGATTAGATTACAAAATTTTTGAATTCATTGGAACCAGTCGCACTGCCACCACATGTATTAACATTGAAGGTTCGATCACCAAATTTGTCCGACACTGTATATAAAAATCGAGATCGAGATGCAATATCAAACATATGTTTTCTAAGGGCCAGCAACGGGAACCGGGTTCAACTAGTATTTTATATAAAATAAACAATTTTAAATTTGATTTCAAAACAACATAAGTACTTATGATTTTTTGAAATTGTAACTTTAAGAAAATCGTAGTGAAATATTTGCTAATAAAAAAAATGCTAAACGAAATTACGAGAAAAGCTGTAAGTATTTCCGAATTCTATTGGCTCCAATAAAACAGAATATATGAGAACCTCTGCATATTTTTGGTGTAGCATAGTGTAATCTGATCTAACGGATTAGTCTGCTATCAATCTAGAGCAATTAAATGTCATAATAGGTGAAGTAACTTTGGACTTTTGATATTTGCCTTTCATTGTCTTCGTATCTGACAAGAAAATAAAGTTTTCTTCATGATTCTCATTTACTATTACTTTGTTTATTTTTCTTATATATTTTTTCTGGAATTATTTGCTGATAATGGAAGCAAACCTAAAGCCTATAATGTCTATAAACACAAATCTAGAAAACATATATTTTATTTATGTTATAATAGTTTCCGTTTAAAATTCATTCACACACATTTATATATCAGTTCAACCAATTTCATAAATTAATTTAAAGCAATTACTAAAGTTTCAATCTCTGACGTTTCAATTACAAACTAAAACAGTCTGTGTGTGTATGTGATATACTTTTAGTTTTTCGTTTTGTTATATTTAACGATGCACTTAAACTTTCTGCTAACCTTTGGTAAACTTCCGGTCTGTTCTCCGATAGCTGGCGTTGTTGTTTCGTTACAAACATTGCTTGTAAATGTTCATACTTAACTCATACATATGACAAAAGGTATTATCATCGTTAAACCATCATTCAAACGTTTAAACATGATGTCGTTCGTTGGTAGTTGTTAGTTGCAGTTTTGGTTTATTCTTCAATGTTTTTTTTTTTTTTTTGTTTTTGTCTTTTCTTGTTTTAAACTGACATATGATGTAGTTGTTGTTTTTATATCTTTTGGTCGTTGTATAGAATATGCATTTACGAGGGTTTCAAGAGATAAATTTGGAAATATATCAAAGTCTCTTATAATATGATTTACTTTTTTTGTAATAAGTTTAAGTGATTTTTATATAAACTACATTCAGATATTTCATGCTGGAGTATAATTATTCCCAGATTTTTACTTCCGCTCTCGTATTTATGCACTAGAGTGTTTTTTTTATTTACGAAAATAAATCTGTATATGTGGTGTGGTGCAGCTCTGCACATGTGAATGCATGTGTATTTGTGTGCTTTTTAAAGAGAGGGTGTTAAGTACAGCCTTCCGGTAAAATAACACCAAAGACACGTGCTTAAATATGTCAATATTTTGTAGCTTGTCCGTCCGTCCGTCCCTTCATTCATCCTTAGTTCTGTCTGTCCTACTAGTGCAATGTGTTCTCATGTCTGAGTGATATATGTTTGCAGTTTTTTTTTTTCCTTTATCTCTTTTTTGCATGTCCTTTTTTAGTACTCTTTTCTACCTTTTTAAACAAAAGTTTAAAAAAATAGCAACATGGTTTTATAAATTGCATAAATTTATTGGTTACTCAGAGATTGAGCTTGGGCTTTCATTTTTATGAAGTTTTTTTTTTTTTTTTTGGTTTTTACAATGTGGGTGTAAGTTGATTTTACTATCAAAATTATTTTTGTTTTTTCATCAAATACTTTATACATTGTTTTAAATTGTTATTTTTGGACAAATTTTTTGGAAGTAATGTTTAAAAGGATTTATTGGACTTTAGGTTTATTCTTGATACGTCTAACACTATTTTTGGTTGGAGTTTTAAAAGTAGTTTTATAACATTATGATGTACTAGTAGTAAACAGATTACTTTAATTAATTGCTTTGTATAATGAATTCTGTTAAAAAAAATGTAAAATGAGTTTAAAGACATTAGTGCAAATTTTACTGCGGGTACAATATATGTGTAAATAATTTCACTACCTTTTCTTTCATTTCTATTTAAATCGATGTTTTTTTCAAGCTTAATGAGAATATTAAATCCAATAAAGCAGGAATAGTGCGAAATATTACGATTTTACTCCATTTCTCTTTAAAATCCAACATCCAATTTCTTCTTAATTTTTCTTTTTACATGCAAAGAGTGTCCGTACTTCGAACTTTATTGAATTGCATGTTATTTATATACTTTACACTTTTCTTTTTTGTCCTTTTCATGTCGTTTTATCATCATGGTAATCCAATATTTACCACAAACGACTAAATGCCTTCCCTTTGACAATGTAAGGCAATGGAAAAAAGTTAAAGGATATTTCAATATTATGCGTACAATCACATAAAACACATGTATTTATTAGCATACACGTACATTAGGGTTGCCCTTAATAAACCAAAGTTGAATTTTTGCTAGTCTCAACCCCCAGTTTGGTGAACATTGGTAAAACAAATCATCCTGAAAAAATTTTAGGTAAATCGGTTATGGTTAAGACGTGCCGCAAGCCCTCTGAAGTTTTGAGATGCATTTACAAGGGGGAAAATGCATTTTTTTAAGTTTTTGTAAAAATTTTGCCATTAAAAAATTACTTTTGCAATTTCATTTGAAAGAATAAAAATGTGTACATAATTATCGTTCTAATGAGACATAAAAAACAGAAATTGGTCAAAAAATTTTAAAGTTATTAAAAATTCCCCAGGCCATTAACGTGTCTCAGGTCACTAGAGCAAAAAATGTAGGAACAAAATTAACATATTTTGATAAATATTAAAATAAAAACTCATTTTTACTTAAAATATATCCATATTTACTTGTATATGAGTTTTTGTCTTTGTAGGATAACGTTAACCTTTCGCATTGATGACCAAAATAATAAAAAAAATTTTAACGGCAGTTTCAAAACTCTATTTTGTTAAACAAATTTCAGAGTTTTTTGATCATCTCATTGGGACTTATTGGGAATATAATAGCAAATAGAAATATGAAAAAATTATGAAAATATCTCTTATAGTTTTTCCGTACCTGCGATTTAAATTTTGAAATTTTCGAGAAAAACAAATTATTTTGCCATTTTTTGGGGAATGAGCTGTATTTCCTTACTGTTATGAGTTTTAAGTAAAACCTAATCAGAATATTATAGCTCAGACAATTCTAAATGTACTCTGAAGCTTTTACTAAAATTGGATAACGCTAAACCTTAAATCTTGAAGGTCAAAGAAGATAGGTATTTTATTTATTTTTGGACCGATTTTGATGAAACATAAGAAAAATATAACATAAGGTCTAGTATTTATAATAATAGCACAAAAATGGAAACTTACCCTTAATGACACTCAAATTTTAAAATCACGAAAAATACAGTCAATATGAATATGCGGCACATCTTAACCCCAACCGATTTACCTAAACTTTTGTCAGGATGATTTTTTTTACCAATGTTCACCAAACTGAGAGGTGGGAATGGCAAAAATCCAACTTTCGTTTATTGAGGTGCACCCTAATGTACATACTACCAGAGTTCCAGAAATGCAGTTTAAGGAAACAATAGCATGAGTGACAAGAACAGGGAAACACAGTAATGGCATTCTGTATTAAGTGCAAAATCAAGAAATTTTTTTTTATTTTTTTTATATCTAAATTGGCGTTTTTTATTATTCTCCAAAGAAAGCTTAGGTCTTTTTCTTGAAGAGCTTTTTTGTCGCTTAGTGGGATGCGAGTTGTACATCTATCAAAATAAATGTTTCGTAGCTTAAGACATACAATTTTTTGAGTCAAAACATTTATTTTGATAAATATCCCACTAGCATCCCACTAAGACACCAAAAAGTTCTTAAAGGAATAGACCCATGCCTTCTTATGAACATAAAAAATAACAACAAGTAAGAGTGCTATATTCGGCTATGCCGAATCTTATATACCCTTCACCTTTGTTGTGGATGCATTAATTGTCCACATTCAGTATATAGCATTCTAAATATATCATTTAATTGCTGACGAACAGATTATATTGTGGAAATTACAAACGGAATGACAAACTTATATATACCCTTCTCACGAAGGTGAAGGGTATAAAAAGGGGACCATTTTGAAAAAAAGTCAAAAATTGTTTGTCTTGAGTTACAAAACATTTATTTCACTTGCATCCCACTCACCGACAAAGCAGCTCTTAAAGGAAAAGACTTAATCTTTCTTTTGAGAGAAAGAAGGGCCCATTTTGAATAAAAGTCAAAAAAGTTCTTGATTTTGGAAAAAAAAATTCTAACATTTAAAATTTGTTTTTCAAAATAATAAAGAAATGGATATCTAAACTATTTGGGACACATTTTGCTAAAAACAAAAGGTAATAAGTTACATGGATGAGAAAAAAACACCTGTTTAACTAAAAAGTCAAATTTTGACCCGCTCTAACTCATAGAGCTCTTGAACGATCTTGTCGAAAAATTGTGTCTGAATTACTATGCAATAGAACTAACCTTGGTGCAAAGTTGGTTCACTTGACATGAAATTTGTGTAGATCAATGGTGCCCAAGCCCTATACTCTTGGTGCTCATTTGTTTTTGTAAATGCTCTTAGCTATAGGCTGTGTGTTTCTATACTCAATGGAGCACTCAGCACTAGCAATATGAAATACACAAACAACTTTGTCTTGTTTGTTTTTTTTTTTTTTTGTCGATCTTCACTGTCTACACGCAATTGCAAAGTAACAACACTTTCGTATGCTTTGCTGGTAAACATTGACGACAGCGATCATCAATGTGGATTTTGTTTATCGTATGGTATTGTTTAAAAAAGTGTGTATTTTTTCTTTATTTAGTATGTTTTGGTTTTTACAACAAAAAAAATTGCATAAAAATTAGTTTTTCTTTAAGTGTATTGGTGTCTGCTCTTCCATAAGGAACTTTTGGGCACCCCTGGTGTAGATACTAGAGGGCTGCATAAGCACATTCATTTTGTCGTCTTCACTGAATGACATGCTTCACTTCACTCGAAAATACTGTAAAATTTCAACGCTTGTACAATTTATCATATACACACTGAAAAGTGAATGAGTATTGTGTGCAACAAAAATAAAACGAATGTGAGTTTCTTTTGTATATGATCGTATGCTACCATGCCCTTCATGTATATATTTTTGCACTGTCAATGCTATGACGTTTATATGCGCTGTCTCAAGAATTATTCGAATTATTTTTGTTTTCATGAATGAATTTGTCTATGTATGCATTTCAATGTGTGTGAATGTGTGGGACTTATCGTGGGTTTTTTCGCTGTTTTTTTTAAATTCTTATACACACGAACATTTAATAATAAAAAAACTCGGTGTACACTGCTTCATTGTGACCTGAAATCATATACCATATACTCTCATTGTCATATACTGTCTCATATTCTATACTCTGTTGTTGTGTTCTGTCGTTGGTTGTTTTTGTTCCTCATTCACACTCATTTGTTTTGTAAATAAATACCCAACGATTTGAAGAAACTGTTGTGCTGATGAATATCTTGAGTAGCATATGAATGTCCTTGTGCAGCCCTTTAGTAGACACCTATATATATTAAACAGTTATGACCGATAAAGTCCAATTTCGGGAAAACATATGTATGGTGGCTATTTGAAATAATTGATCGATTTTAGCCAGTTCCAATAGGCTTCGTCCTTGGTCTGAAACAAATGTATGTACCGAATTTGACCGGTACATACATTTGTTTACATGGACGACTCAGTGATTAGACTAATATTTTTGGACGTTACACACATCTGTACAAATGCATTATACCCTTCTTACTATGGTGGTGTTTCATACACAAATTATGAACAAATACCTAAAATATACGTATTGAGTACTTTTTATGAAGTACAACATTTTTTCTGTGTATAAAATATACGAATCGGAAATTTGTTATGTGTTTTTATTTAGAACTTCTATTCATTTTGCAGTAGGATTTCAATAAAAACAAAAAAAAACATTTATTTGATTGTAAAAATTTAATTTTCCATTAATTTATTTTATTTATCTGCGATAACTCTTACCATTTATTACTATTTTTACATGTAAAAAATTATAGTAGTACTTAAAATGTTATGAGATAGTTATTATGATAATATCTCAATAAATTGTTTTTATTTTATGAGGAACTTTTGATGAATATTACATATTTGTAAATTTTTCTCAACCTCTTAGCGATAAGGGTATAGCATATTTTAAGGAAATAACAGAAAACAACGTACTCTGTTGTTGTGGAAATTTTGTAATTTACTTATCCGAGTAGAAGAAGGACAAACAAATATCAACAAATATAAAAGTATCACTAGCCTTATTCATTTAAATTACAGTACTTAAACATCCTTACATACGAATATACAAAAATTCTCATATGAATGTGTATGAAGAAATTTTCAATCATGCAATTCTCAACATTCCAAACTCATTTTCCTCATACGAATTCTTTGTTGATTTCTTTTTACTCTTTTCCTTAGCTGTCAATTCCTTTAGCTTCATGCTTGTTCTTTAAACTGGCCAAACAATATACAACGTAGGTGATGCTGACGATGGTGCCCGTAGTGATGACGACAATTGTTACAAAAAAATCTTGTGTATACAATAGAGCTGCCCTTAAAATATAGATTTGCTTTGGCTGGATCTAAATTTGTTCTACAGTATCTCAAACAAATGAGAACACGTACCGGAAATCGATTGGAAATTGTAAAATATTATAAAAATGGACACTTTTTGATTTCTTTAACACTTTACTACTAAAAAACATAATACGATCCACCCAAAGCAAATCTATTTTATAAGCACCGCCTTTATATGCACACACATAATATTTCACTTTAAAATATATATTTATATTGAACTATGTATGTATTTAAGTATAACATTCATTTGTTAGTACCTAAGTATATCCCAGCAGTTAAGCAAATAGTCAGTGTTTCCCTTAAAGACAGTAATTGTCACTAATGCGTGATTAATTTTCTAACTCCAATTCATATATTTCAGATCATTTGTCAACTATGTGCTGTTTGTAGTGCAGATATAAGTCAATTAGATACTTTATACATCCAAGATAATCTAGTAATCTAGAGCGAAGTCACTTTAAACGTTTATTTTGTACTGCACTTTTATGTGAGTAATTCGTAAAAAACTGGCTTTATAAAAATTGTGTTGGTATAATTCTCACACAGTTTATTTTTGGTTTGCTTAAGCCCGAGGTACCCAAGAGTGTACTGCACTTTAGAAAGTAGTTATTTTATCCACCAAAAGTAATCTATAAGAGAGTTGTGGGAGGAAGATTTGTTTACAAGCAATCGGTTTTTGGACTATTTATGAGATGTCTTTTAACTAAGGACTGAGATCGTAATATTCTTAACACACGTTTTTCATTACAACTTTTTAACCAAGTATTATTTGATTTTTTTATCAAAATACCTTTGTAAAACACGTCAGATATTATGTTTAATGTCAATTATATTCACTTACTAGCTTGACCCGGTGCGCTTCGCTACCCCTGTCGATGTAAAAATCGGTTCAGCCGTTTAGTAATTATTGTTTAAAAACTAAAGGTACCAATTTTACCCAATTTATAGCCTATTGACGCTTCCAAGTAAGGATCTATCTACGTTCCAAATTTCAATAAAATCGGTTCAGCCGTTTAGGCGTGATGCTCAAACAAACAAACAAACAAATAAACAAACAAACTTACAAAGACATTTATATATTTATATAGATGACGCTTCCAAGTAAGGATCTATCTACGTTCCAAATTTAAATAAAATCGGTTCAGCCGTTTAGGCGTGATGCTCAAACAAACAAACAAACAAACAAACAAACAAACAAACAAACAAACAAACAAACAAACAAACAAACAAACAAACAAACAAACAAACAAACAAACAAACAAACAAACAAACAAACAAACAAACAAACAAACAAACAAACAAACAAACAAACAAACAAACAAACAAACAAACAAACAAACAAACAAACAAACAAACAAACAAACAAACAAACAAACAAACAAACAAACAAACAAACAAACAAACAAACAAACAAACAAACAAACAAACAAACAAACAAACAAACAAACAAACAAACAAACAAACAAACAAACAAACAAACAAACAAACAAACAAACAAACAAACAAACAAACAAACAAACAAACAAACAAACAAACAAACAAACAAACAAACAAACAAACAAACAAACAAACAAACAAACAAACAAACTTACAAAGACATTTATATATTTATATAGATTGTTAACCTGATTAAAATGAGTGACCAGAAAAAAGTGCGTACTAAAATTATTAAACATTTTCAACAAAACCCAACTTAGTCCTACAAAAAGTTGGCCAAACAAACAAAGGTATCAAACTGATTCCAATATTATTAAACAGTACCGGGAGAACTTGTCCGTTGATATAAAACCTGGTTCAGGTGGAAGGAATGGCCCACACGATGTTTCTAAAGCCAAAAAAAAAAATAGAAAGCA
Organism: Calliphora vomitoria; assembly: GCA_942486065.2. Classification (NCBI taxonomy): domain Eukaryota; kingdom Metazoa; phylum Arthropoda; class Insecta; order Diptera; family Calliphoridae; genus Calliphora; species Calliphora vomitoria. Next base: position 49,015,068 of record OW818029.2, on the reverse strand, counting down.
TTTTCAAAAGTGCTCCCAACACTTCTGGTAGGAAAGCAGCCCGGTTAGGATAGTACTCGAACTATTTGGTACGAAAAGTTAAGGCCAATGAAGATTTAAAAGCATACATGGCTCAAAAAATTCCTGACAGGAACTCTGCTAAAAATTTAGAGGCCTAAGACAGACCACGGAAATTGAAGTCAATTTTTATGAAAAAATATTCTTGCTGCATAATGGATGACAAACGTATGTTCTAGCAGATTTTTCGCAACTTACTGGTCAAAAATTGTATGTTGCTGATGCTCGAGGGAATGTCGAAGAAAAGTTTAGGACCCAAAAGCAGACAAAATTTCCAAAAAAGTTCTCGGTATGGCAAGCAATATGCAGTTGCTGCAAAAAAGCCAAACATTTGTTACAAAGGTATCTATAAATACCGAAATTTACATCAAGGAATGTATAGAAAAAAGGATGTTTCAATTCATGAAACTTCTCAATGTGTCCACTTATTTTTGGCTTGATTTGGCATCTGTCACTATGGTAAGAAAGGGTTTGAATGGTGCCAGAACAATAATGTGGTATTTGTACCAAGAGAGGCAATTCCTTCAAACTGCCTGGAGCTGAGGCCAGTGGAGAGATATTGGGCTCTTTTTAAAAGAGAATTGAAGAACACAAAAAAGGTGTCCAAAAGTGTTGTAGATTTTAAACGGAGATGGACAACCTGTTCGAACAAAGTGACATAAAGCATTATGAAAACCATAATGGAAGGGTTTTCGAAAAAGGTTCAAAATTTCATCATTAGTGATTAGAACTATAAAAATATATGTTTTTTCAAATTATAATAATAATTTCAATCAAATAGAAAAAGATTCAAAACTGTAAGTTAAGTGGTTTTATTTTTATTAACATATATGTATGTTAAAAATTCTTCGATCTCAGTCCTTAGCTATTTAAGGTCAATTAGCACCCGTATATGTTGAAATAAATAGTAGCCAGTTAGACAGCTAGTAAGGTAACTAACTCTATGTAACCGGTAAGTGAATCCAATGCATTGACTACTTTAGACCAGCTATCATAGAGCTTCCAAAAAACCGAAGAATTTCAAAACTTCGGTTTCGATTTTAAAAAATTGAAAACCGATCGGTTTCGGTTCGGTTTTGTGATAATTTATTAACATTAAATCAGTTGATAATATAGGAAATGCTATACAAATTTAAATTTCAAACTTCACGAGTGTTCAAGAGGTTAAAAGAAAATTGGTACTTTTTCTTTTAATGGTACCTTTTTAATACATTAAATTAGTTAGCTTATATACATTAATCCCCATATGCATAAACAGTTTTTCAATTTATCGAAGGTTTATAAACAAATTTTGTATGGAAATTTTGTTTTATAAAGCTTTTATAAAATTAAAAATTGTTTATGCATATGGGGGTAAAGTTGGTGATTATAGCGGTACCTTTCTTTTGTATTTTCTATAATAATGGACACAGAAATATAAAATTAGACATTCATGATGCTGAGTAGGAATACAAAATGTGGATCTTTATTGTACTGTTTTTATTCTAATAATACGTTTAGAATGAGCTAGAATCCACATTATAATGAATCAATAAACATGAAACTAGAGACATGTTTTCCTGAATTAGTATTAATTCACAAAGGGAGACTTAATAGTACTATTTATTTCTTCCAATTGGGGTGGCGAAGCGCACCGGATCAGCTAGTGCTCCATAATTTTAACGGATATTTGAAAATAAGTAAGACTTTGTTACAGAAATTTTGCATTATTTTATTTTTAATTAAATTAAATAAACAGGCATTTGAAGTTTAATTGTCAGGAAATACTCGTAGATCAATATGTTGTGTCATGCTTTGTGAACAGGTTTCTAGGCCTAGCCTGCGAAAGGTAGCCTGAAGCAATTATTGTAATACAATTTAACAAATTTATATTATATTATATATATATTTTTGCCGATCTGTTTTTAAAGATATTGGATGATAAAGTTTTTTCTCATTTCTAAATTTTGAATTTTTCTACTTAAAATAAATTAAAAGTAAAAACCGAAGAATAATTGTCGAATTCGGTTTTAGCCCTTGAAAAACCGCTGTTTCGGTTAAAACCGAACTGGAAACTCTGAGCTATCAGACAGTCTGATTGTAATCCAAAAGTGTCAACTGACACCCTACTTAGGATATGCACGTGTTAAAATCACGTAGCTAGTTATGTAGTTGTGACCCTAAATTATAAGTAAAATCACTAGTTCGGGACGGTCACTTAGAACTGCTGGGATATGTTAAACTTACTTTGTTATTTTCTCTTTCCCTAGCTTAGCTTCTAACCTTTAGTGGTATCTTTGCTTTAATTTTCTTTATAGTATTATGTAAATCCATAAATCCATAAATTGTTGCTATTGTTAGCCAGTTGACTATACTTGACTTTTATGTGTCATAATATTTAAGGTAATTGTTTTTCGTTTTCCCTTATACTTCAATATTTGTTTATGAGAATGTTGGAAATGAAGTTTTTAGTTTTTTTTATTTTATTTTAAACTGCATAAAATATGCTATATGCCGTAAAATATTTTATAGCCTAAAAGTATATATTAGTTTTTATTTCCCTTTCAAAAGTTTTTAAAATACATAAGCTTACAGATTTACTTAGCCATTAGAAGTACATTAAAAGTAACCTGAGTAGAAAGGGAAACAAATTAGTTTATGTGGAATACACTTGTTTCTTGAGTGTAAATTCGATTTAAAAACAATTTGCAAAAATTTTACGTTTGGATTTTAGTTTAATAAACGTGGGTGTCAAGAATTGCTAACTTATTGAAAATTTATACTTTGTTGATGCGTGAAAAATGGTAAGTGTTTTGATACCTCCACACGTTTTCATTTCCGATTTTATAAAGAATATATTCCCGGATAACGAAGTCGATTTAGTTGTGTCTGTTGAAATCAACTTACAGGAGTTCCCAATTTACTTATGAACATAAATCATATCTCAGTGTATCAAGTATGGCCCTCAGAAAGTTTATATTGAAAAATGAGATAACGTCGCTGCGCATACATAAAAAAACTGTGTGCCTTACTTATCGAATATATCTATTGATTTAGCAGCTAACAAAAATAGCTATGTGTAAATCATATGACTTACACACAGGGAAAACTTAACATACTTTTTTATGCATTTCTATTAGAGTTTCCAAAAAACCGAATTATTTCAAAACCGCGGTTTCGGTTTTAGAAAATTGAAAACCGATCGGTTTCGGTTCTGTTTTGTGATAATTTATTAACTATTAAATCAGTTGATAATATAGGAAATGCTATACAAATTTAAAGTTCAAACCTGACTAATGGTACCTTTAATATATTTTAAATTAGTTAGCTTATATATACTAAGGTTGGCTAATTTACTTCTCAGTAAAGAAATAATCATGAATAGGGTGCTCAATTGTATTATGATACCAAAAATGGAGAACTAAAATAAACTAAGGAGTATTTTTTCTTTCTTCAAATAGTACTTTTTGAATTTTCTATAACATTCAACATAGAATCAGAAAATTACTTTAAAATTTCAAACTTGAGAATTGTGGAGAATTGTTAATTTTTCTTCTAATGGCACTTTTTATTATAATATATTAAATTATTTTACTTATATCTATACATAATAGTTGCCTGATATGCTTCTGAGTAAAGAAAGAATCAAGGATAAATATAATGATATTGAAGTAACAAAAACTATTATTGAAATTTCTATAATAATGAGCCTATAAGTGGAAATTAAACACACATGATCCTGACTGAGTTAGAATATAAAAAAGGGACTTTTTCCAACTGATAGTACTTTTTGAATATTTGTCGGTTTCGGTTTTAGGCCTTGAAAAACCGCGATTTCGGTTACGGTTAAAACCGAATTGGAAACTCTAATTTCTATAATAAGTAAGTAAATTCTCTGCGAGAAGTGAAGTTTTTCCTAACTAAATTGCCACATAAGGTAGACATTTTATATATCATTGGATAGGGGATTTTGTCAATTCTTCAAAAATATATATAAATAACTTTTGACAATTAAAAAACTCATGAAATACTTTTTTGAAAATTACGACAATTTTTCAAATTTAAATTAAAATTTTATTTTTGAATATTTATTATTGAAATTTCACAGTTATATAGATTTGTCTATTGCAAATGGAAAAATAAAAACAAATTTTAAAATATTTGGTCAATTCACAAGGTCTCTTATCATGTCAAATTGTCATAATGTCCTAATTTTTCACAATGGTTTTTATTGCTTTTCAAGGAAAAAAATTTCCTATAATAATACTACTTTCTATGCTATGTTTATTGTGTTATCGTAACGAACCAGCAGAATTCCTAAGAGTCGGTTAAGCCGAGCCGCCGAGTCATGATATATTAGGACATTATGACGGATAAGACCCCTTGTGAATTGACAAATTGTTATATTTTTACTTTTTAAAAACGTAGTTTAATTCCTTTAAATAAACCGGATACTTTTGATTGCAAATAAAAGCAGTTTTAGTAGTTAAAAATTGTAACAACTCTTCATTTATTTTAAATGTACAACAACAACAGTCTAAACATTCAGTATGTATTTTCAATACACACACACGTTTATAATGCACACACTTAAATGTACAAGACAGTTGATGTTAACTCTAACAGCGCCTATGATAAACTCACTGACTAATCCAACCGCAGTCACTATTTATATACACTGGCATCTTCATCCGAGTAGCCTAGATTGTTCTTAACGGTCAAAACTACAGTCTAAACATTCAGTATGTATTTTCAATACACACACACGTTTATAATGCACACACTTAAATGTACAAGACAGTTGATGTTAACTCTAACAGCGCCTATGATAAACTCACTGACTAATCCAACCGCAGTCACTATTTATATACACTGGCATCTTCATCCGACTAGCCTAGATTGTTCTAAACGGTCAAAACTAGTCTAAACAGTCAGTATGTATTTTCAATACACACACACGTTTATAATGCACACACTTATATGTACAAGACAGTTGATGTTAACTCTAACAGCGCCTATGATAAACTCACTGACTAATCCAACCGCAGTCACTATTTATATACACTGCCATCTTCAACCGAGTAGCCTAGATTGTTCTTAACGGTCAAAACTAGTATGTTCAAATTCTAGAGCTTTCGTTGTTAATGTTAGCAGCTTAAACATTTAGTGTTGCTGCTATCAATATAAATATTAAGCGCAGAAATGGACGGACTACCAACAATGTTAAGTAAATGTTAAAATTTTTAGAGAAAACCTTCTATAAATGAGAAGCCGCAGAACAAAAGGAACTTTTTTGCTAATTTGAAATTTTTGGGAAATTGAGTTTTAGTTATGGTAACAAGTTGCTTACTTATCAATAGATTCATCTAACTGCCATAAGTCACCAGATTAAATGTTAAGGATGTTTGATATAAAACCATTTTTATACCGGAAAAAGAACCTTTGGTAACAAAAAAGTAAAAAAGGTACCGCTTTGTTAAAAACAAAATTAAAAGTACGTTTTGTAGGCGTTTTTTTAAACGATAATATTTTGAATGAATGATTTTAATCCTGATCTAATATATAAACAAATTTCATTACGATACGGGTGGCACACCAGGTTTTAGAAAGTATTGTAAATATAACTTAAATACCACCCGTACAGTTGAGAAATAAACCAGAATTTGGAATTGGAAATAAAATCCATTACGATGAAATAATGCCAACAGAAATACATATGCTACTCCGAGTTTGTTTTTAATACTTTTTAATATTTGCAATTATTATTCTAAAATTGCTTAAATTTTCGTACAAAAATACAAAAAACTCTACACACATACTATCGTTTTAAAATTATATGTTAACAATGAACAAACAAATGTTGCATGTTTTTAGGCATTATTTCGCTAACCGAAATTAATTGCATATTTTGTTTTACGTAGTATGTGAAAAAAAAAAAATAGCTGAAACATACATATGGGCAATTCCATGTCATCGAACGTGACATTTGTTCGCTTTTAGAGTAGAATATATTTTGCAAAAATAAGAGTATCTAAAAATAATTTGGTCTTTATATTCCATTCAGAGGGTACTATATTTGATAAAAAAATAAGTACAGTCGAAATATTATTGTCCAAAATATCGAAAAAATTAATTATAGTCAGTCTAAACTATTATTTGTATATCTAGTAAATACCTTCACATAGTAAAATTTTCTGCTATTAAAATCATCTTCAAAAATGTTTCAAGGCTTTTTGTTTTTTCAGTCGTTGTATTTGTACACGTGGAATTGCCCATGTGTATGTTATGTATGTAATAATATCTCTCAATTATTTTATCTATTTTCCAACTATTGTAATTTTGAAATAAATTTTTTTAAACATTTACAAATCAATGACTACCCATTAAATTACAACAATAAAAGCCCTACAATTATATAAAATACTAGAAAAGAAAATTGAAAACTAAATAATCAAAAAAAAAAAAAAAACTCTGACAAATTGAATACATTATATCATAGGAATATATAGACATTTGAGCAATTAGAGAACATACAGTATGGAAAAAAGTAAAAAGAGAAAACTGAGAGAAAAAAAAAATAATAAAACATAAGAAGATAAACAAATATATGCAGTTGGAAAAAATGTAATCATGTTGAAACACATAGATAGCTATTGAAACTAATATTGTTGCTGAAAACTACTTTATGAAAAAATGGTCTGATAAATGTTTAATAAAATTTTTTATAAATGTATTTACTTTACACTTTTATTGAAATACTTTAAATTGTAGACATCAATCCATCTTTATTTCTCTATGACACCAAATCCATGAGCAACTAATAACAAAAAAAAAAAAGGATTTATAAAATTGAAAAAAAATTTAAGTGACATTAAGTGAAATTAAGTTGTCACGCTTCTAGACGTTGCTTAGTTGTGTGTCTGACGACCATGTCAACTATGATGATGACAGGACCTCAAATGTGTGTGTACGGCGGGAATTAAAGTGGTATAAAGTGGGTCTCATGCCTCATGCACACGATAAATTACAAAACAACCAAACAATATATACAAAAGTTCACACATTCGCACACACGCATACTTCAACAGCAACAGTAACAAGAAATAATTGCAAGGCAATGAATTGTGTGAACAAATAGTTTCAACAATCACAGAAACAGAAAGAAAATTGCTTTACAAACAACAAAGTGTGCAAATACTCGTACTGCATATTTGCATACCCAGTAAACATTATCTGCCGATGTATCCTTCAGATATTCCAGAACAAATACTGAAAATTTATCAGAACTTGTCTAAATTTTCTTCTGACACTTAGCAAAATAGTCCGAATTATGCGACAAGTCTGGACATTTGGTTTTGTTTATTTTGTCAGCAACCATGCAAGAATTTGTTTTAAGTTAAGTTTTATATAAATAATTTTTAATAAAGTTTTTATACCCTCCACCACCACAAGTGGTGAATGAGGGTATATATAAATTTGTCATTCCGTGTGTAACATTAAGAAGTATTCATCTGAGACCCAATAAAGTATGTATATTATTGATCCTTATGAAATTCTAAGTCGATTGAGCCATGTCCGTCTGTATGTCCGTCTGTCTGTCTGTGTAAAGCACTCTCACGTCCAAAGTACACAAGGAAAATTAATGAAATATATACCAAAATCTTTATAAGTTTCTAAGCAGTTTGATATTGAAAATCAGCAGAATCGAATTTGTAGAACCAGTGTTATGGATAAAAATGTAAGACAACCTCCAAAAATGTTGATAATTTTCACATGTTTTTTGTGATTTTGGGTAAATTCATTACAGAGAATATCATGAAATTGTTCACTCACTATTTATATGATAAAAGGATAAATTTTGTTGAAAATGGTAACAATCGGTCCATAATTTCTCCTAGACCCATAAAAATTTCTTCCCGAAATATGGTGCTATGCTATATAAATGCCCAAAGAATTGCAGTATCCGTACAAAATTCATCAGAACTATGTTTCGTGCTAAGAGAAATCGCGACACTAACTTTTTTTTGGATCGGGCACTATTTAACAATAGCCCCCATATAAAGTTCACTTCCGAAAATCAATTAATTAAACATAAATATCTAATATCTATCGCTATTACGTTGAAATTCGACACGCAAAATCCGCATATACATAAAAATCGATGTAGCGAATTTTATGAAGATCGGACTATAATTGGTTATAGCTCCCATATAAGGACCACTTCCAAAAAACACATTCATTTTCATAAATGTCTGAAAAATATCGTTATCGAATTAAAATTTTACAGAGATCGGTAGTATTAATTCGCAAATGATACTACTAGATTGTGTGAATATCGGTTCATATTTGATCATAGCTCCCTTATAAGGTCCATTTCCAAAAACTACTTAAATACTAATAAATATCTTATAAAAGCTTTTATCTTGTTAAAATTTCAAATAAATATTTCCTATATATGTGAAAATCGATGTGTTGAATTTTATGAAGATCGGCCGATAATTGGTCATAGCTCCCATATAAGGACAACTTCCGAAAAACACATTAACCTCTATAAATATTTTAAATATAGTGAGACCTCGATTATCCGTATTGGTCGGGACCGGGAGCATTCTGGATAATCAATTTTCCCGGATAATTGAGTACCAATTTTTAGAAGTTTTTTAATAATGACAGTTTTTCGATAATGAAATTTAAAGCACCATATTGCACACTGATCCATCGGTTGGATCAACGTCGTCCAATTTGGTGGAAAAAATTTCACAATAAAGTTTTCAGCATTGAAATTCTGCACGTCTGGATGTTTTCCAATGGAAGAATGATTTTACTATCATCTTTTAGACCGATTTTCTTAAAATTCTCTCTCACTTCTGGTACTAAGTTATTGTTAAACCACTCTCATGGACATTTTTTAAAGCTCTTTCAAATAACTAATGCTTTGCACTTGTGTGTACCAGCAGCATTAACGCAAACTAATGAGATTTGTCTCTTCTTTGAGACCTTGTGTCATTCTATGAAATTTTCATTATGGCAAGCCAAACTTCTCTCAAGTAAACACTTTCCATTCTCCATGATCTCATTAGTGAGTTTTTTTCATTGATTTGAATTCATTTAATTTTTCCACCAAAATTGTGGCAGCTAATCAGCTGAATATTTTTCTCCTGCAGCATTAAGTTTGTGAATACCATGTCGTTTTTTTCTTAAATTTTGATTGAAATATTTTAGACTTTCCTTCACTGTAAATCCAGTTCCATTAAATCGTTCCTTCCGGAACCATTCATAAACTGCAAAATCTACTTTTGGTTCTTCAGCTGTTTTTAAAGTTTTTCGGTTTCCAAAGCCAATAACAGAATCACTTTGGTTTTTATAATGTCTAACACTCCTCATGCCAAAAGCTATCGAAAAATCGATGGCACAATATCAAAAAATGTTGGCCTTACAAATCGATTGTGTTTGATTGTTCCAAAATAATCGACAAAAAATTATAATTCCGGATAATAGAGGTACTTACGGTTAATCGATGCAAAAAAATTTAAATCGATCCAAAAACATTTTCTTTTTCTTTCCCGGATAATTGATGTTGCCGGTTAATCGAATCACGGATAATCGAGGCCTCAATGTATATCGATATCGAACTAAAATTGTATACAGATCAATATATTGTAGCCAAACATTATACTACTGGGTTTTGTGAATATCGGTCCATATTTGACCATAGCACCCATATTAGCTCCATTTCCGATAATCACAATAATACCCATAAAACACTTGTTAATAATGTTATGGAGAAAAATATCAAGCAAAATAGGCCTCAAATACATAGAAATCACGTTAAAATATTTAATTACATCTTCCGAAAAATACATTAACGCATATATACACTCATATCGGTAAAAAATGTAAAAGATATAAGTTTCAAGTAGATTTGGTGACTATGGGTTCATAATTATAAATATAAGGCTCACATCCGGAAAATTCATTAGAACAGAACAGAAATAAACTTTTGAAGTTTGACTAAATATATTTGTTTACTCTTTTTTTATACTCCTTTACTTCACTTGTGGTAAATAAGGAAAATGTTGAGCCAATCGGTAAAGTTAACCAATTATTAAGTATGTAAATTGTTAAATAGTATATTTTATTCCTATTATAAAATTATAGACTCTGTTGGAAATGGTAGGAATATGTAGTTATTTCAATTATAAATTGCTGAATTAGATAACATTTTTATACATTTGAAATAAAATATCTTCTGCGTAAACTAGTTTTTCTAACAATATATAAAATACTAATAAGTATACTACTGTATCTTAAATAAACTTTTATTTTGTTTAAAAAAGTGTTTTTATTGAAAGTACATAATTTGTATATAGTCCGAAATGTGTATTATATCAGGATTCATCTATAATCCATAAGGTGGCTTAAAAATAAATTCGGTTATAGTCCTAATTCACTTTTAGTCCACAAAAATTGTGCAACTGTATTTGTAGACTATAAGCGAAAACTACTGTATTACATTAACATTCTGCCAATCTTCATAATCGGAACTAAGTCCCAATAACAAACACAGATTATGGATATTAGAGTGTTTATACCAATGTAATTTCTATAATTTTCATCTAATTTAGGTGGAGGGTATTTAAGATTCAACATAGCCGAATATAGCACTCTAACTTGTTATTTCCATATTTCGCTACTCCATTGAGCAGCATGTTTTTAAAACTATAAATGATAAACAATAACAAGAAAAAAAAACAAAAATGTAGTTTATTTTTACAAAAATCAAATCAAAATATTTAGCCCATTTCTGATGTTTGTTCAGACTTATAACAGAAATGAAATAACAATATCGGAAGTTTTATCAGACTTCGTAACAATTTCTTGTCAACCAGTCATACAAATTTCGGTATAAGGATACGAAATCGGCAATTTGTACAAACTGCCGGTACGAATTCTGACTGAATTCGGCAAAAAAAAATGTTCCGTGGGTAAATGCATATGTACATAAATATAAAAAACACAAATGAATGAAAGAAAAATACTAAAAAAACAGCAATAGACAGAGATAACAACAACAGTCTTGACAAATACTGCAACAAACATTAACAACAGTAAAAGTAAATCAGGTCAATCGTTTAGTAAACGGTGAATGGGAAAACCATAATAAAATACTAAAGGAATAGATAAATGACAAATAACTAAATTATCCGTAGTACATAATTAAAGTGAAAAAAAGTCAAAACTAATTGAATTTTTATTTTGACAAAAGGGTTAATTTAGCCCAATAATTGCTGCTAAGTTTTATTTTGAGCAAACTTTCATTTCCAAGATCATTGCAAAAAACCATGGCATTTGCACGAGGCGACCAATATTTCAACCGCCAATTTCAGCAAAACCTGAGGCAATATTGCAATGTGACTAATTTTAGAATGTTTCTTAAAAATGGTTTTGATTTTGAGCAAAAAAAAAATTAAAAAGGAGTCCATTTAAAAAAAAAAAAATCCTTTTAAGATTATGCAAACGAAAGTCAAAAATTGCATGTATTGAGTTTAGAGATGCCAAACGGGAAATCCCGGGATTTTCGGGATATCTTAATCCAGAAACCCGGGATTTTTTGATTTTAAATTCCGGGATTTTCGGGATTTTTTAAATCCCGTTTTGCGTAAATAGATAGGTTATCTAACAAAACTAAATTAAAATCCTCTTCAAACGAAATTGATTTTATCTCAGATGAGGAGCTCGTACAAAATGAAAATATTTCGATTGCTCAAAGGCTAAAAGATAATAATAAATGTAAAAGCCCCCAAATAACAACAACGAAACCGAAATCAAAATGACTCTTGCAAATATTGAAACTTATTAAAAAATTTGTATTACCACAAAACGCGGTAAAGTTTGGAGATAATTTTTTTATACAAAAACCGAAAATAATTTTTTTTTTATAAATATATCAACCTGGCTCGAATCAATATTTAAAATTTACATATTATTGAATAAACCATTTTTTATACCCTCCACCACCACAAGTGGTGAAAGAGGGTATATATACGTTTGTCATTCCGTGTGTAACATTGAGAAATATTCATCTGAGACCCAACAAAGTATATATATTATTGATCCTTATGAAATTCTAAGTCGATTGAGCAATGTCCGTCTGTCTGTCCGTCTGTCCGTCTGTCCGTCTGTCTGTCTGTCTGTGTAAAACACTCTCACGTCCAAAATACATAAGCAAAATTAATTAAATGTATACCAAAATGTTTAGAATTTTTCTAAGCAGTTTGGTATTGAAAATCAGCAAAATCGAATTGGTAGAACCAAGGTTATGGATCAAAATGTAAGACAACCTCCAAAAATTTTGATAATTTTCACATGATTTTTTGTGACTTTGTGTAAATTCATTGCAGAGAATACCATGAAATTTTGCACTCATTATTGATATGATAAAAGGAAAAATTCTGTTAAAAATGGAAAAAATTGGTCCGTAATTTCTCGTAGCTCCCATACAAATTTCTTCCCGAAATATGGTGCTATGGTATATAAATGCCCATAGAATTGCAGTATCCATACAAAATTCAGCACAACTATGTTTCGTGCAAACAGAAATCGCGAGACCAATTTTTTTTTTGGATCGGGCACTTTTTGACCCTAGCCCCCATATAAAGTTTACTTCCGAAAATCATTTAAATACACTTAAATATCTTATATATATCGGTATCAGGTTGAAATTCAACTTGCATAATCCCCATGCACATGAAAATCGATGTAGGGAATTTCATGAAGATCGGGCCATAATTGGTTATAGCTCCCATATAAGGACCCACTTCTAAAAACCACATTAGTTTTCATAAATATCTGAAAAATATCGTTATCGAATTAAAATTTTACACAGATCGGTAGTATTAATTCACAAATGATACTACTAGATTGTGTGAATATCGTTTCATATTTGACCATAGCTCCCACATAAGGTCCATTTCCGAAAATTACTTAAATGCTAATAAATCTCTTATAAAAGCTTCTATCTGGTTAAAATTTCAAATAAATATTTACATTATATACGAAAATCAATGTGTTGAATTTTATGAAGATCGGCCGATGATTGGTCATAGCTCCCGAAAACCACATTAACCTCTATAAATATTTTAAATATATGGATATCGAACTAAAATTGTATACAGATCAATAGATTGTATTCAAACATTATACTACTGGGTTTTGTGAATATCGGTCCATATTTGACCATAGCACCAATAGGAAATATTGAGCCAATCGGTAATGTTAACCAATTATTAAGTATATAAAATGTTAAATAGTACATTTTATTCCTATTATAAAATTATAGACTCTGTTGGATATGGTAGGAATATGTAGTTATTTCAATTATAAATTGCTGAACTAGATAACATTTTTATACATTTGAAATAAAATATCTTCTGCGTAAACTAGTTTTTCTAACAATATATAAAATACTACTTACTATACTACTATATTTTAAATAAACTTTTATTTTGTTTAAAAAAAGTGTTTTTATTGAAGAAAATACATAATTTGTATATAGTGCAAAATGTGTATTATATCAGTATTCATATATAATCCATAAAGTGGCTTCAAAAGAAATTCGGTTATAGTCCTAATTCGCTCATAGTCCACAATAATTGTGCAACTGTATTTGTAGACTATAAGCGAAAACTACTGTATTACATTACCATTCTACCAATCTTCATAATCGGAGCTAAGTCCCAATAACAAACACTGAATATGGATATTAGAGTGTTTGTGCTAATGTAATTTCTATAATTTTCATCTAATTTAGGTGGAGGGTATTTAAGATTCGGCATAGCCGAATATAGCACTCTAACTTGTTTTTTTTTTTTTGGAAACAATAAAACTTATAAATAATAAAACTGTTTAATAAGAATCACCTAATAACAGTTTAGTACAAAAATATAAAATTGGCCAAAAAGAATCCGGTGCATAAAAATGTTGGTGAAAAAATAGAAACATAAAGCGTAATTATATTTGTATCAATCATGTATGAAAGTTATTTGGAGGCTTCGAAAATTTGATTTCAACAGTCAGACAGACATGCTGAAATCAAATTTTCGGTTTCTATAACGATCCAAAATATGTTTGGGTTCGCAAATGAAAAATGTAAAATAACAAACGGAATGACAAACCAATATATATTATGATCGACCACTTTTTTGGAAAGAAATTTGAAATAATTTTATATTGTGCATATGTAGAGAAAATAACCGTGTAAACCGTATATGTTTCATCAATATTGGTGGACAATAACATAACCTGCAGTTCATTGAACTAGTTCCACCACGTCGAATTAGTTAGGCACTGAGAACTACTAGTAGTGAATTTTCAACCCATTGGTGAATTTAACATGGGGATGTCATTGCAGAAGGCCGATTGGCACATTCTGCATAACACCTCACTATTAAATTCAATAGTTGGAATTTAATTCAACCCCGCAGCATTTGAGCGGGGTGGAACACATAACCTCTCATTTTATAGTCAAATGCGCTGATCACTAAGCCATAGAGCTCTTATTTGTACTGATCTCTATATGTTATTTAGAATTGGATGAAAGTCTACTCTCAATTGTTGTATTTTCTGCATCATCAGCGAGTTCGAAAAGTGGTATTTTTTAAAAGATTTAATTATACCCTACACCACCATAGTGGAGAGGGTATATTGGATTTGTGCAGATGTTTATAACGCCCAAAAATATTAGTCTTACACCCACCTTAAAGTATACCAATCGACTCAGAATCACTTTCTGAGTCGATTAAACGATGTCCGTCCGTCTGGCTGGCTGTCCATGTAAACCTTGTGCGCAAAGTACAGGTCGCAATTTTGAAGATATTTCAATAGAATTTGGTACATATCACTTTTTCTGCCCAAGGACCAAGCCTATTGAAACTGGCTGAAATCGGTTCATTATTTCAGCTAGCCCCATACAAATGTCCTCCCGAAATTGGACTTTATCGGTCATAAATGTTTAATTTATATAGGTATCTAAACAAGTTTTTCTCCAAATAAATCTTATGTATACAGAATTTATGTCACCAAATTTTATTATGATCGGTCCATAATTAGTCATAGCTCCTATATAAGACCTTCTTCCGATAATCAATTTAACGAGCATAAATCTCCTAAAAATGTTGGTATACACATAAATTGCAACATTAATAATTTTCATATAGACATTAATCCCACCACCTAATTTCATGGTAATCGGTCCATAATTAGTCATAGCTCCCGTATAAGGCCCACTTCCGAAAATCACTCACGAATATAAATTATTGATATTTTGAAAGAATAATGATTTTGCTCATTTACTTAGTGTAGGTATTATAAGGTCGGGCTTGACCGACTATACTTTCTTACTTGTTTTACTTGAATTTATTTTCAAAAACTTAAGGCGAAAATCTGACTTATTGTTTATTACTGAATACGCTGGCAAAATGTAGTACAAATGATAACCATTTAACTTTAGCAGCCACAGCGAACTAGTTTGTTGCACAAGTAGTAATATAGCTAATGTAAGGTTTCCAATTTGCACAATTCAAACTGCTGGGCCTTGAAACTTCTGGTGAAGGGTACAAAAACCGGTAGCACATTTTTTGTAAAATATATTTTAAGTTTTGTTAGTTTAAAATCTCTTGAAGAAAAAACTAAAAAATTGTTAGCATGTACCATGAGTGGCGAGTGTATATATAAGTTTGTTATTGCATATTTTTAATTTGGCAAAAGAACACACCACTCCATAAAGTACAACTTAGGTTGCTATTTCAAATCAATTAAATCGGCACATAAATGGCTGAAATATAAGCAAAAAACCAAAACTAACTCGATTCTTTGTTGTTTTTAAAGGTAACAATTTTGACATTTCAAAAAAGCCAAAATCAGCTTCCTAGGGCAGCTCAAAAAGAAAAATGCAACAATTTTGATACCCAATCTATTGTGCGTAAAAGTAAGGAGTAAGATCGCAAAATTCTTAACACAAGTTTTTCATTAAAACTTTTAACCCAAGTATTATTTGATGTTTTCCTTTTTTTGGTGAAGTTACCTTTGTAAAACATGTCAGATATTATGTTTAATGTCAATTATATTCATTCGTTGTTAATCTGATTAAAATGAGTGACCAGAAAAAATTGCGTACTAAAATTATTAAATATTTTCAACAAAACCAAACTTGGACCTACAAAAAGTTGGCCAAACAATCAAAGGTTTGGCGTCAAACTGTTTCCAATGCTATTAAACAGTACCGGGAGAATTTGTCCGTTATTAGAAAACCTAGTTCAGGTAGAAAGAATGGTTCACATGATGTTTCTAAAGCCAAAAAAATAGAAACCATTTTCAAAAGAGCTACCAACACATCCGGTAGGAAAGCAGCCCGGTTAGCTCAGTGTTCGGAATATTTGGTACGAAAAGTTAAAGCTAATGCAGGTTTAAAAACATGCAATGCTCAAAAAGTTCCAAACAGGAATGCTGCTAAAAATTTAGAGGCCAAAAACAGAGCACGGAAATTGAAGTCAAGTTTTATAAAAAAAATATTCTTGCTGCATAATGGATGAATAAACGTATGTTTCGCAACTTCCTGGTCAAGAACTATATGTTGCTGATGCTCGAGGGAATCTTGAAGAAAAGTTTAGGACCCAAAAGCAGACAAAATTTCCCAAAAAGTTCTTGGTATGGCGAGCAATATGCAGTTGCGGCAAAAGAAGCAAATAATTTGTTACATCGGGCTCTATAAATACCGAAATTTACATCAAGGAATGTTTACAAAAAAGTCTGATTCCATTCATAAGATTTCATAGTGTGTCCACTTTTTTTTGGCTTGACTTGGTATCTTGTCACTATGGTAAACAAGCCCTTGAGTGGCACAAGAACAATAATGTGGTTTTTATACCAAGAGAGGCAAATCCTCCAAACTGAACGGAGATAAGGTCAGTGGAGAGATATTTGGCTCTTGTTAAAAGAGAATTGAAGAACACAAAAAAGGTGTCCAAAAGTGTGGTAGATTTTAAACGGAGATGGACTATTTGTTTGAGCAAAGTGACAGGAAGCACTATAAAAACGTTAATGGAAGGGTTTTTGAAAAAGGTTCAAAATTTCATCACTAGTGATTAAAACTATAAAAATATTTTTTTTTTTTTTTTTTTGTAAATTGTAATAATAATTTCAATCAAATAAAAAAAAATTAAAACTGTAAGTTTAGTGGTTTCGTATTTATTAACATATATGTATGTTAAGAATTTTTCGATCTCACTCCTTAAATCGCTTTAAGTTATTATTTGCGATTTAAAAATCGCAAATTCTTTTACCAAGGAATTTTGTAACATCGATTTTACCATCTTTTCGGTAAAAAATATAAAATTTCCGGTGAGTTCTTGACATTTTTTTCGGGAACGCTTAACCCTAATTGCACAGAAACTTTTAATAAAATTCTTCAAGATTCACAACGATTGCCATGCATACGAGCACGAATAATCATTCGCCTGTTTGTCTATTTTTCTCTGTAATTGCAGGCAACCAGTAAAACTAACAATTTCCATGCAATTGAGCGCAATAGTTATTCATTCATTTTTACTGTTTTTTTATTAAGCTTTTTGTTGTTGATGTTGTATACGTTTGTAGATTTTTGTATAAACGACAAACGTTTAATTTTTTTTTTTTTTCATAGACAAATACTCAGAAAGTGTGTGTCGTTATGTTCCTGTATGTAAAAATATGTACAGTGATGCCAATTATTAAAAGAAACCGGGAATCGAATAGTGAAGACTTTGGTTTGCAGATAACTATGATAAAATCATCACAGATAATCTGATTTTGAATGAAATTAAATTTGATTATTGTCAATAGATTTTCTTTTGTTTCTTTCTACTAATAAAACAATAAAATGCTCAAACTATAGTCTTATAATTATTTTCCAAGCTGTTGTAAAACATACATACTAAATATTACGTATGTATCTATGCATCACAAACACTGAATCGTATAGTTCGGTTTTTATCATTCTTTCAATTTGAATTCCTTTTATGCATACTGATGATACGATACATTAATAGATGACGATGATGATCATGGCGATGACGCTGGTGGTTTCAAACAAAACACAGCAAGAAAAACAAGAATTGGTTCATCGTCAATACATTTAAAAAAGAACACACCACATTTAGATGAAGAGTGACAGACGACCGACTAAATACATACACAAACATACACTAACAAATGAAATGTTTTTTTTTTTTATTTTTTCTATTCATATTTCGTCATTGAGTGCTCCTTTATTGAAATGTGTGCCAATTAACGGATACAGAGCGGTAAAATTTCTACTCTGTATGTATTGGTGTATCTGTTAGATACAAACGCAAAGATAGAACGATGACAATTTACATATTGTGTTGTTTTACTACACGCAGAAAAGAACCATGATTGTGGTAAACATTATGTAAGAGCAACATATTACGATAAGATTTATGATTGTATTCCATACAAGTCCATTATTTATTATAAGCAAATATAGTCTTAATTTCGTTGTCATACATGATCATAATATGTTCTGAAAAAATAACATTATGATCCAAAGTAATCATACTATTATTATTAAAAATTAGTTTTAAGAATACAAAATTTAATTTGAATGTACTAAATTCCCAATTAAAATATTATTGATAAATTCACTAATATTTATTCTCATTCGCTTTAGGGAAGCAAGGCTGACATCATAAACGCAATTTGCAAATAGAACTATAGAGCAAATGAGAAATATATATACTCTAAATTTACTTGCAAAAATACCACCCAGCCGTTCTGGCAGCCTATCCCGAACTAGTGATTTTACATATCATTTAGTGTAACAACTAGTTACAGGACTAGTTACTTTAACACGTGCATGTCCTAAGTAGGGGGTCTGTTAACACTTTTGGATTACACTTCACTCTATAATTGATCAGCTACATAATTGACCCCAAATAGTCAGTTGAAAAGACATCTCATAGCCAGACAACTCTTCAATATATTACTGCTGTAGGGTAAAATAATCACTTTCTAAAGTGCAGTACAAAATAAAAATTTAAAGTGACTACACTCTAGGTTACTTAGAGACAATGAAGTGACAATTAACTTCATGCTAGGTTACATAGGATATCAGTATACTTAAGCAAAAGGAATATAAACTGTATGAAAGTTTTATCAACAGCATTTGTATAAAACCAGTTCGTAGGAGTTACTCATAAAAAATTGTAGTACAAAAAATATTTAAAGTAAATACACTCTAAATTACTTAGAGATACTTAAGTGACAATTGTCTTCATGCTAGATTACATGGGACATACAAAGTTACCAATGGACTTATCTCTGCACTACAAAGAGTACATACGTGTCAAATTACCCGAAATATATATAGCCCTATTCACTATCTCGATAAAATTTTTCGTCTGAAGGCGGAAAACAGTCACAATTACTATTCACAAAGTCGTTCTAAATACTTCGTTTGGATTATGTGGTTCTTGTCTGTAATATACGTTACTTTAAAATATAGTATTGCTAACATTAAAAATAGTTAAATTTTAAAAAATGATTATATAGAAATTGGTTTCAGTTTATATAACTGACAGCTTAAAATTAAAAACAAATATTAATAGCAAACAATTAAGAAATGGAAAATACGAAAAATACATAAGTTTGTTATTTTATTCAACATTTTTTGCGCAATTTATCAAGGTTTGTTATTTTTTAGGTACAAGAAGACAACAAGTGAGCAAATTGAACTGTAAACTTTTGTGCCATGAAATGGTAAAGTACCCACAACTTTCCTCCAATAAGCAAATTTTTGGCGGAAAGAGAAATAAAAGTGACGAACTTTGGGCTAAAATAAGCTCAAAGTTGAATGCGCTCTGATCTCCTTCAAGAGATGTGGTCGAGTGGAAAAAGGTACATGAAATTAATAACTTGTAAAAGTTTGGCAATATATAATATTAAAATTTTTACACGAAATTTCCGTTAACCGTAAATCCTTACTTTCTACAGGTGGTGGGCCATTTCAATCAGAAACTCTTTCCCCTTTGGAGGAAATGGTGGATGAGTCTTTAAATCTTATGTGTTTAGCAATTCCTCAAGGAAAATATTGTAGATTGGACGATGATGATAATGAAGCCGAATCACCTTCAATTTCTGATGCTCCGACCATAAGCGAAAAAAGCAAATGGCGCGAAACATATGGTAAAAACGAAAGGCAGATTATACCACAGATTTACTTAGAGATCATGAATTCAAAAATTTTGTAAATTTTGTCAATCAATTTGTATTTTATTGTTTCGCCAGGCAGTTTCAATTGTATTTGCCTATTGAGCTTGATAACATCATAATTTGATGGTGCCAAAATTGCATGTTCCCACAACCAATCCGAATTTTTGTAGTTGGTTGTAAGACTTGGGAATAATTTGTCGACAACGCACAGTGTTCGATTTTCAAATCTAGCTGGCCAAAACCCCAAAAATTAACTTTAAAAATGGAAAAAAAATCCATTCAGGTTTTAAAATAGACTATCCAGTTAAGATATTTCTTTATTCATTTTTGTTGAAATCTTACATTGTAAGCTTGTAACGGTAACATGAAAGATGGGTAAAATATACTAAAGGGAAATAATTAATTTCGCTCGAAAAATAGTTGAACTTTGAACATGAATTAAAAATTTTCTATGTTATATTTTAAAAAAATTCTTTTTTTTAATAAAAGCAGGTATTTTGTATATATTTCAGTGAATACAATTTTAAATATTGATAGATATATTAGGAAGCTCTTAAAAGAAAAAATGAAATTAAAAGCAAAAATTCCTAGATTAATACTTTTTTCTGTTATCAGATGGGGTCCAACTTTTGATTGTTTTGTGTACTTGGGATACTCCTTTAAAAGAAACTAAAAATAATGTTTGCCCGAATCTGCCCCTGCCGAACAAAGTTTTCAAAACAATGATACACCAACCTTCGACGGGGAACAAAATTTAATAACATTCTTAGTAAGTTATTTCTAAAGAATTTATGTTTCGAATAAAAAGCTATATTATGATCGTGGGCTTACTTGATCATGAATTAATAATTACTCATCTCTTGTAATTAACCGTTATTTTGTAGATTTTTTCATTTAAATATTGTTGTTGGCAAAAATAATGCAATATATTTTTTTTAATTTTTATTTTGCTACTCTGTTTTGTGTAAATTAAACTGCACTTTATAACCAGTTTTCAATTAAAAATTGTGAACAGAAAATTTTTAGTGTGTCTACTGATTATTGTTTTTTAATTGTGATGAATATTTCCCGGATGGAACTTTTCGACATATGGATATCCAGTGTCACCTATGAACGTTTTGATCGTTTGGTTGACTTTATTTCATCGAATTTTGTTAGCAGCTCAACAGCAAAGATTCAATTTGATAAATTAAAATCTTTTAGTGCGAATATGTGCAGCGAGTTTCAGAAAATATGGACAAAGGCAGAGAGAACAAAACCCCGATTCCTACATGATAATAACGATTGGCTAGCAGTTTTAATAGATTATTCTTATTTTACAATAAATGCTGCAAAAGAAGATCATAAGGTGGGCAGGCCAAAAAAGGAGTATGAAGATTGTAGCCAAAGAAGCAAGAGAAGAAAAGTAAAAAAAATTACTAATTCAGTAGGTACCGAGCAAATGGTGATGGCGATTAAAACACACCTGCATTCATCTGGAAAACGCTGTTCGGCAGAATTGGTTTAAAATTAAATAAAATTCCCCAAAAAAAAATATTTGTAAATTTTTAGAGTTTTTCTTTATTTTTCATAATTCGGTAATTAATAGGGGGCGTGCCGGTGGGCGGATTTGTTTAATTTTTTGTCAAACTTTTCTTTAGTATATAAGAAATCACTATGCCAAAAATCAGTTTTTTACGATTGTTAGTTTTTGAGTAATTAATTTTGGCCACCTAAATTTGAAAATCGAACACTGTGCAACGGCTTGAATATTCATTTGCATTTGACAGAAGCTCGGGAACGAAATCTAATTTGTGGCCGGATCAATTGGAATTTTTCCATTTCCGATGCCCAACAATTTTTTTGGAGAATGTTTCGGCAGAAGGGTATTGCAGTAAATGCACACGCATGTTCGTTGATAGAGTTCGACTTCTGTAGTTTCATTTCCAGTGAAATAAATTTAAAGGAACTTCGCATCATCATTGGGAAGCGGGAGCGATGATCCAATTCTGAGGTACATTTGGCCTGGAACTTTAAAAGTGGGCATGAAGCCAACGTCATTTGAAAGCATAAGTTGCACTTTTGGATATTTTGAAAGAAGTGCTCGAAAATAGGATTGGCGCCGGAAATGTAACTTAGAAGCTGCTCAGGCGGATCAATAACTGGTGGTAGAATAACTTTACCGTTCGAAATCAGTACGTCCTTGTGAATCCTGTAGTCATCATACTTATTGTAATAAAATGCCGGCAACTTTAAATCGATTTTTTCTCTTGATCGAGCCATTCGGGAGCGATTGGCTTCTAATCTTTCAATATGCTGTTGAAGTGTCTCTGCAGCATTCGATGAAGATGCACTGCGACGTATTTGCTGAAATCGTGATTCTCGTTCTCTTCCCGTGTCTGTGTAGTATATACATTTGATTTTGCCACGCCATTCCATCTACAGCCCGAAAATAAAAAATCTGACTTTACAGTGTTACCCGCTAGCATTTTTTGAAGATTCCGTGAAAATCTTATCGAAATCGATCCAGCAGTTTTTGATTCCATACGAAACATACGTACACACATCTGTTTTTATATATAGAGATATATGGCATTATATGGCGGTATAATGTAAAACTTTGATTTTTACACACCCCTCCGAATATCAAAAATCTAACCATATAGTGTTAGCCGCTGGGCTATTCCGAAGATTCCCTGAAAATGTCATCGAAAGCGGTCCAGCCATTTTTGATATATATAGATGGCATTAGCGGTATAATGTAATCATTTTATTTTGACACGCCCCTCCGCCCACAGAATGAAAATCAAAAATCTGAATTTACAGTGTTACCCGCTATTCTAAAAGCATGCATTTTTATATATATGAAATAATGAAGCAAAACAACGAATCTGCAAAAAAACTGGCGGATGCTGCAGAGATGTTGGTAGTTGGTTGATGTTGGATTAATATTGTTTCATGTTTTTAAAAATTTACTTATAATTAAAGTATTATTAATAAATTTGTATGGACTACCACATGTAGTCTAAAAGTTCCGTCGAGTTTATTTTATCACGCAGTGATCTTTGTACACGAAAATAATTATTTGATTGTGTTAAAAATAGATTAAAAATAAGATAGAATGCTTTAACCTAAAAGTGTTGGGTGGAGGTATTAAATTACACAAGGAAGACTGCTCAAAATGCCGCACATGCTACAACAACAAATTAAAATAATGTAAAAATGTTGGGCATTTTTTATGAAAATACATCACATTTATTCGAGGTTATCTCACATGTTCGACTATTACTGGCGGATGGTATAAAAAATAAATTATTTAGGCAAGTCGGCAATAAAATGTAAAGTTAGTTGTTTGGCATCTTCATCTTCTATCGCCATACTGAATCAAAAATTGTACGTTAATTTACGTAATAATTTGTCGTTATCAGAGACAACAACCCAAACAAACATAAAATGACATAGAGAATATAAAAATAAGTACACCTATCACTCGGTTTACACGATACTTTTTTTACACGATTTCACTTTTACACCATTTTTTGGGTTTCGTTTAAATCGAGGGATGTGGAAATTACCTCAATTTACACGATTTTTTTTTTTTTTTAATATTTTAGCAAAAATTAATTTTTTTTAGTAAATATATCCTGCAAAATTCTCAAAAATAATTATTTATAAAAAATGAAAACATAATAGCGAAAAGTGTAGCAGCTGGAAGCAAAATGAGCCTGAGTACAACTTCATGTGTTCGGGACATTACAGTTGAAAATATGGAAAAGCCACTAATGATCTGGATGGAAAATTAAACTCAAAAGCGAATCCCAAGTGATACCATTGCTATTACATTAAGTCATAGTTTGTTTGAAATATTTAAGCAAAGACATTCCTTACATAATCTATAATTAAAAGTTGAACAAGCTTCTGCTGATATAGATGTGTCTAAAGAATATCCCGAAAAATGTACTGAAATTATTGCTACCAAATAATACATTCCTGATAAAGTCTTCAATACAGAGGAATCGGGACAGTTTTCAAAAGCTAATACAATTTTTAAATTTAAACAACGTTTTAAAATCGAATTTTTTATGGAAATTTTGCTTTAAAACTTTTTTTAAATTGATATTTTTTATGAATATGGGGGAATGTATTTACTTTACTTTGAAATAAATGAATTTTCTAAAAAACATTTTAAATTTATTCGTCTTTTTTCGATTTACACGATTTCTGATACAAATATTTTTCATTTTTCTACAAGAGATGCATTGACTACTTGTTACGCCTATAGAAACATAACGTTGGTAATTAAGGAGTGAGATCGAAAAATTCTTAACATACATATATATTAATAAAAACGAAACCACTAAACTTACAGTGTTAATTTTTTTTTATTTGATTGAAATTATTATCACATTTTACAAAAAAAAAAAAAAAAATATTTTTATAGTTTTAATCACTAGTGATGAAATTATGAACCTTTTTCGGAAACCTTTCCATTAAGGTTTTTATAGAGCTTTCTGTCACTTTGTTCGAACAGGTAGTCCATCTCCGTTTAAAATCTACCACACTTTTGGACACCTTTTTTGTGCTCTTCAATTCTCTTTTAACAAGAGCCCAATATCTCTCCACTGGCCTTAGCTCCAGGCAGTTTGGAGGATTTGCCTCTCTTGGTACAAATACCACATTATTGTTCTTGTACCACTCAAGGGCTTATTTACCATAGTGACAGGTTGCCAAGTCAGGCCAAAAATAAGTGGACACATTATGAAGTCTTATGAATAGAAGCAGCCTTTTTTGTAAACATTCCTTGATGTAAATTTCGGTATTTATAGAGCCCGTTGTAACAAATGATTGGCTTTTTTGCCGCAACTGTATATTGCTTGCCATAGCAAGAACTTTTTGGGAAATTTTGCCTGCTTTTGGGTCCTAAACTTTTCTTCAACATTCCCTTGAGCATCAGCAACATAAAATTTTTGACCAGGAAGTTGCCAAAAATCTGCTAGAACATACGTTTCATCATCCATTATACAGCAAGAATATTTTTTAGAAAACTTTACTTCAATTTCCGTGCTCTGTTTCTGGACTCTAATATTTAGCAGAGTTCCTGTTAGGAATTTTTTGAGCCGTGTATGTTTTTAAACCTGCATTAGATTTAACTTTTCGTACCAAATAGTCCGAGCACTAAGCTAATCGGGCTACTTTCCTACCGGATGTGTTTGGAGATCTTTTGAAAATGCTTTCTATTTTTTGGCTTCAGAAGCATCATTCCTTCTACCTGAACCAGGTTTTCTATCAACGGACAAGTTCTCCCGATAGTGTTTAATTACATTAGAATCAGTTTGACCGCATACCTTTAATTGTTTGACCAACTTTTTGTAGGACCAAGTTGGGTTTTGTTGAAAATATTTAATAATTTTAGTACGCACTTTTTTCTGGTCACTCATTTTAATGAGATTAACAAAAAAATAATCAAATAATACTTGGGTTAAAAGTTTTAAGGAAAAACGTGTGTTAAGAATATTTCGATCTCAGTCCTTACATGCTTATTATGATATGTTACGTCTATAGAAACATAACGTTTGGTAATTATTTGTAAGTATAAATGGTTGTGCAAAATATAATATAGTTTGCCTATTTATCATTCTTCAGTTGTCTGAAAAATAATTATGTTTCGGTGAACAAATACCCAAATTTATAATTGCGATCAACATAAAAATGTTTAAAGTAACTAAGATATTGTTGAAATTAAATTAAATGATAACAATATAAATATTAAATACAGTTGTCGTAACTATGCCAAATTATGATTTTTCTCGGCGTGTATACAATATTACATAACAATCACAACAATTCAATGCCATTCACAAACATTTATTTAGCATACTATTCAATATGTTTATATTTACGTAGGAGTACATGTGGGAATGTGTATGTAAAATCCACATTCACGTAAAAACACCTATACACAATATAAATAGACAAATACATACCTTCAATCTACTTTTGTGACATTTAGCATCAGTGTTTACAATTCATTTGTTGAATTCAATTCCCAATTTGGATGTAAAATGTCTCAAAATTCAAATCAAATTAAGATTTCCTTGTACACGACACATAATTGCAAACAATAAGCATAAAACATGACCAGTTTAGAATTAGAGTTTTGAATGTATAGATTTGTCAAACATGTCCTTAAAGATCTAAACAGTTTTGTATTTAATTTCAAAAGTTTTCATTCAAATTCTGTTCCTATAACAAGTATAATTTTTTGAAATTATATATTAACCCTAACCGTACGGACAACATTTACACACGTAGACTCCTGACTCCGGGTATCCGTGTATGTTTATTTGTCCGTTATTGTCTAAATTTATTGATTTAAATGAAACAACTTGATGCTTATATTGGAATTTTACTGGCGATGGGTATAAATAGTGGCAACAATGATCCTCCTTCAATTCTTTAGAGTCATCATTTATACAAAGCATCGTAAAGTCCCGATTTCAGCAAATACTACGCGTAATACGTTTCGGGAATGCGTTTACAAGATCGAAACGCAAATAAGCAGACAAAGCAGCTCTTATCTCTGATATCTGAAATATGTTGATGCAGAATCTACGTTATTTTCCAGATTGAAATGTGACAGTAGACAGACTGTTATTTCCATTTAAAGGCAGAACCAGATTCACTCAATATATTCTCTCAAAGCCAGTTAAATACGGAATTAAAATATTTTGGTTGTGTAACGCTGCCAATAACTATTCTTTGAATGGAATCATATATACATAAAAGCGATCTGGTGTTCAGCGATAAGTAAATGGAGGAGAAAATATCGTTCTAGATCTGGTGGATTTCTATAAAAAATCAGAAATAAATGTAACAACGGCCAATAAGCATCAAGTTAGAGGAATAAATTGGTATCCTTCGACAAAACGAATCCTATATTTCAACAGAGCTTCGGACAAACCTATCGGACGATATAGGTAATCCACAATATTGTTTCAACAAAAACGGAACACTTTTGTCTGCTATCATTTGTATTATACTCGAGGGGAGCCAGTTATCATTTGAAAATAGGAGATTAACGACCTCTACAAAAAAACAAAAAGACGGAGTAGATGTTATTGACCAGATGGTGTCTAAACATACCCAATGCAAAACAAATATATGCACATTGACAAAACAGGTAATTATAATCAAATAACACGATTCGCTAACGTCCGGGCCGGTCTAGAGCTTATAACAAATAAAACCATCCCTAAATAAGTTTGCCAATATGCTGCATGCCCATCGGTTACAACTAATCGTTATAAAATAGGACGATTGAAAATAAAGGCTTCCTGCTACATTTGCGTGAGTACTAATCCAAAATCTGATCGAAAAACAGGTAAAATATGCGATGGCTGTAAACGACCAATGTGCAATATGGATAGCAAAAGTATTGCTCCACGCTGCACTAGATTTTAATTGTTTCTATTTATTTTATGCAACAGTTTGATGTAAAATATTTTCTAAATAACCAATAAACATAAAATTACTAAATTTTTTACTTTTTTCATACAAAATGTAAAAAGATATATAAGGGTACCCGGGTACCCTTATCAGGATGGAAAGGACTATTTGACTTTGTGTCGCTCCAGAGTCAATCCAAACCAATCAAGAGTACTTTAGATGGCCAAAAACTTTTGAAAATGGTTATGTGAAGGAACTTGCGGAACCTAAAATTTGTATTTTATTTTGCTTAAGAAAAATTTGACTTCAAAGTTCGTTTGGGTATCGGGGTACCAGTGTTAGTACGGTTAGGGTTAAAAATGCTGATGATGATTTTTTTTAATCCATGTTTGTATTCAAAATTGTATAACTTTAAGTAATTTAAACCATTTAACTTAATAATTGCATATTTTTGCTACTATTTTCCCATACGTGTTAAGACATTACTCATACCCAAGCCTGTGCAAAAATTCTAGTCAGAACTTGCCAAAACTTGTAATCTTAATTAACAATATATTCGATTTTCGTTTTTTAATGCAAATCGATAATTTATGAACAATTGAAGCTGAAATCCATATCGCCCATATGTTTACATTGAATTAAAAAATGCGAACAATCACAAAAAAAAGCTTTTTCTGTAATATTTGTGGTTATGCACAAGATATTTTCGCAGTTAGGGATCAAGGAAGAAAGTTGCAGGACGATATGATACCCTACACCGAGTATATAAGTATATATAGTTTTCTCTACATTGCTT
This sequence comes from Calliphora vomitoria, assembly GCA_942486065.2. Classification (NCBI taxonomy): domain Eukaryota; kingdom Metazoa; phylum Arthropoda; class Insecta; order Diptera; family Calliphoridae; genus Calliphora; species Calliphora vomitoria. The sequence goes on along the minus strand of OW818029.2, from coordinate 48,986,546 downwards.
TGGATAATGCATACAAAAGATATGGCGGTTTTAAGCAGCGGTTATTTACATTACTTCAAAAATAATGAAGGCTTATATGCAGTTTTAGTGATTTTATATTATTTGTGATCTATGCAGTTATGACCTATTAAGGACTGATTGTTAAAAAAAATTGTAGATCAATCGTTATAAACTTAGGTGGCATAATTAGTGCATATATGGAACATATTTGTGTTAAATTTTATTCGGATATCAACATTTTTAAGACATTTAGGCTCGTTAGCATGATTTTCAGAAGTCGGCTTATATGTGAGCTATGAGTAATTATTGACCGATAGTCACGAAAATAGTTGTCATTATGTGTATGCATATGAAACTTATTTGTATTGAATATTATTTGAATATAAACATTTTCTATCCACTATGGTGGTGTAGGGTATAATTAGAAAGTCTCTCTTTTAATAATTTCAATGCGTTGTTGAAGCGTGTATCATTCCATTTTTAGTAATGGCGTAGTTTCTACTTTTCAAATATCAAAGAATAAAAACTTCAAAATTTACAGCTACCGAAATGCCGAATGATTCAAAATAACACCTCTTGTAGGAAAACCCTTTATATACAGTTAAGGACATATAAATGGACATGTAAATGGCACATTTTTCCCAAAAGTTATTTCTTATGCTACAATATCGGAAATACTATTAACAATCAAACAATTTTTGGATTTTTCCAAAGGTTTATTGTCTTTTTATAATATTAATATAAACTAAAATTGAAATTCATTAATTAAAAGAAAAAAATCATTATTAAGAAAAAACACAACTGAAATCAACTAGACACATAAATTTCTACAATCATTTTAATATTGCATTTGTTGGTTTTTTGGTATGTAGCATTTTGGTTTGGGTTTGGCGTGCATTTTCTGGGCATGGCATTTATTTTAAGGACTGAGTTCGAAAAATTCTTAACACACGTTTTTCATTTAAACTTTTAACCGAAGTATTATTTGATATTTTTTCTTTTTTTTGATCAAGTTGCCTTTGTAAAACATGTCAGTTATTATGCTTAATGTCAATTATGTTCATTTGTTGTTAATCTGATTAAAATGAGTGACCAGAAAAAAGTACGTACTAAAATTATTAAATATTTTCAACAAAACCCGACTTGGTCCTACAAAAAGTGGACCGAACAATCAAAGGTGTGCCATCAAACTGATTCCAATGTCATTCAAACTATCGGGAGAACTTGTCTGTTGATAGAAAACCTGGTTCATATAGAAGGAATGGTCCACATGTTGTTTCTAAAGCCGATAAATAGAAAGCATTTTAAAAGAGCTCCCAACACATCCGGTAGGAAAGCAGTCCGGTTAGCTCAGTACTCGGACCATTTGGTACGAAAAGTTAAATCTAATGCAGTTTTAAAAGCATACAAGGCTCAAAAAGTTCCTGACACGAACTCTGGTAAAAATTTAGAGGCCAAAGACAGAGCACGGAAATTGAAGCAAATTTTATACAAAAAAATATACCTGCAGCATAATGGATGACGAAACGTATGTATGGAAAATCACAGCTTCCGCATCAATATTTTTATGTTGCTGATGCTCGAGGGAATGTTATATAAAAGTTTTGGACCCAAAGGCAGAAAATTTTCCTAAAGGGTTCTGGGTATGGCAAGCTATATGCAGTTGTGGCAAAAGAAGCCAAACATTTGTTACAAATGACTCTATAAATACCTAAATTTACATCAAGGAATGTTTACAAAAAAAGGATGTTTCCATTCATAAGACTTCTTAATGTATCTACTTATTTTTGGTCTGATTTGGCATCCTGTCACTATGGTAAACAAGACCTTGACTGGTACAAGAACAGTGATGTGGTATTTGTACCAAGAGAGGCAAATCCTCGAAACTGCCTGGAGCTAAGGCCAGTGTAGAGTTATTGGGCTCTTGTTAAAATAGAATTGAAGAGCACAAAAAAGGTGTCCTAAAGTGTTGTGGATTTTAAACGGAGATAGATAACGTGTTCCAAAGTGACAAAAAGCAACTATTAAAACCTTAATGGAAGGGTTTCCGAAAAAGGTTCAAAATTTCATCACTAGTCATTAAAACTATAAAAATATTTTTTTTTTGTAAATTGTGATAATAATTTAAATCAAATAAAAAAGAAATCAAAACTTTAAATTTAGTGGTTTCATTTTATTAACATACAGTGCACTCGCGGTAACGTGAACTAATGAAAACCAAGGGTGTTCATGTTAGTGAAATTGTTCACGTTAGCGATTGTCGAATTTCATGGAAAAAATATAAAATTTTATAATATATATAATATAAATAATATAAATAAGTTGTTCACGTTATAGAGCTTTCTGAGTTTGTTCACGTTACAGAGTAGTCAATGTAAACAAAAGCTTGTTCACGTTAGGCGGTGTTCACGTTAGACGGTGTTCACGTTACCGCGAGTGCACTGTATATGTATGTTAAGGATTGTTCGATCTCAGTCCTCAATTATAAAAATAAAAACCATCCAGTTCCATGTTCGCGAGTGGAAAACCAAAAATATTGTATATCCAAAGGCATTAGAACAATAAATCTATCTATATATATAAAAGAGAGTGACGTTAGTTACTATGCTTATAACTGAAGAAGGCATAGACCGATTGCGATGATTCGCACCAATTCGCACCAACAAGAAGAATACCCAAGAAAATTTCTGAAAAAATTATGAAGAAAATTTATTTTCCCATACAAAACTTTCAAGGTCAGTGATTTTAAAATTTTAATTCATATTGGTGTACTCTGAAGCGAATGATTTGGTGTAAGCGAAGAAAAGAATAAATTTCACATGTCCAGAATATACCAAATTTTCATATTGTTCGATAAAACAAGTAGGCCGAGGTTAATGCAACATTGTACTATAAAATTTCTTTAATATTTTCAAACGATGATAAACAAGAAATTTTCATGTGAAATCTATTTAAAAAAAATATTTTTAATAACTCGCCGCATTTCACTATTAGTAAAAAATAAAAGTGAATTCATGCTTGCATTTAGTCACTGACTGCATTTGCTTTGCGTTAATTGTAGTTTTGTTTTGATCAGTTAAAAAGCTATAAGTTGAAGCAAATTAGTAAGTAACAAGGGTTTTGGAATTCGTTGCTAATTTAAAATGGGTTTACAAATTTTTTTGAGTAAAAATTTACAAAAATGTCACCAAACGCGAATGCGAACGCGAATCACGTCTTCAGGAAAATCGGGACAGGCATCTACGTCTAGAGACGCAGAAACAGAAAGTGAGCGTGAATCACGTCTTGAGAAAAATCGCGAAAGGGCATCAAAGTCTAGAGCAGCAGAAACGGGAGGAGAACGCGGATCACGGCTTCAGAAAATGCGTTGCATTTTCAAGGACGTACTGATTGGCTCAATGAACAAACTTTTCGAAGCTCTTCTTTTAATTGCTCCCATCAACAAGCTGAATGAGCAAATTCAATTGAAATTGCATGGCGAGAAAATAAAATATAAATCGATTGATACTGTAATGAACGAAGAGCAAGTCACCAAGTCCTACTGAATTTTTGAATTCATTGGAACTAGCTGGAATGCCACCAGATGTATTAGCAAGGAATGTTGGATCACCGATAATGCTTCTCCGAAACTTAAACGCGTTAATTGAGGAAACAATCATCGGTGGCAGATTCGAAGGCGAAGATGTACTGATTCCACGCATACCGATGATTTCCAACGACTTTGACCATTTGAATTAAATCGGCTCCCGTTTCGTCTTGCTTTGTTATAACCTTTGTTATAAGCTTTAACAATAAAATAGAAGTGTTTGTTTGTAATTGATAAATTTAAAAACTCAAGTCCAATTTGGGCAGATACTTATTTACTTATATTAGCTATTAGACATAAATGGCGCCATACATTTATATATTTTAGTAAATTACACAGAAACCGCTGAACCGATGGATTTAAAATTTTGAGACCATTTAGACCAAATTGTTTAGATCCTAAAATATAACAATTTTTCTTAGAAAATTAATATAGAAATTATATATATGAAAGAAAATTGTTTACGTTTATTTAAGAGCAAATATCTAACAGTGAGCAGAGCTGTAAATGAATCATTCTTTTTTCATTTTAATTTATTATGAATTAGCTAAATTTTGAATTAATTAATTTTACAACAAAAATGAATTGAATGAAATTTTAATCAATTCAAACGAGTTAGGCAGAAATGAATTTCAATTCATTTCCAATTTAAATTAGTTTGTAAAAATGAGCTGCAATTCGTTTCCAATTCATATGAATTGAATTGATTTTGAATTAATTCAAATGAATTAGAAAAAATTATTAGCAATTCAAATGAAGGAAATCAAAAATGAGTTGCAATCAATCAAATTCAAGAGTTGATCTCTAGGGGGAATAAAAAATTTCTCCTACCAAAATGAAAATATTCAATACAAAAATTGAAAGACCTTGTCTGGGATCCGCGCTTGATCAACGAAAACAAAACAATATTAATTTTTTGATCAATCACAAAAAACTTTAAACAAAATATCAATCACAAATAATAAACTTTAATCAAAGCCATCTTTGACGACGATTAAAAAAATAAATTTTCCACAATATACAAATATGAGATTATTTAAACAAAAAATGATTGCTAAAGTTTAAATCTAAGAATTGTTTGTCTTTGGACTATATTAGGTGATATACAAAACGATAGCAATGCCTGCTGTCTTTTACATAAAAAATTTGTTGAATGACAAAACGACAGTGATGTTTACTGTAGATTTACTTACAAAATCAATTCAAATTCTAATTTTTTTTTCTAATTTATTTGAATTCAATTCAAATTAATTGGAAATAAAATGCAATTAATTTTTACCAAATTGAATTGAGTTGACTCAAATTTCATTCCATTAATTTTTTTGTGTGAATTATTCGCGAATTAATTCAAAAATGAATGATTCATTTACAGCTCTGACAGTGAGCTTAATAAGTAAAACGTAAGGCCAGCAACGATATTATAAAATTTAACGTGAAGTAGTTTTTGAAGTAGTTGTTTAAAAGGTGGTCAATATTTGCCATCGTTTGTGAACCAAAAAACTAGATTTAAGGTTTATTAAAAATGGAGCATTTCATGATAAAACAGCGCGTTGTCGTTGTTGAACAATATTTCAAAAGTAATAAAAGTTTGGCGAATACAATAATCATCTTAAAGGATGAAGGACATTTTCATCATAATGGCTTTGTTTGTCATACATCAATAACCTTTCACTATTTGATACGAATTTTGGGCTGGTGAAAGCAGTGATTGCTACCGGTGTTCGATATTGCGAAGTAGCAAAATAGTTATTTCTGCCAAAATTAAATGATATTGATGTGCTTCTAAAAAAATCTTTGACATTTTTTTTTCGTGAAATCGGCTTTAATTGATTTTGCTTTGGGAACTTTTTAGTCACAAAAATTACACGGAACACATAAGGATTATTTAGTGTAGTTTTAACCCATAAATATACTTTTAGAGCATTATTTAGGATGGAACGTATTCTTTTCGTAGTAAGGTCACAACTTTTTGATTCATTGCAAAATATATCGAAAGTTTTATACACCGAAAAAAGATATTCATAATTGAAATGAATTTTCTAATAAATATGACTTTTTCTTCCTAAACCTTTTTCGTTCAGAAAAAGAACATGTTCATAAATATCATGAAATTATACATGACCGAAAGTTTTGCTTTTTTAATATAAATTTGTTGATATTTTATAATAAATTACATTAAAATTGCATTACGTAATGATTTATTTCAAATATTTGTGCACAATAGCCCTATATTCGACAATCATTTAAGATGAATTAAAAAAATCTGATATGTAAAATTTATCTCGAAACATCCATTAACATTAAAGCAATTCATCTCCTTCAAAAAATGCAATCAATATCGCTCATATTTGTTTATATTGTAGCTGAAAATCGTAAACAAATTTCAAACATTTTTGAACACATAAAAATATATATGTAAAAATATATATTTTTTTTCAAGCCTCCTAAATTTTATTTAAAAAAATCATCCTATTAAAGAAATGTTATAAATTGAAATCAATGAAATCAAATCATACTATTTATGTTCAAACTTTTTTTGTGTGTGTATGTAAAGAGTTGTTAAAAAAAATATATACCTAAATATTGCTAGACATTCCCAATAATCCATTACAAAAACTACCTTTGTCATCCCTTTTACATCTTTTTTTCATTGTAACTAACATTTAGCTACAATACATTTTACGTTCCCTTTGTTTTACTTGTTCCGAAAAGTCTTGTAATTGATATGTGATGTCATACTGAAATGACGCTGTTGATTTCAAACAGAACTGTTTCTCTATTTTTTTTTAGTATTTTTGTATTTAAAACTTTCATATATTGGTAAAGGTATTTATTTACTTTTCAAATTTTAAATATTTTTAAATAATACACTGATTACAATTCCTGTTAAGGCGAAACACAGAGAGATTTTCTTGTCAAAAACCCTAGTTTTCGACCACTCAACTTCAAAAATCAAATGATGCAGTTTTGTAGAGAAATGTTTAAAGATGAAATGCGCATTTATAGTTTTAAGAAAAATTGTATTTTAATTTTAAAAAATTTAAGTAAAGTCCATGCAAAAATTTACTTATATTTTCACGCAGTTCAGTGGTTCATATATGTATAATTTTCCTGATAATACCATTTACCTTTAACATATTTGAAAAATATAGAATTTTTTCATAAACAAAAAAAATTATGGGAATATCATAAACCATTAAGAAGATATGCCCAAATCTATAAGCCTCTAAAAATTATTTTATTTGTGATTTTCCATGGAAAAAAAATAATGCAGGTGGGACTGTCTTTTTTCGATTACAAAGAAAATTAGTACTCGGAACTTCAAATTTTTTGTCGAATGATAAACGAAATATCAAAAAAAGTCTTATCTATGTATGGATTTCATGGACGGTGGGTGTGACCGATTTTATTGAAACTCGGAAAAAGTCATTTTTTTAAATGTTTCAAAAGCAAATTTTTCGTATGGTAATATATGACAAGTGTCCATAGTACATAACGGCATATTCTTTTTTCTTTAAATAGCTACACTAGCATTGATACATTGCTTCAAAAATAAGTAATTGCTTCTTTGTTAAAAAATTAATATATCAACTGACATTTAACAGTGCAAGTGAAATTGTCGTCAAAAAATAATAAGAACAATTAAAAAAAAATTTGTTGGTGTAATTAATATAACAAAGGTAAGAGTAAAAACAAGTAAGAAAGTATGGTCGATCAAGCCCGACCAGATAATACCCTACACTAAGTAAATGAGCAAAAACATTTTTCTTTCAAAATTTCAATAATTTATGTTCGTGAGCGATTTTCAGAAGTGGGCCTTATATGGGAGCTATGACAAATTATGAACCGATCACCACGAAATTTGGTCACGTGATTAATGTTTATATGAAAGTTATTTATGTTGAATTTTATGTGTATACCAACATTTGTAGGAGATTTATGCTCGTTAAAGTGGTTATCGGAAGCAGGCCTTATATGGGAGTATGACTAATTATGGACCGATCATAATAAAATTTGGTGACATGAATTCCCTATATATAAAACTTATTTGGACAAAAACTTGTGTAGATGCATATATAAATTAAACATTTGTGACGGATAAAATCCACTTTCGGGAGGACATTTGTATGGGGGCTAGGACCGATTTCAGCCAGTTTCAATAGGGATCGTCCTTGGGCAGAAAAAATGATATGTACCAAATTTTATCGAAATATCTTTAAAATTGCGCCCTGTACTCTGCGCACAAGCTTTACATGGACAGCCAGCCAACCAACCAGCCAGACGGACGGACGGACATCGTTTAATCGACTCAGAAAGTGATTCTGAGTCAATCGGTATACTTTAAGGTGGGTGTTAGACTAATATTTTTGGGCGTTACAAACATCTGCACAAATCCATTATACCCTCCCCACTATGGTGGTGTAGGCTATAATTACTGTTTAAATTTTTCATAAAATATATTTTGTTTAGAAAAAAAATGCAATTATATGCATGTGTGTTTTATATGTGAAATTTTTGTTCAATGTGTAAATTCTATTAGAATTTCTAATGGTAATTTAACAGAGTTAAGCTATAGTTTTTATACTGTCGTCATCTATATATATGTTTAAAAAATTAGCTGCCACTATTTGTCTCAACGATTTTTATTTCATTTAGAGTTTAACATGTCCAGTACAAGGAAGGAGCTGTATTTTTATTTTTAAGGTTGGCGTGGCATTTCGACCACGACCAGAAAGACGGTGTAAAAATTTCAAGCAAATCGGTCCAGCCGTTTCGCCGTCTATAGACTTCAAACAAACCCACAAAAAAAAATTGTTTATATTGATGAAATCTATAAACAACCAAGTTTCAGGTCGGTAAGGCTTTTCAAAAGCTAGTTATGACTTTTTTCTGGCTAGATTGAGCATTTGGACCACTGTTTGGCGCGTGTATAAATAGTGGCAGAGGTTGCGGTTGTGAGTAGTGTTTATCATAGGCGCTGTTAGAGCTAACATCAAGTTAAGTTTGTACAATATAAAGTGTGTGTGTATTTCTGCGAATTGGTAAACGTGTATGAAAGACTGAGTGACTATTCGAACTGTTGTTGTTGTACATTTTAAATAAATAGAGAGTTGTTACAATTTCAAACTACTAAAACTGCTTTTATTTGCAATCAAAAATATCCGGTTAATTTAAAGGAAATAAACCAACGTTTGAAAAAGGTTAGAACGTAACAATATGAAACATATTTGTGTTGAATTCTATTTAGATACTAACATATTTCAGAGATTTATGCACATTAATAAAATTTTCAAGAATGGTGCTTATATGGAAGTTATGAAAAATTGTAAACCGATCGGTACTAAATTTGGTACGAATTCAGCTTATATAAAACTTGTTTGTGTTGAATGTCGTATGGATATATTTATAATTAGGATTTTAGGGCTAGCCAAGTTCAATAGCCTTAGTTCTTAGTCCAAATTTTCTCGAATTATATTTAAAATTACCACCAAAGCTTTACATGTACGCACAGATACACCTCAGCACTGACCATGTGAAATTTTTGGATATCGCAATTAGTTCACTAGCTATCGAATTATTTCCAAAATCAAAAGTTTCTAAACCACTGCACGTTGAATGTAAAACCCAACAAAGACTAATGAATTTTGACAACCATTTCAAAGTCTTTTTTTTACTAAATGGCATATGTTTTTTAGAGTTCTAATCTTTTGCAATATCAGTTATAAATTTTTAGAAAAAGATATCGGACTAAACTTCAGTGATTGCAAGACTGTCCTTATCTTTTATTACACTATGCTAAACCAAACAAATACAGGGGTTTTCATATAACAATTCTATTGTCTAGAAGTCCATAGAGTATGGAAATACTTAGAGATTTTGTCGATAACTTCTTTAAGTACTTTTTTATTCGCAAATTTAGTGAAATAACAATATTCTTAAAGATACAACTTCAAAATATCAAAAGTATGTCGTTTTACAATATATTTTAAAAAGTTTTCCTTGATTGAAAAAATACATGCCTTACCTTTCAAATAGAATGTTAGAGTTAAGGCCGTTTAAGTTTCAAAAAATTCAAGTTTTTCCTCAAATTTTCATAATGGCCTTATAAGACCCCTAGCATATTTTTCCTTCACTCTTGTAAAATTATTCGCAATTCGAATAATTAGTTGTAAAAAATTTTTCGATTATTCGAAGAAGCATTATTCGAATAGATACCCTTGTAACCAGTGAAAAAAATTCAATTTCTGTGAATATATGGCGTGGGAAAAGGTTAATAACTTCGTTATTTTGAAAAACGATTTTCTCTAGAAGATGAGATAAAAATACTTTCAAACGCTTTAAACCTTATAATTGTTTAGCACATTTAACAGGATTTAATCGAATTCTGTCACGGTTTCTAGTTAACCAATGGCCTCAAATCTGGCAGCAGTTAGTTTAGCTACTAAAGAAAAAAATAATACACATCCAAAGCAAATCTTGTAGCAAAACATGTAGTTTTGTATTTCTGTTTTACTAGTATGTATGTATTTGTTCCTAAACATATTTATAAATCGATGTATACATACTTAGCAACATATGTGTATGTGTTTCAATATTTATTTTGGAATGTCCTCAATGTTTTCTACAATTGACAATAAACCACCACAATAGACTGATAACTTCAACTCTATTTTATTTTTTTATACTATTTTGTACAAAATATCTAAAGATATTTCAAATGACATTGATATGTTTAAGGTTTTCTTTAAAAATAGCTTTTAAAATATTTACTTGCCTCACAAGTATATTTTCAAAATCAACTCATGTTCATACAATGGATTTACTTAAATATTTACTTAAACACTTGTGAATGACAAGATTAAATATTAGAGAAAAGTGGTTTAAATCTATAGAAACTTTTTTTAGGCAAAGCAAAAGTGTGCTCAAATGATTAAGTACCTTTTAGTATAAGTTGAGCAATATTAGAAATGTAATAAGAAAGTTTGATTCATTTAGGGTTTTAATTTTAAACAAAACATCTATCTATCTATTCTATATATAAAAATGGATGTTTGTATGTATGTGGGTATGTATGTATGTATGTTCCGAATGAACTCAAAAACGGCTGAACCGATTTTGATGAAATTTTCAGGGAATCTTCAGAATAGCCTAGCGGGTAACACTGTAGAGTCTGATTTTTGATTTTCTGTCTGTGGGCGGAGGGGCGTGGCAAACTTAAATTTTTACATTTTACCGCTAATGCCATCTATATATATAAAAAACGGCTGGACCGATTTTGATGAAATTTTCAGGGAATCTTCAGCGGGTAACACTGTAAAGTCAGATTTTTGATATTCGGTCTGTGGGTGTTATTATTTTATATATTAATGCCATCTATATATATAAAAATGGATGTTTGTATGTATGTTCCACATGGACTCAAAAACCGCTGGACCAATTTTGATAAAATTTTTTCGGAATCTTCAGAAAAGCCTAGCGGGTAACACTGTAAAGTCAGATTTTTGATTTTCGATCTATGGACGGAATGGCGTGGCAGAATCAAATGTTTATACTAACAAAATAATGCTTTCTGACATGAAGTAACTGATGTCCCCTCTTTTCATATCTTTATCCGCCGGGAAATTCTTTGGCATGTGCTTTCTATTACATCGGATTGTTCCGCTCGCCATTATGTCATTTTCCTGAAGAATACACATTAATTTCAGGCTGGTAAAAAATTGTCAAAGTAAACTTCAACCCCTTTTTTGCCAGAAGCTCACATAACTGCATGACAACGGTTTTTTTCCGGTGTAAATGTCAATGTTATACAGTACCCAGTTTCTGACTCACATAAGCACCAAAGTTTGAATTCCCATGAAATAGGTTTGTCCTTCATGTGTTGTTTCATGGCATTGTGTCCTTTTAACTTTACCATATGTTCATCGATTGACAGCTTTTTTGAATACGTATATGCGTCTGGTATAGCCTTGTTAATGTGATCTAAAATTGGCCAGATTTTATAACCACGGTCACTAACATCTGCCTTATTGTTGTCGCAAAAGTGAAGATTAGCTGTAATTTTTTCAAATCTGAGCCGTGGCATGACACCTGCGATCTGAGTGTGGTGAAAAGTTGGATCAGTATACCAATACAGACGTGTTAATGGGAGCTTCACTAAGCTCATTCGTATGATAATACCCATATAAGCTTAAACTCATACACGGCAAGAGTGAAAATACGACGTTTTTGCAAAGCATATAGATTGGACTGCTCCACTATCATGAAGCACAGCTCTAAGATATATGTATAATAACAGCTAGTCAGTATTAACTCAAAATATCAAAACAATTGGAATTTATAAAAACTTACGTTTCAACCTATAGGCAAATATAATTGCCAAACATAATTTGATTAGCTGAAGGTAGATTGGAGTTACTTAAACTTCTCCATTTTATTTTCTGATAGATAAAGGCTGAATCCAAAACATAATTAACTCTCAGCCCCTTGCGCCCTATTTTTACCCCGTAGCTGCCCTAGTCATAAAGCCCATTGTTTTGCCAAATTCGGACCTGCGTTGGAAACAAGTGGCAACAGATAGGCACTTGCACTCAACTACGTTATTGTTCCCCAAATCGTCTTCTATAAAACAGGCTTTGACATATTTGCTCTATCTGTTACCTAGACCTATATATAAACATACGTGCCTATGGTCGTCAAAGGGTTAATGCAACAATAAGTTCTCACAATTACATTCCATTAAATCTATATATATATATAAATGTCTTTGTAAGTTTGTTTGTTTGTTTGAGCATCACGCCTAAACGGCTGAGCCGATTTTATTGAAATTTGGAACGTAGATAGACCCTTACTTGCAAGCGTCAATAGGCTATACATTTTTTCAATACTTGGACCAGAAAGGTGTAAACAGGGGGAAAACCGGTAAAATTGGTACCTTTAGTTCTTAAACAATAAATACTAAACGGCCGAAACGATTTTATTGAAATTTCCAACATAGACTACGACAGGGGTAGCGAAGCGCACCGGGTCAACCTAGTATTTTAATATATTTATACACTCAGAATAGTTTTACAGTAACTGATTGTAGTTTATTCAAAAAGTTTTCAGTGAAGTTAAAAACTAATGAAATTTTAGTTATTTTACAACGAAATTTATTTTTTTGACTTTTTACGTACGTTGTTCAAAAAACAACCTACAATAAAAAATTATTTTTCAGTACTGTTAATATTTTCAGTCAAATTTATATATAAAAAATTATTGTGAATATCATATTTTATATACAAAAAATAGTTTCTCAGTAGAAAATGTTTTTGTATGTTGTCAAAAAAAATACAATTTGAAAAGTCTTAATTGTCAAAATAAAGAAAAAAATCACATCAAATTAAATTTTCTACAAATAATTTATTAGAAAATAAATTATCCAGTCTTCTTACATATAAGAATTTTACCAAAAAATATGTTGTAAGTATTTTTGCAAATTATACTATATAAAAATGTTGTTTAATAAGGTTTATTTTGTAGTTGTGCGATTTTCCTGTGGTCTTGTTTTTTTGTAACTTTCTAGAGCTGTTCATACTAAAAAGTGGCGGCCAAAATTTTGCTGTGGAAGTAGGTAAACATTTTCTGTATAATATAACTATAATTACAATATATTTCGTTAAAAGAATGAAAGATGCATAAGAAAACATTGAAAGATTCACCCACTAGTTTTATTTTCAGATTTCCATGTATTGATTATGAAATTCCCGAAAAAGAACAAACATTAGTTGACTGTGCTGTGGTATCTCCGTTGGCGCTTTAGTTTTTATAATTATTATACATATCCCTTAAATAGTTCTTAAAATCTTTTTTGTAATTATACGCTAATGAAATTGTTAGCATATTCTTAATTGATGAAATAATTAATAAAAAACTTAAAAAAACAAAAAAACAAATGAAAAAAACAGTTTTTTTAACTTTTGTGGTAGGTTATTTTTTTACAGTTAAAACAAAAGATAAAACAGTTATTTTTACCGATTTCGTAGTAGAAATTTGTATGTTAAAAATAACTGATATATCATTAGTTTATAATATTTTGTGGTTTGTTTTTTGTAAGTTAAAACTAAAGAAAAATCAGTTAATTTTACGAAACTTGTTGGTTAAAAAATTAACATTTAAAAATAAATGAAAATTTATTTTGATTTAAATGAAATGTAAGCGGTCCGTTTTTTGAATAAGTTTATAGTTATTATTAATGAATTTTCTGTTGAATTTACCTACATAATATTTTGAGTGTACGTTTTTCTTTTTCAATTTTCACTCATAGTGCAAAACATAGCCCAATTTCAAGAGGCCATAAAAATTAAATTCGAGCTTACTTTTCACAACACTTTGCCAATTCTGTTTTCCTAATGGTCTACTTTCATTTCCCATTAGAATTGTTGAAGCTGGTTTTTCTTGTTGCACAGTGTTATCGATGATTACTCTTTCCACCATTGGTAACGGTATATGGCGAATTATACACGCAGAAAAAAAATTTAGTTGAGCATGTTTACTGTAACCATTTCAAAATTTTTAACAATATTATAGTCACAGTAACTATATATGCTATTATAGTCACAATAATATGCTTAATTTACGATTCACATGATTGTATCATCCATATATATGGTTACAGTAAACATGTATATGTTTGTGACAACCATTTATATGATGAAGGATTTACCATATTATGTTGGTATCGGCTTATGGACATCATAATCTCAGAACAACATATTATGATGAAATAATTCATCATATAATTCATCACATATACATGTTTACTGTAACCATATACTATATGGTTGATACAATCATGTGAACCATAAATTAACCATATTATTTTTACCACAATCATATAAATAGTTACTGTGACTATAATATTGTTAAAAATTATGAAATGGTTACAGTAAACATGCGTGTATGAGTAATGTTTCATATCTTTTAAGACTCAGAGAGTGATTCTTATGCCCACATTCGCAAGCAGTTTTAGAATTTATCATATAATAATAAAAGAAGTTTTGTATGAAAATTTTGTTTTGTTTATAAGAAATGTATAAATTTAAAAATTCTTAATAAATATGGGTGTAAGTATAGCGGTATACTTTAAGGTGAGTCACAAACATTAGCACAAATGCAGTATATTCTCCCCATTATGGTAGTGTAGGGTATAATAAAGATTTAAATTGCCATCGAATAAAAAAAATACTTTCTTATTTTAAAATACAAAAAGTTTTAGCATAACATACAAATTTTAGAAATTGAAAATCAGAAATCAACACTAGAGTATGAGTAAACTAATTTAAACAAAACATTTCGACACACACATAAGAAAATAACTCAACTACTCGTATTTTGCAACTCATGGGAAACAACATATAGGAAATTATACCTATTGCAAATTAGAAAATATATACAGTACTTGCTCTAGTTCCAACAACAACAAACTACAAATGCTTTAATATATATTTATAAATTTTAAAGAATTTTTTAAACCATTTATTCCAATATTTCTAACAAATACTGTAACCATTATAAGTCATTGTTATGCACACATACACAAGCATCAACAAACATCAACTTAGACAAATAAATTAAGACATCCTTTGAATTAATACCTTCCATAGTAAAACGTTATAAATGTGTGGGTGACTTACACAACTGCACGCACACTTACACTTATGCTCGTAATAATACTTAAATACGAAACAGGTCGATCACTAATCAACTCCCAGACTAGTGAGATAAATATTTTTCATAATGTCAAAATGTCAGTTTACCTAAAGGACGTATCTATTATAATGCAAACTATTCTACTCTTACCAAAAACCAAACATCCAATGAATTACAGGCAACAAACAAAACGTGTGAGGCAGGCCGGAAGATATGACTTAAGGAAAACGATATTGTTAGTATGTGTACTTGTGATGTTTAAATATGATTTTACGTTTGAAATATTTAGGGCATAAGTATTACTTATTTGTGTTGTTACAAAAATCACTCTATGTGTAGAAGTGAGGGAACATTTTGGTATTCTTCTAATGTCCACTTAAACAACCATGTATCATCAGCTAGTAGTATAAAATATGAGATGCAATGTAGTTTCTGGTTGTGTTTCAATTGAAATCATTTCAATTTTTGGTCATATTCAAATTGTTAGATTCATTCATTGGTATGTATAGATACATACATACAGGCATGCTGGCAAATATTAATCCATGACACAATTATATAATATAATAATCTTAAATAGAAAATTAGTTGAATGTTAGAAGCAATCGTGTAAGAATTTGAATTTTGTCTTATGAAATTATTTACAATGATGTTAGTAGACTAGTAGGAAATACGGATACTCTATGGAAACTATAATTTAAATTAAGTGTTTGCTACAAATAGTTCTATTTGAGATCCTAATATAGCTGAAACCATTTTTGTGCATAAAAACATTTATTTTTATTAGATTTTGCCTATTTGCAATAGAAAATTTATTATGGATACCCCTATTCCGGGAAGATTCTTACCACTTTCAAATTGTTTTTTATATTAGGAATAACGAGTGCAATATACTTAGAGAAAATTGCCAAAAAATCTGAAAAATATCTACTTTTTTGGAGATCGTCTCACATTTTGGCTGCTAGCTATGTTTCTTGACCAACTGTGATACTTTTAAAACCAAGCACTTCTTATCAACAAAGAACATCTGCGAAAAATCCCTTCCCTGTAGGCCCTATAGTGGCTTCAACAGACAGACAGATGGGCGGACTTAGCTAGATCGTCTTAGAATTTTGTAAGGATCCAGAATATATGTATACACTTTTGTTGGTCTGCAATGAATATTTCAATATATTACAAACGGAATGATAAAATAAAAATGGGAACTATATACCGTCAGAAACATCAGCACTTAAACATTAGTCCCACGCGTTATGCTATTTAAAAAGTAGAAACTTCGTTCGTTTTACTCTAATAAACAATAAGTCGCTAATGGTTTGATTTGACAAAAAGTCTAGAAACGCAATACGAAGTAGCGATAAGATTGCGAAGATTCTGGGAGTTGGTACTCTATATCAAGTACGAAAAACAAATACAAGCTAAAGGCTATTCGATAGCCTCTGTCCAGATAAATGGGACTATTGGGTATGAACCTAATAAACCTACAAAGTGATCAGTAGCTAGATTCAAAGGTTAGAAAATTTAAGAAGGGACGCTTCTTTTGTTGTAAAAATCTGTCAAATTTCACGAAATATTCAAACCAAATTTCGTTTTGAAATACATTTATTTGTAAGAATCATATAAATACTAGCTATCTCGGTAAACGTTGTTCTGCATAGCTCAAACAAAGTTTAAAGACTTCCACTATAATAGTACTTCATACATGCAATAATAAATGTTTAGTTCGTATCTAACCCACCCAGGGACTCACACAAACACACACAACAAATTTCATCGAAATCGGCCCAGCCGTTAAGGAGAAGTTCAGTTACTAACATACTTACATAAGAATTATATATATTGGTAAAAAAAAATGGTTAAGATTTGTTTGCACCAAATTATCACGTATGATAATTTTTAATATTTTCCTATTACATATTACTCATACGCACTGTCTACAATTTATATGCGAACATTTAAACCAAAAAAGTATGCTACGATTTGTTTACACTATATACCAAAATACACTATTCATACTACATGGCGTATGAGCAATTCAACTTATTATTCTCAAAAAACAACTATTCACAGTGGGGCAGAATCAAAATTTTTTGGAAATAAATCTGTCATTTCTAAACGGCTGGTCCGATCGAGATAAAATTTGACACTGGCGTAGCCAAGTAGTATTCGAGTTTAGGTTATTAAAATGGAAACTACAACTGCTCCAGGCGCGTTGCAATTGCGGCTCAAAGTAGGGTACCTTTGACATGTAAAATTTTTAAACACGTGCCATTTTTTTGTTTCCCATCCGAAGATCAAAGATTTTTATATTTTTGGAAAGCGCTCGACTAGGTCTCGAAAAACCATGCGTGAGTGTGCTATTTATCTCTTATAATTTCCGAGTTATAGGCATTTAAAAATTGAAATTTTAAAATTTTGATCCACTTTTTTTTAAATATAGGGCCTACTTTTGAATCGAATGGACTCGAATTTCTTTTGTTAGTTAGACAACTAAATTACCAATAATATGCAAAAGATTTCAGAGCAATATCAATTACGGATTCAAAAATAAACGATTTTCAATTAAAAACTTCAAAAAATAGTAGATTTGTGCTGTTTTTGGGCGAAAAGGTGACTTAGCTCTTTTTTTATTTAAAACTAAACTTTCTTTAAGGACATATAACAATTTTGTGATTTTCTTTAAGATATCTTTACGGTGAACATTTTGGTATAAAAACTTGTCATAGTTTCCGAATATGTCGTCCCTACGCCTTTTGGAATTTTACCTATTTTTTTATCAAAATTTCAATTTAGTTCCACATGTTCTAAAATCTTAAAGCTGAGATCAGCAAATGGAAAGCAGTTTTAGAAACCTTGATGTGATCCCTCTTAATTCCCAAAGTATTTTCCCAGCCCCAAAGAAAATGTGGACCCTTTGGACAAAAGAGTAAAAAATATCATTTTTGGGATTTTCGCTCTAATTTTTAGGAACTGCGGGATTCCCTGTGACCTTTTGACAATTTTTTTTACACCTTTTTATTCAGAATGAAAAATTTAAAAAACGTTGAAAATTTCATTGAGTTTTGTTAATAAATAAAGATTTTATTACATATTTATTGAGCTTCTAAAACTAAAATTTGTATCAAAATTTTGATAAGATAGCAAATATTAGGAACAATTTGATCCACATTTATTACGAACTAATATTTTTTGTTTAGATACGTTAATTTATGGTCTTATTGTAAGTCAATATCTCAATTAGATTCAAAAATATGCCACTTTAAAACTCTGTTCTTCAAAAATATTGGACTTTTTTATACTAAAAAATTTTAATACATTTTCATATTATTTTATTTAACAGCAAGTCATTGGCTCTGACTTAAGGCAAATATTTACTCAAAAAAACGTAACCACTTTTTTAGCACAAATTTGTTTGACGTTGTTTGCTCTTACAAGTGATTTGTAAGATCAAAATGCGTCAAATAAAATAAAACTGATTATTTGTTTTGAATTGTCTTAAGTAAAAAGAGGTTATGAAATTACAGAATTACAATAATATATATTTTTTTTAGTGGTTACGTATTTTTCATCAAATATTTGCCATGTGTGACCATTCCTTTAGTCACATTAAAATATGAGCACCCATAACGCCGCGCCTGGAGTACTTGTAGTATTCATTTTAATAACCTAAACTTCAGTACTCCTTGGCTACGCCAGTGTCGAATTTTATCCCGATCAGACCAGCCGTTTAGAAATGCCAGATTTATTTCCAAAAAATTTTGATTCTGCCCCACTGTGCTATGGTGCATAGCTCATAAACTAAAAGAGCGTACAACTTACAAACTTCTAAAGATATACAAAAAACCTATCATATTGTTTTCTGAATACGTGATATATGAACATATAAAGTTCAAAGTCAAATATGTCAAAAACCACCGATTTAACAATGTTCATCAAATTATACGCTAATATATAAAGTCGTTTAGTTTAGTTCAGAATTTATGTACCAAAATGTGTTATTTTAACTCTTAAATAAAAAGATCGTCCAGATAAAAACATTTTTGCCAATATAGAAGAAGTTTTAGTCGATATCATATTTATAATTTTTTATAAATTTTAAAAATTTTGTTTTTGAGATATAGGTTTTTGAATTCTATAACTCTAAAACTGAACTTTGAACTAAAATAAAAGTTATTGTTTAACATTGTATGAATTAATTAAAAGATATGTGCAGTTATGTATGCGGTTTTTTACAATTTGTTTCAATTTATGAGACGCCATATTTTTGGGCCGTAAAAAGTCTATATTTTTGAAAACACTTGCAATACATAACAACTGTTGTCCACTTTGGCATGGATAATACCTTAGATAGCTTCAAAGGTACTATTCTCTGACGGCAAAAACCGAGTCTCTGTAAGATATTGTGACCCTTAAATTTACACACATAAAAGTGAAAGAAAATTACACACAAAATAAATTTTGGTGCACATAAATATAAAGTATAATAAAGAGTATAATATTTACTCATTTTACCAAATAGTTGTAAACAATTAAATGGGCAATATCAAGGTTTTTTTCTTGTATTCTTACAGAAATAAATCAAATTTACTGTAACCTTTCAAATTTATGCATTTACATTCTATTATTATTTTTAAAGTGCCATTCACATCAGACATTAACTATTAGTCTATATTTCATAGTGGGATGTTTTCAACTCGCCTAAGTTCCTAGTAATAAAAACAATGTAAACAGTTTTAAGGTTCCAACAAACAGTTATTGTGCGGTTACAAATACAGTAAGTAACAATTTGTTAAAAACATTTATACGTTTACTATAAACTGTAACTTTTACTTATAGTAAATAAAAGCTTTATAATTTAAAATCAGATTTTTCTCGTCTTAAAGCTCAGCATACCTTTCAATATACTTTGCTAACAGCATAGTGAACCGCTTCTAAATATAGCTTTCTACTAAGTATATTATGTACTTTTTCTCTAAAATATTGACAAACCAAACTGTTGTAGAACATAACATTATATTTATTCAACTCAAATTAAATTAAATTTAGATTCTTTTATGATAAGAAATAGAGAACATGGTAAGTCGTGAGGCACAAATAATTTTAGAGCCTGTCAATAAGTGTCTTAAAAAATATGTATATTATCTTGGAACACAAGTCTGTATTTAGAAACTAACTAAAAGTCTATCAATATTGACATCATTAAACTAAAATGAAAGTACTAGGGCGGGTCAATAATTCCGTAACTTTTTTAAAGAAATACAGCTTTTTGCATACAAAATCATTTTATATTTGTGTCCTTTGAACTCTATACACTTTGTCAAAATAGACATTTGATGACCGATTCACCCCGAGAAACCCAATGTTTTGACTGGTTTCTGGTGTATTGTGGTGGATCCACGTTTCTTCCACGGTTACAAAACGACACAAATACTTGTCCATATTGTGGTTGATCAACAATTAACACTACAGCAAAGTTGTCACACAATTGCATAAACGCAATCGCACACATCTAGCAAACGTGGCATACATCTAGCGAAAAGCTTTCTCATACCCAAGTGATCATTCAAAATTGAAAGCATTGAGCTATGCGAGATGCGCATAGGTTCCACAATCTCTTGCACTTTCAACCTCCGGTCTGACGAAACTATATCGTGAATTTGTTCAATTGTTTTAAATGTACAGACCGCAACTAGGTGTCCAGAACGTTCGGCTTCTTCGGTGCTTGTACGGCCACAACATATTTCAGCAATCCACTTTTTTACCATTGAAATTGTTAGTGCAGAGTTTCGATAGTGTTTATCAAGCTTATCCTTGGTTTGAGTAATGTTTTTTTTTTTCGAAAAAAGTCACTGCTATCAAACTAAATGACGCAGCTTGTTCAAATTTTGACAGGAGAAGTATTGACCTTTCAGTTAAAAGGTGGGAAATTCTAAAAGACACGGACTTATTCACCAGCCCTCGTACCTTAGTCGTTTTACAGACATGGCAAAATAATGTATAAATCTGGTATCAGATAAGACATATTGGAGTAATTTTGTTATGACTGTAAAGGTGAAAGAAACCAATTGAGTTTTAATATTAACATTTCTCAAACTTACGTTCAACATATTTCTATACTATTGCTTTATCCAAGCTTTACCGGCATTTTTCCTTATGCCTGCATAAGATTTTTAACTGATATTCGTAGTGTAGGGTAAAAGGGGTAGGGTTTTTGAGGCGATCTCAAGTTAAAACCGCAATACATATTCTTAATTTTTTTTTTCTTGTTTTGGATACTTAGATATGTTGGCTTTAGTTTTATTCATTTCAAACTTGCCTATCTCATCTTAATATACATATTTTTTTAACATTTCTAGACAGACCAAAAACGGCGAAGCGACTCAATTTACGGGGTAAATACGCCAATGGGATGGGGCAGATTTGTCATTTGTAAAATAAAACAAACAGATCCAAAAATATACTGTTTTATACCTTAATTCACAAAACAAAGTATAAGAAACTTGATATTTATTAATTGTGACTGATTTTTTCTATATTTTATCAACACCACATCACAGCACAGGGTTTCCTTGTATCTGGAGCATGTGCCCCAAGGGAAGTTTTGAGATTTAATACAATTTTTTTTCTTACTTCAAATTAAATGATCGAAAAGAATATTCTCACTTATTGTACACTATTACTGACATTCTATCTTCAACCATTATCTTTTTTTGTATCACAAAAACTATAGAACTTAGCACAAAAAATTTACACGATGAAATATTTTCACAGCTTATTGAAAAACAATTAATCACGTCTGCCTCACGTCATAACTAAAATTAAACTTTCCAACCTTCATGGATGGTAAGCAATCGATAAACGATTCAGTTTTTATTGCTCCCTGCGGCTTTTTGTCATTCATAAAAGTAATAATTAGTTCCTTAATTTCGACTATTGTTAAGGACGATTAAACATTTACTGACCGGTAACTCTCATTTGCCAGAATCTAATAAACCATTTCCCCAACCATTCCCCCAAATACATTACTTCGAACTCATGCTGTTAAAAAGTTTTAGAAGATCTTCAAATTAATAAGTAACAAGTAAGAAAATATGGTCGGTCAAGCCCGACCATATAATACCCTACACTAAGAAATGAGCAAAAACATTTTTCTTTCAAAATTTCAATAATTTATATTCGTGAGCGATTTTCGGAAGTGGGCCTTATATGGGAGCTATGACCAATTATGGACCGAACACCATGAAATTAGGTAGTGTGATTAATGTCTATATGAAAGTTATTTATGTTGCATTTTATGTGTATACCAAAATTTTTAGGAGATTTATGATCGTTAAAGTGATTATCGGAAGCAGGCCTTATATGGGAGCTATGACTAATTATGGACCGATCATCATAAAATTTGGTGACATGAATTCAGTATATATAAAACTCATTTGGAGAATAACTTGTGTAGATACATATATAAATTAAAAATTTATGACCGATAAAGTCCAATTTCGGTAGGACATTTGTATGGGGGCTAGGTGAAATAATGAACCGATTACAGCCAGTTTCAATAGGGTTCGTCCTTGGACAGAAAAAATGATATGGAACAAATTTTATCGAAATATCTTCAAAAATGCGACCTGTACTCTGCGCACAAGCTTTACATGGACAGCCAGCCAACCAGCCAGCCAGACGGACGGACGGACATCGTTTAATCGACTCAAAAAGTGATTCTGAGTCGATCGGTATACTTTAAGGTGGGTGTTAGATTAATATTTTTGGGCGTTACAAACATCTGCACAAATCCATTATACCCTCCCCACTATGGTGGTGTAGGGTATAAAAAGGGACAGATCGCAAACCAGCACTGGTCTTAAAGTAGTACTCTGCGACATTAGCTCATCCATTAGCGAAGCTATCCATTATATTGGACATACTAAAGAGATAGAGAGTAATAAGACTCAAAATTATCGTCCAATAGTAATATGTTAAGCATTTTCTATATCTATGATCTTGTTAACAATTTACTTCTAACTCTTACCGTACTGTCTGTATGTGGAATAAACTTTCCACATACGGACTTTCAATGTAGAAAAATCCAAATGAAAAGTCTGCAAATACTACATCCATTATCTTGCCTCTCATAACATGTATTCTTAGCTCCCACACAACGTATTGCATGAGTGGGGGTCATCCGATAAGAGCTGGTACAAGAAGAAAAAATCAACTATATACGAGCCATATATAACACTGACATACCCGTTTATAAGCAATAATTTTGGCTAAAGGAAAAAGTCATTATCGAAAATCCTTTTACAAGTCTACTAAAATAATTAAAAGAAAATCCACTTGTTTAATGTTGTCATTATATTAACATTCACTGTATAAGTATTTCATGAAAATTTTACATTTAAATACACTGACATGATCCTGCGTGTGGTCCTTTAGAGCTGGCATAAATGTGTAAGTGTATGAGACTTTGTTTATATTGCAAAGTATACGTATGTAAGTATGTAAATATATGTCATCATCATTATTACTCTTGATGTGGCAAACGCACACATAAGTACAAACACTCACTTGTGTCACACTAGTAAAGTGCCATTGCAAAAGTGACAAAGCAAATAACACACACTAATATATACACATGTACGTACGTACATACGTACGTATATACATACTACGTATGTTTGTAATATGGTTGATTGTGGGGTTTCATGCGAATACAATAACAAAACAGAAACATGTTCCCACTACAGTTACGTGATTGTGTTAACTATCTCTCTTTCTCCTCAAATATAAATAGTTTCATACAGTGTCGGACAAAACATATTATTTCTATAGGGAAAATCAAGCGACTAAACATATTGGCCAAAACTGGTAATGTATGAAAAATAAAACAAAAAAATGTCTGTTAATTCTTAAATCTACGTTTAACGAATATCAAAACCAATGGCAGTGATTATCTTTAAATATTTAAAAAATTGTATATAATAAAATAAAATAATTTTAAGCTGTTCATAAAAAACCATAAAACCTTATCCTTCAATTTCGAGATACGGTATCTTTATGAATTTAACACTTTTTATACCCTCCACCACCATAAGTGCTGAAAGAGGGTATATATAAGTTTGTCATTCCGTGTGTAACATTGAGAAATATTCATCTGAGACCCAACAAAGTATATATCTTATTGATCCTTATGAAATTCTAAGTCGATTGAGCAATGTCCGTCTGTCTGACCGTCTGTCCCTCTGTCTGTCTGTGTAAAAAACTCTCACGTCCAAAATACATAAGCAAAATTAATGAAATGTACACCAAAATGTTTATAATTTTTCTAAGCAGTTTGGTATTGAAAATCAGCAAAATCGAATCGGTAGAACCAGGGTTATGGATCAAAATGTAAGACAACCTCCAAAAATTTGGATAATTTTCACATGATTTTTTGTGACTATGGGTAAATTCATTGCAGAGAATACCATGAAATTTTGCACTCATTATTTATATGATAAAAGGAAAAATTCTGTTAAAAATGGAAAGAATCGGTTCATAATTTCTCGTAGCCCCCATACAAATTTCTTCCCGAAATATGGTGCTATGGTATATAAATGCCCATAGAATTGCAGTATCCATACAAAATTCAGCACAACTAAGTTTCGTGCAAACAGAAATCGCGTGACCAATTTTTTTTTTAGATCGGGCACTATTTGACCATAGCCCCCATATAAAGTTTACTTCCGAAAATCATTTAAATACGCTTAAATATCTTATATATATCGGTATCTGGTTGAAATTCGACTTGCATAATCCCCATGCACATGAAAATTGCTGTTGGGAATTTCATGAAGATCGGCCAATAATTGGTTATAGCTCCCATATAAGGACCACTTCCAAAAAACACATTAATATTCATAAATACCTCAAAAATATCGTTATCGAATTAAAATTTTGCAGAGATCGGTAGTATTAATTCACAAATGATACTACTAGATTGTGTGAATATCGGTTCATATTTGACCATAGCTCCCATATAAGGTCCATTTCCGAAAATTACTTAAATACTAATAAATCTCTTATAAAAGCTTTCAAATAAATATTTCCCATAATACGAAAATCGATGTGTTGAATTTTATAAAGATCGGCAGATAATTGGTCATAGCTCCCAGATAAGGACCACTTCCGAAAAACACATTAACCTCTATGGATATCGAACTAAAATTGTATACAGATCAATATATTGTATCCAAACATTATACTACTGGGTTTTGTGAATATCGGTCCATATTTGACCATAGCACCCATATTAGCTCCATTTCCGATAGTCACAATAATAACCATAAAACTTTTGTAAATAATGTTATGGAGAAAATTATCAAGCAAAATATGCCTCAAAATCCATAGAAATCACTTTAAAATATTTAATTATATCTTCCAAATAAGTCCCACATCCAAAAAATACATTAACGCATATATACACACATATCGGTAAAAAATTTAAAAGTTTCAACTAGACTTGGTGACTATGGGTTCATAATTATATATATAAGGCTCACATCCGGAAAATTCATTAGAATAGAACAAAAATATACTTTTGAAGTTTGACTAAATATATTTGATTACCCTTTTTTACACTACTTTAATATAGCACTCTAACTTGTTTTCGTTAAGAACATTCACAAAATTTATTTTGTGGCCTATGCCAAAGACAATATTAAAAAATCGTATTTCTACAATGTCTAGAACATGTGCGGTCATGCAATAAAAAATGTTATGTCATATGAGTTTTTTTTTTTACTTTTTGTAAATTTGTTTCATAAGAAATACTGAAATTTCGTTGTTAATAATATTTTATTGTTTCTACATGCTTTCTTTGGAATTGGAATAAACTTAAAATGCGAATTTTGTACAATATGTTTTGACCGATACTGTACATACTTACATAAGTATGGATGTGTTTATTTACAAAATATATAAGTTTGTTTAATTGTGCTTGTTTATGTGTAAGTGGGTAAAGTGTGCATGCATGTGTATATACATATACATATTTGTAATATGGTTAGATTAATGTTAGAGGCCTTTTACAGATCAACATTCTGTTTTTTTTCTTTTTTTGTGCTATGCCCATGTGCGATTGTGTAAACATGCAAGTGTTAATCGATTAAATTAAAGCATTTGCAAACACGAACGAATAAACAAATGAATGATACAATGAACGTATGTATGTACGTACGGACACACATCATCTGTTTACGTTTTGAGAGCTGTTAATTTCAATTGATGTCTGACACTCTGTCCAATGGTTTATAGTCAAATAGACAATGTGCAAAACTGAACCGAACACGAACAACGGCAACGAGCACAATGGTGCGGTGCGGTTCCATGGCTTAACAAGGCTCTCAAACTTGATTTGATTTCCGTTTTCCGTTTGTTTTGTAATTTTCACATAAAAATACTTAGCTACCACAACGATTGTATGTAGTAACTAAAACACATTAACATAGATTACTTTTACTGAATGTATATATTTTTTTTTTTTCAAACTAAACTCTCACGTATCAGCAACATGAATTGTATTGCAGATTTTGTAATTTTTTAGAATTTTTTCACACACTTATTCCCTTAATACATGATCACTAAATTCAGTTACAAATAAAATGCTTGACACACTCTTGCACACACATCTGATATTAAAGTCTCTAAATGTATAGAAGTGTGTGTGTGTGTGTGTGTGTGCTGAAACTTTATGTTCTCATGAGTGTTAGCATATCAGCAGCTGGATTTTTGGGATTTGCATAAAGAAAAGAAAATTAAAAATTCAATTATCTTGTTGCTTTTTGGAGATTTGAAATACAATTTGTGTTTCAGAATTCACACCACATGTTCTGAAAGTTACTTTAATTTGAGCAAGGATTAGGGAGTAATAATATCAATTGACTATGCACCATTTATATAAATAGAACAACTGGCGATTTGAACATGTACAAGCAAATTGCCATCAACTTTATAATACTGAAAAGTTAAATACAAATTAAACAAGTGTTACACTTGTAATTCAGTTCAGTTTATGTGTGGCCGAAGATCAAAATATTTAAATCGGTCTTTATAGAAAAAACATTATATATGTCAGCATCGTTCATTCCACAATAAAACATTTAAAACTCTGGACTAATAACGACGATTTGTCCAAACTTTTAACAACGAACTTTTATAATGACACAAATTAAACCATTGTTATATGATTAGGAGCTTGTCGGAACTTATAAGTTTCCCACTAAATGTATATAGCAGATATTATTATTGTATATTACAATATATTTTCGTTCGCCTAGAAACTAATCATCATAACCTGGTTGGCAATTTTTACTTTACTTGGACTGCATTAGAGATGTGTCAATAATAGATTTTTATTTTCAGAATTACCGATTAAAGAATTTTTAGAAATTTGGCCCAGTTTAAGGAAAAGTTGATCTTAAGCCGTGTGTCCACTACCGAGTTTTCTTGCAGAAGTTGCTTCCAGAAGTTTTTGTCATGTAAACACGTATTAGAAGTCGACTTCCAGAAGTCACGACTTGTAGAAGTCACGACTTGCAGAAGTCACGACTTGAAGAAGTCACGACTTGTAGAAGTCACGACTTGCAGAAGCTACTTGCAGCAATTATGTGTTTGTTGCATGCTGGAAGTAACTTGAACGACTTGCTGTGAACTGCAAGTGTTTTGAAAACTTGCAGAAGAATTCGGGTATACATCGGGTAAACTGTTATGATATTCTCATCTGTTTTCAGTTTTTTTTGTGTTTTTTTGAGTTCTTTTCCAAATTTATAAAAATGGACAAAAATAAATTCGTTTGGAGTTGTGAAAAAACACATCGAAGAGTAACTAAAAGCCAGTCTGTGGGAGGTATAGCCATTCTCATTTTAGTATCCAGCTTTTGAATACTTGTTTGAATTAATGATAAAATGTATTCAAAATCATCATTAGACATTCTCAGGAAATTTTCCAGCAGCATGGAATTTTCAGTCCGCAATTCTTCAAGTAATGTATTTTGGAAACTTAAATATACCCGCCGCAGCACCCAATTTCTCAACCAAATACTTCGTTTTGTTTCCTTTTAATATGCTGCGATGGCAGCTGCCAATCTTATTTTGCTACAAGACATTGTTATACTGTCATTCGTACAAAAAGTAAACTCTATTGCAAGCTGTACTCCTAAACATTGTGTAAGTACAGCTTTTGTGAGTACAGCTACACATTGTGTGAGTACAGCTACACATCTGCAATTTCTTGCATTAAGTATGTCTACAAACTACATCTGGAATTAGACTTCTGCAAGTTCCTGTTTGAGTGGAAACACATCAGCAAATACTTGCAGAAGTTCTTCCGCAAGAAACTTGCTAGTGGACACACGGCCTTAGTTTTTAAATGATTATCGATCCATATATTTAATATTTAATACAATTTTAGCAATACCCCACTTATCTCGATAATTTAAGTATTTTCCTTTTATTAGTTTTGCAATTATTAGCGACTTATACAGCACGTTTTCTCACTCAGTCAAATCTTTATCAATTTTGTTGTTGAAAATATTGAACACGATTTCCTGTAAAACATCATTATATTTGTATATGTACATACACACTCATACATTTATGTAAGAATAAGCGTATTAAGATGACAAGATATTTGTGTATGTAGTATGTAAATACATTAGAGTGGTCGTTGTTTCTATGGAAAAATAGTTTTGTTGGAATTTTGAGGTGTGCAGTTCGAAATTTTACAACACTTCATGTCAAACTTTGATGCTAAAATGTATGTATGAATTCCTGGAAATGATTTAGTTGTTAAAATTATTGACCTATGGTGGTCTTTATGATGATTAAAAGATAAATTTTACGTTTTTCTTTTAGTAAATTACTGCCATAAATATATGTGTTCGATTTGCAATCACAATTTAAGATCGGTTGGCGTTGGCTAAATTGACACATATTTTCTACATTGAATACTGTCATCATTTTCCGACCTGTGGCCTATAGGAATTGAAAAGAAAAAACGAAAATCAGCTGCCACTCTAATGTGTAAGAACCACAACAATATTCCAGGGAAGATAACAATGCTAAAATATGCTCCGAAGACAGATATAGCAACAGAGTGAGAAGAAAAAAATATGAAATTTAACAAACAGAACAACAAAACAGGCGGATATTTACACATGTCGCCATCAAATGTTTAACAAATAAACTCAATGAAAATAAGTTTGCACTATTCTGTATATACAAATGCGTTAAGCAGAGGGTGTTGCTGTGTATGTTTAAGTTAACAATAGTGGGTAAATGTGTGAATTATATACACAAACAAGCATACATTTATTGTACCAATCTGTTGTTAGTTTGTTTTTCATTCACACATGACAACAATATCACATTTGTTACATATTGTTATGTGGTTGATATTGTTCCCGTTGCTGATAATGCTGATGATGGCTACGATGTGATGATGTGACTCCTGTTAATACAAACCGACAACACCAACAATATGCTTGTTATTGTCACTTATATGTTTGTACTTTTAGTGGTTTGTTTTCACTGTGCAATTCCAATGGGAAATTTTCGAAATTTTATGTACAAAGAATAATATCCCACGTATTTAGCAAGGAACTCAATATGGAATAGTTTAGCAAAATTGCAAAAACAAAAATGTACAATAGTAAATATACTCTTTATGACTAAAAATATTTGAATGAACAAATTAAAACAAGTTATGAAAACCCTGCAATGAGTATAAGCAAATCATTCTATTAAAATTCCAGCAATTTTTTTTTCGTGTTTGATTTTCGGACGTGGACATTATATTGCAGCTATGACCGCTCGCCATGAAATTTTGTCTTTCTATATTAGACTTATTTGTGTTGATTTTTTTCTGACTTCTATGATCATTAATTTAATTTTGGGAAGTGGGCCTTACGGGGGATCTATGGCCAATTTTGAATCGATCCGCTCAAAATTTTAGGTTTGCTTTATATGTATTGCTACGAATGTGCAATGACGATTTGAATTCAACGGTCTGTAACGACTGCCTGCAGCATTCATCATGTTTGAAGGCACGTCCATCAGTAGCATGCGTTTATTGGCATTGTTTGTAAGTATGGCAACACTAAATGTTTGGGCTGCTGGCAATGACATCGAAGTCTCTGGAATTCGAATGTACTAGATTGTCCGTTAAGAGCATTGTAGAAGATTCCCGAGAGATGGCAGTGCGTGTATAAATAGTGGCAGAGGCTGCAGTCGTGAGTTGAGTTGATCATTGGCGGTGTTAGAGTTAACATCAACTGTCTTGTACCTGTATACTTGTACGTTATAAAGTATGTGTGTGTATTTCTGCGAATTGATATACGTGTATAAATACACTGAGTGACTATTTAATTCTGTTGTTGTACATTCTTAATAAATAAAGAGTTGTTACAATTATAAACTACTAAAACTGTTTTTTATTTGCAATCAAACCGGATACAGGTTTATTTAAAAGAAATAAACCCACGTTTTTAAAAGGTAAAAACGTAACAGTATATTAAACTTAATTGTGGAAAATTTTGTTTGGATGTCTATATAAAGCAAGCATTTATGACCGCTTGACTGCTATTGTATGGGAGCAAGGTGAAATAATGGACTAATTGATACGGATTTCAATAGGCCAAACATTACCAAAATATCTTCGAAATTGCGACCTCTACTTTGCACACAAGTTCAAATAGACAGCCACTCATCCATGAGTCGTTACATCGATTCAGAAAGTGATAGTTTAAGCTTATAGATATCCTACACTAACAATACTTTCTTAAATGCTGGAAACACCCAATTCCAAACATTATTTTGTCAATAACTTCTAAAATATCCAGACAAGCCATCAGTATGCTTTCGGTATATCTATATATATATAAATGGATGTTTGTATGTATGTGGGTATGTATGTATGTTCCGAATGAACTCAAAAACGGCTGAACCGATTTTGATGAAATTTTCAGGGAATCTTCAGAATAGCCTAGCGGGTAACACTGTAGAGTCTGATTTTTGATTTTCGGTCTGTGGGCGGAGGGGCGTGGCAAACTTAAATTTTAACATTTTACCGCTAATGCCATCTATATATATAAAAAACGGCTGGACCGATTTTAATGAAATTTTCAGGGAATCTTCAGCGGGTAACACTGTAAAGTCAGATTTTTGATATTCGGTCTGTGGGCGGAGGGGTGTGTAAAAATCAAATTTTTACATTATACCGTTAATGCCATCTATATATATAAAAAT
The DNA here is from genome assembly GCA_942486065.2 of Calliphora vomitoria. NCBI lineage: Eukaryota > Metazoa > Arthropoda > Insecta > Diptera > Calliphoridae > Calliphora > Calliphora vomitoria. The sequence goes on along the minus strand of OW818029.2, from coordinate 48,954,992 downwards.
GGATGTTTGTATGTATGTTCCACATGGACTCAAAAACCGCTGGACCAATTTTGATAAAATTTTTACGGAATCTTCAGAAATGCCTAGCGGGTAACACTGTAAAGTCAGATTTTTGATTTTCGGTCCATATGAAATCTATGAAAAAAAAAATAATATTTTGAATAACTCTCTGCATTTCACTTTTAATAAAAAATAAAGGTTTTATTCAAATAAAATTTGTTTTAGAAAGGGCATCTACGTCTAGATCCGCAGAAACGGGAATAGAACGGGGATCACGGCTTCAGCAAATGCGTCGTATTGCATCTTCATCGAGTGCTGCAGAGACACCTCAACAGCATATCGAAAAACTAGAAGCCAATCGCTCCCGAATGGCTCGATCAAGAGAAAGAATCGATTTAAAGTTGCCGGCATTTTATTACAATAAGTATGATGACTACAGGAATCACAAGGACGTACTGATTGCCGCAATGGACAAACATTGCTTACATTGCCGCGTTTTGAAGTTCCCTAAGGAATCCCCGGGAATGTGCTGTTCGAACGGTAAAGTTATTCTGCCACCTGTTATTGGGCCACCTAAGCTGCTTCTAAGTTACATTTCCGGCGCCAATCTACTTCCAAGCACTTCCTTCAAAATATCCAAAAGTGCAACTCATGCTATCAAATGATGTCGGATTCATGCCCACCTTTAAAGTTCAAGGCCAAATGTACCACAGAATTGGATTATTGCTTCCGCTTCCCAATGATGATGCGAGGTTCCTTCAAATTTATTTCACAGGAAATGAAGCTACAGAAGCCGAACGCTATCAACAAACATGTGTGCGCATTTACAATACCCTTCTGCCGGAACACTCTCAAAACACTTGTTGGACATCGGAAATAGAAAAATTCCAATTGATCCCGCCATAAATTAGATTTCTTTTCCAAACTTCTGCCAAATGCAAATGAATATTCCCACAGCCAATCCGAATTTTTGTAGTTCGGGAACATGCAGTTTCGGCACCAACATATTATGATGTTAACAAGCTCAATAAGAAAATACAATTGAAAATGCCTGAAGAACAAGCCGTCGATCATCCTACTGAATTTTTAAATTCATTTGAATCAGTTGGACTACCACCACATGTATTAACATTGAAGGTTGGATCACCGAATTTGTCCGACACTGTATATTAAAATCGAGATCGAAATGCAATATAAACAGATGTTTTCTAAGGGTAAGAAACGTGGACCGGGCTCAGCTAGTTAAATTAATAATAATAGTTGGTACTTTAAAATATTTATCAAGTTTATTCAATTTGCAAAACTCTTTCTAAATACCAATACTGCTATGCATTTCACCGCACAAGGCAAATTTATTCAGCACAATCATAGAATGACCACATTAACAAGATGATATCAAGCACCAATCGATTGTTACAAGTCTGGCAAAAGTTTGTTGTGTCTTTCTCGTTACATAAAAAATTTAAGTATATAAAGTTGCACAAACTATTGCCAGTTTATGGAAAATTGAATGTTAAACAAAAACAGTATGAATTGTTTGAAATATCGACAGGGGAGTATTAAAAAATCTGCAAAAATCAACAGACATTTGGAGAGCAACAAATTGAAGCTGATGTTTTATAGACAAGAAAACAGGGTTGTGGTCATTCGGTGTGAATGTGCGGATATTGAGAGAAACGTGACTTAAATTTCAGTATTTTTTAAGTATTAAAGACACGTTTTGTATGCATAGAGTATAGTATAGTACAATAGGAACCCCTTAAACCCGATTTTAATATATTACAAACAAATACCTATACTTTACATCAATGTAGCGCAAAAAATATTACTCTTACATCCACCTTAGAGTATGTAGCTCAAAATCACTTTCTGAGGCGATTTAACGATTTTGGTTCATCCGTCTGGCTGGTTGTCCATGTAATTTTCACAATTTTCCAGCTATTTCAAACAAATTTCGTACATGCGGTCTAATGATGCAGCCGCCTATTGAAATTGGATAAAATCGGTTATTTATTTCACTAGGTATCTGCAAAATTTACGCTCTAAAAGAATTTTTCATATACGAAAGGCATTTCATCTTATTTAATGATGATCGGTCCTTAATTAGACCATGCTCACGTCATTAACGAGCATAAATATCATAAACGTAGCCAAATAAAATTCGACATAAATAATTTTCGTATATACTAAAGTCATGTCAATCATATGACGATCGCTCTATACTTTGTCATAGCTGCTATATAAGGCCGACTTCCGGACATCACCTTAACCAACATAAATGTCTTAAAAATGTTGGTATCTAAATAAAATTTAGTACAAAGAAGTTTCATATGCACACAAATTATGGCACTTAATTTCCGTTAAAAATTAGTCATAGCTTCCATATAAGGCCCACTTACGGAAATCACTTTAACAACCATAAATGTCTTAAAAATGTTGGTATCTAAAAAAAATTTGACACAAATAAGTTCCATATATGCACTATTATGCTACCTAAGTTTATGAGAATCGTTCCATAGTACATTCCAGATTATTTTCTACTTGTTTTTGCTATTCATTGCACAAGTTCCAAGTTCGTTAAGTTTCGAAAGAATAAAATTTAATATTTTAACTATACCGAATAATTCTTAGGTTTAATTCTTCAGTACATTAAACGTATTTAATATATTTCGTTGAGTATTCATTTATTTTTAAATCATTTATTTCTTCTGTGAGTCAAATTCATTACAAATTTGCTTAATCAGCTTTACTGAATCATAACATGATTCCCCAACTCAAAACTATAAATGGTTTGGTTTGGAAAGGGTGTACACTATGTGCACTTCCACTCGGATACCATGAGGTCAATTGTGATTGCCTTCAATAAATGTATATAAACAGTGAATAAAGATTGCGAAGAAAAAAAAAGAGTCCAAAACCGCCTAGTAAAAGAAAACAGAAAGAAAGATTTTCTTACGGATTTGGAATCGCTGTAGAATGTCCTCTAATTAGCCACCCTATTCCTCTAATGAAAACCTAGTATGTTACTCAGTTTACAGCCAGAAAAATTACTGAGCTTATCCAGAAATCTGTTTCCTAGCCATTTAAATCTTTGACCTGCTGTCTGCTCATCTACATCCTCACACATTGTACAGAAATCCTGTGTGCCATTATCCCATTTTCCTTTGAACTATAAATAAATTTTAGAAACATTTAATCACTTAATTTTGAAAAATAATACAAAAACATTTATCAAACAATCAATTTTGATTACATTAAATTGAAATAAAAATTAAATGATTCTCACTGCCTCTGCATGATAAAATTAAGTATATAAAAGGAAACAAACATTTTCGACAAGAAATCGTTCTACTTGTTATTTTATGCCAAAACAAGAGTTTAAACATGCTGTGATTTGTTTTTAATCGAGGTTCAAATCTAAGGACTGAGATCGAAAAATTCTTAACATGCATATACGTTAATAAAAGTGAAACCACTAAACTGAGAGATTTGATTTTTTTTTATTTGATTGAAATTATTATTATAATTTACAAAAAAGATTATTTTCATAGTTCTAATCACTAGTGATGAATTTATGAACCTTTTCCGGAAACCCTTCCATTAAGGTTTTTATATAGCTTTCTGTCACTTTGCTCGAACAGATAGTCCATCTCTGTTTAAAATCTACCACACTTTTGGACACCTCTTTTGTGCTCTTTAATTCTCTTTTAATAAGATCCCAATATCTTTCTAATGGCCTTAGCTCCAGGCAGTTTGGAGGATTTGCCTCTCTTGGTACAAATAACACATTATCTTGTACCACTCAAGACTTTGCCTACCATAGTGACATAATGCCAAATCAGGCCATAAGTATGTGGATACTTTAAGAAATCATATGAATGGCAGCATCCTCTTTTGTAAACATTCCCTAATGTAAATTTCGGTATTTATAGAGCCCTTTGTAACAAATGTTTGGGTTATTTTGCTGCAACAGAATATTGCTTGCCATACCAACAACTTGTTGGAAAAATTTTGTGGTTCCTAAACTTTTCTACAACATTCCCTCGAGGATAACCCACATAAAAATATTAACCCGGAAGCAGAGAAAAATTTTCCTTACGTATATTTCGTCACCCATTCTGCAGCAGGTATTATTTTTGTATAAAATTTTACTTTAATTTCCATGCTCTGTCTTCGGCCTCTAAATGTTTAGTATAGTTTTTGTTAGGAACTGTTTGAAACTTTATTGGTTTTAACTACTCGTACCAAGTTGTCCGAGTACTGAGCTAACCGTACTGCTTACCTACTGGATGTGCTGGGAGCTCTACTGAAAATGCTTTCTATTTACTGGCTTTAGAAACATCATGTGGACCATTCCTTCTACATGAACCAGATTTCCTAGCAACGGACAAGTTCTCCCGATACTGTTTAATAACATTGGAATCAGTTTTACGGCAGACCTTTGATTGTTTGGCCAACTTTTTGTAGGACCAAGTTGGGTTTGGTTGAAAATATTTAATAGTTTTAGTACGCACTTTTTTCTGGTCACTCTTTTTAATCAGATTAACAACAAATGAACATAATTGACATTAAACATAATAACTGACATACTTTACAAAGATAACTTGATCAAAAAAAATTCAAAAGTTTTAATGAAAAATGTGTGTTAAGCATTTTTCGATCTCAGTCCTTATATATATAAAAGTGGATGTTTCGAATGAACACAAAAACGGTTAGACAGCCTAGCGGGTAACACTGTAAAGTCAGATTTTTGATTTTCGGTCTGTGAACGGAATGGCGTGGCAAAATCAAATTTTTATACTATACCACTAATGAAATTCAAATGACGTCGGATTCATGCCCACCTTTAAAGTTCAGGGGAAAATGTACCACAGAATTGGATCATTGCTCCCACTTCCCAATGATGATGCGAAGTTCCTTTAAATTTATTTCACTGGAAATTAAGCTACAGAAGCCGAACGCTATGAACGAACATGTGTGTGCATTTGCTGCAATACCCTTCTGCCGAAACCTTCTCAAAACAATTGTTGGACATCGGAAATGGAAAAATACCAATTGATCCCGCCGCAAATTAGATTTCGTTCCCGAACTTCTGCCAAATGCAAATGAATTTTCAAGCCGTTGTCGACAAGGTATTTCCAAGTCTTACAACTAACTACAAAAATTCGGGTTGGATGTGGGAACATGCAATTTTGGCACCAACAAATTATGATGTTAACAAGCTCAATAAGCAAATACAATTGAAACCGCCTGTCAAAACAATAAAATACAAATCGATTGACACAGTAATGCATGATGAACAAGCAGTCGTGCAAACAATGACAATTTTTATTTCGTTGCTTAGCATCATTCTAAAAATTTTAATTCACAGTGGTGTACTCTGAAGTGAATGATTTGGTGTAAGCGAAGAAAGGAATACATTACAAAACATGTCCGGTACTATTAAGATCTTTTATATTATTAATCGATAATAAAAAATTTTGATTACTCTTGCATATTAGGTGCATGAATAAGTAATTTTCATACAAAATCTATTAAAAAAAAACAATATTTTGACCGCATTCCACTTTTAATAAAAAATAACGGTTTTATTAAAATAAAATTTGTTTTCGAAAGAGCATCTACGTCTAGGGCCGCAGTAACGGGAAGAGAACCTGAATCACGGCTTCAGAAAATGAGTTGCAGTGCATCTTCATCGAGTGCTGCAGAGACACCCCAACAGCATGTCGAAAGACTAGAAGCCAATCGGTATCGAATGACTCGATCAAGAAAAAGAATCGATTTAAAGTTTCTGGCATTTTATTACAATAATTATGATGACACCAGGAATCACAAGGACGCAATGAACAAACATTGCAGCTTTTTGAAGTTCCCTGAGAAATACCCGGGAATGTGCTGTTCGAACGATAAAGTTATTCAGCTAAGTACCAGTTATTGAGCCGCCTGAGCTGCTTCTAAGTTACATAATAATATCCAAAAGTGCAACTCATGCTTTCGAATGACGTCGGTTTCATGCCCACCTTTAAAGTTCAAGGGCAAATGTACCACAGAATTGGATAATTGCTCCCGCTTCTCAATGATACTGCGAAGTTCCTTCAAATTTATTTCATTGGAAATGAAGCTACAGAAGCCGAACGCTATTAACGAACATGCGTGTGTATTTGCTGCAATACCCTTCTGCCAAAACTTTCTCAAAACAATTGTTGGACATCAGAAATGGAAAAATTCCAATTGATCCCGCCACAGATTAGATTTCGTTCTCGAACTTCTGCCAAATGAATATTCAAGCCGTTGTCGACAAGGTATTCCCAAGTCTTAAAACCAACTACAAGAAAACGGATTGGCTGTGTGAAAATGCAATTTTGGCACCAACAAATTATAATGTTAACAAACTCAATAAGCAAATACAATTGAAACTGCGAAACAATAAAATACAAATCGATTGACACAGTAATGAACCAAGAATAAGCCGCCGATTATCCTATTGAATTTTTTAATTCATTGGAACCATTAAACCATTAGTATTAGTATTAAATATTTGAACAAAATCAATTAAATTAAATATTGATTTTTATGAAATATCCCAAAATTAAAATAAAATAATTAAGTGCTGATCAAAAATCAAAACGTGGTTGTTTTTCATAATGATACAATAATATTTTCATAGTTTTTGGTTATGGTTTTTCATTTGTATTATCTAAATTTAGCTTTTTGATATTTCTGTTGTTAACGTAACAAGCATAGACGACAACCAGATAGGTAACTGAGAGCCAAAAACCTAAGTTTGTTGTCAGAAACCTAATTTAAGAGAATATATTGCCATGCATTTTGTTTTTGTATCAACCGTGTGTTTGAAAAGAGAGTAATTTTTTCCATTGATATTTCTCTCTCCTTTCGTTCTATGGTTCTATTCTATGATGTCAGATTTAGAATTTGAAAAAAATAAAGAGAGAATGATGCTACATTCTATTTTTCTATTTCTCTCTATGAAATTTCATTGAAGCCGGACTAACCGTTTGTTTCCCTTTTATTTCAATACCACTGTTAATTTTGTAAAACCTTGCTGAATTTAGATCCTATAGTTCATAAAGCATTTTAATTACAATGCATTTGTTAGTTATACGTTTTAAATACCTTTGCTATAAATGAAAAAATGGTAAACAAAAAAAATAGTTTCAATAAATTCCAAACTTAAAAGTGTTTTACACTATAATACTATGTATTAATACGAACTAAAATTTACTCAATAATTAAATCCAAAAATTTCACCTGAAGATGCTACGCAAAGGAATAGTGAAATAATGGAAATACAAACAACTACTATTTAACAAAACTCAAGCTCAGTTAACTAAGAACTGAGATCGAAAAATTCTTAACACACGTTTTTCATTAAAACTTTTAACCCAAGTATTATTTGATATTTTTTTTGATCAAGTTACCTTTGTAAAGCATGTCAGTTATTATGTTTAATGTCAATTATGTTCATTTGTTGTTAATCTGATTAAGATGAGTGACCAGAAAAAATTGCGTACTAAAATTATTAAATATTTACAACAAAACCCAACTTGGTACTACAAAAAGTTGGCCAAACAATCAAAGGTCTGCTATCAAACTTTTACCAATGTTATTAAACAGTACCGGGAGAACTTGTCCGTTGATATAAAACCGGGTTCAAGTAGAAAGAATGGTCCACATGATGTTTCTAAAGCCAAAAAAAATAGAAAGCATTTTCAAAAGAGCTCCCAACACATCCGGTAGGAAAGCAACTCGGTTAGCTCAGTGCTCGGACTATTTGGTGCGAAAAGTTAAAGCCAATGCAGATTTAAAAACATACAAGGCTCAAAAAGTTCCTAACAGAAACTCTGCTAAAGACAGAGCATGGAAATTGAAGTCAAATTTTATACAAAAAATATACCTGCTGCATTATGGATGACGAAATGTACGTATGGAAAATTTTTCGAAGCTTCTGGGTCAATTTTGTTTATGTTGCAGATGCTCCAGGGAATGTTGAAGAAAATTTTAGGACCCAAAGTAGACAAATTTTCCAAAAAGTTCTTGGTATGGTAAGCAATATGCAGTTGCGGCAAAAAAGCCAAACATTTGTTACAAAGGTCTCTATAAATACCAAAATTTATATCAAGGAATGTTTACAAAAAATTATGTTTCCATTCATAAGACTTCTTAATGTGTCCACTTATTTTTGGCCTGATTTGGCATCTGTCACTATGATAAGAAAGGTCTTGAGTGGTACAACAACAATAATGTGGTATTTGTACCAAGAGAGGCAATTCCTCCAAACTGCCTGGAGCTGAGTACAGTCGAGAGATATTGGGCTCTTGTTAAAAGAGAATTGAAGAGCACAAAAAAGGTGGTAGATTTTAAAAGGAGATGGACAACGTGTTCGTACAAAATGACATAAAGCACTATAGAAACCATAATGGAAGGGTTTTCGAAAAAGGTTCAAAATTTCATTATTAGTGATTAGAACTATAAAAATATTTTTTTTTTTTTTGTAAATTGTTACAATAATTTCAATCAAATAAAAAAAGATTCATAACTGTAAGTTTAGTGGTTTCACTTTTATTAACATATATGTATGTTAAACATTTTTCAATCTCAGTCCTTATAATAAAAATATTTGAAAAACTTCCAAACAAAAATGCACTGTGACAATCAATTTGAATTTGTATTAAAGACAATAAAACCCTGATAATAATACAAAATATTGTAGTGTAAAACCCCTTTAACTAATATTTGTAAGGTCTATGTTTTGTTATCTTTCAAAGGGGAAAAGCCATGGTTGTTAACTTTCCATACACATCTTTCTTATATCACACTCTTATGTGAATAGCAAAACCATGGGAGCAGACCAAATCATAACAGAAATTACTGAGTGTATTCTGTGTCTTATATCAAGACAAAACTGTTTTTTTTTTTTTTGTTTAAATTCGCAGTATATTACAATCCTCTTACAAATTATCAACAAATACTTAAGGTGCAACACTGATTTTACAACATAAAAAAATTTAAAACTATTTCACATTAAGCGTTATTTATACATCATTCCCTCAATACATATTGTTGTTATCTCTTTATTTACTTTTTTTTTTTTTTTTTTTTTTTTGTTGTTGCATCTCTTTGTGCAACAGAAAATTGTTGCCGACATGTCAAGCATGTTAAATTTCTTCATTTTAATAGAGAACTTATATGATTGTAAATTATATAAGATGCTTTCTCTTCAGAGAAACAAACATATATCCACATTAGAGTACTCCAAAAAAATTATTTGGTTGATAGGATAACGTAAACTGGTGGCGCAACGGCCACAAGGTCAAAAATGTTCTACTTAAATTACTATTTGAGTAATTCAATATGAAAGTATCGAAATATGAAATGAAATATAGAAGACAAAAATGAATTAAAAAATGTTAAAGTTATTAAAAATTCTCCAACCCCAGATCATAAAATCTTGTAGAACCCTAATACACATTCACACATTCAAGGCTGTAGAAACCGCTGCTGTTCTATTGATATCTTTGCGATATAGATGCTCTCACACTTTCCATGTACATACGTCCGCCTGTCCATCTAACGTATTTGGTTTGTTGGTTTTCATGTCAAAGATAATTCCAGATGGTCGTAAACTACTCTATTCCATTGATGTTGCATGCAACGAACCGTCAGCATCAGAGTAGCAACAGCAACTAAAATAACAACAGAGTGTTAGCAACAACAATAACAACAAATATATTAAGAACAAAACAAACAAAAAAATACAGAATCAAGGCAGAGAATTATCACTTTTTCACTTTGCTTTGTTGTTCAATTGTGTATTCAAGTAGCAAGTGAGTGAGCGGTTGGATGGATGTAGTATATTGTACTGCACCGTGCACAGTGCAGTACAATACAACACACATGCATGTTTATGTGTGAATCTGTATTATCATGTGGTTGTTTATGGGGCTACAAAACGAAAAAAAAAAATACGTCCCTTATGGTTGCAAGTGAAAAAAGTAAGTAGAAGTAGCAAAACAAAACAAAAAAATCAAGTATGTATTATAGAACATAAAAAATTCAAAGCAATTTTGCTTGCTGCTTATGCTGGTTAGTTGCATCATCAATGTTGAAACATATGGATAAATGGCAAGAATCTAAAGGAACTTTTCGATAAGGCAAAGAATGAACCAACTATTCAACCAACCCACAGAATACAAAGTTAATGCCTGTCATTGTGGATTTTGTGTAGTTTTGACTTTCGAATAAAAAAAAATGCGCACACACTTACAAACTAGTTACTACAGGAAATACTTACTAATAATAAAATAGAGGAAAAATTAAATTCTTTGCAATTCTAAAGGATTATCCAAGATTCATAGTCAGCAAAACATTTACTTCAACGACGATTTGTATAGGGGAACAAAAAAAGAGGGTGCACAATAGATTTTTTACTAAACAATAGTTTGAAAATGTTACCTTAAATAATACATAAAAAATTTTAATTCTTTAAGAATTTTCCTAATTTCAGAACAAATTTATAAATAAATGCAAATTTCATTACCATATATGTCCAAAGCATTTAACAAATTCTAACAATTTTACTACTGCTACAAAGAAAATTAAAACAATACATTTCGAATATATACATTATATATACATTTTATCCCATAGTGCAGTGAATTGAAAACAAAGTTAATTTGTGGGTGAGGTTTTTCTTTTTGTACGAGTACACTACTCGTATTACTTTGACGGGGTTAATACATGCTTGAATGTCGCCTCAATTGGAATGACAAACTTAAATCCACTCTTGTTTTTTGTTTGATTTTAACATCACTGTTGTTGCTTTTATTATTGTGTTCCAGCACAATAAAAATACAACAGTTAGCTAACCAACCAACCATACAAACAAATTCTCAAGCTGGATAAAAATGTTCTCAATACTACATAAAATAAAGCTAAAATACTACACAAAAACATAGAAGTAAAACAGGAGGTGAGTTGTAGGAGGAAAAGTCTGTTAACTTTAACAATCTGGCAGTCAGAGAAATGGAAAGCCAACCAACAGTCAGGCAGCCAGTCAGGTGTATGTTGCAATATTGATAAGATTTCTTCTACTTCATCTACTATATTATTTTTTTTTTTTTTATTTCTTGCTGTTAAATTATTAACAAACAAAAGCTTTAGTTTTGGTTTCGTTTTCATACTGAATCGAATATCTTTCTTAAATAAGATTTTGTAGTTACAATACCAACAACAACCGTATGTAATGTGTTTGTTTTATGAAGATACAAAGTTATCACTAGTACTTATAATAGATGGATTTATTTTCATATTGTTGCTTCAATATCTCTCTTCTCTTAATTTTGTAATACTATGTTGCTATCGCTGTGGCAAAATTGAAAAATCAACTTGAAAAATCAAAAATCAACAACTTCAGTAAAAACAGTAAAGAGTTAACAAACAGCAGAAAGTTTTAATACAATTTTTATGGTTAAATTTAATATGAAAAACCTATAGCTAGCTCCATAGCCAGCTTAAAATTTTCGATAGAAATTTCTTGCTAGCTCAAAATTTTGTATATATATTTTTGTTGTTATTCCGAAATTTCCTATATCAATTTTTGTAGCCAACTCGAAATTTCCTATAGACATTTGTCGTTGTTGAATTTAATATAAAACGAGTAAGAGTGTTATATTTGGCTGTATCCGACAATAAAATACTTTTCTAATATAATGGTTATATGGGAGGTAGGGTCTATTATGAACCGATCCTCACAAAATTCTCAGAGAGTATTTGTGAAAAATGTCAGAAAGATAGCTCTTTTCCTTTGCGCCCTATCGTGTTTTCAACAAACGGGCAGAGAGACAGACGGACGGACATAGCTTGATCGTTTTAGAATCTTATGAGGGCCCGGGGTACACGCAGAAAAAATATATATTTTACTGTAACCATTTCAACATTTTTACAAGTGTTTTAACAATATTATAGACACAGTAACTATTTATATGATTGTGGTAACTATAATATTATTAATTTACGATTCACATGATTATATCAACCATATATATGGTTACAGTAAACAAGTATATGTGTGTGACAACTATTATATGCTTCCAGTAAGGACTTTCAAACTTTGACAGTTTATAGCGGCCATATTATTGTAGCTACATCAGTCGACTTGGCTATAATTTATTCAGTTTGTTTTGCCTAATCACTTTGGACTCATATATCGTTCAACAACACATGCGCATGGTGAAATTGTCAAAATGGGGCAAATTTTCGCTCGGTTCGTCCATTTTACGGTTAGCTCAATTTCTATATAAATAGGTACATCCACAAGCAAAATTGTAAAATTTTGGAATATACCCATCCACAAGAGATCCAGGAGCGTCATTTGTATCAAGAAAAAGTCAGTGTTTGATGTGGCTTTTTTACCACATTTCTTTCAGAATGATCTTGTCCAGGCTTTCACCGTCAACGGCGAGCGCTAAAGGTCAATAATTACCAAGCTCTTTTGGCCTGAGTTGGATGATATGGACACCAACGACATATAGTTTCAATAAGATGTCGTTACATTGCTCACAGGCCATACCACATTGTACATTCATCAAGCCCGTTTTTAAGGCATGGTCATCTCTCGCGAAAGGCCACCGAGACCTTTACAATTCTTCTTTTTGGAGGGTTTTTTTAAATTGCAGGTCTATGCGAATAAGCCTCAAAACCAACATAACTGATGCAAGTGAACAAATTCAGTCATGGAAAATTGTACACACAAAAAACTAATTTATCTGAACGCAATATTTAGAAATAGTCAAACTAAATGCTACTAGGCGCATTTACTACGCCCCTTTAAAGTTGCATTCAAATATCAAAGATCTGAACGCTTATTTTGTTGTTTACTACGCGTAATAGACCAATCAAACGTTTTTCTGAATGCAACATATTAAAACCCAATCCTTTCTACTAGCGACCTGAACGTTTTGTTCAGATTTTTAGTATCAACCAAATAATTCTTCGCTGAACTGAATGCAAAATTCAGTAAGGTTTTTCATAGATACCGTAAAACGTGCCGTTCGGCATTGTGGGATAGTAAAAAAAAACTAAACGCATCGTTCAATAAATCTGAACGAGACGTGGTAAAAATATTTTTAGCAAATTTTTTTAAAACTTTAATATTATTTTAATTGCCGTCTACAGAAATAACGGGATTCTAAAAACAGCAACAAGTGTTAAGTTTGACCGAATTTCATTTGTGTGTTGATTATTAAAGTGAGTAGTTCATAGTTTATATAGTGACATACATACATTAACATTGAGTTAGAGCAATTCAAACTCTATTGCCGGAGTATCAATATGTTGTCAATATTTAATAATTGTTTAATAAAGAAGCAGGAATCGAGTATGAATTTCGTAAGAAGCCTTTTAAGAAGAGGATTAGGACAGTGTGTATTTTATTACTGAAGACAGTATAACTTTTTTGTCATCTGAGTGCACAGACAAATATAATCCTGGAAAACGCCATCATTAAGGGAAAAATGTTAACATCATCTGATTTTAAAGTAATTGTCGATGACATATACAGGGAATTTCCTCAGGAAGTGCAAGTTTCGGTGAGTTTATAGAAATAGTTGTTTATGTAAACATTTACGTATTAATAATGCTTGTAGAATATATTGAATAAATTTTGTTAATATTAAAAAATATTTAAAAATCTGTTATTTAATTTTCTGAACGCAGCTGGTAAAATAATAAGCTTACGTTCAGTAATGAAGAAATTGAACGCATCGGATATAAAACTAAACTCTCGTTCAGTATTGCGAATATTAAACGAATATAGTTAAATCCTGAACTACAAGCCGAACCATATATAGTAAAAAGCTGAACCCACGTTCATCGTAAAGCTGAACGTTTAATTCGGTTTTCTACTACAGGCATTCAAGCTGCAAAAAACCTAATAAATATTCCGAAAAACTAAAAGTTTGTTCAGTTTTTTACTATTTAACTTTTTCTGTGTACGTTTAGCATACGCCACCAAGCAAAATCGATTTTAAATAATTTAACCACAATGTTAAATTTTAAACAGATTGCTAAAATTAAACGTTTTGTTTTCTTTATGTGCTTTTAACAAAAGCAGTCAAAAAATTTTATCACATACTCCCTATGAAAAAAATCACAACTCAAATGTGATTGTAAAAACAAAAATCATGAACTATGAAAAATTGATATAAAATTCTTCTGCACCAAATACTAGTTATTCCCTTTTTTTCTGTTTAACTGAAACTTTATGTTTTTGGCATAAGTAAAATATATTGTTGTTGTTGTTTGTTCTTATTTCATTTATTTTCTTAGTGTTAAAATCAGAAAAAAGAACTTGCTATAAAAACACATTCCGTTCCTTTTCTGTTTTATATAAGTATAAATGCAATCATATGAGTATAAACTCTGTAGCATGGTTATATGGCACAAAGTTTTCTTTAGCAAAGTAGGTTTAAAAAGCAAAGAAAAAAAGAGCAACCAGCACAGCAAACGCATTTAATTGTAAAACTCTTCAAAATGGAATAAAATACATAAATATCATTTTTATGCTGCTCTACTTTCACTGCGAGCCAGATTTTTACGATGTAAAAGATTAATACACAGACATTGTTGTAGTTTTTCTTTTGTTTTTTGGTTTTTCTTAAATTTGTTTAAGCTTAAATATTGAAATTTATAACAGAAATCTCCTAGGAATTTAGTTGATTGGGTTAATATCAAGTTTTAAGGATAATACATAACTGATTATATAACTGATTCTTCTGTAGGAGGGATAAGCTTTAGTTATAATACTTACACAAAGGGATATGTCATTGATATTCTTTAGTAAATTTATAAAGAAAAAAAAACAATGTTTAAGCAAAAATAAAAAGATTTTTCAATAAAACGCATGTTGTTCATAAGAAGGAGTTTGAATTGCAATTCATGGTTTGCGACATACAAAATATACCAAGCCATTCAAAATATAAAAGTTTGTAAATCTCTTTTTTTTTTTGCTTTAATTGTTACATTAACAAACAAAACAAATTAGATAAATACGTAACATTTTTTGAAAACATTGCTTTCTTTATCGGTTTCGAAATGTGTTAGCAAAAAGTGATTGAGTGCAGTAAATTATGTGTCAACTGTTGATAAAAGTTTAATATAAATGGTTCTCCAACAAGAGTTGTTATTTTGAATCACCCGGTATTTTGGTAACTGTCACTTTTGAAGCTTTTATTCTTTGACATTGGACAAGTAGAAACTACACCATTACTAAAACTTGAACGATACACGCTTCAAAATTGAATTTAAAATTATTAAAATTCACTACAAAATTGATGAAAATCTTGCAGTCTCAGATCGCAAAACTAAAGCACTTTGTGTCATCGTGAAGCACCTTGTCTGACCGCAATACAGAAATTGGTGGAAAAATTCGAGCTGTTGGGACATGCATGACGTGAAGAATAAAACTGAGAATATTGCTTCTGTAGCCCAAAGTGTTGAAGAAAACCCATGTTTGTCCGTTCCTCGTCATACTTTGGAATTAGGCATTCCACAACTTGGATCTTAAGGCTTATACAGTTCAGTTAACACAAGAACTCAAGCCGGCCGATCATCAACAACGTCGTGTCTTTGCTGATTGGGTCCTTGTTATTATCTCTCGAAGAGGTTATCACAATTGGCCACCGAGATCTTGTGATTTAACACCTTGCGACTTCTTCCTTTGGGTCCACGTGAAAGATAAGGTCTACGCCAACAGCCCAGAGTCGATTCAAGATCTCAAAGACAGAATTCATGAGGCTATCGAGGACATAGGGCAGCCAATTTGCGATTTGGTTATGGAAAATTTCATGAAAAGGATATGGTACTGTAAGCGTGGTGGTTGTGGCCATTTGGCTGATGTTGTTTTTCATTATTAACGGCATACCTTCCTCTTTATTATGAAATAAACATCCGATCATTTATCTCAAAAAATTAAATTTTTCTTTGAATACCAAAATAACACTTCTTGAAGGAAAACCCTGTATAAAGGCTGAGAGTTTTTTAAAACTAAAAATTTAATACTAATTTCTAAACTGAGTACTTTACAAATATATACAGAAATGTTTGTGAATTTGTTTGTTAGATTAAATAAATCGGAAAAATTTAAGTGATGAATTAATGAATTGGAATTTTATTTAGACTTACAAAAAAAATTATATCATTTGTTAGACATAATACTATAACAGTTCTCTAGACCAATCTATTATCTTCTGAAATTAATTAATTTCAGCCACAGACATTTGCAGATTACAAACAAAAAAACATATTCCAGAAATATTCAATATAAGGCGAGAGAAACATAGCGAAGCTTACAAAAGTGTTGCTATTTATGGTAATTTTTCTATATATGGTTTGGATTATTTTTTTTTTTAGAAAACTTTAAATAGCTAGTACAATATTTAAAGAAGAAGTCATGAATATTTTAAACAAATTTGATTCTGACTTTTAAAATTCGACCTAATCTCAACACTTCTACACACAAAAAACTTAATTATCTGAACGCAATATTTAGAAATAGTCAAACTGAATGCTACTAGGCGCATTTACTACGCCCCTTTAAAAATGCATTTAAATATCCAAGATCTGAACGCTTAGATTGTTGTTTACTACGCTACGTTCAGCTCGTAATAGACCAAGCTAACGTTTTTCTGAACGCAACATATTAAAACCCAATCCTTTCTACTAGCGACCTGAACGTTTTGTTCAGATGTTTATAATCAACCAAATAATTCTTCGCTGAACACACATTTAGCATAACTGAATGCAAAAATTCAGTAAAGTTCTTCATAGATACCGTAAAACGTGCCGTTTAGCATAGTGGGATAGTAAAAAAATACTAAACGCATCGTTCAGTAAATCTGAACGAGACGTGGTAAAAATATTTTTAGCAAACAGTTTTTAAACTTTAATATTATTTCAATTGCCGGCTACAAAAGTAACGGGATTCTAAAAAAACAACAAGTGTTAAGTTTGACCGAATCTCATTTGTAAGTTGATTATTAAAGTGAGTAGTTCATATTTTTTATCGTGACATCCATACATTAACATTGAGCTTTGTTCGAACAATTCAATTTCTATTGCCGGAGTTAGAAAGTAAGTTGTATATATGTAGATCAATATATATGTAGTCAATATTTAATAATCGTTTAATATAGATGCAGGAATCGAGTATGAATTTCGTAAGAAGCCTTTTAAGAAGAGAAACAAGACAGTGAGTATTTTAAAAAATTGTGTTACTGAAGGCAGTATAACTTTTTTGTCATCTGAGTACAGAGACAAATTATTAAATATAATCTTGGAAAGCACGATCATTAACGGAAAAATGTTAACACCATCTGATTTTAATATAACTGTCGATGACACATACAAGGAATTTCCTCAAGAAGACCAGGTTTCGGTGAGTTTATAGAAATAGTTGTTTATGTAAACATTTATGTATGAATAAGCTTGTAGAAAATACTGAATAAATTTTGTTAATATTAAAAAACATTTAAAATTCGCTTATTTTATTTTCTGAGCGCAGCTGGTAAAATAATAAGCTTATGTTCAGTAATGAAGAAATTGAACGCATCGGATAAAAAACTAAACTCTCGTTCAGTATTGCGAAAATTAAACGAATATAGTTAAAACCTAAACGCTCGTTTACTTTTGCACAAGCTGAACTCTATATAGTAAAATGCTGAACGCAGGTTCAACGTAAAGCTAAACGTTTTATTCGGTTTTCTACTACAGGTATTCAGGGTGCAAGAAACCTAATAAACATTCCGAAAAACTAAACGTTTGTTCAGTTTTTTACTATTTAACTTTTTCTGTGTATAATGAAACATGAAACGCAGTTTGCCTCTACTAAATCTAAACCTAGAAGGTCGATATTGGAATGGTTTAAAAATGGTGTTTTCGGGAGTTAATATATGTAAATTGTTAACGGTGTCGCTTGTTAAAGATTTTTCGATTTTATAATCAGTGTTGCCAGGAGCTGGCAAAAAAAGAAAGCTATATTGATTTCAAAAAAAGGCCAGAAAAAGCCAAACATCTTTAAAAAAAAGCCAAAAAAGAAAGCTAAAATATTATAAATTAAGAATTTAGTTTTATATTTATTTTTAAATAAAAAATTTGAAAATATGTTCATAAAATTCATAAAAATAAATAAAATTATAAAGGTACACTTCAGCAGCAAACAAAAAATAACATTAATCATCAATAACAAATATACAAATATACATAAGCGACAAAAAACCTCTTAAAGCAATGGAAATGAGCTTTCTTTTGAGCAAAAAAAAAAAATTTAAAAAAGGGCCCCATTTTGGAAAAAAATTTAGATTTGGCAAAAAGTTTCAAAAATTGTATGTCTTGAGTTACAAAATATTTATTTTGATAGATATTCCACTCGAATCCCACTAAGCGATCAAAAACCTCTTAAAGGAATGGACCTAAGCTTTCTCTTGAGCAAAAAAAAAAAAATAAAATTAAAAAAAGGGCCCATTTTGGAAAAAATGTCAACAGTTTTAGATTTTGCCAAAAAAGTAAACAAAAAGTTTTTTCCCAAAAGATTGAAGAAATAGCTATGTAAACTATTTGGAACACATTTTGCTAAGAACAATAGGTAATAAGTTACATGGATGAGAAAAAACACTTGTTTGGCCAAAATGTCAAATTCTGACCCCCTCTAACTCAGAAATTTTTCGACCGATCTTGTTGAAAAATTGTGTCTGAATTACTATCTAATAGAACTAACTATCGGAAGACATCGATTTCAAGAAATTTTTCGACCGATCTTGTTGAAAAATTGTGTCTGAATTACTATCTATTAGAACTAACTATCGGAAGACATCGATTTCAAAAGATGGTTCACTTGACTTTAAATGCCCCATATATATTTTCATACAGACAAAACTTCAATTTTGATTTTTTTAATTTAAGTACTAAGCATTTACTATTTTTCACATACATAATATATTTTTTTGGTTTTACGAGTACTATTTTAAGTGTATTATTAACGGATAAAAAATCGATTTAGCGAAGAGTTTTCATATGAAAATCTTTGTCGCAATTGCTCAATTAGTTTAATTTGCCGTATTATTTTTTTCAGAATCGTTACTAATTAAACCATTCGTTATTTTATCTCTCATTCTTCAAACTTGCATGAAAAATGTGGCGAAAACATTAAACAATTTTCAATTGGGAACGATAATGTATCAAATTCTTTGCGTTGTATTTCAATTTGAAAACACAAACTATGGAGAAGAAATTTGAAATCAGAAAACAGCTTTGTTGGATCCGCTGAATTGCTTACTGGTTTAAAAAAAATAATACACCAAATTATAATCAGTATATTAATCACTTAAATGTTTGGCTTTGAAGCATTGCTGGTTTTAACTCGAAGCACAGATTTACAGTACGTTTAACGGCTATTTCAAATGACAGCCATCGAGTATCACAAGGCTTCAAGAGTTTGTGGGGCTCTTGTCCATTATATAACGATGAATATAATGTGTAATAACAATTTTGTCTTGAAAGCGAATTTGCTAGACATTTATAGCTTTCAGATATAAAATACTATATTTCATTTTGAAACACTTGGTATTGGCAATTGTTATTTGTTCTTTTAATACTGCACAATTCTTGAGTATATTGAAAAGCTAAATGAAAAACAGTAAGTAATGAATTAAAATGATAATGTCTCACAAATATAAATTTAGCCTTTTTATTTTCTCCTTATCCTCGAAATATTGGTTTTAGCTTCGTGGTTTTTTCTAGCCTTTTTTATTTAAAAAAAGGCTATTATCAAATTAAAAAAAGGCTAGAAAAAAGCCACGAAGCTAAAACCAAAATTTCGAGGCTAAAGAGTAAATAAAAAGGCTAAATTTAGCCTCAAAAAGGCTAAACTGGCAACACTGTTTATAATCCAACATGCTTTCTTCTTGATCACTATAGTTAAAGTAACAATCCAAATTGGTGATCTCTGGCTCACTGTAGCGCTTCTTGTATACTAAAATTACATCTTCGTGAGCAATAATCCGAAAAGCAAAGTGTTTCTAAATTGAGTTTCCAAATTTCAAACCAATCACACTAGCAGTGTAGAAGTTATTCTCATTTATTTCATGTTCAGGCACGATACGTATGAGTAATAATTAATTTTGCAGGAAATCAAGTATACGCACCTATAGCTTGTTTTTTTATGCTAATTTTGTCTTAAGCGCTTTAAAATTAAATTTTTAGTTTAGAATTTTAAAGCCAGTGTTGGAAAATATTTATATTATTACACATTCTTGCACTAAATACATCAAAAAGTAATTTTAATCAAGCATCTAAAACTATTCGAAATTACCTGACAAAACAATATTACCTTAATTGCGTAACATACGTGATTTGTTCAGGAAAACTTCAAAAGTTAAACCTTAACAAGATATTAATAGGACCATAATTTCCAACTAAAAGAAATTGAAGAAGTTTCTCCGAAAATAACAAAATCACAATTGTAATAAATACCTAGATTTTATGTGATTATAAGTAATATATTTTTTGCTATCATTTTCCCCCTTTTAAATATAAGTAACAATTTGTTTGTGTGTCAAGTGCTTAACATGAGATATTTAACTCTGTGCCACTGCTACTTTGGCTATTTTTGTAGAAGACAACGAACTTTGCTGTTTCCAAACAGCAACAAAGAATTTTTTTTCTCAACGACAAATATTTTTGTGTTTGACATTAAATGACAAAATACATACATATGTACAGCCACATACAGCGTTATATACAATCCAAGAATTGCAAACATATTTTGTTACACTTACAACTTACAAATGAATATGTTTATATATAAACATTCTTACACATTTATTAGTATTAAGGTGGCACGCCCGGAAATTTATATTTGCAAATAAAATGTGCAATTGTTAGACAAATGAGGAAAATCACAAATTTTTGGAGAATCTTTTAAACTCAATTAAGATGGCTTGTATTTCTTTTGGGTTTCGAGTATAGAAAAAAAACCTGTCAATCTGAAATCTTACACCTCTTAAAGTTATGGTCATTTAAAAGTTAACAAATTTAAAAACATGTTTTGAAACCTATAAAAATTTTTCATTAACCTGATATCTGTACCAACAGTTAATAGCTTACAGATTAAATTCAATACAAATTAGAGTCACTATACTCTAATCTATATTGTAAAATGTCGAATTTTGTAACAACAAAGCGTCATATTTAGAAAGTTTTGGGTACCACACGAATTAAAGCCGATGTACCTTGAAAGATGATTTTGCATGTTCGAAATTATGTTTGATCGCTATAAAAGAAAATCATTTTTGCACCGAATCATTACTTGCGATTAAAAACGGATCCAATACGATTAGCCGAAGCATAAGAAATGGAATGTGAAGCCCGTTCCACCAGCCTAATCGACACCAAAGCCAAATATCCATGGCGCTGAGCTAATGCTCTGTATTTGGTGGGAGCAAAAGGGTCTATTATCTATTATGAGCTGCTGTAGCGAACTCAACTGATTCGTTTAAAACAAGCATGAAACCGTAATATTCCATCATGACAAAACTATTTAGAATGAAGTGGTTGGGAAGTTTTTCCTCACCCACTTTATAGTGCAGACCTTGCCTCGCCCGACTTCTATTTTTGTTAATCGAAGCAGAATGCTCTCGATGGGATACGCTTCACTTTGAAACAGAATATCCGATATTGACTTGATTCGTTCTTGACGTCAAAGGTGAGCATTTCTTTTGGATCGGAATCCTTATGTTGCCAGAGAGATGGGAAAATATCATAGCTAATAACGGTAAATACTTGGAATTAATTTATATTGTACAAATGTTTCAAAATAAAAGCTAAACAATTGAAAAAATCATACAAATAATTATAATTTTGACCATTGCTTGAAGAACGGTACATGTTTATATTGATTTAAAAATCCATAACTAGAAAATTTTTAAGTTAGTTCATATAATTCTTCTAATGTATAAAAATCTGGTGTCACAATGTTTCTGTTCGAACTCCACCGAAACAGCTCCACCGATTTTTATGAAATTTTTTATGTATATTTGAGAGCTATGAAAATAGGTCGTAATACATTCAGCGAAGCTATGTACAATGAAAATTTGATTGCTATCGAGGATCTTTGTGTTGTCATTTCCAATTTACCACTCCGTTCGAGTTCGCCAAATCGAAGTACATCTGATTTATTGGACACAGAAATGAATCGCGATCTGCAATACGAGACTGCAGAAATGGTAGCGATTGTTACTCGCAATGTGCCACTACTGCCTTACGAACAAAAAATCATTTACGACCGCATTATGCAATACTTTATTGGATGGAGGCAGAACAGATCATTCAGCATTTAAACTACCACTGAAAATAACATGGTGTGCAACATAAGAAAGCAATCATCCATGTCCACAGTGCTAAAACAATGCAAAATTATCATCTAGGATGAATGGACTATGGCACACAACCATTCTCTTGAGACGTTGAAAAGAAAACTCAAAGATACTTAAAGCAGCGACAAACTCTTCGGCGGCATTCTGTTACTCCTTTCAGGAGTAATGGCAGTAAAAAATGTGAATGTCCAAGGTATAAACTTCAAAATACAGTAGTCTTTGCCAGGCGACTTCGTATGATACAAATTGATCGATACAGTTTGTGATGCCAAAAAAGAAGCTGTAAATTACCCAACAGAGTTTTTGAACTCAATGGATTTGCCAGGCATATCACGACACCTTCTATGACTAAAAATTTGATATACGTTTATTTTACTTCGGAATTTGAAGACACAACGGCTGTGTAATGGCACGCAGTTGGTCATTAAAAAATTTATGAAAAACGTTATCAAAATTTACCATTAAAAATTAATGGACAATTTCGAGGCAAAAATTTGTTGATGCCACAAATTCCAATGATTCTAACAGAAGTGCCAATTCAATTCAAACGCGCTAAATTTCCTATTAGATTTGCATTCGCAATGATAATCAATAAGGTCAAAAGATGTCTGTTTGCGGCTTAGATTTGGGCACACCATGATCTTCACACGGACAATTATACGTGGCATGTTCTCGCGTGGGCAAACCATCGAGCTAAAGACAGATTGACAAGAAATAGTGTACACTCAATTGCTCTTCGAAATTAGTGTTATTATTAACATATGCGGAATGAAATTGCAACAAACATTTGACACTGGCAGAAGAAAAAGTACATGAGCATTATTTTGAATTACGTTATGTTTTGCCTTAATACTTTAAAACCCCATTTGAAAATCTGGCTTTTATTTATTTCAAAATGTTAACAAAAAAAAACTACCTTGAAGAAATATTTGTAACTTTTTCCATATTTTATTTATTTTCATGAGGAACAATTTGTTATATTTTACATCAAGTGGCAGCGAAAGGCAGAGAAGTGGACTTTTTTGGAAGTTAATAAACCTAATATTGATAAGATTTGCAAAGTAGAACATAATATTTTTTCTAAAAAAATATATATGAATCTTAATCAATCAGATGTAAATTGAAAATGTTGACTTTTTATACCCTACACCACCATAGTGGGGAGGGTATAATGGATTTGTGCAGATGTTTGTAACGCCCAAAAATATTAGTCTAACACCCACCTTAAAGTATGCCGATCGACTTAGAATCACTTTCTGAGTCGATTAAACGATGTCCGTCCGTCCGTCCGTCTGGCTGGCTAGCTGTCCATGTAAACCTTGTGCGCAGAGTACAGGTCGCAATTTTGGAGATATTTCGATAAAATTTGGTACATATAATTTGTTTGGCCCAAGGACGAAGCCTATTGAAACTAGCTGAAATCGGTCCATTATTTCACCTAGCCCCCATATAAATGTCCTCCCGAAATTGGACTTTATCGGTCATAAATGTTTAATTTATATAGGTATCTACACAAATTTTTCTCCAAATAACTTTTATAGATACTGAATTCATGTCACCAAATTTTATTATGATCGGTTCATAATTAGTCATAGCTCCCATATAAGGCCTACTTCCGATAATCAATTTAACGAGCATAAATCTCCTAATAATGTTGGTATACACATAAAATGCTACATAAATAACTTTCATATAGACATTAATCACATGACCAAATTTCATGGTGATCGGTCCATAATTTGTCATAGCTCCCATATGAGGCCCACTTCCGATAATCACTCACGAATATAAATTATTGAAATTTTGAAAGAAAAATGTTTTTGTTCATTTACTTAGTGTAGCGTATTATATGGTCGGGCTTGACCGACCATACTTTCTTACTTGTTTGGAATTTGATTTGACCATCAATTCTAATTAATATATTATGAAAGGTGTACACAAAATTAAACATTTCATAAAACAAAAACATTAATCTCTTTTAAAAAGAAAGTTCTTCTTAACTGTTCCATCGTGCAACTGTCACTCCCAGATGACAACCCGCAAATTCCATACTTTCTAAAGTGAAAAAATGTCCTATTTATTTTAATTTAAAACAATGTGAGAGTTTTTGGACCTTTTTAAATAGAAGAGTCTTGTAGATTATTAAAAATAAAAATCGAGAAAAATAAGACCATGAAACCCAAATGGGAGCTCAGAAAAGTGCAAACATCGGAATTTTCAACACCTGTATATAAATTTCTTCATAACTGCCACAAAATTACATGAATATAATACATTTTTTGCTTACATTAAGTCAATACAATGGGCTATTTTATAAAGGTTTTATATGTTATTTGTTTTAACACTGGAAACAAATATAGCGTTTTCTGTTTTCTTGCAATTTCATTTCGCATACGTCATTTATTTAATTTTTCATATTTTTTCACTTTATATTTAACTTTCAAGAGATCAAATAATGAATATGTCTGTTACGTTAATGAAATACATTAAGGGTACCCATTAAAACGCTTAAGTTTCCCATTTGTGTAAATGTGCAAATTTGCGCGACGTGTTTCAGGAACCCACCTTTTCCATTTTGTGCAAGTTTACACAGAAAATTTATATTTTTTAAAAATGTCAAATAAAAATAAATTCAAAAAAAGTTTTTCAAATTGTATCATTTAAATTCTAAAAATGTTGAATGAAAGTTAAATCTTTGGAACAAACGATGATATACATAGTTTGGAAGATTTTGTTTGTGTGCTAGCTGTTGGTTAATGTTTCCATACACATTGCCATTCAATCCAATCATTCTGTTCCAAAGTCACACAATTTTCACATGTACAAAATATTTATATTTTATTTGATTTTAATTTTTCATAAATAAAATTAAACAAAAGCAGCTTATTAATCAAATGCACAATAAATTGAAGTTTGCGAGTCTAAATTGTCGCGCAAACTTATCGGAATTGTGTAAACGAATTTCCATACATTCGTTGACAGTTCATTTACGAGAGTGTAAAAATGCACAGATTGCACAGTTTGCGAGGCACTTAAGCGTTTACATGAGGACCCTTACTAATTTCTAAATTGTCGCGTAAATTTATCGGAGTTGTGCAAACGAATTTCTATACAATTTTTGACAGTTCATTTGCGCGAGTGTAAAAATGCACAGATTGCACAGTTTGCGAGGCATTTAAGCATGTGCATGAGGACCCTCAATGGTTTTAGACAAAAATACTTGACAACTAAGTATTACGAAAGATATTTGAATAATATAAAATAAAGTCAAAACAGAAATCAAAAATTTAAAAATTTAAAGTAAATATTGAAAATATAAGAGATAATTTGGAGAAAAAATTATTTTCATTATTATCATATTTACTTTTTAAGAAAACTTATTTAATGTCTGTCCATATTTGTACAAGATACGAGCTCTACAAAGCTTTGCGAACCAAAATTTTTCAATTTTGACATCTTATATCTCATCTTATATTCTAAAAGGGTATCACATATTTCACTTTCTGAAAGCTTATGTCCTTCTGAACGATTTGTATAACTTTACAATAAGATGTAAATTTTTTCTCGTAAATAGAATATGTAATATATGCCAAATAAATATTTATTGCTTCTGTGCCGGTATCTAATTTTAAAATTTTAAAAATATTTTTAATATTCAATACAAAATTTTAGGATTCTATCTGGATTTTTTTATAGATAATTCCCCAGAAAAAAATTAAAATTCACCTATGAACCTTCAATTTATTAACCTAAGTACATACGAACCTGCCTAATGAATTAATAGTGGGCCTGTTGAAAATGTTTGCGTGTATGTACTAAGTAATATGTGTATATGAGTTTTACTCTTTCTGGACATAAACTAAACACTTAAGTGTTGTTTACCGTTCCACAACAAAAAAAAAAGAAAAAAATATGTGAAAAAAGCAAAACAAAAATATAATAACAGCAAAAATTGTTGTTGTCATATAACTTTTGCATTAGCTTAAGTTTTATACTATATTTGTTGTTGTGATTATTAAGGCTTTAGTATGGGGGATATTAACGTTTCAGTGCAGACTAATTAATGACTTAATAAGCATCTTACTAAAGATTTAGTCTACATACATGTGTTAAAACTAAATGTATATAACAGCATACACATAAACACAAATATATATATTAGACCTGCTCTTAAAAAAATATTTTTCCTTTGGATGGAACTTATTTTTTTCTTCCTTTTTTTAATTTCTAAAAAGATTACAATGTTACCATTTGGCAAAACAAATTTATTCAATTTGTTTTGCCAAATCACCGTGGATGCACATAGAGTTCAACAATATGTATTAAAATGTTCTGTTCCCACCCTGAACAACACGAAATCCAAAAGCATCCAATACATCCCGATAAAGGCAGTAATTGTTGTCGATTTAGGCTGACGGCATCCATATATCTTTGAGAACGACATTTGCCAGGCCATCTCCGTCAACGGCGAGTGCATTACGTCGATTATTACCAACTTATGTTGGCCTGAAATGGTTGATATACACACCAACGACATGTGGTTTCAACAACACAAGATAACATTGGTCATTGATTTTAGGGCATGGTTATCTCACGAGGAGATGATATGAACTGGCCACCGAGATCGTGTGATTTGACCTCGTTAGACATTTGCTTGTGGAGTTTTCTTAAGTCGCAGGTCTATACATCATAAACCATATCATTGGTCGTATTCAGCCTGATTTATGTGCCAGAGTTATGGAAGACTAAACAGCAAAGCCGCAGCGCACATTGGTTGAAGAGTGGCCGAAATTAATTTTTTTTATGTTCGCCGATTTGGATAATTTTTTGGTATTTTGTTGTCAGATATGTAAGTATTATGATTCCGTAATATTAGGCTGATATATTTATTATTTGTTTGGACAGACACGCTCAAAGTTCATATATGTTCGCTTGTTTAAAATGCCATGCAAATTTACTGTATATTCAATCTTTTGGTACAATCACAGTAAACTTACTATTTGATCTTGTTGTATATTTTCGTAAATGGCAATTGTCCTAGATGACATTTGCATTAAAAAAAGTTGGAAGAAGTGTCATATAAAAAATTTAGTTGAACAAAATATAAACAACATCAAAATTTCAATGTTCATCAACGTCAGTGGACTGCATCTTTTTAGCGCTATGGAGTGATGTTTAAAAAAAGATGTCAAAATACAGCCTGAAGTCTTAGCTAAAAGCTAAAATAAAATTCAGCTGATCGTACTTGCTCCTTTCCAAAAAAAAAAAAAAAAAACAGTAAAAACCTGAAATCTTAGCTATAAGCTAAAATAAATTTTGCTCCTTTCCAAAAAAATACAGTAAAAACTATAAAGTGATAAAGTAACAAAACATGAATTTTTGTTCATGCATATTGTTGTTGGCATAATTCTTTACAGTTTAAAATTATTACATAATGTAATATACATACTAGTCAATAGTGTTAATTGTTATATATTTCGTTGTTGAAAAAAGCATAAGCTTCAATTGAATTTGAATTGTTGCTTACTGATACTGTTTGATAAACGAAAATCCAGCCAAAACAACAGACGTAATTGGCATAAAAGAAAAATTAATACATAGGTTTAAAATTATTTTGGCCGCAATAAATTGTAATGCAGCGATCGACACTAACAAATTTCATATATATTGCATGGAAACTGCCAAGCTGTTTGTTGATCTCTATGACTGGTACTACATGCCTGTAATTGTGTATAAGATTCTGGTGCATGGTAGCAAAATTATAGCAGAAGCTATTTTGCCAATTGGTATGTCATTATCATTTTTATTTTTTACATTTTAATTGATTATTTGTATAAGGTATGGTGTCCGAGGAAGCTCAGGAAGCGAAGAATAAAGACTATAGAGCTTATAGATTACATCATTCGCGAAGAATTGGACGTGTAGCTACTAGTGAAGACGTAATGCATAATCTTTTATTGTCTTCAGACCCATTTATAAATAGATTTCGCACAAAGCTGCAAATCAAAAAATTGGAGTACGACAATGATGTTAAAAATTATTAAAAGACTATACTTAAATAGCTTATTCATGTTTTTTCTATGAGAGATGGGCGTAAAAGTGGGCGGATCAGGTATATATTTTGCTTTTTGTGAAAATTGAGTTGATATATTAAAAATCAAGGAAGTTATGCCACTTTTTCAATACAATTTGTATGGGAAGTGGGAGTAAAAGTGGGTGGATATTTTTCAAATTGCACACAAATGATTCTGAGTGCTTATAAATGCTATGTGCCAAAAAACAATGCCATAGGTCAAAATTTAATTTTCACTTTGTAAGGGAGGTGGGCGTAAAAGTGGGCGGCTCATTTTGATTTTTCCATTTTTTTCTTAATTCAAATAAAAAATGCCTATGTGCCAAGTTTCATTGTCCTTCGACAACTTCTTCTATTTTTAGCCGCTCGTTCTATGAACCTCAACCAATGTGCAGCGGACATTTGCACGATGTTATACTCCATACATTGTGACATGGAAAGTCCTTTCAAACGAATAAAAAATTTCGAAGATTTAAACATTGAAAGCGCTTAATGAAAGACCCTATAGAAATCAAAATAAGTAGCATTTTACAACTTTCAACTATAATTTCCGGCACGAGTCCTTGTTATCCAGTTAGTTTTAGCTACTAAGGAACAAAATAACAACCATTCAAAGCAAATATAGTTTTTAAGAGCAGGTATAATGTACACATATACATACATACATACATACATACATATGTATGTATTCTTACTTATTTATATTTTAATATAAAGGTATTTAAGTTCTGTGCTGTGCATGTTTGCGAATGTAATTATAAGTTTTAGTAGAGGAAATTAAATTATCGTCTGAGACTAAAGGTAATTGGAAAAGAACCAACAAAAAAAAAAAAAAAAACTTTTGTCTCATAATAAGGATTTTTTTCTATTTATTTTCTACTTTTGGTGTTAATTTTACTATTATATCCTACATAGACTTACAATTTTAGGTTTATTATGCCATTCTCTAGAATTGGGTTAAGCTGTGTTAAGATGAATTTAATTAATTAATATTAATTTTCACATGACAATTAATCTTCAGATGTACAACTTAATTTGCACATTGTCATTGTTAAAGCATAAGTCTTAAAACAGTGAAATATTGTTATCTTTCTGGAATCTAAGTATATCATGGTCAGACAATTTTGGTAATCCAAATATGATTCATAGGCAGCATGGATGCATAAATTTAAAGGAACAAACCATTAATGTTTTACCACTCTAACTTTAGACAAAATGTTATCCCACACGCGAGCCGATTGATTTTTTTATGATGTGTATAAAAAGTCTAGGACAAAATAAAATAGCTAGATCTTCCGGCAATATACAATTTAAGTACATGGTATCTCTAAATGAAAATAAACTCTTTGAAATATTTGTAGTGACAAATTTCTTTTCGAAAGTAGACAGACCTGTGCTAAGCAGAGGCTCTGTTCTTTAGTAAGAAAACTGAAAATATTTATTTTTTTACTTAGAAATGGAACGTGAGACGCAAATTATAGTGAAAGGTTTATGATGATTTCGAAAGCTTATTTAGATTATAAAGCCACCAAAAACTTTAGAAAATGCTGTCAGTACTTACTGATCATTTCACTTTCCGGCAAAAGGCCTTTCAACAAAATAATCCTATAAATGAGTTCGAGTTGGAAGAACTTCCTGTTTCAATAATAGCTAATGCAATCGCAATTAGTCCAACAGACTAAAAATATTCAAAGACGTAAAATGTAAGTAAGTATTTGTATGGATGTGACAAATATTTTAGCAAATATGTGTTAAAGTACAAACAGTTCGCAGAACATTTTATTATACTTATTAGTTCACCCGTAATAGTAAACGATTACAGAGGAATGGTCAGAAGTAATAAGATATCTCAATGGATATTAAATTTCGAGTAATAACTGCTTTTAGTGAAATAACGGTATTCTTAAAATAAAAGTTTCAAAACATTATACATATTTTCTTATGAAAACAATTTTAAAATTTTTCTTTTGTTTTCCAGGTAAAGACACTTACTGTCAGCTTTATGTTTTTAAAAAGAAAGTAACACAAACTTTTGTATGAAAAAACCGATAAATTGGGAAAACAAATTAAATTATGGACCGATCGATACCAATTTGGTTATGCGAGTTCATCTTAACCCTAGGAGGTACAACCTTGCATATATAAGTGTGTAAAACTTTATTGTTTTTCGTGTAAGAGACAAATCCTTTCATGACTTCCTGGAGAAACATTTTCCGGACACAATGAGCCAAAAATCAAACCGATTGTGGATCCGATTTCAGCATAATCCCGATTTTCAAATATTTTGGTTCATTAATAGTGCATGTACATAATTGTGGTTTCATTGCATGTATTGCCTAAAGCTGCCTTGTTTACAGCATTCACATGCCAGGTATTCGTGCCTTGAATGCCAAACAAACAAATTTACACATACTTTTAGGAGACCTGACTAAGTATTTCCATACAAATCCCATATAGGTCTGCACAGATCTGGTTATACCGTTTAGCGCCAAAAAACCCTATACCTCCGAGGGTTAAATAAAACTAATTTATGTTGAATTTGATTTGGATATCTACATTTATTTTCAGATAAGGCTAGGATAGTGATAGACCGATTCTAACCCTTTGTCTTTGAGGCACTAGAAAAGTTTCTGCCAAATTTTGTCGAATTATCTTTGAAATTGCGATTTGTAGTTTGCTTATAACGCTTACATCGCTTAATAGACTCTGAATGTGATCCGGAACAGATTGGTATACTTGAAGTTGGGATAATATTTTTGCACGTTAATAACATCAGCACTAACCCTATATACCCTTCCCATTATGGTGGTGTAGGGTATAAAAAGTACTAAACGAAGTGATCGAGAGAAACTATAAGTATTTCAGAACTATAAAGGATCCAATACAATAGACTTGCAATATGGGAATCATTGCATGGTGTAGCATAGTTGCATAATTGCTTAAATAGTATTTATCATATAGGTTTTTCCACATTATTTGTTTATTTGCCATTATTATTTTGTACACCAGTTTACCTTTTTATAGAGCAAAAATTATTCCTACTCTTATTGCTGTGTAATTATTTTTCTTAGAGATTCCAAAAAACCGAAGAATTTCAAAAACGGTTCCGGTTCTAAAAAATTTAAAACCGATCGATTGTGATAATTTGTCAAATATTAACCCCCATTTTCTCAATCTCTGGTTATCGTTTTTCGTAACGATATACTTCCAATGGGGGTAAGTGTTGTAGTAACAAAATCAGTTGATAATATAGGATATGTTAATGGGTTCTTTAAAATGGTACTTTTTGAATTTTATATAATATTGAACCTAGAATCAATTGTCAGGAAATATTCGCAGATCAATATTTGTAAATGAGTTTGTGTCATCTTTATTAACAGGTTTCCTTGCCCAGCAAGCGAAAGGTAGCCTGCTACATCATCTAAAGCAATTATTGCAATACAATTTAAACAAATATAAAGAAATCTTAAGATATTTTTACCGACCTGTTTTTAGAGATATTGGATGAATCATTGGATGAAAAAGCTTTTTTCCCATTTCTAAATTTTGAATTTTTCTACCGAAAATAGATTAAGGGCCATTATTACAACTTGCCTTTAAGTTCATAATAGTAAAAGGTAACTTTAAGTAATAGAAAAAGGTTGCTTTAAAGTTAACTTTTACTATTAGGAACATAAAGGCAAGTTGTAATAATGGCCCCAAAAGTAACAACCGAAGAATAACTGTCGGTTTCGGTTTTAGGCTTTGAAAAACCTCGTTTTCGGTTAAAACCGAACTGGTAACTCTAGTTTTTCTCCTATAAATGAGCAAATGTATGTATGTATATATCTATTATTTACTAAAAATTATTAAGCAACGGAATTGGATTTTTGTTTAGCCTTAAATTATGCTACATACATAAATTATTGATTTTAATATGCTTGATATAATTTGAGTGGTTAGTAAGCAACGGTATGCATATTAATTAGGGCGCCCCGTATGTGTGTTGGAAGAAAAGGAAAACTAAAATGATAGTTTAGTTTGCTTGACGAGACAATTTCTCAAAATCTTTGTCCTGGCGTCAGTATTTAGTGAGCTGGATCAAAGGTTTAAAATACATTTGATTCATATTTCTCGCAAAGTAAACATATGAAATACTGATATCATGTGAAGTCAAAAATGTATTTAAAATTTTTTTTAATTTTTGGAAAACTTTTTTTAATTTTGACATAGAATTATTTAAAGTAATAAGTTCAAATTACTACATTACAAACTTCACATAAATACAAAAAATCGGTGTTTTCGAAATTCAATCTAGTTCAAATTGTATCTGAATTTTCCGAAACCTATTTTTTCTCCGATCCGAAGGTAGCTATATATTCAATACATTCACAATATGGATATTAGGGATTTATTGTTTAATAGTAATTATTTAAATGTATTATTTAAATTTTATCCAAAAAGCATGATACTTTTTTATTTCGTTTGAACAATGCGGTTTTAATTATTTATTACTCATACCGTATGAAACACATATGTATTCAAAATCCAAATAAGTATGCTACTCATTCTAACATTTGATTACGTATAAGTATTTTTTGATATAAATTGTATTTTATATTACTTATACGATGTGGCGCACAGAGGGTTGGCTTCATACATTTTTGTGCAAAAATTATGAGTGGTCGTAGAGCATTGAAATCTGGCACCGAGATTTATATGGACTAAATTAAGAAAAAAATTAAATTTTATCAAAATCGTCTACGCCCAACGCCCACTGCCCATACAATCCAAATAGATTTTTTCACCTAGAAATTTAGTATGTACATAAGGGAGACAGATGATTTTTTTTTTTTTTTTTTTTTGAGATTTCAAAGAGCGCCGGGTGGAATATTGTGACACTAGGTCTAAAAGATAAGTACTGAAAATTTGAGCCAAATCGGACAACGATTTCGGGACGCGCATCGAGGTCAAAAGTCAGATATATGCAAAATTTTACTATTTATATGAAATAAATTTGTGAAACTCCTTAACTTTCTGCATTACGTTACAGAAATTTGTAGATTTATTTATATTAATGAAAATTACAGTAAAAAAATATTTTTGAGATTAAACCTATATCTCCTTTTGGTTAAATTAACCCACAAACTGTATTATCGCTAAAAATCGGAAAAAATGCAAATTTTTCAGTTTTTGTAAAAATTTCCGATTTGACTCAAATTTTCAACACTTAACTTTTACACCTAGTGTCACAATATTCCACATACAACTGATTGTCACTCTAATGGATATTCAAATATTTCTAATTTCATGATATTTAAGTTAAACTCAAAAACACCCAAAATTCGCTTTAAATTTTATTTAGTTTTTAGGCTTTCTTTGTGATCTTGTAGATATTTTATGACATAATTCAAAAATCTTGCTATTAAGTACTGAGATCGTAAGACACATTTTTCATTAAAACTTTTAACCCAAGTATTATTTGATTTATTTTTTGAGCTACCTTTGTAAAGCATGTCAGTTATTATGTTTAATGCCAGTTATGTTCATTTGTTGTTAACCTGATTAAAATGAGTGACCAAAAAAAAGTGCGTACTAAAATTATTATATATTTTCAACAAAACCAAACTTGGTCCTACAAAAAGTTGGCCAAACATTCAAAGGTCTGCTATCAAACTTTTTCAAATATTATTAAACAGTACCGGGAGAACTTTTCCGTTGATATAAAACCTGGTTCAGGTAGAAGGAATGGTCCACATGATGTTTCTAAAGCCATTAAATAGACAGCATTTTAAAAGAGCTCCCAACACATCTGGTAGAAAAGCAGTCCGAATAGCTCAGTACTCGGACTATTTGGTACGAAAAGTTAAAGCCAATGCAAGTTTAAAAGCATACAAGGCTCAAAAAATTCCTGACAGGAACTCTGCTAAAAATTTAGAGCCCAAAGACAGAGCACGGAAATTGAAGTCAAACTTTATACAAAAAATATACCTGCTGCATAATGGATGACGAAATGTTCGTATGGAAAATGTTTCGCAGCTTCTGGGCGAATTTTTTTATGTTGCAGATGTTCGAGGGAATGTTGAGGAAAAGTTTAGGACCCAAAAGCAGACAAAATTTCCAAAAAGTTCTTGTCATGTCACGCAATATGCAGTTGTGGCAAAAAAGCCAGAAATTTGTTGGCTCTATAAATACTCAAATTTACATCAAGGAATGTTTACAAAAAATAATGTTTCCATTCATAAGACTTCTTAATGTGTCCACTTATTTTTGGCTTGATTAGGCATCTGTCACTATGGTAAGCAAGTCCTTGAGTGGTACAAGACCAATAATGTGGTATTTGTACCAAGAATGTCAATTCCTCCAAACTGCCTGGAGCTAAGGCCAGTGGAGAGATATTGGGCTCTTGCTAAAAGAAAATTGAAGAGCACAAAAAACGTGTCCAAAAGTGTGGTAGATTGTAAACGGAGATGGACAACCTGTTCGAACAAAGTGACATAAAGCACTATAAAAACCATAATGGAAGGGTTTACGAAAAAGGTTCAAAATTTCATCATTAGTGATTAGAACTATAAAAATATTTTTTTATTTTTTTTGTAAATTGTAACAGTAATTTCAATCAAATAAAAAAAAGATTCAAAACTCTAAGTTTAGTGGTTTAATTTTTATTAACATATATGTATGTTAAAAATTTTTCGATCTAACTCCTTATTTAGAAAGTTTATTGTTTTACGAAGTATGGACAATATCATAAAAACCTTAAATCCAGCTCACCAAATATTGAACCAAATATACTAATTACGAGAAACGATACAACTTTTGTTCGAGGCCTCCTTAATATATATATAAGTATATATGTATATGTGATAGTATTAGGTAACTTTATTTAACCTACATACACAATGATAAAATATGTATTAGCAAATATTAGTTTATCCATATTTATGTGTATAGAACAGTTAGTTTGTCTGCGTAGTATTTAATGTTTTAGTTGGTTTTTTTATTTGATTTTTTAAAATTAAGTCAATTATTTATACCTGATTAGATCTGCATTAAATTTATTATTTTGGTTTAATTACCTGAAAATAAAAAAAGAAATAAATAGTTTTGAATAAATTTTAAAAGAGATGGTTTTTGCAATTTGTCAATACATATGTATATTGATTTAATTTAAAGATAAGTAAGTGTGCTGTATATAATAAAATTTACAGTAATTTTAAATTATTTATTAACATAATTGTATAGCTGCTTAATATATAATTCATATTTTTACGAAATTTTTAAACTAAATAGTTTATTTTTAAATTTGCAATTTATTTGAATATAGGTATGCATGGACATAAACATTAAAATTATGAATGTAAATGTTATATTATACAATTTATAATTTTACTAACTTTAGAAATGTTTAATACAAAGTAAATAAAATATTGGTTACATGCAAATGAACAAACTGGTTATTTATAAGGGACGATACACATGATTTGTAATACTATTCAACATGTTTGCAACTTGCATGTCACCAATTACTTTACTTCCTACAACACCTACTGACTATATTTCATATCAGCTTAATTGTCAATAGAATTTACTGATTACATTTTCTATTATTTCCAAATGTCGTAGTAGGAAAATGTTACTTAGTAACATGCATATTGCAAAATATATGAGAAAATTGAGTTATTCAATTAAGATTTGTATACGAGAGCAGCAGAAAAAGCACAGGTATCTGTTTTGACTAACTACAAAGTTTATGGTAGTTTAAATATGCGTGGCTCTTGGTCTAATATAATGGGACGTGAACAAACAAAGTCTTTACCCTATAACCAACTTAATTTGGAAGCTTACAATATGATCAAATACAAAATTTGATAGGTCATACGGCCGATACCATTCTTCTTCCAACTCATCGAAAGTATGACTCATGTCCTATAATCAAATGTGTGCGATATGTCCTACCAACTAAGGACTGAGATCGAAAAATTCTTAACTTACATATATGTTAATTAAAGTGAAACCACTAAACTTACAGTTTTGATTGCTCTTTTATATTTTATTGAAATTATTTTCACAATTTACAAAAAAAAAAAATTATTTTTATAGTTCTAATCACTAATCATGAAATTTTAAACCTTTTTCGGAAACCCTTCCATTAAGGTTTTTATAGTGCTTTCTGTCACTTTGTTCGAACACGTTATCCATCTCCGTTTAAAATCTACCACACTTTTGGATACATTTTTTGTGCTCTTCAATTCTATTTTCACAAGAGCCCAATATCTCTACAATGGCCTTAGCTCCAGACAGTTTCGAGGATTTGCCTCTCTTGGTACAAATACCACATTATTGTTCTTGTAACACTTAAGGTCTTGCTTACCATAGTGACAAGATGCCAAATCTGGCCAAAAATAGGTGGACACATTAAGAAGTCTTATGAATGGAAGCATCCTCTTTTTTAAACATTCCTTGATGTAAATTTCGGTATTTATAAAACCATTTGTAACAAATGTTTGGCTTCTTTTGCCGCAACTGCATATTGCTTACCATGCCAAGAACTCTTTGAGAAAATTTTCTGCTTTTGGGTTCTAAACTTTTCTATAACATTCCCTCGAGCATCAGCAACATACAAATATTGACCCGGAAGCGGTGAAAAATTTTCCATACGTACGTTTCGTCATCCATTATGCAGCAGGTATATTTTTTGTATAAAATTTTACTTCAATTTTCGTGCTCTGTCTTTGGCCTCTAAATTTTTACCAGAGTTCCTGTCAGGAATTTTTTAGCCTTGTATGCTTTTAAACTTGCATTGATTTTAACTTTTCGTACCAAATAGTCCGAGTACTGAGCTAACCGGACTGCTTTTCTACCAGATGTGTTGGGAGCTCTTTTAAAATGCTTTCTGTTTATTGGCTTTATAAACAACATGTGGACCATTCCTTCTACATGAATCAGATTTTCTATCAACAGACACGTTCTCCCGATACTGTTTAATAACATTGGAAACAGTTTTATGGCAGACCTTTGATTGTTCGGCCAACTTTTTGTAGGACCAAGTTGGGTTTTGTTGAAAATATTTAATAATTTTAGTACGCACTTTTTTCTGGTCTCTCATTGAAATCAGATTAACAACAACAAATGAACATAAATGACATGAAACCAGCTTTGTAAAGGTAACTTGATAAAAAAAAAAGTTTTAATGAAAAACGTGTGTTAAGCATTTTTCGATCTCATTCCTTAATTCCTCGAGTCCAAATAATCTTTATATTAAACTGATCTGTAATCTGCTTCAGACATGAGCTGTAGTTAAAGTCTGTATTCAAAATAAAGATCAAGTATTCATGACAGTTATGGAGACTGTATTTCTTACTCCTAGCCAGCCATTCAGGCAGTTATTAGGAAGTTGCTGCTTTAATCATAACCTGAATATCTGCCTGAAACACACTACATTGATCTTTCAACCATCATAATGTTGGAAAATTGAGCTCCAATAATGCACATACAGTCAGAGTCAAAATTTAGTATACAACAAGCATTTTCATCTATGAAGCTAGATATTGTACTTAGATAAGGAAATATATAAGTTTGAATAAACTTAAAAAATTTAATTTATAGTTTAATGTTTTACTATTTTAAAAAAAACTTTAGAAATTAAAATTTATTTCATGGAAAATTTGTGGGATAAAGTACCTAAAAACCATAGTCAAAAATTAGTAACGTATGCGGAATGAAATTGCAACAAAACAGAAAACGCTATATTTTTGTCCAACGTTAAAACAAATAACATATAAAACCTTTATAAAATAGCCCATTGTGTTGATTTAATGTAACCAACAAATTTATTATATTTCGTGTACTTTTGTGGCAGTTATGTAAAAAATGTATGTACAGTAGTTGAAAATACCGATGTTTGCAATTTTCTGAGCTCCTATTTGAGATTTATGGTTTTATTTTTCTCGATTTTTATTTTAAACTAGCTGACCGCAACGGCTTCGCCCGTTGTCTATTTACTAATGTTAGTTCTTCAAGTCTCTCCAAAAAATTTATTTTATTATGAAAAATGAGATGTAAAAAGGAGGCAATATATTAAAAATTTAAGGGGCCCATAGACACATACTGCTGACACATACTGCCGATGAACCCTTCGTATACGTGTGTGATTGATATTTTACTACACACCTATCAATCATCATTTATAAAAATGCGTTTGAGAACAAAAAAAATTATTATTTTCTATTTTTCAGTAACTAAAACGTCAAATTTAAAAATTATATTTCATAAAAATGAAAAAAATGTATACTATTGTTTATTTGAACAACTGTCAGCAGTACAAGTTCATTTCAAAATCAAAACTATTTTGATTTTTCATACTGCATTGTCTGTGTGTCGCATACATAAACAAAAATTTAAAATTTACCAGCACATGCTTATTGCATGAGCATGAGCAGTATGGGCCCCTTTAAATTTCCGAATTTTTGAATTCTTTTCTTTACAAACCATCTTCTGAACATTTCAAATCGAATAAAAAAAAAATCATCCAAATCTCTTCAGCCGTTCTCACGTGATGATATTACATACATGGACCATTTCATTTTTATATATATAGATAATCTACAAAAACTCTTCTATTTAAAAAGGTCCAAAAACTCTCAAATTATTTTTAATTTAAAAAAATTGGGAAATTTTTTCACTTTAGAAAGTCTGAAATTTTAAGGGTGTTGGAAAACACCATAATCATCAGGGCGTAACAGTTGAATGATGGAACAGTTAAGAAGAACTTTCTTTTCAAAAAAATAATCTCTGATGTTTCATTTTATGAAATGATTAATTTTGTGTACACATTTCATAATATATTAATCAGAATTGATGGTCAAATCAAATTCCAAAAAAGTCAAAATTTTCAATTTACATCTGATTGATTAAGATCCATATATAATTTTTTAGAAAAAAGATTATGTTCCACTTTGCACATCTTATCAATAAACATTAATAGCTCATGTACTTTTTTCTTTGGCCAGTGTTGTAATTTCATTCCGCATACATTATGCAGTTGATAGATATCGCTCTATTTTATATTACAAAAATCCGAAAATAAAAATTTAATATTTTGTTGGTCCTCCATTCAGCTTAATTACGGCCTCTAGTCGCCGTTTAATGGAGTTTACAAGATGCTCATTTATATATATAGTAATTCCCCGCCCCCTCTTCCATTAAAGAAGTTTCGGAGTTCGTCCTTAAATGAAACCCTTCGTTTTCTAATATTCCGGTCTAAAATTTCCCACAGATGATCTATTGGGTTAAAGTATGGAGATTGCGGAGGTGAATTTAA
This sequence comes from Calliphora vomitoria, assembly GCA_942486065.2. Taxonomy (NCBI): domain Eukaryota; kingdom Metazoa; phylum Arthropoda; class Insecta; order Diptera; family Calliphoridae; genus Calliphora; species Calliphora vomitoria. The sequence goes on along the minus strand of OW818029.2, from coordinate 48,915,172 downwards.
CTGCTTAGGCATGTTATGCAATAGCCACTCCTAAACAATTCTGGCAGTGTGCTTTGGGTCATTGCCTTACTGAAAGGCCCATGGAGTTACAAGACCTAAATTTTCAGCACTTACTTTAAAATGGTCCTTTAAAATGTTTAAGTAGTCTCTTTTTTGACACATATTGTTACGTTTTTACCTTTTAAAAACGTGGGTTTATTTTCTTTAAATAAACCGGATACTTTTGATTGCAAATAAAAGCAGTTTTAGTAGTTTAAAATTTGTAACAACTCATTATTTATTTAAAATGTACAACAACAACAGTATAGATAATCACTCAATGTCTTTATACACGTTTATTAATTCGCAGAAATGCACACACACTCTATTACGTACAACCTTAAATGCACAAGACAGTTGATGTTAACTCTAATAGCGCCAATGATAAACTCAACTCACGACTGCAGCCTCTGCCACCATTTATACACACGCCATCTCTCGGGAATCTTCTACAATGCTCTTAACGGACAAAACTCGTATGTTCAATTTCAAGAGCCTTCGATGTCATTGCCAGCAGCCCAAACATTTAGTGTTGCCATACTTACAAACAATTACAATAACCGCATGCTACTGATAGACATGGCTTCAAACATGATGAATGCTGCAGGCAGTCGTTACAGACCTTTAAATTCAAATCGTCATTGCACATTCGTAACAATATTTTCATCGTTTTAGGAATTTCGGTACTTGTATTGATTCCATTGATTTAAGCATATTTGGACCTATATTGGTTCCCAATTTCGGTATGATATTCATGGAAAATCTTAATATTATATTTTTTTTATTTTTTAAGGTAAATGACGTCCAAAAAATTCACAAAATTCTTGCATTTCACTTAAATATCAATATTCAAGTCCTAAGGCTTTTACCAATACCAAATACTTGTATAAAAATCTTATACTTACTCCTTAGAAGCTCCACAAACCTTGCTCCCTTTCAAAAACTTACTATAGTATTCAGATTTTATGTCCAAATAGTGGGTTGAAATTCAATTATCTTGAACTTTATCGTAGAGAGAACAACTTTCGATTTTCTGGTTAGATGGACTATACAGACTTACAAAATACTCCTTATACAGTAGATAAAATAAATGCATAAATTTTCCTGTTATGATTAACATCATAATAAAAATTTAAAAACATAATTTTACATCATCATTTTACAAAATACAAATACACAAATTAAATAATAATGCTTTTAATAATTTTTAATTAACTTGAAAACTAGTTTAATTGTTTTGTGTTTTTCTGAATTTCTAAAATTTCTAAATTAAACTATATATATTTTGTTTAAGCAAATTATCTCAACATTTTTCTAAACTTCGGTGAAAACATACAGACACACAGATACACAATCTTGCTATTAAAATTATTCACACACTCGTGAAAATTATGATAAGGTTATATCTAAACCAACAACTTGTAGAAGTGTGTGTAAACTCCTTATGTACTTGATATATAGATACGAGTATAGTGTGTGGTACTTCGTAGAATATTTTCAATAATTATATTGTCAAGTTCCCTAGGCCACAATTTAGTGTAATTAAATAGAAGGAAAAATAAACAGATAACAGCCAACCAGCCAAGTAACAACCAGACAACATTACTTAAACGATTAAAATCCCTTGTTACCCAATACCAAGTAAAACTTAATTAAATAAAATATAAAATACAATACCCAAACAAAATTAAAATAAAACGTAGCATAAGAAAATGCTATGTAACATAAAAACTGGAAAATGCGATCATGTTGCTCCAGCAACAGTGACGACAATATAGGGTGGCATAAAAAAAATAATCCCAATTAAAATAAAAGTTTAATTTATTCTAAGATTTAATAGAGCTGTATAAATTTTTCCGTATCATTATTTGAAATAATGAGTTTATATTAATACATTACAAACCTCATGAAATTGTACCAAAAATGTTTTTTTTATTTTTCAAAATTCATTCTAGTTTGAATTTTATTTGAAACTTATTTTCACACCGATTTTACAATTACGGTTTCCAAGCAATTTTCCAATCTGAGCAATAGATAAAGTCAAACCTCACAAAGGAATGAATCCAGAGACCAAAATCAACCTTAAGAAAAAATTAATTCTTAATTTCAATCCTTATATTTAAATTGATTTTCTCCAGAAAGAGAGTAAAGATTTTCTTTTAATTTGGTAATGACACAGCAAAATATGATAGAATATACGATCCCTATATACGACCTTTCAATTCAAATAACCTTTTTCGATTGATAAATTTTAAAAAAATTATTACAATTTACAAAAAATATTATTTTTATAGATCTATTCAATAGTGATGAATTTATGAAACTTTTCCGGAAACCCTTCCATTAAGGTTCTTATAGTGACTTCTCTAACTTTGCTCGAACACGTAGTCCATCTCCGTTTAAAATCTACCACACTTTTGGACACCTTTTTGTGCTCTTCAATTCTCTTTTAACAAGAGCCAAATATCTCTCCATTGGCCTTAGCTCCAGGACGTTTGGGTACAAATACCACATTATTGTTCATATACCAATCAAGACCTTTCTTACCATAGTGATAGGGTGCCAAATCAGCCCAAAAATAAGTGTACACACTAAGAAGTCTTATGAATGGAAACATCCTTTTTGGTAAACATTCCTTGATGTAAATTTCGGTATTTATAGATCCCTTAGTAACAAATGTTTGGCTTTTTGCCGCTACTGCATATTGCTTGCCATTCCAAGAATTTTTTTGGAAATTTTGTCTGCTTTTGGGTCCTAAACTTTTCTTCAACATTCTCTCGAGCATCAGCAACATAAAAATTTTGACCAGGAAGATGCGAAATATCTGCCAGAACATACGTTTCGTCATACATTAGCAGCAGCAATATTTTTTTTTTTTCAAAATATGACCTCAATTTCCGTGCTCTGTTTTTGTCCTCTAAATTTTTAGCAGTTTTCCTGTCAGGAACTTTTTGAGCCTTGTATGTTTTTGAACCTGCATTGGCTTTAACTTTTCGTACCAAATAGTCAGAGCACTGAGCTAACCTGGCTGCTTTCCTACCGGATGTGTTGGGAGCTCTTTTGAAGATGCTTTTTATTTTCTTGGCTTAATAAACATCATGTGAACCATTCCTTCTACCTGAACCAGGTTTTCTATCAACGGACTAGTTCTCCCGGTACTATTTAATAACATTGGAAACAGTTCGACGGCAGACCATTGATTGTTTGGCTAAATTTTTGTCCAAGTTGAGTTTTGTTGAAAATATTTAATAATTTTAGTACGCACTTTTTTCTGTTCCCTCATTTTAATCAGATTAACAACAAATGGACATAATTGACATTAAACATAATAACTGACATGCTTTACACAGGTAACTTGATCAACAAATAAAATCAAATAATACTTGGGTTAAATGTTTTAATGTAAAACGTTTGTTAAGAATTTTTCGATCTCAGTCCTTATAAGTGTAAAGCACAGGTCCGATTTAAATGAAGTGTAAATAAAAATTATTGGGGAGATTTAAAATGGGTTCAAATCGCTATATGGGTTTCCGTTGAAAAAGTCATTGATTTGAGGAACCATTTAAAACTGTAATATGTGTGGTAAATTTCATTAAAATCGAAGATGTCAGGTCCGAAATGGCAGTTTTCTGTCCCTTTTTATATGGATTTTCTGCTGTTATAAAAAATAATATTAACTTAAACTTGTAATGTATATAGTATGAGAACTGGCCACAGAAATGTTTATTCGTATGACAAATCGTCAGAAAATGTATGGTGTTTTGTAGCCAAAGTCGATTTTAGAAATTGTAAGTTATTGTAATAGTTAAACTGTACTTTTTATAGGTAGCTTTTTATTGTGATAAATTGGACTAAGCGCTTATGCTCAACACTATAAAACAATAACAAACAAGTAAGAAAGTATGGTCGGTCAAGCCCGACCATATAATACCCTACACTAAGTAAATGAGCAAAAAGTTTTTTCTTTCAAAATTTCAATAATTTATATTCGCGATTTTCGGAAGTGGGCCTTATATGGGAGCTATGAAGAATTATGGACCGATCACCATGAAATTAGGTGGTGTGATTAATGTCTATATGAAAGTTATTTATGTTGCATTTTATGTGTATACCAACATTTTTAGTAGATTTATGCTCGTTAAAGTGATTATCGGAAGAAGGGCTTATATGGGAGCTATGACTAATTATGGACCGATCATAATAAAATTAGGTGACATGAATTCCGTATATATAAAACTTATTTGGAGAAAAACTTGTGTAGATACCTATATAAATTAAACATTTATGACCGATAAAGTCCACTTTCAGGAGGACATTTGTATGGGGGCTAGGGGAAATAATGAACCGATTTTAGCCAGTTTCAATAGGCTTGGTCCTTGGGCAGAAAAACTTATATGTATCAAATTTGATCGAAATATCTTCATTATCGGCTCAGAAAGTGATTCTGAGTCGATCGGTATACTTTAAGGTGGGTGTTAGACTAATATTTTTGGGTGTTACAAACATCTGCACAAATCCAATATACCCTCCCCACTATGGTGGTGTTGGGTATAAAAACGAGATAACTGCAATTTTATCTTTGTAATCAATGTATTTTTACTTATTTTACATTACTGCATTAAAATCTCAATTTCTAAAAAATGTGGACTTAGAGCCTTTGAATGTTATGCCAGCGATGTATAGATTAAAACTAATCTAGTATGCAATTAAGATTTAGATTTTTTCTTTTAATGCGACCACTACGACCACACCTACTAAATGCTAAAATAGACTAAATCTATGAGATTTAGCAAATAAATTATTAAAATCTGAATTAATAAGAATAAAATTACCTATCAATTAAGACGCGAGTTATATTCCTATAGATAATGGTTTCAATTTTAAGGACGAAAAACTAGAATTTTTTTTAACAATCATTGCTTTTCGTAACTTTAACTTCAATGCGGGACGTGTTAATATTATCAGATTGTGCTGAAACTTTGCCAATCACATTTTCTAGCCTATTGGCACATTTTAGGTGGTGAGCCGATATCAATTAACTTGAAAAGAGAATAGTTGATTTTGTTATATTACCAACTATTGTTTGCCTTTATCGATCATGTTCCATGAGTTTAACAATCTTATATGTTCGAGAACACTTGAAATAGACTGCTGGAATGCCATTTTATTTACCGAAAAATTTAATTTTGTGAATTCTGATGGCATGAGGAGAGTCTAACGACCTGTCTATAATAGACTAAATCTCAAATACTGCAGTGGAACAGTTAAGCATGGAACAGTTAAGCATGGTATTATGAACAAACAAGTGTATACAAATATAGTGCAGTAGAAGGTGCTGCCTCTATATATAATATATATAATCTAATTAGCTGTATGCCAAAGATACGTGTGGCTTGTTGTTAATACTTAGAATTAGAGTTTCCAGTTCGGTGTTACCCGAACCCGCGGTTTTTCAAAGCCCAAAACCGAAACCGAAACTGACAATTATTCTTCGGTTTTTACTTTTAATCTATTTCCAGTAGAAAAATTCAAAATTTAGAAATGAAAAAAAAAAAAACTTTTTCATTCAATTATTCATCCAATATCTCTAAAAACAGATCGGTAAAAATATCTTAGGATTTCTTTAAACTTTTTAAATTGTATTACAATAATTGCTTCAGATGATGTAGCAGGCTACCTTTCGCAGGCCATGGAAGGAAACCTGTTAATAAATCATGACACAACATATTAATCTACGAGTATTTCCTGACAATTAAACTTCAAATGCCTGTTTATTTAATTTAATTAAAAATAAAATAATGCAAAATTTTTGTAACAAAGTCTTACTTATTTTCAAATATCCGTTAAAATTATGGAGCACTAGCTGACCCGGTGCGATTCGCCACCCCAATTGGAAGAAATAAATAGTACTATTAAGTCTCCCTTTGTGAATTAATACTAATTCAGGAAAACATGTCTCTAGTTTCATGTTTATTAATTCATTGTAATGAGGATTCTAGCTCATTCTAAACGTATTATTAGAACAAAAACAGTACCATAAAGATCCACATTTTTTATTCCCACTTAGCATCATGAATGTCTAATTTCATATTTCTGTGTTCATTATTATAGAAAATTCAAAAGAAAGGTACCACAAAAGGTTACAAAAGGTTATTATTATAAAATATTCAAAAAGTACTGTTAGTTGGAAAAAGTACCTGCAATTCCATTTTTACATTCAGGATCATGTGTGTTTAATTTCCTGCTCATAATTTCATTATTATAGAAATTTCAAAAATAGTTTCTGTTACCTCAATATCATTATGACCTCTATCCTTGATTCTTTCTTTACTCAGAAGCATATCAGCTATCTATTATGTATACATATAAGTAAAAAACTTAATATAATAAAAGTTACCATTAGAAGAAAAAGTAACAATTTTACACACTCAAGTCAAGTTTGAAATTTTAAAGTAATTTCCTGATTCTAGGTTCAATATTATAAAAAAATCAAAAAGTTCTATTTGAAGAACGAAAAAATACTCCTTAGTTTATTTTAGTTCTCCATTTTTGGTATCATAATACAATTGAGCACAATATTATTGACTATTTCTTTACTGAGAAGCATATCACCCAACTTTAATGTATAATCTAACTTATTTAATATATTAAAAAGGTACCATTAAAAGAAAAAGTACCAATTCCCCTTAATCCCTTGAACACTCAAGTTTGAATTTTAAATTTGTATAGCATTTCCTATATTATCAACTGATTTAATAGTTAATAAGTTACCACAAAACCGAACCGAAATCGCGGTTTTGAAATTCTTCGGTTTTTTTGAAACTCAGCTTAGGATGTATTAATTGCTTCCGAAATCTTCACCTTCTTTGGAATTGGAAAACGGAATTGGATGACGCGAATTTTGTCAATATATTTTCACCGGTACTGTACTTATAAATTTACACTCACACACAGATTGCAATGAAAATACATACTTAGCTATAAAAACTTAAGCATATTCGCCAACTCATATCAATTTCATGCAAACATTCACTACAAAACTAAAAATAAATATGTACTTACTACTTTCCATATTGTTTAATAAGAATTTCATTTTTATATATTTTTGTAGACTATATATAAGTACATACATATGTATTTATAGTAAAGAAACACCACTAACAGCAACACAGCAATAACAAAAATACATATACATATAAACTTAATATACCGTTACAATTTCTGACTGACTTAAGTATAAAACAAAAAGCAAACAACACCAACAAACAACAGTAAAGCAACCAAAGGTACTGTTATAACATGGTAATACGGTTAACTGGTAAAGATGTAAATTTACACACCATTAAGTAGTTTACAAACACTTAAGCCATTCTCTCCTCTCATTGTTCAATACACACACACAGCTTTCTGTGTGTGTGTGGAAGTGTGAGCGTAACCAACAATGGTAACAAAATCAAGAAGTGTGAATTGTTAGGCCCGTCAAAAGAATATATGGATTTCCTTAAAACTATGGCTATGAAAAATACAAAAAAATATATTAGGAGGAAAAAACATTATCGAAAAGGCATCGAATCTTACCCATTACTAAATTTGTTAAAACTTGTTGCACATGTCATTTATGATCATTAAATTGCTCAAAAATTTTATATTCAGTTTGGGTCAAATTTCAAATTTTATATAAGAAACTTAAATAAGATATAAGATTATTATAATATTTAGCATAGATAAATAAACAGGATTTATGTTCCTATTTGTTTGTAACAAAGTAAAATTAATTGAAATGTGTCCATATTTGTACAAGTTTTGAACTCTACAACAGAGGTAGCCAAACTCACACAACAATACATTTGCTTCGTATTCTAGTGTAGCGAAGCACATTGGTTGAGGTTCATAGAACGAGCGGCTAAAAATAGAAGAACTTGTCGAAGGACAACGAAACTTGGCACATAGGCATTTTTTATTTGAATTAAGAAAAAAATGGAAAAATAAAAATGATCCGCCCACTTTTACGCCCACCTCCCATACAAAGTGAAAATTAAATTTTGACCTTCGGCATTGTTTGTTGGCACATAGCATTTCTAAATACTCAGAATCATTTTTGTGAAATTTGAAAAATATCCGCCCACTTCCTATACAACTTGTATTGAAAAAGTGGCATAACTTCCTTGATTTTTAATGCATCAACTCAATTTTCACAAAAAACAAATATTATAATTGTAGAATGGGCTCCTGAAAATATATACCTGAACCGCCCACTTTTACGCCCATCTCCCATAGAAAAAACATGAATAAGTAATTTAAGCATAGTCTTTTAATAATTTTTTAACATCATTTTCGTACTCCAATTATTTTGATTTGCAGCTTTGAGCGAAATCTATTTATAAATGGGTTTGAAGACAATAAAAGATTATGCATTACGTCTTCGTTAGTGGCTACACGTCCAATTCTTCGCGAATGATGTAATCTATAGGCTCTATAGTCTTTATTCCTCGCTTTCTGAGCTTCCTCGGACAAATAATCAATTAAAATATAAAAAATAAAAATGAAATCATTGAATAAGGGTCTTTAGATAGAGACATACTATTGGCAGAATAGCTTCTTGACTAGTATGTATATTACATTATTGTAATAATTTTAAACAGTAAAGAATTATGTCAACAACAACATGCATGAACGAAAATTCATGTTTTGTTACTTTATCACTTTATAGTTTTTACTGTTTTTTTTTAGATAGGAGCAGGTAGGAGCAGCTGAACTTTAGCTTTTAGCTAAGACTTCAGGCTGTATTTTGACATCTTTCGTTAAACAGCACTGCACAGCGCTAAAAAGATGCAGTCCACTGAAGTTGATGAACATTGAAATTTTGATGTTGTTTATATTTTGTTCTACGAAATTTTTTATATGGCACTTTTTCCAACTTTTTTTAATGCCAATCTCATTTATGACAATTGCCATTTACGAAAATATACAACAAAGTCAAATGATAAGTTTACTCTCATTGTACCAAAAGATTGAATATACAATAAATTTGCATGCCATTTAAAAAAAACATATATGAACATATATGAACTTCCAAACAAATAACAAATATATCACCGTAATATTACGGAATCATAATATTCAGATATCTGACAACAAAATACCAAAAAATTATCCAAATCGGCGAACATGAAAAAAATGAATTTCGGCCACTCTTCAACCAATGTGCGATGTGTGTACAGTGAACCAAATTTAGAATGAAAATATCCGCTAATATTTTTATTCAATAGCAAACACATTTAAGCATATTTGTTTTGGTCAGTGCAAAGACAACAAATTGTGTGTGCAAGCGGCATGGGCAGTATTGCCGATTCGTGTGTTGTCATATACATTTATTTTTGCATAATTTCGCCAGTGGTGCGAAATACTTCACTGGAAACACTTGCAAAATAACTCATGTTCGTTTTTTTTTAATTTCGGTTTCACATGTATAAGACACTAATACATAGCCGGTGCCCGCGGGCGTACTGCTGGCGACCTCTGCTCTACAAAGTTTTGCAAATTTTTCCACCATATATCTCACCTTTTCTGAAAGCCTATGTCATCCGCAATTGAACTAATAGTTTAGAAGGTAAAAAGCATAACAAAAGTTCCTGATATGTTTTTAATGAATTATAGAACAAATTAGTTTAAAAAAATAAATTGTGGTATAAAAACTGTTTACGTGTAATTTTGCAATTTATTAGAAGTAAGAGATAATATTTATAAAAATATCCATTAATTTACTTTATATGGCTATTACAACCGGGGGTCGGTTTGAGCCTGAAGCAAAATAGAACGCCAGATATTTCAGTCTTCTGCAAATTGGAGACACCAAGTGTTTTTAGTTCTTAATGCACCTGGTCATTCCAACGGAGATTGGACCGCCCTTTTCTGCATTGCCCATCGGTGGGTTCCTCCTTGTATGCCTTTAGAGCTGGAGCGTCAATATCCATCCTTCAAACGTGTCCGAGTCAGCGCATTCGTTGGATTTTAATGCGCATCTACGTCATCGTATAAGGACTGAGATCGAAAATTGTTTAAAATACATATATGTTAATAAAAATTAAACCACTAAGCTTACAGTTTTAAAGCTTTTTCTACTTGATTGAAATTATTGTTACAATTTACAAAAAAAATATTTTTATAGTTTTAATCACTAATCATGAAATTTTGAACCTTTTTCGAAACCCTTTCATTATGGTCTTTATAGTGCTTTATGTCACTTTGTTCGAACAGGTTGTCCATCTCCGTTTAAAATCTACCATACTTTTGGACACCTTTTTTGTGCTCTTCAATTCTTTTTTAACAAGAGCCCAATATCTATCCACTGGACTTAGCTCCAGGCAGTTTGGAGGAATTCCATCTCTTGGTACAAATATCACATTATTGTTCTTGTACCACTCAAAACCTTTCTTACCATAATGACAGATGCCAAATCAGGCCAAAAATAAGTGGACACATTTAGAAGTCTTATGAATGGAAACAGCCTTTTTGTAAACATTCATTGATGTAAATTTCTGTATTTATAGAGCCATTTGTAACAAATGTTTGGCTTTTTTGCCGCAACTGAATATTGCTTGTCATACCAAGAACTTTTTGGGAAATTTTGTCTACTTTTGGGTCCTAAACTTTTCTTCAAGATTCCCTCGAGCATCTGCAACATAAAAAAATTTACCCAGAAGCTGCGAAAAATTTTCCATACGTATATTTTGTCTTCCATTATTTGACTTCAATTTCCGTGCTCTGTCTTTGACCTCTAAATTTTTAGCAGAGTTCCTGTCAGAAACTTTTTGAGCCTTGTATGCTTTTAAACCTACATTGGCTTTAACTTTTTGTACTAAATAGTCCGAGTACTGACCTAACGGGCCAGCTTTCCTACCGGAGGTGTTGGCAGCTCTTTGTAAATGCTCTCTATTTTTTGGCTTTAGAAACATCATGTGGACCATTACTGTTACCCGGTACTGTTTAATAACATTGGAAACAGTTTGATAGCACCTTTGATTGTTTGGCCAACTTTTTGTAGGACCAAGTTGGGTTTTGTTGAAAATATTTAATAATTTTAGTACGTACTTTTTTCTGGTCACTCATTTTAATCAGAGTAACAACAAATGAACATAATTGACGTTAAGGATAATAACTGACATGCTTTACAAAGGTAACTTGATAAAAAAAAAAAAAATCAATTAATAATTGTGTTTTAATGAAAAACGAGTGTTAAGAATTTTACGATCTCAGTCCTTAGCTCGTACAACTTATGGTTCATTCTAATTCTGAATACATCATCAACGCGTATAGAGCCATAAATCTTACAGAGAATTTTCCTCTCAAACACTGCCAACAATGACTCATCTGATGTTTTCATAGTCCATGTTTCAGCACCATAGACCAGGACAAGTAAAATGAGCGATTTGTACAGTGTTATCTTCGTCCTTCGAGAGAGGACTTTACTTCTCAATTGACTATTGAAGAATTATTCTCCGCTTGATTTCTAGGCTGAGTTCGTTGTTGTTAGTAAAACTAGCACTTAAATAAACGAAGTCTTTAACAACCTCAAAGTTGTTGTCTTCGAAAGTTTTGCATTGTTCGATACGTTGCGACGATTTACTACTCGAAATAAAGTACTTCGTTTATCTTGCAATATCTTCTCCACTAGCAAATTGAAGAAATCACACGATAAGGCATCGCCTGCCTAAAACCTCTACTTGTCTCAAATTGATTGGAGAGGTTTGCTTCTACTTTGACGTCACTTTGGGTATTATTCAGCGTCATTATGCAAAGTCAGACGATCTTTGCAGGAATACTAAGCTCAGCCATGGCGATGTAAAACTTTTCTCTTATCAGGCTATCGAACGTCGGTGGGTGTCGATTTGTTTTTCCTTTGTCTTTTCCAGGATTTGGCGTAGTGTGAATATCTAGTTATGATGGACTTACCAAGTCTATAATCGCACTGATCCATTATTTCATGGTAAACAGCGAATATCAAAATTTAAACATAACTATTTTTTAAGCTGTGAGAGATGATTTAGTGAAATGAACTGGAAGTTTTTTTACCTTCCTACTTGATTTATTATTAAGTCTCATTCATTGAAATCTGTTAATAAGTAATTAATATGTACAAACGTAGTTTTCCTAACTCGAGGTGGTCAAATTGTACACCCCTGAATTCTAATAAGGTGTCGCAAATTTAATTTTTTTTTGCAAACATATGACCTTCTCTACGATTCGTTCAGACATCATTTCGCAATCGGACCAGAAGATTCAAAAGTACTACCACTTTTATGCTATTGGTATTTCTATACGACAACACACCTGTTACCATAGGATAGAACTAGAGGCGCAACTGAGATTAAGCTGAAAGTAAAAATAATGACTCTCAAATTTTATGACTGACTTAACAAAAAATACATTACATGTATTTTGTTGTTGCAAGACTTAGGTTTTTAACTACATGTATTCCATTCCATGCCTGTTACCATAGAGAATTATACATAGAGGCGAGACACTCTGATTTGTCAAACAAAAATACAACAAATCATATGTCTCATACATCAACAAAATACATAGAATAGCATATATTTTGTTGTTGCAAGATGTAGGTTTTTGAGAACAGACTTAGGTATTTGACAATTACGTCTCGTCTCTATGTTACCCTATGTCTGTTACTATATATAACAATAAATGTTTAGTATAGCATTTTCAAATTGCCAAAGCAAATTTTGCAACCAGTGAAAAAACTAAATTTTATTCAAGAGCTTGAATTTTGCTACATAATTTAAGTGAAATAGTCTGGTTTCATGAAAAAAACAAAAACCTTCGACTCCTCAATATATTTAAATAAAAATCTTTAGGCCCGCCTACAATACCACGTCACGCCTTTCCAGTATTCAACAAAACCAACAACCATCGAAGTATTATGTTGATAAACAAAACACAAAAAAGAAGCAAAAGAACAGGAAGAAAAAAAGCAACAGTCTGCTAAATAAGTACTCGTATAAATTGAAGTTGTGCTATTGAGTACGTTGCCTTTAAACCACACACTGCGAGCAAGCTTCGACTTTATTCAACTAAATACTACAACAAAAATACACTAACAACACATGGTTGATGATGAGCCACAGCAATAATAACGACAGCAACAACAACCATGTAAGTACATTTGTTTAAGAACAAAGCCCGCAATGGTAGTAGTATAGCGATATTAGCATATGTAAATTCTTTCAATAATTTTAACTTTCTCCAGTTTGTCCTTCCTCCCTTCATATAGCTAAATGTTTATTAAATACTCGTCGAAATAAAAACTGTAAAATGTAGTTTATACTTATGTACTGCTATTATATCCTTAGGATGTAATGGTATGTAGACACATCCTCATACCTGTAATGCGGTTGAAATTACTATATTTTTCTGGAGAATTTCTTTCATTTAAAATTTTTTCATGGTTTTCATTTAATTTGTTTTATTAATTTTTTTTATACTGATATTTAATGTAAACTATAATATAATCGAAAAAATCTTAATATTATAAGTCTCTAGATAATTTGCATTTTATTTTCCTTTCTGTGTTTGGTTGGCGCTGTACTCTAATGACAATGTGTAACACAATCTTTTAGTACAGACACATACTCTCATGAATGAATAAGAAAATTATTTCATTAATAGTATAAATATACATGCACCCAGCAAATATGTTACTGAAACCAAATCCTTATTGATATTTCTTGTTTTATAACAATATGCAAACATTTACACTTACACTTGCTGACCCCGGTTTAATATCGGCAACTGAGAAGAGAGTAAATGAATATTCAGGGAGCTTGGATCAATTGGTGAATCTAAACATCGATGCCATAATATAAAAGGCCCTAAATCGTGTTTGTTTTTTTGCAAGTCCAGATTTCTGTTTATTTCGATAAATTGTCCGATCATATATCATAATTAGCCAAAAAAATCTCTTCTAAAAAACACGAGTTAGGGCGTTTTTATATTAAGGCATACTGATCTTTCAAAAATAAGCCGTTCAAATGACAATATCAAATCAGTGTGTGGGAGTGTCTGTGGAAGTCCAGGAACATCAAAAATCTGCGTCTCCATGCTTTCATAGCCACATTCGCCACAATAACACAGGCCTAATGACCATACACAGAGAAAAGATTTCGTTGAATGGATTATTAAACATCAACAAGTGGATGCTAAATTTTCGAGCAAAATCATCCTAGCGAGAAAACACAATTTCACCATAATGCAGAAAACCCACAATCTGATTGCCGAAAAACAAATGTATCCACACTGTCACTTTTTGCCATATATACTACAATGAATTTCTCATAAGCTTGCTAGGTTTGCATCTCTTAAAATAAATAAACTACAGAGCTACAAACTAGTTGCCTAATTCACTAAAATCTTAATTCAGAATTAACAAATTTCAGTTATTCATTCCATAAATCCAATCCCAAAATCCATTTCTTTAACTTCATTCATCATTTTTAATTTTTCATACAACCGAGGTACACCACATTGGGGATTGAGGCTCCGACCCCTTGGTGTTTAAAGTCCAAATTCAGAACCTAAACTCAACTACATCACCTGTCAATTCGGACTATCACTTTAGGAGTTACAGATTTATTTCCAATTTTATCACAACTCATCAACATAAAAAATTGCTAAAAACTATAACAATGTTGCATTACCATCATTTACTATTAATACAAATAAATTTAAGGACATTAAAATTCAAAAGGATAAACATTTTATCCAAAAACCTCCATGTCTTAAATGACTTTTTTGTTTCTGGTAGTGGTTCTAGTAGCATTGATGGTGTTATCTTTGATAATTTTTCTGATTGCAGAAACTCCTTTTCATTTCGCTGTATAACTGAGCTTGAGGTGCGTGAAGCATTAGAGAAAGTAAAGTCTCATTCTGTCGGAGTTGATAATATTTCAATACGTTTTATTAAGTTAATTTATCCACTTGTTTCCAATCTGATATTGGATTTATTTAACCACATTTTGATGACATCTACCTTCCCTCAGCTTTGGAAGACTGCCCGAGTTGTTCCAATTCCTAAAGCTAAAGCTGTTCACAGTCCTGATGACCTAAGGCCCATTTCAATTCTACCGGTATTATCAAAAGTTTTTGAACATGTTATGAAGGAGCAGATACTTGCGTCTAATTTAGTGACTATTTATGATGGGCAATATGCTTACCGTAAGGGATATAATACCACTTCGATGCTTCTTAGTATTACAGATCACATTAGAAGGCATGTTAATGCCAGTGAATTGAGTATGCTTATATCTCTGGATCTTTCTAAAGCTTTTAATTCTATTTCTTTTTCTACAATGGTTAGGAAGCTTAGAGATGAGTTTCATTTCTCTGGTACAGCATGTCGTCTTATTTATTCATATTTGATGGATAGGTCACAATTTGTCGTTTTCAATGGACAGTCGTCATCTTTGCGAACTCTTAGGTCTGGTGTTCCTCAGGGGTCTGTTTTGGGCCCTCTTTTATTCATTTTGTATGTGAATAGTCTACCTGAATTTATTGCCTCTCCGTTGTGTAGATCTTTTATATTTGCTGATGATATCTTCTTGCTTTTTGGAAGCAGTATTGATTTTCCTGACGTTTTGCAAAACAATATTAACTTTTGTCTGGAGCGTGTTCTTGAGTGGACTTCATGTAATTCACTAACAGTAAATCCCTCTAAAACAAATGCAATTATGTTCGGTCCAACAATTCGTTTTTTTCCTAGTTTGAATATTGTATATGACAATGTTAGTATTAACATTGTTGATCATCTCAAATGTTTAGGTGTTATTTTAGATACCAAACTTTCTTTTTGTAACCACATTGATATTGTAAGCTCTAGAATTTTTGGAATTTTACGCAAAATCTACTCTATTAATTTGTATTTGCCTACGCATATTCGGTGTAAATTGGGTCACTCACTGCTAATGTCTCAAATTTTGTATGGGCTGGAAATTTTTTCTGGTACCTGTTCTTTGCACTTGTGTAGGATTAAACGTTTGGTGAATTCAGTGGTTCGCTTTGTGTATAATGTAAAGCGTCGCGAACATGTTTCTTACTTTGTTCGGTGTTTCCTTGGTTGCACCTTTGATAATTTCTTAAAATACCGGAATATTCTACTGTTTTACAATATTGTCAGAAGTAATAAACCACTTTCTCTGTGCAATTCTTTTGTATTTACGCGATCTGTTAGACATCCACAAATTTTAATTCCGTTGTAAAAATTTGAAATGAATTTTATTGAAATAAAACTAAAATGTTAGACATTGAAGTAATCAAGGCTGTGTTACCTGATCCATGGAAGGTGGCATCATGTATTTGATGCTACCCAAACGAACGCATGTGGACATTTATGACTATTGCAACCTCCAAAAGATGATTTGATGGTGCAAATATAATAAGGAGAAACCAATCCAATAAACCATATATTATTTATAATAATAATTTAAGCGCTTATGCTTTTGGCAGCAGGTTTTTTATGCTTAAAATAGTGCAGTCGTATGATATGGAAGGTCAAATAATGTAATTTTAATTTATTCGAAAATATTCAATGCCCTATTGTGTATGAGTCGCCCAAACGCCTTCAAAACGGAGAATGGGTAAAAAATACTTCAGAAAAAATCGAAGCATTTCCGATAAAATTCCGGTTCTCTACCGTGAAGACGACAATCAAAGGCCTTAAGGCTGGAAAATCACCTGGTATAGATAAAATTACTACCACGATGATAAGTAATCTGCCCAACTCAGCACTGAGAATTATTTTGTTCATGTTTAACTCAATACTACGTATTGGATATTTCCCATCCTCATGGAAAATATCTGAGATAGTTATGATATCAAAACCGGGAAAAGATGTCACTCAAGTGACATCATAGCGTCCCATTAGCCTGTTGTCAATACTCTCAAAACTTTTTGAAAAGTTTTTATTCCTGACCATTAATTTGGTTTCAGAAGGAAGTATAGTACTATAGAGCAGGTACATCCGATAACTATTCTTATTCGGAAAACCTTCGAGAGTAAGCAGTATTGCTCCGCATTATTTATTGACATATCTCAAGCCTTCGATAAAGTCTCGCACGATGGACTAATACACAAAATCATTAGATTACTACCTGCGAATGTACATAAACTGCTTAAAAATTACATACAAGAAAGATCTTTCCAAATCAGATTAAAAGATGTGATCTCTTCACGTCGAAAAATATCCGCTGGTGTACCACAGGGAAGTATTTTAGGGCCGTTGCTATATATTTTATATACTGCAGATATGCCTACGAGCGCACTGACTCACATATCTACATTTGCGGGCGATACCGCTTTTTTAAATACACATGAAAACCCCGCAATAGCTTCTACACAACTCCAGTCCCACATCGTTGATTTGGAAAAACCGCTGGACAAATGGAAAATTAAAGTCAATGCAACAAAATGTACTCACGTTACATTTACTCTAAGACGAGAAAGTTGTCCTTCCATACAGATAAATAATATCAAAATTCCAGAACAGAGCCATGTGAGATATCAATTGCACTGGCTAATTGGCCTACGATCTGCTCTAGACTTTTGTACAAAACTGTTATAAAACCAATATGGCTATACGGCATTCAGCTATGGGGAAAAGCCTCCTCATCTAACATTGAAAAATTGCAAAAAAAGCAATCAGTACTATTAAGAAAAATAACAGGTGCCCCATGGTACATTCGCAATAGTAATATCCATAGGGATCTCAATGTCCCCATAATACGCGAGGAGATCAAACTCTCCAGTTTAAACCACCTATCAAAACTATTGGACCATCCAAATCGCCTTGCCAGGGAGTTGCTGTCATTTGAGGGTCATAGACGACTGAGGCGATTGGAAACACTGGATCTGGCCAGATAATCATTTCAACGAGCACTCATGTTGGACATGAGTGCTCGTTAAACAACTTTAGTTTTAGTTTAGGTTAAGATTTTAATACTTATTGTCAATTTCTAAAAAGAAAGATTCAATAAAGAAAATAGATATAAAAAAAAATTTATTCGTGTCTGAGAGTTTAGATCTGTTACTCAGGCCGTCTAGTCAGAGATATTTCCTTAAATATTAAATTTAAATAGTTAAAAATTGTGAAAGCTTAGTAATCACGTAAGCTAATGATAGAATTTTATGAAATAGGAACAGTGTAAAATTTAATATTATTTACAGTTGTCTTCCTCTCTGTTGGAATTAGTTTACTTATCAAAATACATGGATATTTGAATATGATTTCATGATGTCATATGATTGTGAAAATATTATTTTAGCATTAAATTTCAGCACCCTTCTAACATTAACTAGTCATATCCTTTTGAGCTTAACCTCTTATGCACTCAGTTTTAGGCACACCACCACAATTATTTTATTTCCTTTTCATAGAGAATATCCGCAAGATTTTAAATTGGTAAAGAAATAAATAAAAAATGTTTATTAAAAATTCTTAACATTTTCTTGGTTTTCGAACAATTCACCAATATTCATTAATTCTGTTATCCTTTGTAGATTTCATATCCTTGAATTTATTAGTATTAACAGTAAATTACTGTATTGGAATAGTTTTTAGCAACTTTTTATAATTATTTTTATTTTTTTTTTTTTCAAAATTAATTAAACATTAAGTCAATTTTATTAGAGTTGCATTTTTTTTCCACGCACAAATTTACCATTGATTTTACTAAAAATTTTATATTTATCCTTACGTACAAAACTATTGGGCAAAATGTCATACAATAATTGACTATGACCACAAAGAATACATAAATAGCAGATGGGGAGATTTGGATTCCGTTATAAGAAAAATAATACCAGTTGAAGATCACATAGCATAGCGTTGCATTTTTTATGCTCTCTACTGTAGTTACATATATTGGGTACGGTACGATCTCTTCTGTGTTAGGATTCCGGTTTCTGCGATAGGTGCTTGCTATGTTTATGCTTATTTTTTGTATGGAAAGGTGATACTGTTTGCGCAGCCAATCGTATTATATTATTGCCAACAAGCTTTGAATGTGTTTGCAACAGAAGGTAACAGATGATGATGATTCTCCCTTCCTCTTGTTTTTTCCCACATTTGATAGAAGTTAAAAACACTTTACTAGGTAGCACGCCAACAAGTGAAACTTTCTTGGAATATTTGTCATATATGTAAATAAGTATGAACATAAATGTGTATGAGTATCTAAATACAAGAAAGAAACATTTTTCGCTATACACTAACTCAACTACACACACATACTAAATACATACGTATATATTTGAATATTTTAGATACGAGTGCTTTGCATAACATATAATTGTATATTTAACCGTCAACTTAATGTGCATATTAGTGGGTGTATTTGACTAAAAAATATCACATTAATTGCTTGAAAGCAATTTCAAACACATGAGAAGTAACTCTTTTTTATTATAAAAATAAAAAAATGTAAGACTTTACTGAGAAACGAAATGGAATAAAAAAAAACTTATTCGTATGGCTTTTTAAACCTTTTGTCATTAAAAAATAATTATTAGTTTGCTACAGAACATACAACTGCAGATTATAAATTCGCTAAAAAAAATGGCTACTAATGGATTAATTATTTTATTAAAAGTAATAGTAAACTTGTTTTAAAATAAGTTAAGGAAGGAAGAGACATGTAAGTGAAAAATGTATATAATTAAAAAGAGCTACAATAAAATATACGAAATACACACGCCAATTGCTTTCGTGTATATTATATGGCTGGCTGAGTTAAATCAGTGATATTATTATTTTATTTATAATCAAAGTTGAGAAATATTGAAAAAAATGGATGGATGGTAAATATTGATTTACCTGGACAAACACAAAGCAAACAGTACAATTTTTTATTCTTTTCTTAATAAATATATCTATCAGTAGAATCAGAAAAATTAATGAAGATCTGTTACTTAGTTTTTGAGAAACTGTATCTTAAAGCGGACTAAATTACCTGAACACTGAAAATCAGCCAACTTTGAAGGGCTTTGAAATCGTTAAACAATATCCTGTAAAATATATTTATTCAATATTTTTTAGGGGTCCAAGAAATATTTGATTTTTTCAACCACACTACTTCTACAGGCGCTACTGTGCAAAGTGTTGCTTTAAGAGGGGTTCGGTTTACGGTTGATAACATTTCATTAGTTAATCTAAAACATGATCGTATTTATGGAAAGAAATATTAACCACTTAAACAATCCTATTGGACTCTATAGACTCTATAGATTGGTTTCATTGTTGTAACATCGCATACAATAATAATTTGAGGATTGGTTCTGCATTGTTCAAAGATCAAGGCTAATATATTGCGCCACTTCAATTTGATGTGCCTATGTTTCTACATGATGAAATTGGCTAAAAAAATCAACTAGGTAAAAGGTATCATTGGGGAATTCAAACAAGGCATATTACAGTGTATGAGAGACGTGTCTAAGATTTACTTGGGTACCTGCCGTATAGGCTTAAACCGTACGGTGGTCTTAACACCGGATAGAGACAATGCGTCTATCACCGCCATTGAATGACTTGCAAGGTACACTCAATTGGCAACTTCTTGTACAATGATTGCACAGATCAATGCACAAACCCCTTGCTCGAGAGCTCGGGCTATCTAATCCCTGCCATCCATAGCTAGCTAGTCAACTGATCAGCCCAGGACAATTATCAAAGCTGTAACATCCGGCCTGGTAATCCAGTCCAATATATGGTCTCTGACTTTAAAAGTTCCCAGCCGATAAAAGTCAAAGTGAGTGTACTTTATAACACACTTTTCACCTCGACAGAGAACCAAGTCCAACGACCAGTACATCACGAATGCTACTGCCTCAATACGTTTCCTGAGCACAAACGCCAGTTGGTATCTGCTACTTTCAATGGCTCTGTTGAATCAGCAACAGCACCTAGTAAGATACATTTGGTAGTCCGAAATTTTTCACTAGCCCAAATATCAGTCCTTTAACCAACGATCTTCTCCCCGCTTTGGGGTTTAAACCACAGCCACCACGAACTCACCGAAGTGACCAGATCTCAAAACTTTGCTTGTTATCTAGGACATTCTTCACTCGGCCTTTGCATCCGGCTCTGAACCACTTTCTAGTATGATATGCAGGAGGTAAACTAAAACCGACGTGTTTTCTGTGCCCCGGCGTTAAATTGAATACGTATAAATTGGTATCTTCCGTCCTTGAATTTGACTTGATTACTGTATTTTGTTCTTCAATATTTATTTTAAGAAAAATTTTTTAAATTTTGTACTAATATTTATTAATTATTTTAAATCATTTTTGGTGGTGTTTTGTGGTGTTCTTGTTTTGGTTATTTTATATAAAAATGTAATGTTGAAACTTCCAAAATAATTTGTTTCATTGTCGGTTAACTCAAATTGCTATGTCCCTCAAACGCATTGCCATGTTGTGCTTTCAGATTTGTAATTTTGGTTGATACCTGAAATTCTTTAAACTAATTATAAACCACATACTCATGGACAGCTAATGATATAAATATTATTATACCCTACACCACAATAGTGGGAAGGGTATATTGGGTTAGTGCTGATGTTTGTAACGTCCAAAACTAATGTCCTACCACCCAGTATAACAATATGCTCATCATCACTTTCTGAGTCGATTAAGCGATGTCAGTCCATCTACGTAAACCTTGTAATCAAACTACAAATCGATATTTTAAAAATAATTCGACAATCTTTTAAATAGCCTCAAGGACTAAGCCTATTGAATTCGGTTAGAATGAGTCGATTAAGTATCTCTTCCTGCCATATCTGAATTATAAACATTATAAACATATCCAAACCAAATTTATCACAAATAAGTTTTATATACGCTGAACTCGTACTACCATCGATCCACAATGTTCCATATCTCCCATATAAGCACCATTCTCAAAATTTCATTAATATGTGCATATATCCCTGAAATATGTTAGTATCCGAATAAAATTCAATACAAATATGTTTCATACTTATATACAAATCATCCTACTTTTGTGACAATCGGTCCATAATTAATCATAGCTCCCATATAAGGCCCATTTCCGAAAGTCACTTTATCAAGCATAATTATCTTAAAAATGTTGTTATTCAACTAAGATTCAATACAAATAAGTTTCATATCAAAAGAACACTATTTATAATCATATACTCGATGTAGGGCCAGTCCGACCACACTTTCTTGCTGGTTTTTATATGCTTAAACAAAACAATGAAAGTGACATGAAATCATCTTACACAACATGTGTCGTATATGTCATTTAGCTGGGCAGTACTGAACTATGATAAGCTTATATATTTTCTTTGTTCATGAACGATATGCCATTGTTAATGAGATGCTACAATTTACTCGACATATGTCTGGCATTTTCTTTGTATATCATACCGAGCATGTTTGAAGAGCACAACTTGACAAGGTATGAATTGCTTTAGAGTTAAACAAGGCCTTTAGGAACTGTAACCACTTCTTCTGTTTTAATGAATTAAAAAAAAAAAATTAACCAACTCCAAGTACTTTATTCATTACGGCACCCATACCTGCAAGCATACCCATAAAACTGTGTGACATCTAACTTTATTATCCAATTAAATAGTTATTTCTAAACTTCAGTAATGTCATAGAAACCTTTGATGTCCTTAAATAATTTAGCACATTCGTTTGTAAATTGAAAGATGTCGCTCTTTTATTTAGCAGTGTGTTTAATCTCCTCTCAGTCATAAACATGTTTAATTTGTTTTTTTCTCTCTGTTGTACTACTTATTTGTACTACTTATGTAAATATGTATGTATGTATGTACAAACTATGTATGATCCTACACATAGTCACAGGGATGGACATGTTGTTGTTTATTAGATGGTCATCTAAGAAAAGAATTCAACTTATTAACACAAAACTCATACAATGAATTTTAATTTGCGACATTTCCTCTTTCATTGTTTTTATGTATTATGTGTATCTAAGTATGTATGAATATGGTGCGTAGCTTTTCTTGGTTGTATGTATGAATACTTACGCTTTTATTTTCCACACGTGTCAGGCATATTTGTGATTTTTTGGTTTGTTAATTTTCTTTAATAATAATAAAAAAAAACTAAACAACAAGAAGAACCAATGACAAAAGTTCGCAACAAAGCAAAATTACCTTGTGCACAGTGTGACAATTAATATTTAATACAAATTATAAAAATCTATAATCAAAATATGTGGAAAGTCTAACATTTTGGAGAATCATTGATACTGAATGCAGATGGCTTGTATTTCTTTAAAATGTTCCGAATGAAAAAAAACAGTGATATGAAAAAATGTGTGTTTGTCGCATGTGACATTCAATGATTTCTTTAGAAATTTTAAATTTTTTCTGTTTTGCCATTATATCTGAAATAATAAAGACTTAAAGTCTGTTTCAGTGATTGTTTATGTTTTTGTCAATATTTATTATATAACTAATAAGGACTGAGATTGTAAAATTCTTAACAGACGTTTTTTATTAAAACTTTTAACCCAAGTATTATTTGATTATTTTTTTGATTAACTTACTTTTGTTAAGCATGTCAGTTATTATGTTTAATGTCAATCATGTTCATTTGCTGTTAATCTGATTAAAATGAGTGACCAGAAAAAAGTGCGTACTAAAATTATTAAATATTTTCAACAAAACCCAACTTGGTCCTACATAAAGTTGGTCAAACAATCAAAGGTCAGCTATCAAACTTTTTCCAATATTATTAAACAGTACCGGGAGAACTTGACGGTTAATATAAAACCTGGTTCAGGTAGAAGAAATTGTCTATGATGTTTCTAAAGCCAAAAAAATAGAAAGCATTTTCAAAAGAGCTCCCAACACCTCCGGTAGGAAAGAAGCCCGGTTAGCTCAGTACTCGGACTATTTGGTACGAAAAGTTAAAGCTAATGAAGGTTTAAAAGCATACAAGGCTCAAAAAGTTTTTGACAGGAACGCTGCTAAAAATTTAGAAGCCAAAGACAGAGCACGGAAATTGAAGTCAAATTTTATACAAAAAATATACTTGCTGCATAATGGATGACGAAATGTACGTACGGAAAATTTTTCGCAGCTTCTGGGTAAATTTTTTATGTTTCAGATGCTCGAGAAAAGTTTAGGACCCAAAAGCAGACAAAATTTCCCAAAAAGTTCTTGGTATGGCAAGCAATATGCAGTTGCGGCAAAAAAGCCAAACATTTGTTACATAGGGCTATATAAATACCGAAATTTACATCAAGGAATGTTTACAAAAAAGGCTGCTTCCATTCATAAGACTTGTTAGTGTGTCCACTTATTTTTGGCCTGATTTGGCATCCTGTAACTATGGTAAGAAAGGTCTTGAGTGGTAAAAGGACAATAATGTGGTATTTGTACCAAGAGAGGCAAATTCTCCAAACTGCCTGGAGCTAAGGCCAGTGGAGAGATATTGGGCTCTTTTTAAAAGAGAATTGAAGAGCACAAAAAAGGTGTCCAAAAGTGTGGTAGATTTTAAACGGAGATAGACTACGTGTTCGAGCAAAGTTAGAGAAGTCACTACAAGAACCTTAATGGAAGGGCTTTCGAAAAAGGTTCAGAATTTCATCATTAGTGATTAGAACTATAAAAATATTTTATTTTGTAAATTTTTACAATAATTCCAATCAAATAAAAAAAAATTCAAAAAGTTTAGTTTTATTAACATATATGTATGTTAAAAATTTTTCGATCTCAGTCCTTATATATGTCATTAATAACCACCCAGCAAAAACTTTACTTATAAATAAGCCGAAAAATAAGGGGAATTTGACGATTAAACTACTTATTTTTCTACTGGAATAAGTACCTATTTTTGTTCGCGATGTCCCAAAAGTAATCCTTTATATTTTGGCCGGAAATAAGTTGGGTTGTTAGTAGAGTTATTTCTGGAATTTTGTTTTTACAAACAAAAAAAATAAGTCGCAGCCACGGGTCGAACCAACAACTATCCGTTTGCTAGTCTGTTGTTTTACCCACTATACCACTGCTTAGTTATTTTATTGTGCGTCAAATAATGGTTTTCACACAGTAATACAATATTCTTTTCTGTTTTTCTAAAAATAAAGATGCAATAAAAAATGGGAAAATTGAAAAAAAGTAACAGTTGTTTATTATGTTTTTTTTTAGAGTTTACTACTTAAAAAGTAAGTTATTAAAAAAGACATTACTTGTAGATTTGTAAGCGAAGTTTTTGCTGGGTAATATCTTAAAAAAATTAATGGCATGATTTCGTATTTGTGTTAAATTATATATAGATATGACGTTCGTGTTATAGGAAACATTTTTTTAAATATAATTCTAATAAAATTCTCCAATATTTTTTGATTTTCCTCATATGAATTCTAAACAGCTGTTTTAAGCTGAGTATAATAGTTACTTAAAGACATTAGAATTGTGCAAGTTGCATTTTATCTGAAAAACAATACAAATCTTTTAGAATTTGTTATAGTTTCCTTAATTTTCCAT
The DNA here is from genome assembly GCA_942486065.2 of Calliphora vomitoria. Taxonomy (NCBI): domain Eukaryota; kingdom Metazoa; phylum Arthropoda; class Insecta; order Diptera; family Calliphoridae; genus Calliphora; species Calliphora vomitoria. Next base: position 48,889,583 of record OW818029.2, on the reverse strand, counting down.
CTCACAGTAATCAGTTAATATATATATATGTAAGTGGGCTTGTATTATATGTATCTATGTATTATGCATTTACAGGAAAATTTTATTAAATTAACAAACATTTGTTTTTTTTTTTCTCGGTTTCTTTTACTTCTTTTGTTTATTGTAATTTTGTTGCCAATTCTTTTACCCATCTCCTGTGCGTTCTTAATGCTTCTCTTCATATTGTTGTTCATGACTCTCATTTTCATGTAGCATACACACAGGCTTATCTTTATTTTTATGACATTGTATCTTATTTCATTGTATTTTATTTAATACCAGTATGACTAAAAGTATGAGAGAACTGTGTAAATATGTGTTGTATGCTCATTTTTCTACACATTTGCATTGTTTTTAATATTCTTTCTATATGTATAGAAAGTAAGTATGTAGTGTGTGTGTGATGAGAAAAAAAGGTATGCATTTGTGTATGTGTAAGCGTATTTATATCTTTTGTTTAGATTTTATTTTATTTTTATTACCTTCTTGTCGCCTAATTCCTGATAAGTCATAGATACCCTGTTAATATTGCGTTTGGAGTTTTACTTCTTTTGCTTTATTATTTTTTTATACTTTTCAATGCATTTAAATGAGTATTTATTCTGTTACTTGCTTTTTCATTTACGTATCTTGTAGATTTAAGTACTCGTTCAACACATTCATTCAGCCATTCAAAAGATGTACTGTTAAACACGTTCGTTATTATTGTACGTTGTACAAACCCTAAAGAATGTAATTCCAAATATGTAATTATTTTAGGATTATATGGTTTTTGATGAATTTTCGATAGAAATTTTCAACTGTTTTGGTAATACGCTTGTGTAATGGCAAATATTGTAATTAAACTGTTATTGAAATTGGTTTATAAAAGTTTGATTTTACGTATACATAAATTATATAAGTATAATTTTTTTTATATATATTTTATTAAAATTAATTATGAATGTAGATATGATTAATAAAAAAAGCCATAAATTATTAAACATTTAAGCAATAATGTTTAATACTTTCTATTAAAAGGAAAATAATGATTTTGTTACCCTCTAAAAAATAATCTTGGTTTGTTTTAAGATTTTTCCCAAAATATATAAAAAAAGCTTTTTTTAGTTCCTTGAAAAGATTTTTATTTTCTCTCAAGTCAATCGTATCTAACGGCTTAAATGACATTATATGATTTTTAATGGATTTTTTATAAAAATGTTTAAATGTTTGAAAGTAATCTCAAATTTTATAAAATTTACTTGATTTAATAAATGGATCGTTGATTGTTATTGGACAATCATCTGCTAAGTATTCTGTTTAAAACATTGGTATTAAAATATTTGTTTTGACAAGTGGATGCTGATAGTGTTCAAAAAAATTTAATTTTGCAGAACTAATGGCATTGTCATGGAAAAATTTAGCAAAAATTTAAGTTAAGGCAGTAAAAAAGTAATAATTAATATGATTTAAACTTTTCATTACATTTTTATATCCACCATCAGAAAATAACGTATATTAATTTTGTCATTCCGTTTTAACGTACCGATATATGTATTGAAAAATATATCGATGCCTTAATATAAAAAGGCTCTAACTCGTGTTTTTTTAAGTGGAGATTATTTTGCCTAATTATGATATATGATCGGACCATTTATCGAAATAAACGAAAATCTGGACTTTTTATATTAAGGCATCGATATAGATTGTCACAAACATATACTTGTTTACTGTAACCATATATGGGGTTCATACAATCATGTGAATCGTAAATTAACCATATTATTGTTACCACAATCATATAAATAGTTACTGTGACTATAATATTGTTAAAAATATTGAAATGATTACAGTAAATATGCACAAATGTTGAAATGGTTACATTAACCATGCACAACTATATTTTTTTTCTCCGTGCACATTGCAAATTAATGTATCAAGCACTTGTTTTGGTTCTTTAAAGAAAACTAGGGAAACATCAAAACTAATGCAATTCATTAATGTTAATTCCTTCTTTATCTTTGTGGTACAAGTTTAAATAAATATATAACCTTAATCAGCAAATATCCTAAAAGAATTAAGTGGATTTTTTTTAATTAAATTTTCCTAATTAAGGAAATAACTGCATGTTTTAGTTTTATTTTTTGCATCATTGAACTTTTTCCCTAAATCTAATAAAAATCAAAAATAAATCGTTTACTACAAATCTATGCGAAAGTATTTCCCCTAAAGAAATGCAATACAAGTATTATTATGAGCGGCACCCCCATACATAAACGCAAACAAATACACACACAATTACACCCCAAAAAACATTATAAATATTCATGCACACACGAACATACGTATCCCAGCAGTTCTTGGTGACTGTTGCGAACTAGTGATTTAACCTATCACTTAGATTGACAACTAGTTTCACAAGTAGTCCAAAAGAGTCAACGCATTGAAATCACATTCCGGTGTGTATCCAACAAATCCAATCTTACTTATAAAGTACAGTATAAAATAAACGTTTAAATTTACTACACTCTAGGTTACTTAGAGGCACTTAAGTGGCAATTGACTTCATACTAGATAACCTGGGATGTATAAAGTAACTACTTGACTTATCTCTGCACTAAAATGCGCACATTCTTTCAAATTACCTAAAATATATAAATTAGAGTCAGCCACGTGATCAGACATTAGTGAGAATTGCTGTTTATAAGGGATATATTGACTTCTTGCTTAACTGCTGGGATGTATTGCAAACACACAAACATTCGTGCACACTTATTGAGTATATAGAGCGAAAATGATAGTCATGAGGTATTTAGCATGAAATAAAAGGCGATAAAAGAAAACAAACCAGAGAAATGTTTTTAGCAGATTTCCAAATAATCCCAATTGCCATACATTGTTATTGCTATTGTTGTTGTAATTGTTGATGCTGCTAAAATGAATATAAACTAAGAAAGGAAATAAGAAACACAAGAAAATATTGTCAATATTATGAAATGAAATTTCATCAACAATTGCCATCAGACACACACATACTACAAACATTTACATACACACATATAAGTATATACAAAATATCGAATGAACGAAATTGTTATTGCATATTTTTGGGGATGTTGAAAAAAATTTCATGTGAAAACTGTTGACATAAATACACATGTATAGCAAGTAATGGTGGCTGCAGAGGGGATGAAAAAAAAATTAAAATATTGGTGAAATTTAAAAGTCAGATAAATAAATGAAGATAAATATTCTCTTATTTCTCAGCAGAATTGTCTTTATTTTGGGTTTTTAGCGAGAAAGGGGATTCAATAATACTGCTGTTGAACTCAAAATAACAAATCATTCTAAGGCGTTGATTGTGATGGCACAAATAAAATGTATAAGATTTAATATGCATGTGTGTATATGGCTTAATACACATACATATTAATTAATCATGCATTAAATGTATGTCAAAGTTTAATAACAGAATATTATTTTTAAATTGATTCCATTTAGTTGATTATCAGTAATAAATGGAAGCAAGCAAATATTTTTGACAAGGTATCGGACCATACCCGTTCCAAATTTGTTAAAACCTGGTACCAAAGTATACCAAGTAGTCCGACTCTCTATTTTTTAAATTACTCTCTCACATATACGGGTTCCGTGTGAATACAACACCCTTGTGAGAGAATTAAACACATCAAAAGTCTCGAAATTTTAACCAGAAATTGTAGATTAAATATAGTTCAATACACGTTAAATCATTAACACACATTATTTCCTAATTTTTTTCAGCACATTTAGCACATTTAGCACATTTTCATTCCCGAAACACGTCCATTTTGCACAAACTAAAAATATTTTTTTTTTATTAATTTTTGACATTTTATTTTGCATGTGGTGTAATTTAAACTATAGAACACAGTTTCAATCGTTAGTATTGAAAATAGAAGAAAATTTAAATAAATTAAAATTTAAACATTTTTATAGAACTCTGTGTGTCTGGTGAAAATTAAAAAGGCACCAACACACATACATTTTAGTTACTAACATATACTTAGACTTAGGTACTTTTTCACTAACACATGTTTAGAGTTAGGTACTGCTGTCAAAGAGTCGGACTACTTGTTATACTTTGCCTGGTACACTGATTATTGTTCATCATACAAAACTCGAAGTTGCTCAAAAAAATTAAAATTCGCTTTGGAGGTAAAAATTTAAAATTTTATATAAAAATAATGTAAAATTCCAAAATTTTAATTTGAAATAAAAATGCTTGTGTATCGATATATTTTCCTAAAATATCCTTCTTTTAAACACAGGATATTGAACCAAAAAATATATCTTACATAAAGGATATCTCAGAAAAGTTATATTTCATTTTCAAATGATACGGATTTCTGTAAAAATAATTAAAAAACTTCAAATATATTTTTAAACATATCTTTGTAATTAGTTGTCCGACTTGTATAAATGAATTTTCAGATTATATCACCATGCAAGACGATTTTGCATGTCCAAAATGATGCTTGAACGTTATAAAAGAAAATCACTTTTGCACCGAGTCATTACTTGCGATGAAAAATTTATCGTATGTGAAGCCCAGCCAACCAGCCGAATCGTCAAATTTTATTTGCTTAAGAAAAGAGTGAAGCTGGTCGCACATTCCTTACGGTATCAGCTGTTTGTTTAATTTATAAAAAGAAAATAAAGAAAAAATTAAAAGAAAGAAGAAAATTAATTTATTTTGCTAAAATAATAAGAAATACGTATTTTTTTAATTACGTGTTGAACATAAATGGAAAAATGGGGCTAAAGTGTTTTGAATGCACGGAAGTACATTATAGGCACCTAAAAGTTTCATCGAATTTTCTTAAGCACTTGACAGAATTTTCGTTCGGCTTTGACATTACCTGAAGCTAGCTTATGCATATTATCGTTGGGCCTTTAGTTCAGTTCGTGCCCCTTACTATTCGTTTCAATCGATTCAGAACGCTCTCTATGAGATACGCTTCAATTTGGAACAGATTATCCGATACTGGTTCTTTTGGCTCGAAATCCATATGTTGGTCCTTAATAATAAACCATGATTTAAAGTAAATACATCAATTATATAAATTTATACCATAAAATGTCGCTTAGAAATATCGTATTGTATAGATATTTACTTACATATATTTTCTATAAACAATTAAAATAACCTTCAGTTTAACTGTAATTTTACACAAGCGATTTTTTAGCTTTAAATTAAAAGCTATTTTTCCCTGTTTTTTTATTGTTTAGAAATTTTATTTATTCATCTTTAGCTTCTAAGTATATACAATGTATATGCAATATATTCCAAATTTTTAAAATTAAAATTTTCAAGTTTTTTCTTATTGGGTGCTATTCTATGTAAAATTCAGAAAAAGTCATATTAGTCTATAATTCTGAAAAATTGTGTGAATTTTGGTAAAGAAAACTAGTTACCACATATATTATTTTGTAATGAGTGGTGATTACCCAGCACATTATTTTATTTAGTAGAGTAGGTACTTCTTTAAGGACTGAGATCGAAAAATTTTTAACATAGATATATGTTAATAAAAATGAAACCACTAAACTTACAGTATTATTTTTTTTTATTATTTGATTGAAATTATTGTTACAATTTACAAAAAAAAAAATATTTTTATACTTTTAATAACTAGTGATGAATTTTGAACCTTTTTCGAAAACCCTTCCATTATGGTTTTTATAGTGCTTTACGTCACTTTGTTCGAACAGGTTGTCCATCTCAGTTTAAAATCTACCTCAGTTTTGGACACCTTTTTTGTGCTCCTCAATTCTCTTATAACAAGAGCCCAATATCTCTCCAATGGCCTTAGCTCCAGGCAGTTTGGGGAAATTGCCTCTCTTGGTACAAATACCACATTATTGGTCTTGTACCACTCAAGACCTTTCTTACCATAGATGCCAAATAAGGCCAAAAATAAGTGGACACACTAACAAGTCTTATGAATGGAAGCAGCCTTTTTTGTAAACATTCCTTGATGTAAATTTCGGTATTTATAGAGCCCTTTGTAACAAATGTTTGGCTTTTTTGCCGCAACTGCATATTGCTTGCCATACCAAGAACTTTTTGGGAAATTTTGTCTGCTTTTGGGTCCTAAACTTTTCTGAAACATTCCCTCGAGCATCAGAAACATAAAAAAATTGACCCAGAAGCTGCGAAAAATTTTCCATACCTACGTTTCTTCATCCATTATGCAGCAGGTGTATTTTTTGTATAAAATTTGACTTCAATTTCCGTGCTCTGTCTTTGGCCTCTAAATTTTTAGTAGAGTTCCTGTCAGGAACTTTTTGAGCCTTGTATGTTTTTGAACCTGCATTGGTTTTAATTATTCGTACCAAATAGTCTGAGCACTGAACTAACCGGGCTGCTATCCTACCGGATGTGTTGGGAGCTCTTTTGAAAATGCTTTCTATTTTTTTTGGCTTTAGAAACATCATGTGAACCATTCCTTCTACCTGAACCAGGTTTTATATCTACGGACGAGTGTTCCCGGTAATGTTTAATAACAATAAAAAAAGTTTCATAGCAGAGCTTTGATTGTTTGGCCAACTTTTTGTAGGACCAAGTTGGGTCTTGTTGCAAATATTTAATAATTTTAGTACGTACTTTTTTCTGGTCACTCATTTTAATCTGATTAACAACAAATGAACATAATTGACATTAAACATAATAGCTGACATGCTTTTCAAAGGTAACTGGATCAAAAAAAAAATCAAATAATACTTGGGTTAAAAGTCTTAATGAAAATCTTGTGTTAAGAATTTTACAACCTCAGTCCTTAATACCTGGAACATGGTGAAAAAATAAAACAAAAATATTTCTGCTGAAGAAATGTACATAAATTTTGTCAAAATACTTAAATAATATATATACCATTGGAAAGGCCACAGTTTCTTCATTTTAAATCCGTTTTAAAAGTTAGTGGCTTATAAGTAATTAAAGGTAAGAAAACCCGTTTTTTTACCCGTATCTCAAGATCTTGAAGGTGTTTTGCAAATTTCAAAGACAGATTCTTGTTATACTCGACAGCACCTTCGAGAAAAATTATATCACTTTCCAGGTATTATTTTTTGATGGCATTTAGACGTTAAGGGATTTACGGTTATAACGGTAAAGGCAATTTAGGGGTATTAGCTACCAACCTTCTTAATAATATACGATGGATTTGATTTTCTGTCAGTTTGTACGGTGATATGCAGGTAACTTTGTTATAGGTTTTATCTATTACTATTTGTGAGGAATTCCCTCTTCTCTGTTGTTTTACCACTGACATGCCGCCTAATTATTTCACAGATGTAAGTTGTGAACTTTTTTTTAGTCAAAACTCTGAATGCAAATCAGTTATGGATTTGTAGTACAAAAACTTTGAAGGTTTACCAAAGAATAAAGCTGTTTAGATTTTTCAAAATCCTAAATCCAGCTTAACGGTTTTTTCTGTTTTAAATACCGACTGGTTTTTTGAATAATTCGGTTTTTTTTCAACTTAATTTTTTCCAAGAACAATTAAAACTTTATTGCATAAAAGGAAAATACGGTTAAATAGTTTCTTCAGCTAAACCGTATTCCGTATTCGGTATTTTTAATACTCTATTCACTCTCATTGGCTTAGTATTTTTCATCTAAATATCGCAAGTTTGGGTATCTGTAATGGATTGAATTGCAAAAATTTTTTACTTAGGATTAAAATAAACTGAACAAATAAAAATTGAACACTCAATAATTGAAGATATACAAATTATGAAGTACGTATTTGATGCATGTAAAGCACATAAATAAGTTTCATATATGCAATTATAAAAGAAGTTATGCTGCTGGCGCATTATATTTATAAATGTAAAACTGTTGTTCATACTTAACAATAAAAAAAAAAATTATGAAAGAAAAGCTGTCAATTGTATTCCTATTAATTTTACTTTTTCTGCTTTATTTTATTTATGTATATTTTGTTTTCCCTGGCTTTTCCCTTCCTTTCATTACAAGCATTTCATTTTGATTTTGTCAAAATGTAAGTCATTGTAACCATAGAGAAATGTACATAGAGCGGAAACTCTCCTGTCAAAGACCTAACTCATTTGTCAAAAACCTAAGCGGTTCAAATATATTAGTAAAAAAAACTATGTGTAAACAAAAACAGCACTCATATGTGTGATTATTTTGAGTAATTTTTTTGCTTGAGTTTTTTTTTCTAGTTTCCGCTCTATGTGTGTGTATTTCTCTATGATTGTAACCTAGAAACATATTGCTTTTTATTATTGTTTGATGCTGCTGCCATTCATACAGCTTGGCTGCTGTTGTGTTGCTGCCGTTGCTATTACTAGGACAGATTTAAGTCTTGCAATCTGTTTTTTGTCAGCAACTTGCGTAAGGATTTAAAAGGGATTACGCATTCTTGTTGTTTTGTATTTATATTCTGAATAATTCCATAAACTCGGTTGCGACAACGACAATTACAGAGACTCCCTCTTAAACTACCAATACAGACATTACGTTTACAAACTCATACACATACATTTATTTACACCAACATTCATTCTTATACAGATACAAATATTTGACTTTTTATATTATTGTTCTCATTTCTTTTCATTTTCATTTATTCCATTCATTTTGTGAGTTTATATTAAAAACAGCAACTACAACAATAATAATAACAAAACAAAACAAAGATAGAAAATACTATAAAAAAAAAACATACACTCTGGTTGCATATAGTGTCGGTCAAAACGCATTGGACAAAAGTTTATTCTATACTACACAAGTATTTTTATAGGGAAAACAAATTTGCTTGTTTTTTTAAAGAAAATCTGTGTACATATATGATACCAAAGAATTACAACAAGTTAAAAAACCCTAAGTCTACTGTCAGAAAAAAATCTAACTATAACAATGTATTATTAACATTTTGTTTATATGTATTGGTGTTTAAACCACAGTGTCGGGAAACTCCTTAAGCTAAATTTTATTACAATTTAATTTTAAAATTCAAACAACTCTCAAATTATTGAATGTACATTAGCCCGTCTCAGTTTTTACATTTTTTTTCGAAATTCCTTCATGAACATCGATTTTCTTAATCTGCTCTAAAAATCCATAAATCCATAAATCCATAAATTTGACTAGCGGAAAAGAAAAGATATACGTATTACATATCAACGTGTAGGAAATTATGTCCTGTTTTCAAAAATATAAAAAAATTTTAAAAATTAAAAAAATGATAGAAGACTTTTTTCAAAAATATGGGAATAAAAAATGGTAGCTGATTTTTCTGGAAAATTTCAATATTTAAAATGCAATAAAAATTTTGTTTATGAATCGTTTTTAATGAAACTTTAGACTTATATAGAAACTTTTGATCGAAATACAAAAGTGAAAAAGAAATAAGTGAATTGTTTTTGACAATCCCACAATTCCCAAAAAAACTTTTCAAAAATCCCAAAATTGGGATTTTTTTGATTTTTTGGTCTATTGAAGGCACCAAGCTCGGGGCTATGAAATCCCTTTGCATAATATTGAAGAACAGATTGGGACATACAAAACAGGTCTTAATTTTTTGAAAGCAGCTATGCGATTTTAGAATATGTTGTCTAAAGTTGAATAGCAGACCAAGGTAGGCAAAAAAAAATAAAATTTTACTTTTCAAATGCGAATAACTCGTAAACTATAAGAGATAATATATGGCTAAAGCAATGTTTTTTGTAGATCTCGTCTAGTACATTCCATATATATAAAAATCTTTCAAATCGGATCGCAAAAAAAAAAAATTTACATCATTTTTAATTTTTGATATACCCGAGGTGCCCCACTTTGGGGCATTGTGGCTCGGCCCCCCCTTGGTTGTTTAATTCAAAACTTTAACTTATCAACACCTCCTCTATAGCCATGGGAAATTTTATTAAAATCGAGTTATTCGTTTAGAAGTTACAGATTTATTTCCACTTTTTTTTTCAGATCCCCCACTGTGCGGTGCTTGGAAACTACTTCGTCGATAAATAGGGAACACATCGAGGTTTCCAAAGCTGCTTTCGGTTTTCTGATCCAAGCTTTGCTATTTTAGAACATGTGGCCCAAAGTTGAGGCGGCATAGGCGTAGGGGTGGCATAGTCGAAAAATGGGACAAGTTTTTTATTTCAAAATGTTCTCCGCAAAGATATCTTATAGAAGCAAATAAAAAAGCTTTTTTTAACAAATAAAGAGTTAAATCACATTTTCGCCCAAAAAACAGTAAAACCTACTATTTTTTAATTTTTAAATTGAAAATCGTTTATTTTTCAATCCATAATTGATATTGCTCTGAGATCTTTTTTATATTTTTTGTCAATTTAGTTGTCTAACTAACAAACTAAATTCGAAACCATTGGGTCCAAAAATACGATCTATATTTTTAAAAAAGTGGCAAAATTTTAAAATTATAATATATAACTCGAGATAAATAGCACACGTAAGCATGCTTCTCAAGACCTAGTCGATAGCTTTCCAAAAATATAAAAATCTTTGAAATCAGATGGAAACAAAAAAATGGCACGTGTTTAAACATTTTACATGTCGAAGGTACCCACTTTGAGCCTCTATAGCGCCCATTTTAAAAACTTAAACTACGCCCATGTCAAATTTTATCTTGATCGGACCAGCCGCTTAGAAATGCCAGATTTATTTCCAAAAAATTTTGATTCTGCCCCACTGTGTAGTGATGGAAAACAGTGACCAAAATGATTTGATTCAAGTCATCGAGCATTTTCACAAATCGCATTCAAACTGCAACAAAAGAACAATTTTAACAAATTCTATAAAATATAAAACCAACATCAATATCTTCTTACTTTATATTTATGTATTTATGAAATTGAAGAAAATTTACAAATAAACAACTTTAGTCATTTCATCATTTCAACTAAATCTACAGTTTTTCTTAACAGAATGCTACTGTTATTTTATCAAAATCTATATTTTAAAATTTTCTACCACTCCGCATTTACAGAATATAAAAATAAGGTAAGCAAAAATATAAAAAAAAATGATAAGTTCATATTTGAAAATCTGAATTTGTAATGCTATGAATAAAAAATCATCGAACACAATGGCAATGTTGCTTTAGGAAACATTTAGGAAATTTAATTAGCTTTCTAATGCATTAAATGAAAAGTGAGATGGTCCAATATACATACATATGTATATTTGACTGGGAAAGATTTCATAAAGAGGTCTTTCTGCTTTTTTACATAATTTCAGCAAAAATTAAATTTATTTGAATTTTTTATTCAATTTCAATACCAAATTTAACAGGCGTGTTTTCTTCAGTTCCAATTTCTATCCCCAAAAATTTAATGTAAAAAAATTAAAAAAATATATTTGTCTTTTGTGGAAAATACATAAGTTTCGGTTATGTGTTGAAAAATTAAATAAAAAATGTTAAATATGTGTTTTTATAATTTAATTACAATTTTATTTGTTTGTTGATTTCTAGTTACTTCTACAGCATACGTCACCACTGTAGAAGGATTATTTGGCCTAGTAGAAAGACAAATCGCCATCACTAATTACGGCTTACGCCTAGGAAGAGCCTCGTCCATGAACTGGAAATCGACCTAAGTATACCTTCATACAGGAAGACGGAACTCTAGTACTAAACTCCTAAGTTTTATGGTCTCCAGCAATTTCCAAAAATAAGTTTTGTTTGGACCTCCACCATGTGTCAAATTATAGGTTATAAATTATAATCGAAACGAATGCATGTGCCCAATGCAACTTCGAGAAGCTGTAACGCGATACAGTTAGCTGACGCCAATCATTAACCAATGCGATAGAAAAACGCTAAACTCTCGAAGGCAGCGAAAAACGGACGGCCTGATTACCCTTTAGTGATTATGGCAATGACGCGCGATATCTTTTTCCACCCAGTTTTGGATTACGAATTATTATTGCAATTTTCCAAAAAAAAAGTTTTGAAGTTAACTTTCTCTCTACACCATTTTTAATTGAAATTGAGAACATTATACATGATATAGAGATAATTCAAAATGAAATTGAGAAAATTCCAATTGAAATTCAGAATTTCATCTATAAATTGAGAAAATTCTAAATGCAATTGAGAATTTCCATTTTAAATTGAGAAAATTTCAATTGAAATTGAGAATTTCAATATGACATTCAGAAATTCCAATTGAAATTAAGAAAATTCCAAATGAAACTGAGAAAAATCCATTTTTTTACTCTACATAAATAATATACATTAAACAAATAACATAATGTACATAGTGTTATTGACCAACAGGCATATCTTGCAATTCCAAAGCGCTTTGGTGGAATGATGCTGTATGTTGTATAGATCTACTGCAATCTCCAGTAGTTTAGCAGGACTTGGAATCGTTAATTAATTCTTCAAGATATAAAATCCTCTGCTCTCATACATTAGGAGGATTTACGGTTGACTTCACAATACTTTTGATTTTAGACCAATTTATTTCAATACGGTTAAGCATTAAGTTAAGTGTTGCTGGATAGTTGTCGAAAATGAGGCAAAAAGCATTGTCATAAACCAGAACGAGTTCAGATAACTGATTGACCAACTCTTGCCATCTATCAAGAACTCATTGCGTTTTCGGCAATACAGAAATTAAATTTCGCTGTTAATAATACTTTGGATGTATTTTTATTATACCCTATACGTCCGTTCGTCTGACCTTCCATCCGTCTACGTAAACTTTGTAACCAAAGTACAGATAGCTACTTCAAAGATAATTCGACAAAACTTAGCAGAAACTTTTATAATGCCCCAAGGAAAAAGCCTATTGAATTTGGTTAGAATCAGTCGACTATTTATCCTAGTCCTCATAAAACTAACCTATCAGAAAATAGTCAAGCTCTCATAAATATCTTAATTATACAGGTACCCAAACCAAATTCTACATAAATAAAAGGTTAAAATAAGCAGAACTTGCACTATCAACTTTAGTACCGATAGGTCCATAATTTATTATAGCTCCATTATAAGGACCACTCTCGAAACCACTCTCCGAAATATATTAGAAGCCGAATAAAATTTAACACAAATTGGTTTTATATATACCAAAAAAATGTGCCAACAAATTTTGTGACCATCGGTACATAATTAGCCATATCTGCCATATAAAGGCCGCTTCCGAAAATCTTCAAAATGTTGGCATTTAAAGAATATTCAAATAAGTTATATATGTATATACAAAAGTCATGTCACCAAATTTTACAATGATCGGCCCATAATTATAATTTTAAGAGTGTTTATTATTATGTACTCGGTGTGGGGTATCATATGATCGTGCATGACGGCTAACAGTTCTTACTTGTTTTAGAGTGTTTCTGTTGTTGCAAAAATCTTTACTTTCTTTGGAATTGGACAAAAAGTTATACTCAAAATATTATCTAGTATGTTTTGATCGATACTGTACTTATAATGGTACTTTTTATATCTACTAACAAACAGGTGTATTTAGTTTGTCATTTCATTTGTTACACATCAATATATTTGCAACATCACTGCACGCATAGGCATACAAAGAACTTAAGGAGTTGACGATCCAGTTGTATGAGGAAAATCAACATTTTTGAAGAATGACATGAACCCCACTTCCTGGCATGCTATTCACGATTATAACTGCAAAATTTATGAAAAATACAATTTTTGCTTAACTAAAATTTTAACGACAACAATTCATAGAACTCCCTAGAAACTATCAGCGTGTATTAAAATGTTTATTACATATTTAATCTTTTTTTACATACATAGAAAAGAAAAGTCTATTATTTTGTACGAATTTGTTAGTAGCGAGAAATATTTAATTTTTAAAATGTTCAACAATTTCAGGTAAGATTAGGTAATTTGTACACAAACAATCTTTCGCCTATTTATAACTTTGTATTTGGGTTAAATGTTGGGAAGCAGTATACAGAGCTTCCAAATTCGAAATATAATCTGAAATGCTTAACAATATTGTTTTAGATTATAAAAAATATTTTGGTTTATAAAAAAAAGCATATCAGTTATTATGTTTAATGTCAATTATGTTCATTTGTTGTTAATCTGATTAAAATTAGTGACCAGAAAAAAGTGAGTACTAAAATTATTAAATATTTTCAACAAAACCCAACTTGGTCCTACAAAAAGTTGGTCAAGCGTTCAAAGGTCTACCGTCAAACTGTTTCCAATGTTATTCAACAGTACCGGGAGAACTTGTCCGTTGATAGAATTCCTGGTTCAGGTAGATGGAATGGTTCACATGATGTTTCTAAAGCCAAAAAATAGCATTTTCAAAAGAGCTCCCAACACATCCGGTAGGAAAGCAGCCCGGTTAGCTCAGTGCTCAGACTATTTGGTACGAATAGTTAAAGCCAATGCAGGTTCAAAAACATACAAGGCTCAAAAAGTTCCTGACAGGAACTATACTAAAAATTTAGAGGCCAAAGTCAGAGCACGGAAATTGAAGTAAAATTTTATACAAAAGATATACCTGCTGCATAATGAATAACGAAATGTACGTATGGAAAATTTTTCGCAGCTTCTAGGTCAATTTTTTTAAGTTGCATATGCTCGAGGGAATGTTTAAGAAAAGTTTAGGACCCAAAAGCAGACAAAATTTCCCAAAAAGTTGTTGGTATTGTGATGTCGACTTTGAAACATTAGTATTGACAAAAATTATTTGAGTGTATAATTTGTTTTGTTTGGGTTTTTTTTTATATAATTTTTTTTTTTTGAAATTGACAAAAGTAGGCTTTGGATTTATTGGAAAGAAGAAAGCAAAAATTGAAAATTTTAAACTCATTGGTGTATTGAAAATTGAAAGAAACGGTTGAAGTTACTTTTATTAGTGCGATAACGAATAATTTGAAGGAGAAAAAAAAAAAAAAAAGCAAAAAAAGATTTTTTTTATTAAACAAGCAATTTTGATTATATTATACTGATTTGGATGCGTGTGATGAAGAATAATACAATTTACATTATCGAATATCAAGACAATAGATATATTCAGTCCTTGTGCATTTGTTTCATGAAGGATAATTCTGACAAGGAAGAATACAAATTTTATTGCCGTTTATCAAACATATACGAGTATATTCAATATCAATAATCGAAGTGTGGAAAATCCAACACCAAGTTGATTTCCACTTAATTTGCTAACGGATATACATATTTTTTTTGTGACCAAATTTTGTTTTACCTAAATTCCTGCAAATTACTTATATATAGCAATTTTCCTATCTGGAATCCGTCTATTTTGGCATTTGTTTTAAATTTATATCTTTTGATAATCAAAATTATTCTAAATCAATAATATTTTCTCTATTCACGTCATTTATTGCTCATAAAATTTACCTTAAATATTGCAAATTACCATTATTAATCTTTAAATAACTTTTATTAATTGTCCTAATCTTGATTTTGTTATATAACTATAATTTTTAATTTTGCTTTTTGATTAAATTTAGTTTAAATTCATTCATTCTTTAAAATAATTCTCTAATAACATATTTGTCAATAATTAATATAGTTTGTTTTCTCAAAATGTAAAATTTAATATGGTCACCTTAATTTAGATTTAAATGAAAATGAAATAATTGTATTGCATTTTCATTCATAAATATTTGAAAATCAAAATATAAACAAATTCCACATTTTGACTTTTCATAACACTAATACAAATTTACAAACACAAATGTCATAAAATTTCATTCAAAAACACTAAACTCCATATTTGAAAATCTCTCTCACAAATTTTACTACACTAACACTATAATAGTATAAAAATTTTAAAAATTCAAATTTGAAAAGCAAACTCACAGCCGTCTACGAGCGCTTGCAGACTTCGTGGAATAAAAAATGTAAGTTCACATATTTTTTTTTATTTATGACACGCTTTTTAAATACTCATTCGAAAGCATAAATATCTTTTATAAAAACAAAATATTGTAGTATGGCAAGCGATATGCAGCTGCGGCTAAAAAGACAAACATTTGTTATAAAGGGCTCTATAAATACCGAAATTTACATCAAGGAATGTTTACAAAAAGCCTGCTTCCATTCATAAGACTTAGTGTGTCCACTTATTTTTGGCCTGATTTGGCACCCTCTCACTATGGTAAGAAAGGTAAAGTGGTAACAGAACAATAATGTGGTATTTGTACCAAGAGAGGCAATTCCTCCTGTAGCTAAGTCCTGTGGATAGATATTGGGCTCTTGTTAAAATCGTATTAAAGAGCACGAAAAAGGTGTCCAAAAGTGTGGTAGATTTTAAACGGAGATGGACAACCTGTTCGAGCAAAGTGACAGAAAGCACTATAAAAACCATAATGAAAGGGTTTTCGAAAAAGGTTCAAAATTTCATAAAAATAATTTTATTTTTGTAAATTGTAACAATAATTTCAATCAAATAAAAAAAGATTCAAAACTGTAAGTTTAGTGGTTCCACTTTTATTAACATATATGTATGTTAAAAAATTTTCGATCTCAGTCCTTAGTTTTAAAAGATTAACGCTTTAAATATATATAAATATAAAAGAAAAATATTAACTAAATAAGTTATACAAAATATAAGCATTATAGACAAATTTTACTTCTATTATAATGTATATTTAGATAATATTATTAATAATTATTATAATTGGTTAATAGCTAAGTATTTTATTGTAAAATTCAAATTCAAAAAATTTTATAATAGTTAAGCAAAACAGTGAGCACAATTAACTCACATACAAAATATGTAATATAAAATGTATTAATTTGATATACATCAGAGTTTGTTTGTGAAAATGTCAATTCATTTGTTTTTCAGATATGATAATTTTTTGGGAGGTTTTTGCGTAAATAAAAATAATGACGTCCTTTATTTTGGACAATTTTCACTCCTTCACTCCCAGTTCAACGCACCTAAAAACGCGGATTTTGAGTTCATTTTTCTGTAGAGCAAAACCTGTTGAATATATTGCAAATCTGATTTCACCAGTTGATTCTGCAACAAAAATTAATATAATGGACGTTTTTTTAACCCTTAAAAAAGTTCCAAAAACCAACAACAGGTGACGCAAAGCTCAATTGTTGGTAGATTTTTATGTTAAACAAACCCAGATTAATCACAGAAGTGCGGATCACAGAGAAGATGCGGAACTTTCACTTGTTCATTTAAATGCGAATCCTGGCTATAATCTAAAAACTTGTGGAGCAGATCACCACTCCCAATGGCTCTCAAAAGTAATATATATTTTCAAAATTATGTTGTACAAACATCATTTTTACATTTCGGAAACCTTGTTGGAGCAATTTGAAGCTATGCTTCCCTATTTTATAACCGTATACCTAAAGTATTGGTTCATGTGCGAATCAACAATTTATGCTACAAAAAATTACCTAGACTTTTTGTCCGAACTTGAGAAATTTTTGCAAATGAAAAGGAAATATTATTCATTAATTGCAAACAGTGCTATAGCCACTCAGTTACGGCATTTGGAATATCTAAAAGAAACAACTACGAAAAAAAAAAATTGTTAGGAAATAAAATCGAAGATCAAACTAAAAGATTGTAAGAAATTGATCCAAATTGCCAAAAATGTCACATATGGGCAATTCCATGTCATCGTACGTGACATTTGTACGCCTATAGAGTGGTATAGATTTTTCAAAAATAAGAGTATCAGAAAAATAATTTGATCTTTATGTTCCATTCAGAGGGTACTATATATTAAAAAAATAATAAGGTCTTTTGAAATATTGTTGTTCAAAATATCGAGCGAAATAAAGATATATCGTACGTGACATAAAACGGAAGTAATTTTGAGGTACATGTAGAAATATGCAAAAATTTCCGAATCGTGAGAGGCATTATGTTTTTTTTAATTTCTTACACTAAACCAAATATTTTTCCTTTACAGTCCGTCATATTTAAGTAAAACCAATCTTTGGAGGATTTTATAATAAATAAAATTTAATATCGTACGTGACATACCGTACGTGACAGATTTTTCTCTTATATTAAAACAATATATATTCTGTAAATATTCTAAAAATGTTGATAACTTGATGCATTCAATCGATCAAATACTTTATGAAAAAAATTTCGTCGATGTTGAAGAAAATGAAAATATATTAAGCAAAACTATTGATGTTACTAGCAAATTACCAAATTATTATTATTTTTCTTCCAAATCGGTCTTTTATTATGTCACTCTTCAGAGCTTAAAAAGTTTACGTAATTTTGGTATAAATATTTATTTTATGGTTCACAATGCCATTGATTGGCCAACTACCAAAAGCTATGTGAATGCAATGAAAATCGCCAATAACATTAAATCTACAAGCGTTTATACGAAACAACTAGTTGGCCGAATTTCAAGATTAAACGATTCGTGTTTGCTGAGAGATAAAGACGGCTTAAGTCATTTAGCTATAGCCGCAGTAGATATTACTGAAATTGTTTAAAATTACTTTAAATAAATCATTTGATACAATAAAAAAATGTCTAAACTTTTTTTTACCAATTATTATTTTCTTGTTATAAAATAATTTTGAAGTCTCATAACTTTTTAACGGGTTGTGATAGAAAGGAAATATTGATACCGTTTTGCTAAGCTTAAAATTTCTCTTCATCGTACATATTTTAAAAAAAATTATAATATTTTTTTTTTTTTTTATGAGGTTTTTTGAACCTTTTTTAAGGTTCCAGAATCGTCTGGTGAAATCAGATTTGCAATATATTCAACCGTTTTTGCTCTACAGAAAAATCAGCTCAAAATCCGCATTTTTAGGTGCGTTGAACCAAACAAAGAGTGAAAATTTTCCAAAAAAAAAGGACGTCGTTATTTTTATTAACGCAAAAACCTTCAAAAAAATTATGATACCCGCAAATCAAATTTTTGAAATTAACTCTAATATACATACATATTTATTGTTTAATAGTAATTATTTAAATGTATTATTTAAATTTTATCCAAAAAGCATGATACTTTTTTATTTCGTTTGAACAATTGTGTTTTAATTATTTATTACTCATACGTATGAAATACATATGTATTCAAAAATCCAAATAAGTATGCAACATATGGTAACATTTTGTTACGTATAAGTATTTTTTGATATAAATAGTATTTTATGTTACTCATACAGAGAGTTACTCAGCACAGAGGGATGGCTTCATACATTTTTGTGCAAAAAAAATTATGAGTGTTCGTAGAGCATTGAAATTTGGCACCGCGATTTATATGGACTAAATTAAGAAAAATATTTAATTTTAGCAAAATCGTCTACGCCCAACGCCCACTGCCCATACAATCCAAATAGATTTCTTCGCCTAGAAATTTAGTATGTACATACATTTTCTGCAACAGAAAACGAACGAATGCCGAGTTTCAATAAAATCGGTCACGCCCCCAGCCCATGAAACCCATACAAAGATAAGAATTGTTTTAATACTTCGTTTATCATTCGACAAAAAATTTTAAGTTTTCATCCTGTTCCGAAAACTGCCGAGAACAAATTTTTTTTTTTTTAATTATTTTTTTTCCATGGTAAATTAAAAATCAAATAGTTTTTAGATGCTTGTAGATTTTGTCATATCTTCATAACGGTTTATGGTATCCCCATAATTTTTTTTAAATGCTATATTTTTCAAATATATTAAAGGTTATTACCAAGTAAATTATTCATATATAAACCACTAAATTGCGTGAAGATATAAGTAAATTTTTACTTAACACCCTTGCATGGAATTTACTTAAATTTTTTAAAAATAAAATACAAATTTTCTTAAAGCTATAATTGCACATTTCATCTTGAAACATTTCTCTACAAAACTTCATCATTTGATTTTTGCAATTGAGTGCAATTGCGTAGTGTTTGGACATAAATGCTGCTGCACCTTATACATATATATAATTTAAACAAATTTGATTTTAGTTTTCATAATATAAATTTTATATCTCATGACGATTTTTTACAGATATTTTATTATGTTCTCATACCACGAATTTTATTTTTTTAAAGTGCATAATAAAGTCTTTTGTAGTTTGATATTCATTAACGATCATTGGACTAAGAGGTGTCCTTTATAAAAAAATTGTGTTAAATAATTATAACTTTAAGAGGTGAATGATAAGTAATCTAAAATTTCTCACTAGCAGTTTTATTTTTTCTACTTATATGTAAAGAAAGAAATTCAGGCTAATAAATTTGGGTTTTCCTCATAAAAATATTATTTATTAATATAAAACTAATATTTCAATACAAAACTACATTAGACTACTAAAACATTAATAAATTCGTTGAGTATATTTTATTGGAGGGTATTGCGTATTCGACACTGCCCAAATTATCAGCCAGGCTTGTTTCTGTCACTGCTATTGTAGTTATTGTAGTACAATACATATACAAAAATAAAAGAAATGTTAAGAAAAAGACAACAGTTAATAGGTTTTTGAATGCTTTGGTTATAACTGAGAGTATATACTCGTACATATATGTATATTACGGTGATCCTTATTTTGCACTTTTTGGATTTTCGATGATCTCCATAATTTAACAACCAAATGCTAAAAATTTTAGCAAAATCGGTTGCAAAATGTATTTGAAAATTCGCGATTTGGATCAAAGTAACAACATTTAAAAAAATTATGTTTAATTAAATGTTGAAAAAAAGCATTTCAAACAAAATTTGTATGTATTTTATTTATTGCTCTGGCACCAATAATTTTCTACGAATCCTGGCACTATTTGCATTTGTAAATACGTCTAATTTCTTATATATTCATATGTAAATTATTGTTAGAGATACTCTATGAATCGTTAGGGATACTGGTGCAGCCATCCCTAATTAACCACAATAGGCACAGGCTTCTTATTAAGCCAATTATCCTGTTTATTGAGAGACCAGACTTCAAAGCTCTTCCGATGTACTTCACTCAGCACAACAATAATATAAGAGAATCCCAATAAACATTCAAGTATAGTCGAAAGGAGCGTTTTGACAAGACCACACCACTCGTC
The DNA here is from genome assembly GCA_942486065.2 of Calliphora vomitoria. Classification (NCBI taxonomy): domain Eukaryota; kingdom Metazoa; phylum Arthropoda; class Insecta; order Diptera; family Calliphoridae; genus Calliphora; species Calliphora vomitoria. Next base: position 48,868,542 of record OW818029.2, on the reverse strand, counting down.
AGATGTAGTGTCATTTACATCGTAATGTATGCTAAAATGTTGAAGTTATTAGACCCAACCTGTATCCGTGAGATATCTCAGTAGATAATTAAGTCTAGACCCAGATACCTCACCAAGTTTGGTTAATTTGTAGTTGCCCAGGAATCTGTGCATTTTGATACTCAGGGCTGCACAGAGAAATCGGATTCATGATAGCAACCGATTTTGTTGCCAATCGAATGATTTGGTTGCACACATAAAATTTTCGGGTTCTATCAACAGAAATTCAGTTGATAAAGAAGAAATTCGGTTGAAGCAACCAAGCTTTTGTTACCCCTTCTAAAATTTAGTAGCCACTACTGTATAATTCGGCTACTGAGGTAGAATCATTCGATTGGCAACAAATTCGGTTGCTTCGGTCGTAGAGAAGGTGCAAAATCGCTTCTTCTTTTTTCCAATCCTTGCAGCTGGAAAATGATCGCTAAAGCGGAGTCCTAGGCGACTTGCATACTTGCCTAGTCCTGTAGCTCGAATATCTGGATACTACTTATAGTATTCTATGGAACGCTGAGAGTGCGCATGACTCAGAAAACTACTTGAACATTTATAATTGGCCCTGGCTCACTAAATGCGAACGAACATTTTCTTTCTTATTTTATACTAGCCGAACGCGGTCCGCGTTGCTGGCCCTTAGAAAACACCTGTTTTATATTGCATCTCGATCTCGATTTTAATATACAGTGTCAGGCAAAGTCGGTGATCCAACTTTCAATTTTAATACATGTGGTGGCAGTCCGGCTGGTTCCAATGAATTCAAAAATTCAGTAGGATAATCAACGGCTTGTTCTTCGTTCATTACTGTGTCAATCGATTTGTATTTTATTGTTTCATCAGGCAGTTTCAATTGTATTTGCTTATTGAGCTTGTTAACATCATAATTTGTTGGTGCCAAAATTGCATGTTCCCACAGCCAATCCGAATTTTTGTAGTTGATTGTAAGACTTGGGAATACCTTGTCGACGACGGCTTGAATATTCATTTGGATTTGGCAGAAGTTCGGGAACGAAAACTAATTTGTGGCGGGATCAATTGGTATTTTTCCATTTCCGATGTCCAACAATTGTTTTGAGAAGGTTTCGGCAGAAGGGTATTGCAGCAAATGCAGACACATGTTCGATCATAGCGTTCGGCTTCTGTAGCTTCATTTCCAGTGAAATAAATTTAGAGCAACTTCGCATCATCATTGGGAAGTGGGAGCAATGATCCAATTCTGTGGTAAATTTGGCTTTGAACTTTAAAGGTGGGCATGAATCCGACGTCATTTGAATTTCATTAGTGGTATAGTATAAAAATTTTATTTCGCCACGCCATTCCGTCCACAGACAGAAAATTTGTTTAATATTTATTAATTTTTCTTCGTTAGATTGACTTGAGGCATTACCAAGGACTAAAAAAGATTCTACCATTAAAAATATCCATTATTTTAATGAAGATAATTTACAACAAAACTTTGCTACGAAACAAGTGACGTTTCTTTGCCTTTCTTTGTTCCACACAACATCAAACCAGAATTGTTAGACTATCTCTTCGTAACTATCTTCCAGGGGCACTGGTTTCTCTAGCGTGAGCAAACATTTTATCTCATATCAATTTCCAATAGATATCAGTGTTATTCCCATTGAGAATAATATCAGGAGTTAGACTGTGCTCAACTTTAATTCTATACTGATTCTTTAAGAAGTCTTACACCGTATTTTTTGGAATACAGTTATCACTTGCATGAAATCCATTTTGTATTTTGTATAGCTGTAGATATTAAGACAATTATATTAACTGGAATGTAATTTTACCTCTGGTGGAGTAATCAACAATTAAACTGCTTTTTAGAAAATTTGTTTATTTAAATATCTATGGATAAATTAAATACAAAAACTATATTTAATTGTAATTATTTTCAACATCTATTTTTTTGATTTTGCTACTTTGACCCAAAACACGAAAATTCAAATAAAATGTTGAAGGTCTAAAATTAATTTTAGATCTCAGACGCATGGAATAATGTGGAACCCTAATGTGTATGTACTTATATGGGAATGTTAGTGTGTTTGTGTTTGTGTTTGTGTAAGCCTGTTATTGTATAAGTATGGCTTTTATATTATGCGGTTTATTCACAACTAACCATACACTCGTATACGTTCCCTTTATTTCCCACTTACACTATTATTTATTTTCTTTTCATCACAAAACCAAAAGAGATAAAATTCACAACAAACCAACTACAGCAGCAACAAGAAAAAATACAAGTACCAGAGAAAATATAAAATAAAATGAAAATATCCTTAGTTTAAATGGATTAGTTACATAGTTAAGTGCCTCATGGTTGTATAACAGTTTGTAAATGTGTGTGTATATTCATAATGAAATAACAATCTTACAAGTGTAAGTATTGTGATTGTGTGTAGCTATATGTGTATGTGTAAGTACAAAAAAACGCCATGCATTTTTATTAAAATATAACAACAAAAGAACATAAACAATAAATTTTTATTTTAGCACAAATACAAGATGTTATTTTTGACTTTTGCTATTTTCATTGCTCCTAAGTTCCTAAGACTAAAACAGGATAGGGCCCAAATAAAAGGAACTATCATTTTCCACAAATATTCTCTGTTAATAACGTTTGTTTGGTATTAGAAATGGACAATACCGGTCCATGATTTAACCTAGCCCACATACAAATGTCCGCCGGAATACTGTTTGAGCAGTTATAAATAAGTATGTTGATTATGCTATAAACCTGATAAAAGTTTGCCCTAAATACACTGAAATTATACTGTCAAATATGGTGAAAATCAGGCAACATTTGTTCCTGGTTTCCATGAAAAGTCCCCATCAGAAAATGACTTGAACATTAATAATTGTCTTATAATAATTAATATCGTGATAAAATTCGACTCCAACTTTCCACCAACTTCTGTGAGGATCGGTCCATAATTGACCCGATAAATAATTTATATATAATTATACTTATTAACTTAAAATTCGCCATAAGCCATTTAAAGGTTTAAGAAATCAAATAATGTATAGTTCGGAGCATAACTGATTCAAGTCTTCATAGCATATTCATGGTGGGTATACAAGATTCGATACAGGCAATTATAATACTCGTACTTGCTTTTCCTGTCAACTATACAGGATAAAAGTGGATACAGAAAAGCATGCCTTTCATGCACACCTCAAAAAATGTATACATATTTTGAAAAATTTTTGCAAATGAAATTTCGAAAAAGTAAATAAATTTTACGCGATTCTCAGTGCCCTGTCTTATATACTTAACACCAATATAACACGGGCAACAATTGTTTCGAATTCTTAAGTGATTTTCGATAGAGGACCTAATATAAGGGCTATGATCAAATATGGACCGATATTCACAAAATCCCGAAGTATGACTTTCGCTTTCATATTACTTTTTTGTGTAAAATATTGCTTCTAAATCAATATTTATGTAGATTACTGTGTTTTTCGAATGCGATCCTTCTATGGGAGCTATGACCAATTATGAGCCCATGTCTAATTTTAACCTCCTAACGCTATTTTTGTTAGAGTAGTATGCGTTCTTTTTTGGTAGGCGTATAGCCTGTTCCTTTCAAATAATGTTGCCCTAAATCCGCGAAGATATGCTACATGTTTACTTTCAATTTCATCATGTTATTGTTCTTGAAATTTGTTTGTGTTAATGAAATAGTTTTTGCATTTTTTGATTAAAACTGTTAAATTGGAAGCAAATTCTATAGTTTTACAATACTTAAAAGCAACGCCTCCTTTTGTAATTAAAATTTGTTCGTATCAGCTATTTTTTGATATCTAACGGATTACATATTCAGCTAAAGGAAGAGATAAAAATTTGTTTGCTATTCAAAAATGTGAGCCTTTAACAAATGTCCCATCGCATCTTAAAACCATAAATAGTTTACGCTTTCCTCCACTTTATATTGCCATTTGTTCTTATTCTACATGATTTTGCCTTTTCCAATATAAAGAGGGCCTCTTGTTGCCAAAACACAACAAGTTTTACATAAGTTGACACATATTTTTCCCTCTCACAATTCTTTTCACTTTTTCCTTTTTTTGTATTCCAATTTTAATGAAAAGTAGGTTTTGCGGTTGTGCATCTTGTCGTAATGGCAGCGTTTATTATCTACTTCCTGGTTCTGTTTTTTCTTCTTACATTTATTTAAACATCTTTAAGCCAAAAGAAGGCAACAAAGGTCCTACGTAGCAGTTGTAAACAAATTTAAATTCCTCTTAGAACAAAATTAAAAAAAAAAAAAAAACTACAACGAAAACGGAAATTTTTGGTTTGTTGCCGTCATATTGTGTTTTCTTTACTATTGTTATTTTCCGTTGACTTTTGTTAAACAATTTACAACAATAAAGAAACAAATTTAAAAAAAAAACTCACGCTTATAATAGGAATAAAATGAATAAAAATGCGTTTCCTTCCCTAAAAGAGGCATTTTGTGTATTACAAAAAATAGCATTGTCGTTGTTATTGTTTTTGCTACTCTTCCCATTTTTTTTTGTATTCTTAAACACAAAAAATATGCCACTGTAAGTGAATGGTATATTTTGTTTTGTAGCTAAAGGGAGACTTATATTTTAGCACAAAACTGCAGCATATCTAGTCATAGTCTAGTCATAGTCTAGTCATAGTCTAGTCATAGTCTAGCCATAGTCTAGTCATAGTCTAGTCATAGTCTAGTCATAGTCTAGTCATAGTCTAGTCATAGTCTAGTCATAGTCTAGTCATAGTCTAGTCATAGTCTAGTCATAGTCTAGTCATAGTCTAGTCATAGTCTAGTCATAGTCTAGTCATAGTCTAGTCATAGTCTAGTCATAGTCTAGTCATAGTCTAGTCATAGTCTAGTCATAGTCTAGTCATAGTCTAGTCATAGTCTAGTCATAGTCTAGTCATAGTCTAGTCATAGTCTAGTCATAGTCTAGTCATAGTCTAGTCATAGTCTAGTCATAGTCTAGTCATAGTCTAGTCATAGTCTAGTCATAGTCTAGTCATAGTCTAGTCATAGTCTAGTCATAGTCTAGTCATAGTCTAGTCATAGTCTAGTCATAGTCTAGTCATAGTCTAGTCATAGTCTAGTCATAGTCTAGTCATAGTCTAGTCATAGTCTAGTCATAGTCTAGTCATAGTCTAGTCATAGTCTAGTCATAGTCTAGTCATAGTCTAGTCATAGTCTAGTCATAGTCTAGTCATAGTCTAGTCATAGTCTAGTCATAGTCTAGTCATAGTCTAGTCATAGTCTGGTCATAGTCTAGTCATAGTCTAGTCATAGTCTAGTCATAGTCTAGTCATAGTCTACTGTATATAAATTTGTAAACTTTTAATCTAAACTTTTCCTATATTTATGAAACAATATATTAAACATTTGTTGTTGGTGGTTGATGTCATTTGAGGAGCTGTATGTCAAATGTAGATTTTACTTATGTTTTCTGTCACCATTTATTTACTTCTGTTTTTTACATTCCATTTTTTTCTATACATGAATTGGGAGTGAGCCACTTTTTGGTGGCTGCTGTTGTATATCTTTTTTTGTCTTATAAACGTTTTTATTGTGGTTTTCTAGTTTAAAAAATTGTGTTAAATTGTGTTTGCTATATTTTTTCTATTATTGTGTTTTTTTTTCAAGCAAGCGTCTGTTAAATTTACCTTACAATTCAGTTGAAAATTACATTTAATGTTTACCTTGTGTTTTCCCTCCTTATATACTTTCTCTATCAGCTACGTCTAGAATTTTATTCCTGTGTATTGTATAATTTTTTCCCACGTTTTAACGCTGTATAAGTTTTATTTAATTTAACGCAGGAGAAAAAAGAGCATGACTCTTATTTAAGTAGCATCATTTGAAAAATAAATTAAGAAGTAACGAAAGATTAGAGACATTTTAAGTATTAAAGACGATTTATGGTTCATTTGGCGGGATTTTAGTTGCTACTTGCTTTTTATCAATTATATATAAATTATTCAATAAGATATTTTTGAATACGTTATTGTGTGCAAAGCAAATTTCAATTTAAACATATCCTTACATGTCACAAAAAACTCTTAAACAATTTTTTAAGACCTCCATTTTTATTATAATTTACACCACACGTAGCGTCGTATATCCCTTTCATATAGTAATTGGAACTAGAACTGACGTATACTCCCGAGGAACCAGTCAAAAACTAGTTATATATTTGTTGCGTATTTCAAAAGCAACATATTCTTGAAATCATTATGAAATAATTAAATCTGAAATGATGTTTTGAACCAAATAATTCAGTATATTTTTTCTTACAATAATTCCAATTTGTTATGAATATTTAACTGATGTCCTGCTTATTATTTTATTTTTATTGCGAATATACTTAATCATATTGTATTTATGTCCTTTATTTACCTTTTGTATAATGTATTATACTATTAAAGTAAATAGTTCACTGACCTAAAAAAAAAGAAAAATAATTATGTAATTAAGGAGTAATTAATAGAAATTGTGCTGTAGGAACTAATTTGTTATAAATAATGTTTTTATATATACATAATTTCTAATTTGATTGCATTCTATAATTTGGTTGCGTTTAGCTCATGTGGAACCATACACTTATGGTTTCCTTCAACTAGAATATATAGTTACAGGTTAATTTTAGTTTCAAATAATTTTGTGAAAAAAAAAATATCAGCAAGACAGTAGAATCCATGTATCGAGAGCAACTAAGACCTTGGGGTTAATTACTGTAGTCGAACACAATCGAATACTTATTTAAACGTGCGAGGGGATTTCTTGTATTGAAAATTATAATGCTTGTGCTCTATAATGAATGAGTTTTTACTAGAACGCTAATAAGTGTTCGAAATTTATTTCGATTACGAGTGCGAGAATTCGGGCCCTGATTTGTGCAGTTTGAATTGTGAAATCGCCGCACAGTGGCACATATTTTGAGAAAGCGGCCAAAAGTAATTTTTTTTATGGTCACCGATTTTAAAGTTTTACTCATTTGAAAGTAAATACCTGTAACCTTCGCGAACCAAAAAAAAATACTGCGGAGTTACGTTTGTTTGTGAGCTAGGTGGAATTATAGACCTATATTGATCATTTTCAATACTAAACAAACATTATCAACCAAGAGCTAGCATCTTGAGCAACAAGTATTTTACCCAAAAACTTTCTTGAGACTTCATAATCATGGCGACTAAGACAATTTTGTATAAAAATTTACTGTCAAAATTCCATTAACCATCTGAGATTGCAAACAAGTTTTTAAGGTTGATTTTACAATATTAAGCTGACTTAAATGTCGCTCCACTTCTGCATTTGACCATGGCATACAAAGAATTTGCAAAGTAAAATCAGCTAGTTCTTTGAAAATATTATTTTCAGCAGAATCATGATACTGCAAAAGCTCAAACCAAAATGATGTTACTGAAAATTGTCTGAACAACATCCAAATTGTTCCAAATATGGAATAACATATTCAATTTTTATTGAAGTACATTTTTTATTGAAAAATTAACTATTTTTGACCAAATGTCTCGGTGTTTGGTAATCTGAAAGTTTGATAATGAATTATTTGCTTCAACAGCGATATACAAACACAGTCTATCTTCTATATATAAAAATGGATGCTTGTATGTATGTTCCGTATGGAATCAAAAACGGCTTGACCGATTTTGATAAAATTTTCACGGAATCTTCAGAAAAGCTTAGCGAGTAATACTGTAAAGTCAGATTTTTGATTTTTTTTCGAACTGTGGACAGAAAGGCGTGGCAAAATCAAATTTTTTACTATACCACTAATGAAATTTAAATGACGTCGGATTCATGCGCACCTTTAAAGTTCATGGCCAAATGTACCACAGAATTGTATCATTGCTACCGCTTCCCAAAGATGATGCGAAATTCTTTTAAATTTATTTCACTGGAAATGAAGCTACAGAAGCCGAACGCTATGAACGAACATGTGTCTGCATTTGCTGCAATAGCCTTCTGCCGAAACCTTCTCAAAACAATTGTTGGACATCGGAAATGGAAAAATACCAATTGATCCCGCCACAAATTAGATTTCGTTCCCGAACTTCTGTCAAATACAAATGAATATTCAAGCCGTTGTCGACAAGGTATTCCTAAGTCTTTCAACCAACTACAAAAATTCGGATTGGCTGTGGGAACATGCAATTTTAGTACCAAAAAATTATGATGTTAACAAGCTCAATAAGCAAATACAGTTGAAACTGCCTGGCGAAACAATAAAATACAAATCGATTGACACAGTAATGAACAAAGAACAAGCCATCGATTATCCTACTAAATTTTTGAATTCATTGGAACCACCCGGACTGCCACCACATGTATTAACATTGAAGGTTGGATCACCGACTTTGTCCGACACTGTATATCAAAATCGAGATTCAATATAAAACAGATGTTTTCTAAGGGCTAGCAACGCGGACAGGGTTCAGCTAGTTTATCGATAAACCATAAAAATACCACAAAGAAAATGTTCACTTAAACACTTAGGGCCTGGCTCACTAAATGCGAACGAATATTTTCTTTCTTATTTTATATTGAAAACAACAAATAAATTTGAATTTTTTTATTGTTTTCAATATAAAATAAGAAAGAAAATGATCGATCGCATTTAGTGAGCCAGGCCCTTAAAAAATTTTCGTCAAATTTTTTTTTTTTTTTTAGTTTCGTTTAAGTAAATACAAGATATAAAAAAGCGCTAAAAACCGCTAACTGAAAATATTTTGCAGCTAGAAAAACCACTTAGCTGTTTTTTCCGAAAAATACCCGCTAACGACGACAAAATACCTCCAGCTCTAGTTGGAAAACCAACGTTTTGGCAACACTGGTGGCAGTCCATATAAAACTTGTGCGCAAAGTACAAGTCGCAATTTTGAAGATATTGCAATAAAATTTGATGCATACATTTGTTTCAGCCCAAGGACAAAGTCTAGCCTGCATACAAATTTTATCCAGAAATTGGAATATGTCGGTCATAACTGTTTAATTTATATAGGTATATATCTATAAGTTTCGCTCCAAATAAGTTTTATATATACGGAATTTATGTCATCTAATTTTATGGTGATCGATCCATAACTAGCCACATCTTCCGAAAATCACTTTAACGAGCACAAATACACAGTCTTACAAAAGTTTACATTCGTTTGAAATTTTGGAAATTATGAAAGCAAAGCTCGTAGTGGGCGTCCCCGCATTCTCGACAAATGAACAGAACGGTCTATTATACGTTCCATTCAAGAAAATCCTAAGCTAAGTGCCGTTGAACTAAACCGGAAAATGAGAACAAATCTAGAAATTACCGTTTCTGATCAGACTGTTCGCCGATGTATCAAGAGAAATGGGTACAATAGCAGAGTTGCCAGAAAAAAAAACATTACTTAGATCTGTGAATAAACAGAAGCGCTTGGAATATGCCCAAAAGTACGAAAATGCTCATGTAAATTACCCTGCATTTTGGGAGAGGGTAATATTTACAGATGAATGTAAATTTCTGGTTTTTGGAGGTGATGGACGAACAAAAGTTTGACGAAAGCCTAATACAGAGTTATTACCACAAAATGTTAATTGCACCGTAAAACATGGAGACGGGTCAGTCATGATCTGAGGATGTATGGAGACAAATGGTGTCGGTAAGCTCAGGTTCATCAATGGTACTATGGATAAGGCCATGTATATCGATATTTTAAAGGATAGCTACCTTCCCAGCGTCCAACTTTTAGATCTGGAGGACAACGCAATATTTCTCCAGGACAACGATCCGAAGCATTCATCAAAGTTAGTTAAGGAATGGCTTCTATATAACGTTAAAAACATAATGTTATTGAACATTTGTGGGATATTTTAAAACGAGGTCTAAAAAATCGACAAGTAACATTAGTTCCAGCACTCAAAGAAGCATTGATAGAAGAATGTAGCAAAATTACTCCAAAAATAACAAAAAACTTGGCTTTGTCCATGCCAAATAGATTATCTGCTGTAATTAAAGCCAAAGGAGGCCACACAAAATATTAATTTAATTTTTTTTAAGTTTTTTTTATCCCGTATGTAAACTTATGTAATTTAGCTTTATGCCAAAAAATGAATTATTTTATGTTTTTTAGTAGAATTTAATGAAAATAAATTAGTTTTTTGTTTATTTTATCTCAATAAATCCGAAATAGCATAAAAAAGTAATTAAAGAATTTTTCACTAAATATTTATTAATAAATATGAAATATATTAGGGGTATGTAAACTTTTGTAAGACTGTGTACCTTAAAGATTATGGTATCTGAAATTCAACAGTAAAGAGCTTCATATAGACATAGCCAAATTTCAATCGGTACATAATTAGTTATAGCTCCCATAAAAGGCCAACTGACGAAAATAATGCAAGAAAATAAATTATTGAAATTAAAACAAAAAATATTTTTGCTCATTTACTCAATGTAGGGTATTACTTGTTTTATTTTTGTATTAACAGAACCAAAATTATGTGATCTTATAATTTTGACGGACACCTTATAATAAACAAAACAGCTTAAATGAACTTTATTTAGTTAACTTACAAATAAAATTTAAACTGCAGACAAACAATAAAACCATTGACATTATCACAGAGGTAAGTAAGATTTAACTCAACCTAAAAATCTAATTGACTTTCATTTAATAGTTTCCAATTTGTAGAAGGGTTCTTTGGTGGTTGACAAGAAACTTAAATTCGTGCAGAAATGTGGGTTGTTTTAAACTAAAGTATTTGTGGGATTTTTGTGTTTGTTTGCTTTTCAAACTTAAGATCTAAATAAATTTAGTGATTACCACTTAATCTATGTATATAAACAAGGTAAATGGTTACAAAAAAACTGTATGGCCAAAACCTCTGTGACCCAACAGACAGCTGAAAGGTAAAGTAAACATTGTTTGCTACTGTCGTTGTTGTTGTTGTTGTTATTGTTATTTCTGTTTCTGTTTCTTTTGTTTATTTTATTTCTTACTTTGATTTATTAATGTGTAAATATTTAAATGCTGTGGTTTTTTTTTTTACTTCACTAATCTTGTTATTTGTTACGTGGTTACAACAAAACCAACAATAATATAAACAACAACAACAACAGCTATATAAGTTATATTTTCAAGGTTTCTTTACTCTTCTAAATAAAATAAAAATACAAAATAAAAAGGAAACTTTTCATTTCGAAAACTTTCTCCCTGTGTTTGTTTAAGAGTTTAGCTTTAGTAGGATAAAAAAAAATTTCAACCTTTTCATATATTTTTTAGAAGGTTTCTCAAGTCCTTAAGGCCACCTGTAGATATTTGTTGGTTTTTATTTTCATATTTAAGTTTGTCTTTGTGTGTCTAAGAAAAGATTTATATGTCTGTATTACCCTCACCTACATCGTAAGAAATCTAAAAGTTTGGTTTCTCAAATTTGTTTATTAAACATAGATACAAAGCTAAAAACAACACATTTTCTTAGACATGTGTTTATTCGAAAGAAATAAAAAGGTTAAGTTTTTCTTGGTAAACAAAATTCTGGCTAGAAATGATTAAAATTGCAAAAATTTTGATAAAAACAAGAAATGATAAAACTGTGTTCTATTGTGAGAAGGTCAACATTTTTAAAAACTTTTAGTCAATATTTTTCTAAACAATTCTCAAGATAAGGGAAAGGATTCATTTAGGTTTGGTCGTATTAAAATTAAAATGAGGGTATTTGAAAACTAAAAGAGTAAACAATTATAATTAAATAAAGCAAACATTTTAGATAAAAGTTTTCAAATAAAAGACCTGGTTGATTAAAGTAACGCACATTTCCACAAAAATCTTAATAATTGTAGAACTTCTTAAATGCCAAGCACTTTTTTATTTAATATTTTAATATTTAAACTTAATGTCAATAAAAATGTGGGACGAAACGAAAATGTCGATAAAAAAAATTTTTCTGAATTCCATAATATTTGGAATACATGTTTTCCATAGCCATACAAAATTTCAATATTAGTCTGCTTTTACACATGGCAAGTTTTCTTGCCGCAAGTCTCAGTTTATAGAAGAGAGAGGCAAGATGAAAGAAGAGGGGTACACACTTACTTGTACTGGTAAGTCTCTTCAATTCTCTTTTGTTTTCTCATTTTCACTATGGCGTCTATTAGGTTTTGACGTACAAAATTGAACACAGACTTGCTGTGTATAAACAGACGAGCAAGTTTAAAAGAGAATCGAAGTAAACTTGCTGTGTGTAAAAGCAGACTTAGCTTTAGCTTGGTTTTTTTGTCAATTATTTGAGTTTTTTTTTAATAGAATACAGTTTTGTCATTATTCGGCTGATCGATTAATTTTTAAAATTTTCTCAATTATTCAAACGAAGAACGACTTGTTCGAATAATAATAAAAATGAAACATTTGTACAACATAAATTTAATCAAAGTATTGACAATTGAAGCCAAACGAACTGCTCATCATTTAAGGCCAAGAACGAATCAAGCCATTATCGCATACTCTGCTTTGAAGTGAAGCGTATCCCAGACAGAGCGTTCTACATCGATCGAAACAAGTAGAAGTCGGACAAGGCTAGGTCTGGACTATAATACGTGTGGGGCAAAACTTCCCAACCATTTCTTTCTAAATAGTATTTAACAGGTATTAAACATGTGGCCGAAAATTGTCATGATGGAATGTTACTGTTTTATTTTTGTCCTCATATTCTGCGTTCGATACTGGTTCATTGTGATGGTCTGACTAGATTTCATTAGCTTATAATAGATAGGACCCTTTTGGTCCCACCCATTACAGACAATTGCCAGAGCGCCAAGGAAACTCTAAAAAATAGTTGGTTGACATAATACTTATAAAGGTTTCTTTTGAAAACTACGTAGGATATTTTTAAAATAAATGTTTACTTACGAAGTAGTTTTTATTCAGTACTAGCTGAACCCGGTCCGCGTTGCTGGCCCTTAGAAAATATCTGTTTTATATTGCATCTCGATCAAGATTTTAATATACAGTGTCAAAACTAAAGCAAGAACTCCCCTGACCTGACACTTATTATCTGTAGTCAGATGACGGGGGATGAGGTGGTCATATGACAAAGTTGTAGCAGATTTCTATAAGTACAATGTCATCCAACGCATTCAAGGCAATTGGGATATTATAATTATGAATTCATCGGTATGCGTGGAATCAGTACGTCTTCGCATCTGCTCAATGTTTCCTCAATTAACGCGTTTAAGTTGCGGAGAAGCATTATCGATGATCCAACCATCAATGTTCCAATGAATACAAAAATTCAGTAAGACGACTTATTATTGACGACTTATTCTTCGTTCATTACTTTTTTTAAAAAACATATAAGCCTCAAAAAGTTCCTGACTGGAACGCTGCTAAAAAATTAGAGGCCAAAAACAGAGCACGGAAATTGAAGTCAAGTTTTATAAAAAAATATTCTTGCTGCATAATGGCTGACGAAACGTATGTTCTGGCAGATTTTTCGCAACTTCCTGGACAACAATGTTATGTTGCTGATACTCGAGGGAATGTTGAAGAAAAGTTTAGGACCCAAAAGCAGACAAAATTTCCCAAAAAGTTCTTGGTATGGCAAGCAATATGCAGTTGCGGCAAAAGAAGCCAAACATTTGTTACAAAGGGCTCTATAAATACCGAAACTTACATCAATGAATGTTTACAAGAAAGGCCGTTTCCATTCATAAGACTTCTTAATGTGTCCACTTATTTTTGGCCTAACTTGGCATCCTGTCACTTGGGTAAACAAGCCCTTGAGTGGTGCAAGAACAATAATGTGTTATTTGTACCAAGAGAGGCAAATTCTCCAAACTGCCCGGAGCTAAGGCCAGTGGAGAGATATTGGGCTCTTGTTAAAAGAGAATTGAAGAGCACAAAAAAGGTGTCCAAAAGTGTGGTAGATTTTAAACGGAGTTGGACTACCTGTTCGAGAAAAGTAACAGAAAGCTCTATAAAAACGATAATGGAAGGGTTTCCGAAAAAGGTTCAAAATTTCATCACTAGTGATTAAAACTACAAAAATTTTTTTTTTTGTAAATTGTAATAATAATTTCAATCAAATAAAAAAATAATTAAAACTGTAAGTGTAGTGGTTTCATTTTTATTAACATATATGTATGATAAGAATTTTTAGATCTCACTCCTTACATACATTTCAGAAAAAACTAGCGGTTTTTAAAAATGTTTGGTTTAATGTAGCTAAATCAGTATAAACTAAAACATAGTGATTTTCAAACTGATTTAAGTTTTAAAAGAAATTATATAGAGATGATTTTTTCACAAGGATTTTTATTTCTGTTCATAAAATCCAAAATTTTTTAATTTTTTAAGAGCCCCTTAAAGTAAGGAACCAGTTTGTTAAAAACTAACTTTTCTGTTCAGTTTTGAAAACTTTCATGAAGGATCTTGGATGTGCCGCAGCAGTATGTAACATATTCGGGTTGGACATTTCTATGGGGGTTAGATGAAATCATAGACTGATATTGCCCATTTTCAATACCAATAAACCATATCAACAAAGAGTATTTGTGAACAATTTCTAGCTGACTCCTTTCTTTTGCAGACGGACGGACGGACAGAGTTATATCGTATTAGAATATTATCAGAACTCAGAATATATATACTTTTGAGCGTCTACGATGAATATTTCCTGTAGCACAACGGAATCACAAAATCAATATTTTTTGATTGTGGGTATAAAAATAATTTCTGTTCATTTCAAATATTTTTGAAATCATTAACGCTTAAAAAATAATGAGCAATATACTTAGGTTTCATGGATATTAAAAGAATATTATCCATATAAATATGTTTAACTTAAAAGTATAAGATGAAGAATACTGTCTCCATAACGAACAAAACAGAATAAGATTGCTTTTAATTTTTCAGTTAAAAATTATTTTGAGAAGAGTAACAGTTAAGCTGATTGTTATTTTAATTTTTGATAGAAAATATACGTAAAAAAATTGTATTCTTACATACTAAAACAAGTAAGAAAGTATGGTCGGTCAAGCCCGACAATATAATACACTACACTAACTAAATGAGCAAAAACATTTTTCTTGCAAAATTTCAATAATTTATATTCGTGAGTGATTTTCGGAAGTGGGCCTTATATGGGAGCTATGACAAATTATGGACCGATCACCATGAAAATTGGTCATGTGATTAATGTCTATATGAAAGTTATTTATGTTGCATTTTATGTGTATACCAAAATTTTTAGAAGATTTATGCTCGTTAA
Organism: Calliphora vomitoria; assembly: GCA_942486065.2. Classification (NCBI taxonomy): domain Eukaryota; kingdom Metazoa; phylum Arthropoda; class Insecta; order Diptera; family Calliphoridae; genus Calliphora; species Calliphora vomitoria. Next base: position 48,853,231 of record OW818029.2, on the reverse strand, counting down.
AGTGATTATCGGAAGCAGACCTTATATGGGAGCTATGACTAATTATTGACCGATCATAATAAAATTTGGTGTCATGAATTCCGTATATATAAAACATAATAAGAGAAAAACATACCTATATAAATTAAACATTTATGACCGATAAAGTCCAATTTCGGGAGGACATTTGTATGGGGGCTAGGTGAAATAATAGATCGATTTCAGCAAGTTTCAATAGGCTGGGTCCTTGGGCAACAAATTTTATCGAAATATCATCAAAATTGCGACCTGTACCCTGCGCACAAGGTTTACATGGACAGCCAGCCACACATCCTGGCTGGCTGTAAATTTATTGAATCTAGGATACACAAGCATTTCAATATAGTAAAAATTGGATATGCAGTTAAAAGGTTATGCACCATTGAAATTTAGTGATTTTACATAACTTTTATAAAATATATATATCCAAAGGAAATTAGAAATTTTTAGCAAATTCGATGACATGTCGAACATATTTGTTTCCTTCTGATTATAATAAAAAAATTAGAATATTTAAAATAACAAATTGCACATTTAAACTTATATTTCCAACTAAGTAAATTTAACACCAGCTAATTTAAATCTTTATCTGCTAATCAAAAAACATTATAAATTCCCACAAACTTTATAATAAATTTACAATTATTTGTCTTCAAATTAGTTCAGCCTCTTCTTAACAATCATATTTTTATTTTTTTGTTGCAGCACTATTGCTGCCACTTACACAATAAATTTCCATAAAATTCATGTCAATCTGCAACAAAAGTATGTGAAAATTTAAAATTTTTAACAACAAGAAAAGAAACAAACAGAAAATAACAGTGAAACTAAAATACATTTAATACAATATTCATGGTTGGAGGCCGGTTGGTGATATGAATTTTGATTAATAATAAAACACTGTGTTTGACACATGCTGCGCCAGTGATTGACACTTAAAAGACTTTAATAGGCCATCATGAGTTGGCATTTATGAGAAAACCAAAAAATTATTTGCTTTAGGTGGCCTTTTTTTATATATATATATTTTTTTTTTTGTTTCGTATATTTATGTTTCATTATGACAAATGATTGTGAAAAATGAATGGGCGAGTGTAAGTGATAATAAATGCGAAAATTTAATTTTGATGACCGCAGGCATATAAACGTAGAATAAACGTATTTTTAATAATGACTATATTTGTTGCTTGTATTTTATAATAAATACGTATATTAAGCTGTCATTTTGTTTTTATTGATGTGGGAAATTGTAGCCGGGTGATGCAGTAAATAATCTGAATTAAGATTTAAAACAGATTTGTGATTAATTTTCTTAATTCGTAAGTTATTTGTCAACAAGGATAATTTTTTATTATAAACCATTATTTAGCTCAAAAAAGAACTTTACCAAACAAACTGTTTACATAAGTAAGTAGTTATACAAATATTTGTACCGAAAAAGGATTCCTTAACCAAAACAAAAAATAGACTTTTGAACCTTACCTCTTTTGATTTCGATGATATTTGGTATACAAGATAATTATATGTATTTGAAGTTCTCCAGATATTGTTATACTTTTGATTTTGTAGAGGCTCAAAGTTAAATTTTTTATCTTATAGGTGCCAAATAGCTAAAGAAACATTTCTAATAACTTTAAACTGTTAGTAATATTGTCTCATTATTCATCAGCAATGGTATTTGATATCATGATCGAGATGATAAAAATTATCCAATATTTCCTAATAAAATTTATGATTTACGTCTTATGGCAGACAATTTATGAATGAACCAATAATTAAATAAGTGAGAGTGTCATATTTGGCTATGTCGAATCTTGTATACCCACCATCAACATGTAATTTTGGCCTTCTATGGCGACTTGAATCAGTTATTGTCCAAACTGTACAGAATTTAATATTAGTGATTCATTTTTATACCCTTCACCTTCGTGAGAAGGGTATATATAAATTTGTCATTCCGTTTGTAATTTCCACAATATAATTTTCCGACCATATAAAGTATATATATTCTGGATCCTTATAGATAGCGGAGTCGATTTAGCCATGTCCGTCTGTCTGTCTGTCTGTCTGTTGAAATCAATTTTCTGAAGACCCCAGATATCTTCGGGATCCAAATCTTGAATACTTCTGTCAGACATGCTTTCGAGAAGTTTGCTATTTAAAATCAGCAAAATCGGTCCACAAATGGCTGAGATATAAGGAAAAATCCAGGCCAACCTTGATTTTTTACCTATTTTTTGACCTATATCTGGATTACTAAGTCATTAATATAGACAATATGGATATCTAATGATAGATATTTCAAAGACCTTTGCAACGACGTATATAAGACCATAGTAAGTTGGACCTACAATGGGTCAAAATCGGGAAAAAATTTTTAACCTGAATTTTTTTTCAACAAAAGTTTTTTTGGCTAAATATTAAAAAAAAAAATTAAATTTTAAAAAAAAGTTTTTTAAATTTAAAAAAAAAGTTTTTTAAATTTAAAAAAAATTTAAAAAAAAAATCGAAAATTTTTTTTTTCAAAAAATTAAAAAAAAAACAACTGGAAAAAAAATTTATTTTGTTTACCTAAAAATATTTAAAATTTTTATTTTGAAGTATAGTTTGGTGAAGGGTATAAAAGATTCGGCCCAGCCGAATATATCTCTCTTACTTGTTTAAATCTTTAACTGACTTAAGGACTGAAATTGAAAAATTTTTAACATACATATATGTTAATAAAAATTAAACCACTAAACTTACAGTTTTGAATATTTTTTTATTTGATTGAAATTATTGATCCAATTTAAAATTCTAATCACTAATGTTGAAATTTTGAACCTTTTTCGAAAACCCTTCCATTATGGTTTTTATAGTGCTTTACCACACTTTTGGACACCTTTTTTGTGCTCTTCAATTCTCTTTTAACAAGAGCCCAATATCTCTCCACTGGACTCAGCTCCAGGCAGTTTGGAGAAATTGCCTCTCTTGGTACAAATACCACATTATTGTTCCTGTACCACTCAAGACCTTTCTTACCATAGTGACAGATGCCAAATTAAGCCAAAAATAAGTGGACACATAAAGAAGTCTTATGAATGGAAACGGCCTTTCTTGTAAACATTCATTGATGTAAATTTCGGTATTTGTAGAACCCTTTGTAACAAATGTTTGGCTTTTTTGCCGCAACTGCATATTGCTTGCCATACCAAGAACTTTTTGGGAAATTTTGTCTGCTATTGAGTCCTAAACTTTTCTTCAATATTCCATCGAGCATCTGCAACATAAAAAAATTGAACCAGAAGCTGCGAAAAATTTTCCATACGTACATTTCGTCTTTCATTATGCAGCAGGTATATTTTTTGTATGAAATTTGGATTCAATTTCCGAGCTCTGTCTTTGGCCTCTAAATTTTTAGCAGAGTTCCATTCAGGAACTTTTTGAGCCTTGTAGGCTTTAACTTTTTGTACCAAATAGTCCGAGAACTGACCTAAACTGGCAGCTTTCCTACCGGAGCTGTTGGGAGCTCTTTTGAAAATGCTTTCTATTTTTTGGTTTTAGAAACATCATGTGGACAATTCCTTCTACCTGAACCAGGTTTTATATCAACGGACAAGTTCTCCCCGTACTGTTTAATAACATTGGAAACAGTTTGATGGCAGACCATTGAATGTTTGGCCAACTTTTGTAAGACCAAGTTTGGTTTTGTTGAAAATATTTAATAATTTTAGTACATACTTTTTTCTGGTCACTCATTTTAATCAGATTAACCACAAATGAACATAATTGACATTAAACATAATAACTGACATGCTTTTCAAAGGTAACTTGATCAAAAAAAAAAAATCAAATAATACTTGGGTTAAAAGTTTTAATGAAAAACGTGTGTTAAGAATTTTACAATCTCAGTCCATATGTCGAAATTTATGTTAATACTATCTGACCCGACAGACGCTGTCCTGACCAAATTAGAAAATATGTTTGTGTTCAATTTGTGAATTTGTGAAAAGCTGTTGGAAATGTGTAAAAATAGTTAAAAAGAGAAAAAAAAAACTTAATTTTTAATGAACATTTTTATTCATGTAGATTTGGGGTATGACTGATTAACATTTGATTTGAAAATATGTGCAAAGTATCTTACGGAGTTCTATTTACATTTTTATTGAAAGATCGATAGAAATTTAGATTGCTTTGCTGTGATATCATAATTTTGTTCATTGCAATGTTCTATGATATACGACATTTTTTGTTTTATTGTAAACAAATAATGTTGATGGTGTTCCGACAAGGGAACAGGCGACATACAATTGACTATGCGAGAAGCATGCAATGACTGCCCTTGAGATCTGTTAATTGTCATTGCTAATGCAAGCCGTACCGGAAACTGCAAGCGTTTGAAATCGAATGGTATGTCGGTCGGAGCCATAGGGATCCGAGTTATTGTCATTCATCAGGTTTTTTACTGCAAGTCGGGTGTCATTACAAAGACGTGGTTGGATTATGTTTCGTAACATTATGATTACCGATCTGACTTACAGTGAGAGATTGTGATGTAGCAATCCGGTAATTCCAACGAGTTTAAAAACTCGATGGACGGCATCACCTTGGGAAGTAACGGTATCTACCAATTTGTACGTCATCAATTTCATTTCGAATTTTAAAATTCAATTCCTAATATAGCACGTTCGCTCAACCAATCATGATTTTTTGTAATATTATGCAACACCTTTCGGATGAGTTCAGATTTTGATTTGGTGAACTGGTAGAAAGCGACGGGAAATTGAATGCAGCCGATCGAGGAATTTAGAAAATACTTCTTCAGATTGATCGTTCGGCAGCTCGACACGCATGATCACAGTCAATTTGAGTTTCTTGATGTGTTTCCATAAAACAGATGACTTCAAACATCCATTAAGCAAGTTGGCGTTGACTGTGGAATCACTGGGAATATTTGCCGAAAATAACCTGTCAACAAATCATCGCACCACCAAACCGGCTTTAATTGCTTCGTAAATTTTGTAACATTTTGTGTATTGCCTCCAAAGACTTGTAATGCGCCATTGTACACTCATTCCAAATCGATTAGTTTGCTTTGCTGCAAAACTTTGGCCATCGCACTGTTCTTGGATATGTTGCATGTTGTACTTTCATTGACTTGCATATTCAGTGCCAACTTGAGTTCTGAATGAGCAGTTCGTTGCTGCAATTCCTGCTGAATCAAGTGCAAGCAATATCATTCTGCGAGCGTATTGTTGTTAAAATCAACGCGATCAAAAAGTTGTTCCAGTTCCACCGGGAGCGTTCAAAAAATTCCATCCAGTTCCATCTTTCACAACTTTCATAACAGTGTGGTACACATATTTTTGTTGTCGATTCAATAGTGGAACGTTTGTATGAACTTATCCCTCAAAGCATCGCAATCATATACTTTTGCGCGTCGCTGCTCTTGAGTAAATGCGTCGTGCATCGGATAATACCTTGTACGACATCAGCAAGCACATGTTCACAATTAATATCAAAGCCTCGTTGTAAATTTCCCCGCTCAGTTGTAAATTTGAATTTGGTGTCCTAACACGCGTCTGATGCAAAAAATCATCACAAGTGGCATCTTTATATTTGCTAAACAAATCAGTCGGTTGAGATAATTATCGAAACAAATATTCGTACTTGATGAGCATTTGACGAAAGTACAGCATATCCGAGGGTGTATTCCCAATGAGTGTAATTTTTTAACAATCGCTTATTTCGAATTTTTTGATGATACGTTGTTTTGCATTTTAGGTGCCGATAAGTTAATTATTGATAATAAGATATTTTTCACAAAAGTTGGTAGAAAGATTTAGGTTCATATAAAACATATTCAAGTTTGCTTCTACTACCAATATTTCGATATGTTACAAACGAAATAACAAACTTAATATGCCCTCCTATTTTTTGGTGGCGGGTTTGACCTTATTATATATTTAGTAACGTAGTTATAATAAATTCCATTTGAGTCAGATAAAAATGTAGCAATTATGACAAAATAAAATGAACTTTGCAACTCTTCATACCACAGACTGGTATTTTATAAGAACGAGAAAAAACGAACTTATGTTTTTGAGACATCCTTTGTTAAAGGACAATTTTCCAAATCAATAGCTAAGATATTTATTTATAACTCTTATGCAGTTGAATAAAAAAGTAATAAGAAAGAAATTTCAAAAACTCGACAAGACTTTTTTGTTTTTTTAATGATAAACTTAGACTTTTGTTAATAAAACACTATTATATCGATTTAAAAGTACATATTCCTTTAAAACTTTTAACCCAAGTATTATTTGATTTTTTTTTTTTATCAAGTTACCTTTGTAAAACATGTCATTTATTACATTTAATGTCAATTATACTCATTTGTTGTTGTTCTGATTAAAATGAGTAACGAGAAAAAAGTGCGTAGTAAAATTATTCAATATTTTAAACAAAACCCAACTTGGCCATACAAGAAGTTGGCCAAGCATTCAAAGGTCTGCCATCAAACTATTTCCAATGTTATCAAACAGTTGTGGGAGAACTTTTCCGCTGAAAGAAAACCTGGTTCAGGTAGAAGGAATGGTTCACATGATGTTTCTAAAGCAAAAAAAATTTAAAGCATTTGCAAAAGAGCTCCCAACACATACGGTAGGAAAGCAACTCGGTTAGCTCAGTGCTCGGACTATTTGGTACGAAAAATTAAAGCTAATGCAGGTCTAAAAACATACAAGGCTCAAAAAGTTCCTGACAGGAACGCTGCTAAAAATTTTGAGGCCAAAAACAGAGCAACAACTTCATAATTCAAAAAAAGTCGTTTCGAGAAAAACGGCGTTGAATGTTTTATGACATTTTACTACATCTTACATAAATTTTCGACCAATCATGCGATTTCAGAAATAAAACGTGATTTACATAGTAAATGTTAATATCCTTCTAATCTGTATTTAACCTAAATTTTTACTTGTGAAAAAACGAGAAAACATTAATTTTAATTATGATGTTTACAACAAAAAATCACCCTCACACAAACAATAATTGACTTTTTTGAAAACTGATATAACTATATGAAAAACTATAGAACGGCGCATATTTTCTATTACTCAGTTCAAAAAACACGGATTTTGAGTTATGACGTTGTTGCAGCAAATGAGCGATTTTTCGCAACTTCCTGTTCAAAAATTTTAGGTTGCTGATGCTCGAGGGAATGTTGAAGAAAAGTTTAGGACCCAAAAGCAGACAAAATTTCCCAAAAAGTTCTAGATATGGCAAGCAATATGCAGTTACGGCAAAAGAAGCCAATCATTTGTTACAAAGGGTTCTACAAATACCGAAATTTACATCAAGGAATGTTTACAAAAATGGCTGCTTCCATTCATAAGACTTCTTAGTGTGTCCACTTATTTTTGCCTTGACTTGGCATCCTGTCACTATGGTAAATAAGCCCTTGAGTGGTAAAAGAATAATAATGTGGTATTTGTACCAAGAGAGGCAAATCCTCCAAACTGCCGGAGCTAAGGCCAGTGTAGAGATATTGGGCTCTTGTTAAAAGAGAATTGAAGAGCACAAAAAAGGTGTCCAAAAGTGTGGTAGATTTGAAAAGGAGATGGACTACCTGATCGAGTAAAGTGACAGAAAACACTATAAAAACGTTATTGGAAGGGTTTCCGAAAAAGGTTCAAAATTTCATCACTAGTGATTAAAACTATAAAAATATTTTTTTTTTTTGTAAATTGTAATAATAATTTCAATCAAATAAAAAAATAAATTAAAACTGTAAGTTTAGTAATTTCGTTTTTATTAACATATATGTATGTTAAGAATTTTTCGGTTTCAAATTTTGTTTTGCCTTCTCATATGGAAAATGGAGGGCATTTGTTGATATTTGTATGGGAATATATAGGAAAATCTAAATGCCATATGTCCGGAACCACAGGACCGATTCTTTTTGTATATGGGCAATTCCACGAGAATGACTACCACGACTGAAAACCCAAAAAACACTTGAATCTTTTTTTCAATATGATTTGAATAGGAGAAAACACTAAAATATTACTATGTGTCAGTATTTAGAGCTTATTACAATATTTTAAGAGCAAAAATGATAGTTTAAACTGACTATATTTAATTTTTTAATTTAATTGGCATGTTTTGGGGTAAAATTGCGGTCAAAACTAAGCTCCCAATTAGCATATAGTGTGAAATGAATTTGACTCTGATTGTTTATTTGCTATTATAAAATTGTTTATTGAAACCGAATGTATATTTTCTATTCATTTTTTTAGTTCTTGTTTACATATATTTACAGAATATATATTGTTTTATTATAAGAGAAAAATCTGTCACGTACTGTATATCATGTCCGATATTAATTTTTATTTATTATAAAATCATCCAATGATTGTTGTTATTTAAATATGACGGATTGTAAAGGAAAAATATTTCGTTTAGTGTAAGAAATTAAAAGAAAACATAACGCCTCTCACGATTCGCAAATTTTCGCATATTTCTGCAAGTACCTCAAAATTACTTCCGTTTTATGTCACGTACGATATACCCTTATTTCGCTCGATATTTTTCAGATACTCTTATTTTTGGAAAATCTATTCCACTCTATAGGAGTACAAATGTCAAGTACGATGACATGGAATTGGCCATATATAGATAAAGTTAGTTCTTATCCAATACACTAAAAATATTAAATATTTTTCAAAAATTTTCAAACAAAATTTTCATTTCAAAATTTTTATATCAATTACATTTCACGATAAAAACTTTTTACATATTAGTTTGGAGATTTTTAGAAATAAGAGATTTTCTTCATAAAATATATTTGATTGTTATTACCAAAGATATTTACTAAAAACCAAATAAAGTCAAGGTAAAAACAAACATTTCAAAATGTACTTAAATATCTTTTATTGTATAAGAGAAAAATTAAATAAATAGAAGGGATTTTCTTTATTATCCTATGTGCTCTATAACAAATTAAAATTCATTAAAATATATCCATATTGGTACAGGCTACGAGCTGTACCAGAGACTTTGACACCCTTTATCATTATTTTGTAATCGTACTACTCGTTTAGAAGATACACAATTTTTTACCAATTTCTCCCCGATTGACAAAAAATAGAGGTTTTTACATTCATAAATATATATTTTTTTAAGACAGACGATAATAATCTCAATAAGATTGCAAAAAAATATCCTTAAATTTTTTTATCACAAACGTGGGATTGTTTGCTAAAAATTTTGCCATAAAAACTCATTTACATAGTAAACCAAGATATAACTTTAAGACATAACTTAAAGTATATTTATGCCCAGTAACAACTCAGAATATTTTTCATGAGAAACACAAAACAAAATACATACCATACTTAGTTAGAAAATCAAACAAATTTCAAATTTCTAACAAAACAACCTACATGAACCGTACAAACAATACACAAAAAACACAAACAGATTTTAAAGGAATTTAAAAAATGTTAAAGAAATACATTCAAAAATTAATACAAACAAACAAAAAACCAACACCCACCAAAAAGAAACAAGCGAACACTTGAGTTGTTATATAAATACAATAAGTGCCAAACAAAATCCATAATAAAATGCCTTTCAGAGACAACAAAAATGGTAAAGCAGCAAAAAAAAAAAAAACAGAAACATTTTGTAAATTCTAAGAACTACAATGGAAAATAATAAAAAAAAAAAGTAGCAACAACAATCCTTTTAGCATAAATATGCTACAATTTAAAGTGCAAACATTGGAATGTTGTTAAAGATGTGGCCTTTTTAATGAAACATTAGCAAAATGTTACCCTTAGTTACCTAAAATGAAGTTACATTTTCACAATTAATTTGACTTCTTTAAATTATATACAAATGCTTCTTTACATAAAGAAATATAGAGCCATAGAGAAAATATACATAGAGCGGAAACTCTCTTGTCTAAGACCTAACTCAGTTGTCAAAAACCTAAGTGGTGAGAATGTATTAGTAAACAAAACTATGTGAAAACAAAAACAATTCTCATATGTGTAACTTTTTTGAGCAATTTTTTTGTTTGAGTTGTTTTTCTAGTTTCCGGTCTATGTATATTTTCTCTATGCATAGAGCGGAAACTAGAAAAACAACTCAAACAAAAATATTACTCAAAATAATTTGTACTAATATATTCTAGCCACTTAGGTTTTTGACAACTAAGTTAGGTCTTTGACAGGAGAGTTTCCGCTCTATGTATATTTCTCTATGCTTCTTTGAATTATTTTAAGGATTTATTAGTAAATTTCAAGCTACCTTTTAAAAAAGTTTGTTTTAGTGCAAAATGTAAATGAAAAATAGGAACTATCTGTATGCAGGCCCCACTATCGACCAACAACTTTAATTTGGTCCATTCTTGGAACAACAAATAGACTAGATTAGGTAATGTTCCATGAGCAGCCAATCATCAAGCAGCTCACTTGGATCCATTCAAAACTGATCTTATTATGATACCCAAGAAGTAAACAGCATAATATATATACTACATCCGTTGTTTCTAAGGTGAACGAACCCGATTCTCTGATGAATGAGCGGATGCGTCTTATATTCATCCAAGATAGCTCATCTAAACACGATAGGAAACGGGTTCCAAGGCTGCGTTCCCACAAGTTTATCAGAGCAGGGTATTGGAAAAGGACACTTAGGTGGGACACAGTCTCCTCCTCTTCTTCATTTCCTCTTCTTCATTTCGACAGCCTCTCTTGTTATACCGTAGGCCCAGTCATCAAGTCATAAAGGAAACAATTAGACTTACTAACAACTACGGAAATATATATATATATATATGTAAACAAGTTTCTTCACCCTTTGTCACAATTACAGGCAAAACATTAAAAACTTTTACAGTGTTGAGTCGCTTTCAGAGAAGTAAAATACAAATACCTCACCCAAAAAAGTTTTTAAGAAAAAAATATATAAAAAATTCATTTTTAAATTCAATTAGTTTCTATTTCTAAAAATGTTTCTAATATCAAGACCATTAACTGTAACCTAAATACATCAACCACCATTAACACATTTTTTGACTTGTTTTTGAAAAGTAACAAGTAGCAGCCATTTAACAGTCATTTAGTTGAATTAGGCGTGATTTTGTTTAACAAAAAAATTCGTTCATTACAATGTGTTTCATTTTTTTTTTTCTGTATCGCCTTTTTTTGTTTAGGTTTTTGAGATGGAATTGGAAAGCAGATGTTTAAGTACGGTATACAATAAACAGAAAGCTATAGTAAACAATAAATTAGTTAGGAACAATTTGATTTTTTTTTTCTCTTTGTTTACCTTTCAACGTTTAAAGGTCAATTTAATTGGAAAATTGATAAAAAAAAAAAACAATTTAAATAAAGGACAATTATAATAAATCGAAAATATTGAAAGAATCCATTATGCAAAAGGTCAATAAATAAAGGATGGCTAGACTAATTAAGAATATTTAATATATCATTAATGTCATCATCTCAGAAGTAGTTGGATTAAAAGGTGGTTTAAAATTGTTATAGCTTCGAATGTTTCTTAACAAATTTGAAATGTCAAAAGATTTTAATTTCAGTGCCGTAATAATAACAAACAAGAAAGTATGGTCGGTCAAGCCTGACCATATAATACCCTACACTGAGTAACTGAACAAAAACACTTTTCTTTAATTTCAATAATTTATTTTCGTGAATGATTTTCGAAAGTTGGCCTTATATGGGAGCTATGACTAATTATAGACTGATCACCATGAAATTTTGTCATGTTATTTATGTCTATATGAAAGTTATCTGTGTTTTATGTGTATACCAAAATTTTTAAGAGATTTATGCTCGTTAAAGTGATTTTCGGAAGAGGTCCTTTTATGGGAGCTATGAGTCATTATGTACAAATCATCTTAGAATTTCCTGATATGACTTCCGTATATATTAACCTTATTTGGATAGAAATTTGTGTGGATACATACATATACAAATTAAACAGTGATGACAAATTCTGGAGGATATTTGTATGGGGGCTAGGTGAAATAATGGACCGATTTCCGCCAGTTTCAACAGAATTCGTCCTTGGGCTGAATCAAATGTACGTACCAAAGTCGTTCGAAATATCTTAGAAATTGCTATCTGTACTTTGCGCTCAATGATTACATGGACAGCCAGCAAGCCAGACGAACGGACGGACATCGTTATATCGAATTTACTTTAAGCTGGGTGTTAGAATAATATCTTTGAGAATAACAATCATCTGCACGTACGCATTATACCCTCCCCAATATGGTGGTGTAGGGTATAAAAACCAAACAATCCATATTTTAGAAAATCGTTGTAAAACAAACAAAACATACAATTACAAACTTTCATATACTATAATATAAACTACTAAGCCTCTAAAACAGGGTTACGATTTCGAAATTGACAAACGGTAGAAAGGTTCAAATAAAAAACTGTTTAATGAAAATCTGTTTTGTGTTATTGTCCGGTTGACAAAATAATAAAATTTAACCTAAAACAGATTAGATTAGAAGCAATGAACCTTTAACACAGTATACTAATAAAATAATACACAGTACAGACTAAAAGTGAACTCTTTTTGGTTCTACAAGGGCGGGTCAGTAAGTCGCGACTTTTTTAATTTCCCCGTGACTGGAGGAAAAAGTGAAATTTTGCCGAACAAAACCATCACTCAAATAAAGGCTAAGCTTGATAAATTATATGGAAACACAACTCCATCAATTTCTGTGGTAAAAAAACTGGTTTACTGATTTCATTGTGGCCGTACAAGCATGGAAGATACCGGACGTTCGGGAAACTCTACACCCGAAATAATTGAAAGAAATCAAGATATTGTGTTGGCCGATCGGAGACTGAAAGTGCGAGAGATTGTGGAAGACATAGGCATCTCAATTACAAGCTAAAAACAAAACAGCTAACACGATTTATTGGTAATAAAATCGAAAAAAACAACAGTTTTTTTAAATATTTTTAGTATTTTTATTTATACCTTTTGTACTGTGGCTCCTCAAATATAGTTGTACATATTTACTGCAACCATTTCAGCATTTTTATAAGTTTTTTAACAATATTATAGTCACAGTAATCACTTATATGATTGGGTAACCATAATATGGTAAAGTTATTATTGTAATCATGTATATGATTGTAGTTAATAAATATTCATATGTATACAAATTATGACGTAATAATTCATCATGAACTTGACGAATTATTACGTCATAGTTTGTTGTTCTCAGATTATGATATCCATAAGCCGAGAACAACATAATATGGTAATTCCTTCATCATAAAAATGGTTGTCACAAGCATATACTTACTTACTACAATCATATAAGTATATGGTTTCTAAAATCGTGTGAATCATACTTTTACCATGTTATGGTTACCGCAATAATTACAGTGACCATAATATTGGTAAAAAATAACTATATTTTTTCTCTGCGTGTTGGTAAAACTTTATTGTCTTGAACATATATCGATATGATGTTAGTAGGATCGTACCAAAAATAGCTTTCGAAAAATGTAAATTAAATTTGATCTACATATAGCAATGGTTCCTCTAAAGAGAGTCAACTCTAAATTTTTAAGTTTTCACTTTTTGCAATAAATCGATGTACAGTGGCCATATCTACCCACTGTAAAAATCTACATAATTTTTTCTACTCTTTCGTTAAAAATACAGTTGTATCCGTCATCAACTTTCATTGTAATGTATTCAAAACAAACAGTTTTTTGCCTCTACTGAAAATTTTTATTTGACTCAAAAATTCAATATATCGCACATATTGAATTTTGAATAACGAAAAAAACATTTCGGTAAATTAATATGAGGTTTATAATATGTCAATTTAAACTAATTGTTTTAAATAATTCTACATATCGTTACCTTAATATAGAAACGAAACATTAATTCGAGATTTTTTGGCTAAATATGATATATGAGCGGACCATTTATCGAAATAAACAAAAACCTGGCTTACAAAAATTTGAATAAAATTAAAATTTTTGTAAACGTTAACAAAACTTTGAATATTTTCGAACTTACGCAAAAAATTCTGACACGTTATTGAGAGAACCCGAATAAGCTGCAAAGTCTCAAAAATTCAAGCACTTGAACATATTGTTTGAATTTGACTGGAGTGCAAATATAATTATGTTTTAAACTTGAAAACTTAAATATTTTTCAAACAAAAAACATATGGCTTGAATTTATGTTTCCTTTTTACTGAAGATTACTATTGATATAATGTGTAATACAACTATAATTCAATTGCTTGACTATAATTCAAGGCCTGAATTACACTTGGTTTCAACCTGAATTCCGGTAAAAAATACTTATTGGGACACTTCAAATACCTTTTACATGATACCAAAATTTCATATGTTTCCTTTGCGATATATATGAAACAAGTAAGAAAGTATGGTCGGTCAAGCCCGACCAGATAATACCCTACACTAAGTAAATGAGCAAAAACATTTTTCTTTCAAAATTTCAAAAATTTATGTTCGTGAGCGATTTTCGGAAGTGGGCCTTATATGGGAGCTATGACAAATTATGGACCGATCACAACGAAATTTGGTCACCTGATTAATGTTTATATGAAAGTTATTTATGTTGAATTGTATGTGTATACCAACATTTATAGGAGATTTATGCTCGTTAAAGTGATTATCGGAAGCAGGCCTTATATGGGAGCTATGACTAATTATGGACCGATCATAACAAAATTTGGTGACATGAATTCCCTATATATAAAACTTATTTGGACAAAAACTTGTGTAGATACCTATAAAAATTAAACATTTGTGACGGATAAAATTCCCTTTCGGGAGGACATTTGTATGGGGGCTAGGTGAAATAATGGACCGATTTCAGCCAGTTTCAATAGGGATCGTCCTTGGGCAGAAAAAATGATATATACCAAATTTTATCGAAACATCTTTAAAGTTGTGACCTGTACTCTGCGCACAAGCTTTACATGGACAGCCAGCCAGCCAGACGGACGGACGGACGGACATCGTTTAATCGACTCAGAAAGTGATTCTGAGTCGATCGATATACTTTAAGGTGGGTGTTAGATTAATGTTTTTGGGCGTTACAAACATCTGCACAAATCCATTATACCCTCCCCACTATGGTGGTGTAGGGTATAAAAAATGTATAAAAACCTTACAAAAGTTCCTTTTTGTCTTTTTATCCAGATCATCAAATCTTGACGCCAACACAAAATTGTTGAAAAACTCTATCTTAGAGTAGTATTGTTTTGGACCCACCCTTCTTTACATAAGTACATATGCACATAAACATAATAAATAAGTACATACTTATAGTGGTTTTTGGTTTTGTTTAATAAACACACATACACATACAACATATACATTTTTTATGTCTTTATGTTCATGATTTAATAAAATTAAATACTAATTATAATTGTTGTTTTTGTGGGTTAATAGTAGCAAAACAACCAAACAAGCCCAACATCATCAACGATTATGATGATAATAACAATGATTGTCATTTAATAACTACTTAGTTTTGGTTTGGTTTTCAATCACCCATAGAGACCACACGTATCACAATGTTGGAGGTTGTGTCAATAAAGAAGTTATGCTGTAAAGGATAACAAATATTTCAATAGTGCACAGAGAAAACAGATTCGTGATAGCAACCGAATTAGTTGCCAATCGAATGATTCTACCTTATTAACCGAATTTTATAGTTGTGGCTACAACATTTTAGAAGGGGTAACAAAAGTTTGGTTGCTTCAAACGAAATTCTTTTTTAGCAACTGACTTTCTGTTGATAGAATCGAAAAATTCTGTGTGTGCAACCGAATCATTCGATTAGCAACAAATTCGGTTGCTATCACGAATCTGTTTTCTCTGTGTGGTTATGAAGAATTGGTAATTCTGTATGTACATATATAATTTTAGAGTTTTGATAAATCTTTGCGCCTTTGTAATTATGGTAAAAACAAAATGTTGGTAACTGCCGTTTGTTAAAAAAAAAATATATACTAATTCTATATCGCTTAAAAAATATACGAGGAAAATCAAAACTGTTGCTGAAACGTTGTATTTCGAAATGCAAAAGAAAAAATTAATGACACATATCAGAAGACCATAGAAAAATAAAAAAAAGGTAGTTATAATCATTTAAAAGTTCAATATTTAAAAATAAGCTTTTCTCTATAATTTTATATCTGTTCCCACAGTTTCACACTTACAAATCAACGTATGGGCACAACAAAATGTAAAAACTTTAAATATGAAATAAAAATATATAAAAACAGAGAATTTTTATAAAAATTATTATTCATTTAATTGTCTCCATATACATAGCTTTGCCTTTCGATATTATTCAGTATTTCAGCCATTGATTCTTAAATTCCCTTTATATCGTTGATTTTTAATTCACCATAGTGAGGAGGGTATATTGGGTTAGTGCAGAAATATTGACCCAACACCAACCTTAAAGTATACCAATCTTCGCAAGATCACTTTTAGAGTCGATTAAGCGATGTCCGTCCGTCTCACCGTCCGTCCGTCCATGTAAACTTTGTAATCAAACTACAGATTGCAGTTTAAAAAATAAATCTACAAAATTTGGTTTAAATTTTTCTATTGCACCAAGGACAAAGCCGATTGAATCAGTCCATTATTCTCCTAGCCCCCATACAACTGGTCTATCTGAAAATTGTGAAGCTCTCATAACTATGTTAATTATATAGATATCCAAACTACAAAATTTAATACCGTAATAACCATAGAGAATACACATAGAGCGAAAACTCTGCTGTCAAACACCTAACTCAGTTGTCAAAAACCTAAGTATTGAGAATGTATTAGTAAAAAAAACTATGTGTAAACAAAAACAACACAAGTTTGTGTAAATAAGCAAAAAAAGAAGCTATATTGACTTCGAAAAAAGGCCAGAAAAAGCCAAACAGCTTTAAAAGAAAGCCAAAACAAAAAAGCTACAATATTATAAATTAAGAATTTAGGTTTATATTTATTTTTAAATAAAATATTAGAAAATATGTTCATAAAATTCATAAAAATAAATAAAATTATAAAGGTACACTTCAGCAGCAAACAAAAAATAACATTAATCATTAATAATAAATAATAAATATACACATATACATAAGCGACCAAAAATCTCTTAAAGCAATGGAAATAAGTTTCCTTTTGAGCAAAAAAAAAATTAAAAAAGGTGCCCTATTTAGAAAAAAATTTAGATTTTGAAAAAAAATTTCAAAAATTGTATGTCTTGAGTTACAAAATATTTATTTTGATAGATATCCCACTCGAATCCCACTAAGCGATCAAAAACCTCTTAAAAGAATGGACCTAAGCTTTCTCTTGAGCAAAAAAAAAAAATTAAAAAAAGGGCCCATTTTGAAAAAAGATGTCAACAGTTTTAGATTTTGCAAAAAAAAAGTCAGTCATTTTTTTTCCGAAAGATTGAAGAAATAGCTATGTAAACTATTTGGGACACATT
The DNA here is from genome assembly GCA_942486065.2 of Calliphora vomitoria. Classification (NCBI taxonomy): domain Eukaryota; kingdom Metazoa; phylum Arthropoda; class Insecta; order Diptera; family Calliphoridae; genus Calliphora; species Calliphora vomitoria. The sequence continues at coordinate 48,835,687 of OW818029.2, read as the reverse complement.
TTGCTAAGAACAATAGGTAATAAGTTACATGGATGAGAAAAAACACCTGATTGGCCAAAATGTCAAATTCTGATCCCCTCTAACTCAGAAAGTTTTCGACCGATCTTGTTGAAAAATTGTGCCTGAATTACTATCTAATAGAACTAACTATTGGAAAACATCGATTTCAAAAGATGGTTCACTTGACATTAAATGTCCCATATATATTTTCATACAGACAAAACTTAAATTTTGTTTTCTTTTTATTTAAGTACTAAGCATTTACTATTTTTCACATACATAATATATTTTGTTGGTTTTACGAGTAATATTTTAAGTGTATAATTAACGGATAAAAAATCTATTTAGCGAAGAGTTTTCATATGATAGCCTTTGTCGCAATTGCTCAATCAGTTTAATTTGCCGTATTATTTTTTTCAGAATCGTCACTAAATAAACCGTTCGTTATTTTATCTCTCATTCTTCAAACTTGCATGAAAAATGTGACGAAAACATTAAACAATTTTCAATTGGGGACGATAATGTATCAAATTGTTTGCATTGTATTACAATTTGAAAACACAAACTATGTTGGATCCGCTGAATTGCTTACTGGTTTAAAAAAAAATAATACACCAAATTATAATCAGTATATTAATCACTTAAATGTTTGGCTTTGAAGCATTGCTGGTTTTAATTCGAAGCACAGATTCACAATACGTTTAACGCCTATTTCAAATGACAGCCATCGAGTATCACAAGCCTTCAAGAGTTTGTGGGGCTCTTGTCCATTATATAACGATGAATATATTGTGTAATAACAATTTTGTCTTGAAAGCGAATTTGCTAGACATTTATAGCCTTCAGATATAAAATACTATATTTCATTTTGAAATACTTAGTATTGGCAATTGTTATTTGTTCTTTTAATACTGCACAATTCTTGAGTATGTTGAAAAGCTAAATGAAAAACAGTAATGAATTAAAATGAAAATGTCTCACAAATATAAATTTAGCCTTTTTCTTTTCTCCTTATCATCGAAATTTTGGCTTTAGCTTCGTTTTTATCTAAAAAAGGCTATTTTCAAATTAAAGAAAGGCTAGAAAAAAGCCACGAAGCTAAAACCAAAATTTCGATGCTAAAGATAAATAAAAAGGCTAAATTTAGCCTCAAAAAGGCTAAACTGGCAACACTGGTAATAACTCTCATTTCATTCTGACTTTTACTTTACAAAACTTACAAATCCTTTTGCGTTGGTCAAAAATTTTAGGTAAAATTTTTAATACTAATACTTGTAACCTCAAATAATACCCTTAAGTACTTCGTATTTGTTCAATTCACAATCGGTGTCTTAGCGTTGAATCGTTGTATGTCGTCTTTTTCTTTAATAATGTTTTTATTTTTACCAATATATTCAGAAATATCTCTGATTCCGAAGTTATCACAAATCATGTGCAAATTTTTATGACCTTCATATCAACATACTAACATTCTGTGAACTACAGGTGGTATGAGTAATATTTTCAAATAAATATAACTCATACTCCATTTTAATATTATTCGTTGACCATATTATTAAATATGTTTAAAAATAACTACATCACCAAATATTTAAAAGTGATACCTGACCTCATCCAAGAACATTAGTCAAAGTACAATGCACAGTGGTTTAGAAACCTTTTTTTTTACTTTGGAATTAATTCAGAATCTCGGGAACTATTAGAGATATTGTTACCAAATTTAACATGGTTGGAGCTGAGGTGTTTTCGTTTATTCAGCTTCCAAGCCCCTCAAAGTTGGTCACCTCGGGTCTCAATTTTCCATTACTATCCGAATGAGCTGAAATTTACAATATAAATAGTCCTTGAGAAGATTTACAAAAAATTCCACGAGAATGACTACCACGACTGTAAAAACAAAAACCCATGAAACTTTTTTTCAAGATGATTTGAATAGAAGAAAACACTAAAATGTTACTGTGTGAAAGCATTTAGAGCTTATTAGAACATTTTAAGTGTAAAAATAATAGTTTAAACTGACTATATTTAATTTTTTAATTTAATTGGTATGATTTAGGCTAAGATTGTGGCGAAAACTAAGCTCCAAATTAGCATGTAGTATGATATGCATTTGACTCTGATTGATTTTTCGCTATTATCAAATTGTTCATTGAAACCAAATATATATTTTCTATTTATTTTTTTAGTTTTTGTATACATATATTTACAGAATATTGTTACGAATGTGCAATGACGATTTGAATTCAGCGACCGCCTGCAGCATTCATCATGTTTGAAGACACGTCCATCAGTAGCATGAGGTTATTGGCATTGTTTGTAAGTATGGCAACACTAAATGTTTGGGCTGCTGGCAATGACATCGAAGGCTCTGGAATTCGAATGTACTAGTATGTTCGTTAAGAGCATTGTAGAAGATTCCCGATAGATGGCGCGTTTATAAATAGTGGCAGAGCTTGCAGTCGTGAGTTGAGTTGAACATTGTCGCTGTTAGAGTTAACAGCAACTGTCGTGTACATGTGTGTTTATACATTATAAAGGTTGTGTGCATTTCTGCGAATTGATAAACGTGTATAAAGACACTGAGTGACTATTTAATTCTGTTGTTTTTGTACATTCTAAATAAATAAAGAGTTCACGCAGAAAAAAAATATAGTTGTACATTGTTACTGTAACCATTTCAAATTTGTGCATGGTTACTGTAACAATTTCAAAATTTTTAACAATATTATAGTCACAGTAACTATATATATGATTGTGGTAACAATAATATGGTTAATTTACGATTCACATGAATATTTCAACCATATATATGGTTACAGTAACCATGTATATGTTTGTGACAACCATTTATATGATGAATAATTTTATCATAATATGTTGTTCTCAGATTATGATATGAGGGCATCATAATATGGTAAGTCTTTCATCATATAAATGGTTGTCACAAACATATACATGGTTACTGTAACCATATATATGGTTGAAATATTCATGTGAATCGTAAGTTAACCATATTATTGTTACCACTATCATATATATAGTTACTGTGACTATAATATTGTTAAAAATTTTGAAATTGTTACAGTAACCATGCACAAATTTGAAATGGTTACAGTAACAATGTACAACTATATTTTTTTTCTGCGTGTTGTTACAATTTTATACTACTAAAACTGCTTTTATTTGCAATCAAAAGTATCCGGTTTATTTAAAGGAAATAAACCCCGTTTTTAAAAGGTAAAAACGTAACAATATATATTGTTTTTCTATAAGAGAAAAATCTGTCACGTACGATATTAAATTTTATTTATTATAAAATCATCCAAACATTATTTTTATTTCGATATGATGGATTGTAAAGAAAAAATATTTGCTTAAGTGTAAGAAATTAAAAGAAAGCATAGTGCCTCGCACGATTCGCATATTTCTACATGTACCTCAAAATAACTTCCGTTTTATGTCACGTACGATATACCCTTATTTCCCTCGATATTTTGGACAACATTGTTTCGAAAGAACTTATTATTTTTTTAAAATATAGTACCCTCTGAATGGAACATATAGACCAAATTATTTTTCTTATTTTTGCAAAATCTGTTCCACTCTATAGGCGTACAAATCTCACGTACGGTGACATGGAATTGCCCATATGTAGGTTATCTTTATTACTTGAAGAGCTATTCAGGTTTATTGATTTTTTTTTTAATTTTGCTCGGTCTTTTTATACTTTTTAGATATGGCGCACTAAAAATAGAAGAAGTTGTCGAACGACAATGAAACTTGGCACATAGGCATTTTTGTTTGAATCATGAAAATAATGGAAAAATCAATATGATCCGTCTACTTTTACGCCCACCTCCCATACAAAGTGAAAATTAAATTTTGACCTACAGCATTGTTTTTTGGCACATAGCTTTTTTAAACACTCAAAATCATTTGTGTGAAATTTGAAAATATCCACCAACTTTTACGCACACTTCTCATGCAACCTGTATTGAAAAAGTGGCATAACTCCCTTGATTTTTAATGCATCAACTCAATTTTCATAAAAAACAAATATTATAATTGTAGAATATATATCTGATCCGCCCACTTTTACGCCCATCTCCCATAGAAAAAACATGAATAAGTAATTTAAGCATAGTATTTTAATAATTTTTTAACATAATTATCGTACTCCAATTTTTTGATTTGCAGCTTTGAGCGAAATCTGTTTATAAATGGGTCTGAAGATAATAAAATATTATTCATTACGTCTTCATTAGTGGCTACACGTCCAATTCTTCGCGAATGATGTAATCTATAGGCTCTGTAGTCTTTATTCCTCGCTTCCTGAGCTTCCTCGGACACCATACCTGATACAAACAATCAATTAAAATGTAAAAAATAAAAATGAAATCATTGAATAAGGGCCTTTAGATAGAGACATAGCTATTGGCAGAACAGCTTCTGATATAATTTTGCTACCATGCTCCAGAATCTTATGCACAGTTACAGGCATGTAGTACCACTGTTGCAGTATCACTGATGGTATCAATTAATATTTCGCAAATATTTAAATAAGAAATTGATAAATTTTCCATTATTAATAAAATAAAATCTTGATATCACTTAATGACACACCTCTTATCACTGTACCTGCCAATGTAATGTAAATTAACATTTCAATAATATTAGAAATTTATATCCAAATGCAGAAATTTAAATCAGAAAATGTGTATTATTGTTGCTACTTAATATAAGTATTACTTATTAAGCTCTAACGGAAAAGATTTAGTGCAATAAAGAGAACATGACATAATGTGTATGTAGTTGTTATTGCATGCAACAACACAGTAAATGAATGATAACACAGAATGTATATTACATCTATATATATAAAAGAGTAACGTTACTGACTGACTGACTGACTGACTGACTGACTGATTCATCATCGCACAGCCCAAACGACTGAAGCTAGAATCATGAAATTTTAACTGTGGATTCCTCTCTCCCCAAAACGATCCGATAAGAAGGGATTTTTGGAAATTCGAATGTTTAGGGGGTAAAAAAGGGTAAAAACGGGTAAATTCGGTAACCTTATATCTTCAAAACTAATAAAGATACAAAAAAAATTACAATATCGTGTTACTTCATTTAAAAAATAAGCTGACAGGTATCTGGTACTTTTTCAAAATTCGGACTTTTTAGGGGAGAAAACGGGTAAAAACTGTATTTGGGTACTTTTTTGGCACCATATGTATCTTTTAAACCAATAAACATAAAAACAAATTTAAAATCAAATTCTTTACTTATAAAAAAATAACGAATATAAGTTTGGTACTTTTTGGAAATTCGAACCCTTAAGGGATAAAAATTGTGTTTATTTTTGGTACTTTTTTCATAAACTATATTTTTTTACAAATTGATAAAGACATATAAATATTTTATTTTAAGCTCCCACCATGCTACAGAAATTTATTTGTATACAATTTTAACACCACAACGGGGATAAAAAAGGTATTAAAAAGGGGGTAAAAACGGAAAAATACATTTTATTTAACATTTTCAGCCAATTTTGATAAATTTTTAACATTGGTTCCCGGATTCATGCAAAAATTAACTAACTCAGTGCTATTTGGAACTCGACTGACAAGATGTATATTTGTCCAAATCCGGGAAAACAGTTTGGTACTTTTTTTAAAACTTATTTTTCTTGAGCACATTAACACAGATTTTAATCGTTTGAGGCATGTCTTTAAGCATAAACAATTTTGGCAAAATGGAATATTTTTAAATTTCAAACTTCAGGGGTGTTCAAGGAGGAAAAGGGAATTTGGTACTTTTTTTAATATTTTAAATTATTTCACTTATCGACATTAAAGTTAGCTGATATGTATCTGAGTGAAGTTAGAGTTAGGAGTAGGCGATAATATTTAGGTACCAAAATGTGAGAACCGAAATATAGGTACTTTTTTGTTCTCTAATGGTACTTTTTGAATTTTCTATAATAATGGACCTAGAAACATGAAATTAAGCATATATGGTAATAAGTGAGTGAGGGTTGACTTTTTGGTACCTTTTCTTTAATCGAATGGTACTTTTTGTAATTTCTTCAACAATGAACCTATAAACATGAAATACAGTTTATATGGAACCGAGTCAGTGGGAAACCACAAGTGGGGGCTTTTTGGTACTTTTTCTATATTCTTATGGTACTTTTTGATTTTTTTGTAATAATGGACATAGAAGTACGAAATTATGCGTATATGGTAATAAGTGAGTGAAAATTCAAGCGGACACTTCATGGTACTTTTTCTTTATTCTAATGGTACTTTTTTGACTTTTCCATAGCAATGGACTTAGAAACATGAAATTAAGCATATATGGTCCTAAGTGAGTGAGAATTCTAGGGGGAGACTTTTGGGTACCTTTTCTTTAATCGAATGGTACTTTTTGTAATTTCTTCAACAATGAACCTATAAACATGAAATAAAGTTTATATGGAACCGAGTGAGTGGGAAACCACAAGTTGGGGCTTTTTGGTACTTTTTCTATATTCTAATGGTACTTTTTGATTTTTTTGTAATAATGGACATAGAAGTACGAAATTATGCGTATATGGTAATAAGTGAGTGAGAATTCAAGCGGACACTTCATGGTACTTTTTCTTTATTCTAAAGGTACTTTTTGGAATTTTCTATAGCAATGGACTTAGAAACATGAAATTAAGCATATATGGTCCTAAGTGAGTGAGAATTCTAGAGGGAGACTTTTTGGTACTTTTTCTTCATTCGAATGGTATTTTTTGTAATTTCTTCACCAATGAACCTAGAAACATGAAATAAAGCTTATATGGACCCGAATGAGTGGGAAACCACAAGTGGGGGCTTTTTGGTACTTTTTCTATATTCTAATGGTCCTTTTTTAAATTTTCTATAGCAATGGACTTAGAAACATGAAATTAAGCATATATGGTCCTAAGTGAGTGAGAATTCAAGGGGGAGACTTTTTGGTACTTTCTCTTTAATCGAATGGTACTTTTTGGAATTTCTTCAACAATGAACCTAGAATCATGAAATAAAGCCTATATGGACCCAAGTGAATGTTAATCCACAAGTGGCTGCCTTTTTGGTACTTTTTCTATATTCTAATGGTACTTTTTGATTTTTTTGTAATAATGGACATAGAAGTACGAAATTATGCGTATATGGTAACAAGTGAGTGAAAATTCAAGCGGACATTTCATGGTACTTTTTCTTTATTCTAATGGTACTTTTTTGACTTTTCTATAGCAATGGACTTAGAAACATGGAATTAAGCATATATGGTACTAGGTGAGTGAGAATTCTAGGGAGAGACTTTTTTGTAATTTTTCTTTATTCGAATGGTACTTTTTGTAATTTGTTCACCAATGAACCTAGAAACATGAAGTAAAGCTTATATGGACCCGAGTGAGTGGGAATCCACAAGTGGCTGCCCTTTGGTACTTTTTCTATTTTCTAATGATACTTTTTGAATTTTCTGTAATAATGGACATATAAATATGAAATTAAGAGTATATGATATTAAGTAAGTGAAAAATCAAGGGGATACTTCGTGATACCTTTTCTTTATTATAATGGTACTTTTTTAAATTTCCTAAGTGAATGATAATTCTAGGGGGAGACTTTTTGGTACTTTTTCGTACTTTATTCGAATGGTACTTTTTGTATTTTCTTCACCAATGAATAACGCTTATATAGACCTAAGCGAAAGAAAATCTACACGTGGGGACATTATGGTACTTTTTCTTTATTCTAATAGTACTTTTTAAATTTTCTATTATAATGGACCTAGAAACATAAAATTAAACATATATGGTCATAAGGGAGTGAAAATTTAAGGGGGAGTCTTTATGGTACTTTTTCTATATTAGAATAGAACTTAGAATTGTGAAATAAAGCTTATATGATTCCCGACCGATTGGGAATCCACAAGTGGGGGCTTTATGCTACTTTTTCTATAGTACAAAGGTACTTTTTAAATTTTCTCTAATAATGGATTTAGAAATACCAAATTAACTGCATATTGTTCTAAGTGAGTGAAAATTCAAAGAGAATACTTAATACTTTTTCTTTATTCTAATGGTACTTTTTAAATTTTCTATAATAAATCTAGAAACATGAACATAATATTATATGGACTTGAGCGAGTAGGATTCTAAAACTGAGAACATTATGGCGCTTTTTCATTATTCTAATGTATATTTTGAATTTTCTATAATAATGGACCTAGAAATATAAAATATATGCTCCTCAGTGAGTAAAAATTAAATTGGAGACATTATGGTACATTTTCTTTTTTGTAATAGTACTTTTTAAATACATTTATAGTAGAGTTTCCAAAAAGAATTTCAAGAAGAATTTCAAAACCGCGGTTTCGGTTTAAAAAAATTTAAAACCGATGGGTTTCGGTTCGGTTTTGTGATAATTTATTAAATATTAAGTGTTACAGAAACAAATTCAGTTGATAATATAGGAAATGCTATACAAATTTTAAATTCAGACTTAACGCGTGTTCAAGAGGATAAAGGAAAATTGGTACTTTTTCTTTTAATGGTACTTTTTTAATATATTAAATTAGTTAGCTTAAATACATTATGGTAGGCTAATACACTTTTCACTAAAGAAATATGCAATAATAGGGTGCTCAATTGTATTATGATACCAAAAATTGTGAACTAAACCAAACTAAGAAGTATTTTTTCGTTCTCCAAATAGTATTTTTTGAATTTTCTAATATATTGAACTTAGAATAAGGAAATTACTTTGATTTAAAACTTGACGGTGGTTCAAGTGTGGAAAATTGGTACTTTTTTCTCTAATAATACTTTTTATTATATTAAATTATTTTACTGATATACTTCTGAGTAAAGAAAGAAAGTCGCTATGCCATCTATATGTCATTGAGGATACAAAAATAATTTGTATTTTTTCGTTCTTCGAATGGTATATGATCCTGACCGAATAAGAATCTAAAAAACGGACTCACAGGTACTTTTTTCCAACTAATAATATTTTTTGACTATTTTATAAAATTAAACCTAAAAATTCAAAATTAGCCACACATTATTCGGAATGAGTTAGAATTCACAAAATGTGACTTTAGTGGAACATTTCTTTAGCATTTTCTCTAAAAATTATCATGTGTGGGCATATAAAATGTGGGTCTAAATGGTACTTTTTAATTATAATAATACGTTTCGAATGTGCTAGAAGCCACAATACAATGATTCAATAAACATGAATCTAGAGGCATGTTATTCTGAATTAGCTTTAATTCACAAAGGGAGACTTAATAGTACTATTTCTTTCATCCAATTGGGGTGGCGAAGCGCACCGGGTTTAATGCTAGTTATGTAATAATTTTAAACAGTAAAGAATTATGGCAACAACAACATGCATGAACGAAAATTCATGTTTTGTTACATTATCACTTTATAGTTTTTACTGTTTTTTTTTTTTTTTTTTTGAAAGGAGCAGGTAGGAGCAGCTTTTTTTAACTTTTAGCTGAGACTTCAAGCTGTAATTTGACATCTTTCGTTTAACAGCGCTCCACAGCACTAAAAAGATGAAGTCCACTGAAGTTGATGAACATTGAAATTTTGATGTTGTTTATATTTTGTTCTACGAAATTTTTTATATGACACTTTTTCCAACTTTTTTCAATGCAAATCTCATCTATGACAATTGTCATTTACGAAAATATACAACAAAGTCAAATAGTAAGTTTACTGTGATTGTAGCAAAAGATTGAATATACAGTAAATTTGCATGCCATTTTAAACAAGCGAACATATATGAACTTCGAGCGTGTCTGTCCAAATAAATAATAAATATATCAGCCTAATATTACGGAATCATAATATTCACATATCTGACAACAAAATACCAAAAAATTATCCAAATCGGCGAACATGAAAAAAATGAATTGCGGACACTCTACAACCTATGTGTGGCGGCCCAACGGAGGGTAAATTTTTTTATCTTTTTTTAATATTATTTTTAGTCAGTTATATTGTCAATAAAGTTCTTAATAAAATAAAAAATGACTTATAACAGTTACCTTGTCCTTATAAAAGTTATACGCATGGAAAGTTGGGACATGTAAAAAGTGCCCAAAGAAGTACGTAAATCTTTTCTTTTGCAAAAAAAAAATTTCTTCGGGACTATATACAATTTGTATATTATCCGGAAAGATAACTTAATACAAAAGCATCCAAAGTAAAATTTGGCTCTCTTAAACGGACATAAGACCCTCCCACACCTATCCAAACTTGGACAATTTAAAAAAAAAAAAATCGTTTTGAGTAAAAATTTCACAAAAGAGCTCCATATTTGTATAACCCATATAATTTTTAAACAATTGCAAAGTTTTTTTTACTATCACTTAGTAAATAACGTCATAGTAGGCACTTTTCTAAAATACTCAGTTTATGGAAGACATTTTCCCTGTTTTAGGAATTTCGGAATTTAAAAAAAAAAAATATATATTTAATTATAATGCCATTGATTTACAAATTTTGTTATGATACCTTTAACCGTTAAAATTTTACATTAATTCAAATTTTATATTTTTCTTCGAGGAAATCACCATATTACAATTTTTTTAGTTTTTAAGATAAATTGTTGCGATTTCTTTTGTTGTAAGAATAATTTTGTTTAAGAAATTTTACATTTGTATTTTACACTACATAATTACATCATATTTTTGTTTTACACATATTTGTATTCATTTAGTTTTGAATTGGGTTGATAAGAGTTCTTCATCAATTTCTAGCATGCTAGAAAATAGTTTTCTCTGCCAGCTCATTTGCATTCACAAAAAAATAATATACATATATATGTATAATTGTGTGTTTACTCGGTTGCACTCTCAACTCAAGACAAATTTTATGACCATATATGGTAATAATTTTGGTGTTTGCATTTTTTTTTTTTACTGATCTTCAATGTAAATATTTCTGTCTTCTTTTTGCTGCAGGTCAATTATTGATAATGCATTACTTTTTTTACTCTCAATGAGAATCAAAACCTGATTAAATAACGCACTTTGTAATACGCACCACCAAATACAAATTTTAATCAGATCAAAGTTATTAGCATTTTGAAAGTTGTCATGAAAACAAGTGTACACTTCTAACAAAGAATAATAAATTTAAAATAAAAAAAGCTCTAAGTAAAAAGTGCAAAGTGCAAAGAAAAATTCAGCAATTATAAAATAATTGATATTTTTTATATCAAATAAAATTTAAGAATTCTGTGTAAAATTTAAGACGCATTAAGTTTATTCTGCATTCTATTGGTATTCAATATCATAAATTGATAATTTTAACCAAAGGTAAGGTATTTGTGATTCACGTGTATTTCAAGCCTTTTACACATGGCGTTATTTTCTTTCAAGGAAAGTGTCCCATTCTTTAATACCGCATTCCAAAAGAGTCCAATCGGGACTTTCTGAGTTTTAAGCACACGTGGCAAGAAAATCCACGTGTGGAACCAACATCCTCCCCTGAATTGAAAGAGATGGTTTAATAGCATTGAAAACATGACATTATAAAACATTTTTTTTTAAATTAAAATGCTTAATTAAAAATTCTAATTAAAAATCCTAAAAACTTATCTAAATGATCTTAAAAACTACAATAGAAAACATATTTTAATTTAACTAAAGCTCTTTAAAATGTAACTGAAAAGTATTCAAAATTTCAAGTTATTTAAACTAAAACTATAAATATGATATTATATAACACTTTATTTAATTATACACTATTTACTAAAATTTCTTAAATTACTACTTAAACCATATATATAAAATTGTCTAATACCTACTTGAATTATATTAGTTCTGTAATTAATATTCCTAAATATACCTATACTTATAATTAAAATTTGCTACATGAATTAAAAACTAATCTAAACCTTAAAAATCGGTTAGTACTTATTATATAAATTTATTGAAATATTATTTTGTTTGAACTGAAATTCTAAAATGTAAAACTTAATATAAAATATACTTATATGCCTTTGTTTATAAATTATATACTTATTATAAATCAATTTATTCTAAAACAAACAAAAATGTAAAATTATTCATTATCTAGTTTATATGTACAAATGATTCTAATTTATACTTAAACATTTCTTAAAATAACATTTGAAAATATAACAATGAATTTAAATTATTATTATAACTAAATTAGAATCAAAAATCATTAATAACTAAATTAAAATCATTTGTACGAATTATTCTCGATGACACTTTAAAATTTAACCCAAAATATCTCTTATTATTTTTTATATTTTATTATTCTAAAAATAACTACGTATGTATATTTAAAATTACAAAAACAGTGAGAATTTCTTTTAAAGCCAACAACAACAAAATCATCATTGTCATCTCGTTTTGCTGGGCCCTTCAATCGAGACAGCTTTAAAATGGAACACCAACAATTGTGTTGTGAGTAATAAAGTACTGATCTCTATTTTTTTTGTAATTACATATTTTTAATATTACATACTCTTTTGTCCGTCTGTCCGTTTTCTAATTTGCTCTTCTTATTTTTTATTCATAATTATTGCTTAACTAATATCATTTAAAAAAACTTCATTAATTAGTATGATTTAAACACTCTTTGTGAAATGATCATTAATTATGTTTATGTTTATATTTTGTTTATTTTATTATGTTTCTTTTTTTTATACTCAATAAATTCATTTGTTTGCTTTATTAAAATGTACCTATAAATTTCTTTTTAAATGGGAAGGATAGCTAAGGAAAATTGTAACAATATGTAAGTTAGTAAGTCAGTCTATATTAGGGACAGATTTTAAAATTATTTAGGGTAAGTTGTCTGTCAAGGCGTTTTATTGTTGTTCAATTGGGTGGGAATTAAATTACCCTACATGGCACTATACCTCGCCATGGTTTGGTTTTATATTTTCAGTGTTATTTTTCTGTAATTTGATACTCTTTGGTATTTATAGGCATTAAGAGTATTTATATGTTTATGCGCTTTAATACGGGTTAAGAACCAATCTACCAATATAAGCTAGTCGGAAAATCTTTTTATATGCCTCTTAAACTCGGTATTTTAAATTTAACAAATACATTATTTTGTTTTCAAACTTAATGGAATTTTTGTTATTCTTATTATTATTACCCAGCGCGTAACAAAATGACGTCCCAAAAATTTATAAAATTATTTAATTTTACTAAAACATCAATCTTCCAGTCTTAAGGTTTCCAACAACATCAAATAGTTTCATAAATAGCTTTTATTTACTCCTCAGAAGTTCCACAAACCTTGCCTTCTTTGACAAATTTGTACATATTTTCATATATTTCATGCAAAATGTGTTACACCAAGTTTTCTTTTAAATTCAAAAGTTACATTTGATATGTAAGTATACACACTTTGCATGAAATATATGAAAAACGTATAAATTTGTCAAATGGGGGGCAAGGTTTGTGGATCTTCAGTGGAGTAGGCTTTGACGATTGATATTTTAGTAAAATTAAGGAATTGTGTTATCAGCCCTCATGGTGATACAAATTAGCTAACTGAGAGCTACATGGTTCTTATAGTGCTTTATGTCACTTTGTTCGAACAGGTTGTCCATCTCCGTTTAAAATCTACCACATCTTTGGATACCTTTTTTATGCTCTTCAATTCTTTTTTAACAAGAGCCCAATATCTCTCCATTGGCCTTAGGTCCAGGCCGTTTGGAGGATTTGCCTCTCTTGGTACAAATACCACATTATTGTTCTTGTACCACTTAAGATCTTTCTTACCATAGTGACAGGATGCCAAATCAAGCCAAAGATAAGTGGACACATTAAGAAGTCTTATGAATGGAAACATTATTTTTTGTAAACATTTCTTGATGTAAATTTCGGTATTTATAGAGCCCTTTGTAACAAATGTTTGGCTTCTTTTGCCGCATCTGCATATTGCTTGCCATACCAAGAACTTTTTGGGAAATTTTGTATGCTATTTGGTCCTAAACTATTCTTTGACATTCACTCGAGCATCTGCAATATTAAAAAAATTTACCTTGTCATCCATTATGCAGCAGGTATATTTTTTGTTTAAAATTTGACTTCAATTTCCGTGCTCTGCCTTTGGCCTCTAAATTTTTAGCAGAGTTTCTGTGAGGAACTTTTTGAGCCTTGTATGCTTTTAAACCTTCATTGGCTTTAACTTTTCGTACCAAATAGTCTGAGCACTGAGCTAACCGGGTTGCTTTCCTACCGGAGGTGTTGGGAGCTCTTTTGAAAATGCTTTCTATTTTTTGGCTTTAGAAATATCATGTGGACCATTCCTTCTACCTGAACCAGGTTTTATATCAACGGAGAAGTTCTCCCGGTACTTTTTAATAACATTGGAAACAGTTTGACGGCAGACCTTTGATAGTTTGGCTTACTTTTTGTAGAACCATGTTGGGTTTTGTTGAAAATATTTAATAATTTTAGTACGCACTTTTTTCTGGTCACTCAAATGAACATAGCTGACATTAAACATTATAACTGACATGCTTTGCAAAGGTAATTTGATCAAAAAAAAAATCAAATAATACTTGGGTTAAAAGTTTTAATGAAAAACGTGTGTTACAATCTCAGTCCTTATTAAGTATATGAAGTTATTCAAGTATTAAGTATTATTTTCATCTCACTCTACTCCACAAATATCTGAGACTTATAATAATGCAATTTAAATAAAATATTTGTATTTCTTTAATTCTCCAAAATATTTTGAATTTAAACACAATTACTTTTTATTGTTCAGTTATACTTCATAACTTCATAATTATGTTCAAATTTCAATAGTTTATTTATCAATTATTTATGGAATTCTGTGGATTTAATTTTGTGTGTATTTTCCATTTAATTCAATTTTTCTGGCAATTATTGGTATTTTGAAATCATAATAAGTAACCCGATTTGTTTACTAAAATGACAATACAATTTTTGTCATTAGAAGAATGCAAAAACAAAATATGAAATAAAATTAAATAGATATGCAATGAAACGTACAATCGCTTAAAGCAATTACGTTATGTGGCTGTAAATATAATAGAGGGGAAGGGTTTGCAATCAGTGCTGGCTAATTATAAATATAAATTGTTGATAAATTTGAAGAATCATGTTCAGTATCGAGAGAAAGCTTAATAATAATTTGCATGCCCAATTCTTTTGACCCCAAACTGTACTTTCACCAATAAATGCCAAATCCCTATTTTAGGCCATGACTTATGCACAAATTTTTGTTGGCAGTTAAAGGAGCATACTAACTACAACCAGGGTGAATGTAGAAAATTGAACTATAAATATTAAAACCAGTTGGAAATTAGAAAATAAATGTATGAACAAAAAATAAAGTATTAAAACAAGTGAAATAAATGTTGTTTGTTTATTTTCATGTGGTTTATATTGAGGCCAAAATTAGCTAAACAAAATTGAATTTTATTGAAAATAAAAATTCACATCACATTTTACATTTATTCAGTGTGTAACAAATACAGAAACACGTACGTAACTCACAATCACATATACAGCTGTATGTAGCACATTATTTGTAAATGTATTAAATTTAAAACCTAAAACGATTAAAATGGATTTAATTTTGATTTTTTGTTTTAATTTTTGTTGATAATTCCATTTGAAAACAATTGTCGAATGATGTAATCGTAGGGTGGCTCCGTTTATAAGGGCAGATTGAGAAGAATTACACTATGCTACATCAAAAATAATACCAATTCGATTCTATTGCAGCCCATAGAGTTCGGATATACATATAGCTTTTATCGATCACTTCGTTTAGTATTTTTATTATTAGAAAATGTAGTTAAATAACGATATTTAATTATTTAATTAAATTTATTGAGACTTCAAAATTTTATAAAACAGTATTATATTAAATAACAATAATTTTTTTAAAAACTTAAAATTATATAGTGTTATTTTAATTATAATAAAATGAAAATATACACTTGCTTAAGCAGTGAACAGTATATTAAATTAAATAAATAACGATATTCTTAAATTTAAATCTTCAAAAATGTCCATACAAAATTTGTTTACATTTAAAAATTGTTTATGAATAAGGCGTTAAGTATTTTCGTACTATATGGAGTACAAAAGTAATTCCTCAATGAGAACCACAGCATATTATTATACCCACCGTCAAAAAACACGGTGATTTTGTTACTCCGTTTATAACACATCGAAATATTTATCGTAGACCTACAAAAGTATATAAGGACTGAGATCGAAAAATTCTTAACACACGTTTTTCATTAAAACTTTTAACCCAAGTATTATTTGATTTTTATTTTATTTTTTTTATCAAGTTACCTTTGTAAAGAATATCAGTTATAATGTTTAATGTTAATTATGTTCATTTGTTGTTAATCTGATTAAAATGAGTGACCAGAAAAAAGTGCGTACTAAAATTATTGTTACGAATTTGCAAAAAACGATTTGAATTTAACGGTCTGTAACTACTGCCTGCAAACATTCATCATGTTTATAAACACGTCCATCAGTAAAAGCTTCCACTTATCAACAATGTTGATAGCATGCGGTTGATTAGCATTGTTTGTAAGTATGGCAGCACTGTATGTTTAAGCTGCTAACATTAACATCGAAAGCTCTAGAATTCGAATGTACTAGTATGTCCGTTAAGAGCATTGTAGAAGATTTCCGAGAGATGACAGTGCGTGTATAAATAGTGGCCGAGGCTGCAGTCGTGAGTTGAGTTTATCATTGGCGCTGTTAGAGTTGACATCGACTGTGTTGTACGTGTGTGCTTGTACGTTGTAAAGTGTGTGCGTGTATTTCTGCGAATTGATATACGTGTATAAAGACACTGAGTGCCTATTTAATTCTGTTGTTTTTGTACATTCTAAATAAAGAGTTGTTACAATTTTAAACTACTAAAACTGCTTTCTATTTGCAATCAAAAGTATCCGGTTTATTTAAAGGAAACAAACCCCGTTTTTAAAAGGTAAAAACGTAACATTATTAAATATTTTGAACAAAACCCAACTTGGCCCTACAAAAAGTTGGTCAAACAATCAAAGGTCTGCCGTCAAACTGTTTCCAATGTTATTCAACAGTATCGGAAGAACTTGTCCGTTGATAGAAAACCTGGCTCAAATAGAAGGAATGGTTCACATGATGTTTATTAAGCCAAAAAAATAGAAAGCATTTTCAAAAGAGCTCCCAACACCTCCGGTAGGAAAGCAGCCCGGTTAGCTCAGTGCTCGGACTATTTGGTACGAAAAGTTAAAGCTAATGGTTCAAAAACATACAAGGCTCAAAAAGTTCCTAACAGGAACGCTGCTAAAAATTTAGAGACCAAAAACAAAGCACGGAAATTGAAGTCAAATTTTATAAAAAAAAAAATATTCCTGCTGCATAATGGATGACGAAACTTATGTTCTGGCAGATTTTTCGCAGCTTCCGGGTCAAAATTTTGATGTTGCTGATGCTTGAGGGAATGTTGAAGAAAAGTTTAGGACCCAAAAGCAGACAAAATTTCCCAAACATTTCTTGGTATGGCCAGCAATATGCAGTTGCGGCAAAAAAGCCAAACATTTGTTACAAAGGGCTCTATAAATACCGAAATTTACATCAAGAAATGTTTACAAAAAAGGATGTTTCCATTGATAGGACTTCTTAATGTGTCCATTTATTTTTGGCCTAACTTGGCATCCTGTCACTATGGTAAGAAAGGTCTTCAGTGGTTAAAAAAAAAATAATGTGGTATTTGTAACAAGAGATACAAATTCTCCTAACTGCCTGGAGCTAAGAATTGAAGAGCACAAAAAAGGTGTCCAAAAGTGTGGTAGATTTTAAACGGAGATGGACAACCTGTTCGAAAAAAGTGACAGAAATCACTATAAAAACCATAATGGAAGGGTTTTCGAAAAAGATTTAAAATTTCATCACTAGTGATTAGAACTATAGAAATATTTTTATTTTTTTTAAATTGCAATAATAATTTCAATCAAATTAATAACATATATGTTAAAAATTTTTCGATCTCAGTCCTTATATTCTGGATCCTTGTGAAATTCTAAGATGATCTAGCTATGTCCGTCCGTCTGTCCGTATGTATGTCTTTTGAAAACACGATGGGGCGCAAACGAAAGGAGCTATCTAGTTGAATTTTACAAATACTCTATGTTGATATGGGTTGTTTGGTTTTGAAAATGGGCAATATCGGTCTATGATTTCAGCTAGCCCCCATATCGAGTAACATTTGTCCGCCTTCATAAAAACTTTTAAGTTTAAACAATGTTTTAAAGCAAAATTTCCATACAAAATTCGATTTTAAAACGTTGTTTAAATTTAAAAATTGTTTATGAATAAGGCCTTTATAGCCTTTATAGTTGAACCTACATCTTTCTACCAACTTTTGCTTGACCCTACCCCCACATATAACACCTACATCAAAAAAATATTTTATTGTCCCATATTGGTAGTGGGTGTACAAGATTCATCACAACCGAATATAACACACTTACTTGTTTTCGTTTTCTTTGTGTAAGTGTATTATTAGCTTGAGCAGATTTCGCATGCATAACCATGTGCCATAGGAAATAATTTTCGAAACTAGCTTTCGTTTTTATGAAAACCACGTTGGTAGGACATGCACGGAAATTTCTTTTATTCAGATACGCCATTCAAAGTGCTTGCATGTGATAACCATGTTTGAAACAAATATGAAAAAAAATACTGAAAAATTACCTTACCTAGCACTGAGATCCAAATTTGGAGAAATTAAACAGAATATCGTAATATTTGTTTTCTGAGGCCAGCCTAATGTAACTGCAAACTCAATAACTGTTTTTCTGTCTGTCAGTCTGTCTTTTCAGCACACAACTGGTCTTTAGTTGGTATTCAATTTAATTTATATGTTGCATGATTTTAGGCTATAGAATAAATGGGAATTCACTTTGTATAAATGTATGTTTGTGAATGTGTGGAGTATTTTTTTATAAATATTTGTTAACATGATGAATTGCATTGAACATGAAAAACATTTTATTTTTAATTTCATACACAGATAGAGAGACCTGCTCACACACACACAAAACAAAATACGGACTGAAATGAGTCAAATAAATTCAAGCAAACAGTATTTTTTAAATTTTAAAGTACCCCAGCAAAAACATTCATTGCTAAGTAAAGAGTTAAAATAATAAATTATGGCACTTCATTTCTTTGGAGCTGTGATACCATTGGAAACAAGTATAATACTTAACACAACTGCTTAGAAATATGTCATTACTTAAATATCACTAAAACTAGTAACATAGAAGCCGTTATCAGTAAAAACGGAATGTGTGCTCATGAAAATTATCATTACTAGAATATAATTTGTAATTGTATTGTTATATAAAATGTGTATACCACTTCGATGGCCACATTTAATGCTGAATGTGGGCGTTGGTATTTTCATTTTCATGCAGAAAATGCAAAAATTGAGAGTAGACTCACATGCAATTCTTAATAACAAATAGAGAGCAGTACAAATAAGAGGTCTGTGGCTTAGTGATTACCACATTTGACTATAAAACGATAGGTTATGTATTCAAGCCCGCTCTCTCAAAAATTTATTTTTTAATTTTTTCTTAAATGCTAGAGTATTAGTTCTATTGATGTGTTATGCAGAATGTGCCAGTCGGTCACCTGCAATGACATTCCTATGTTGAATTCACCAGTCAATAACGTTGCTCGTGTTGTTCACTAGTAGTTGTTCTTAGTGGCTAACTAACTAACTAATTCAACGTGGCATAACTAGTTAAAAGAACTCCAGGCTTATTAAACAAAATGGTTACTAAACCAAGAAAAACCAAATAGATCAACACTTGTTCTATTTGGTGGATTTCATCATTTAATATTTTTTGTTTCATAAACCATTTTTAGGCGCTTAATGCATAGTATATTAAATACTATGAAGGACGACATTAAATAAATTTTTCAGCAACAGTTGTAACCACTGATATATAAAATATAAAAGAACAACATTTAACAGTTTGTTGAAATATGTGAAAGAATGACATTAAAAGTACCTGTTACTTAATACAGTTGTTCCAGTGATTTTTCAAAAACGTTACCACTGAATGTTGAAAAATGTAAAAGAACGACAATTAAGAGCATGTTGAAAAAATATGAAAGATGTCTTGAAAATTACATTTATTTTGAAGTAGTACTTCCATCTTTTTTTTTCTGATTTTTTTTCATGTTTTAAAAAACGTAATATTTCAATGATTTTGAAATTTGAGTAAAATGTTATTTGTATGAAGAAGTTAATACTCAATACTATCAACATTCGAAATATAATGTGAAATATTTAAGGATTATTTTTGAGGTTATAAAAGTATATTTTTGTTTATAAAATTGTTAGTCCTTAACCATAGCTCTGGCACCAATAATTTTCTATGCATCCTGGCACTATTTACACTTGTTTCTTATACATTCATATGTAGATTATTGTTAGGGATACTTTATAAACCCTTAGTAATACTGGTGAAGCAGTCCACAACATTACTAAAATAGGCCTAGGCTTCCTATGAAGCTAATTATTATGTTTATTGAGAGATCATACATCAAAGCTTTTCCGATGTACTTCACTCAGCACTACCCTAACATAAGGAACATCCTCAGAGATATGATTGATTGGCTTACGTGGTAGTTTCCTGCGAGAGAACAATCAAGTAGAGTCGAAAGGACCCCGTTTTGAAAAGTCCGCACCACTCCTCATTGTAAAGTATGCTAACATGTTGAAGTTATTAGACCCAGTAGGTCATTAGGTCTAGACTCAGATACCTACTAAGGTTGACTAATATGCAGTTGCTCAGGAATCTGTGCATTTTGACACTCAGGTCTGGGCAGTCGCAGAGAATGTGGAAAATCATTCCTCTTTTTCTCTATCCTTGCAGCTGCGACAATGCTTGTTAAAGTGGAGTCCAAGGCGACTTGCATGCTTGCCTACCATCGTCAGAGGTATAGTCCTGTATGTCGAATATCTGAGTCCTTCCTATAGCATTCTCTGAAACGGTGAAAGATTATGGTTCCGATCCTGGAAGTGCTCATGTCACTTATGACTAAGTAACCATCATAATGTCAACGAGTGCCTTTTAGAGATGTAACGGAGTAAATCACGACACTCGAGACCTTATATCGGGAGAAAGTAAGTCCCCTGATGCCCTCTGGCTATTCCTCAATCTCCCTCCCAAACACTAAACAACCCAAATGAGATTAGCATATATCTAAGCCTGATACGTCATATATACACAAGCATCTTATAACAAATTATGTGACGAGGAACGTTCAGTATGGCTCTTAAACCATAATTAGGGCAGTAATTAAAGTAAATGAATTATATGAAAAATAAAGCACATAAAACAGAAATATTTACATATGTAAATAGTGGCAGATAATGAAGAGTTTTTTTTATATACTCAAGTAGAACGTCAAAAATTAGTCACTGACTCCAAACCATTTCCAAATCGGACCAAAAATACAATAATTTTTTGTATTTTTTAAAATTCTGTTATTTAAATATCGCTCATTTGCTGCAACAACGTCATAACTCAAAATCCGGGTTTTTTGAACTGAGTAATACAAAATATACGCCGTTCTTTAGTCTTTCATATAGTTTTATCAGTTTTCAAAAAAGTCAATTATTTTTTGTGTGAAAGTGTTTTCTTGTTGTACACATCAAAATTAGAATTCAAGTTTTCTCGTATATTTGACAAGTAAAAATTTGGGTTAAATACAGATTAGAAAGATATTAACATCTACTATTTAAACTAGGTTTTATTTCTGAAATAGCATGATTTGTTGAAAATTTATTTAAGAAATAGTAAAATGTCAAAAAAAAATAAAAAAGCCGTTTTTTTGAAACGACTTTTTTTGAATAATGACGTTGTTGCAGCAAATGAGCGATATGTAAATTGTGGCAGAGCTAGGGTTAAAATATTACAACGCCCACATTATTTTCATATCCAGCAAAATAAAAGCTTTTATTTGACACAATTTTGAACGATATTCATACATCGCTACTGCTGTCTAAAAGCAAAATAAGTTTTGGGATAAATTCTGCTGAAGCAGATATAAATAAAACAAATTTATTTGGCTAGTTCGCCCACACGATCTTTGAAAAAATTTTAAAAATGTTGTAAATTTTGATATAATTTGTATGCCACTGTACGAACCATAGAGAAACAACAAGAGCGGAAACTAAAAAAAAACTCATACAAAAATGTTACTCAAATAATCACACATACGAGTGTTGTTTTTGTTTTCACATAGTTTTTTTACTAATACATTCAGCACTTAGGTTTTTGACAACTGAGTTAGGTTTTTGGCAGGAGAGATTCCGCTCTATGTATATTTCTCTATGGTACGAACCACCAAAAATTACCAACACAATTTTATATCGGATATAAAAGTATCCAAAGTCTAGCGGCTATATGGTGGAATCTGTAAGTTAAAAACTGTGAGTACAGATATCATTTTAATAAAATAACTCTTATATGTTCCAAAGCATATTTTTAATTTTTTAACTTTTACATTATTTGTAATTTAATTGAATAAATGTTTATTACAACTCTCCTGTCAAAAACCTAACTCAGTTCTCAAAAATCTAAGTGATGAGAATGTATTAGTAAAACAATAATTTTAAAACAAATACAACACTTGTATGTATGATTTACTTGAGTTTTTTTCCGCTCTATGTGTATTTCTCTATTATTGACATTTTCTCGATTGTTCAAAGGTAACTAAATCAAATTTGTTCTAAACTGCATTAACAAAACAAATCATTTGTATCCCATTTTCAGTAATCTCTATCCTCTCACCATGCGGAAGTTGGAGCTGTACAAAATGCTACAAAATTTAACTACAAACAAAAATTTACACTTGTCATTGGCTGCTTATAGGCGTGAAAAAATGTGTTAATTATACGCCATGGTAAACCATTACAACAACAGCAACGAAAAATTAATACAAACACATACAGATGTATGTTTTACATACATAAAAACTCGCTCACTTATACAATCCCTGCCATCATTTGGAAGAGCAACCACGGGAAACTTCCAGTAGTTAAAAAAACGAAAACCGACGAATAATTGTGAGTTTGTTGATTTATTACTTTTAAAGTGATCGGTTACTATATATAGTATACAAGATTATTCCAATATAATCGATCTGACGCACGAAGTTTTCTACATTCCAATGTAGATGAAGATTGGATGTTTCTATTTCGACTTGTTGTTTCCAGTTATGTGCTGGTCTTCCTATTCGTCGACTGCCTTACAGATTCCAGTTCACCTTTTACGTTTTTGATCCAGTTTTTTGAAGAAAAATCTAGTGAAATTATTTATATTTTACTCTTTTCTTTACTTAATTTGGTTGTTTTTATTTTGTAGTTAAGTGATATAGGTACTATTTAATGGTAAGTTAGATAGAAAATGTTGGTAGGGATACTTTGCAATACAATTAAAAATATGTGTGTGTATTTAACTTTAACAAAAACTTATAACGAATACAACACATACATATACATGTATTTCATTAAAAAAAATTTCATTGTTTAAGTGACTGGCTTAACAATTGAAAGAGTTGATAAGTGTGCAAAGCGTGTGAGTATTACATCTAGTGAAATTCATTGGACTTTATTATTATTCTTGTAAATGTTATAATTAATTGTTGGCTATTTGTTATTGTACACAAATTACAATGAAATAACAAAAAAAAAATAATTAATTAATTTTTCATAATAAATAAGCAACAAAACAAATACATTCAATTGCAAAAGAAAGGACTGTCCAACGAAACACTAATTGTACAGATACATACAAACGTAATACATACATACACATTTAATCGATAAATATATAACATTTCTCATAATTAAAGTGGTATTAAATTTATGAACTAAATTGTTTATTTTTCAGGTTGTGTGATTTTCTTAACTCCTTAGAAGGTCACTAGTTCACATGCAACATTTACGTGCTCTTTATAAATCAATTGTAATTATACAATATAGAAAATCAAAAATTTTAAAGAATTTTACTAAATTTTTTTTATATTTTACACCACTGTCATTTTATAGCTATATACGCCGCACCAAGGAAATGGATTAGAATTCATACACGCTGTTTTTTGGTATATGAGACTGTGGCCTTTCATTTTTGCTATTAACGTAAAAATCTATCAACAATATAAAAGCTACAGGTTCTTAAAGTTAGATTTTCATTTTAGTCAAATTTTAGTCCTAATATCCACAAGAGCCAAAGGTTGGCTTTGTCTGGAAGAGACCGGTTTATAAATTGTGATACAGTTTTTGTTTCCATCCGGGGTATGCTTAGTCTGTCCAGGTTCTTCAAAGGTCTGCTTGCTTTGAAATCTTTACCACAGAGCTTTCTTGGATCTTTGGAATATCCTTGTTAATGGGCGAAGCTTCTAATAGAGGATACGATGAGATAAATCTTTCGGCTACGACTAATTATTCGTAAACACAGCTAATGGATGCAATCCGAAGAGATAAATTCTTCAGCTCTCATCGGCTAACTACAACTTACTGGCTATGACTAGCTAATGAGTACAATCCGACGAGATAAATGCTTCGGCTCTCGGTCGGCTAACGACAAATTATTCGTAAATACTGATTATGGATGTAATCCGAGGAGATAAATTCTTCAGCTCTCATCGGCTAACTACAACTTATTGGCTATGACCAGCTAATGAGTACAATCCGACGAGATAAATGCTTCGGCTCTCGGTCGGCTAACGACTAATTATTTGTAATTACTGTCTATGGATGCAATCCGAGGTGATAAATTCTTCAGCTCTCGTCGGCTAACTACGGATTTCAACTATGGTATTAGTACGAAGTAAGAATTTAGTTACCCAGGCGCAAAGTATAAGTAGATCGGGACTTCGATTCTAGCTTGCCTTTTCATGTTTTTATTAGATGTCTTATATTAGAATTCACATAAACTGTTTGGGAATTATACAGTATACTAATATGTAATTTTAAAGTTCACACAAACTATTTGGGAATTATTAACAACATTATACTAATATGTATTGTATTGGTATTAATTATGTTGTGTTAGTGGATTGACTTTTGTAACTGCACGTTACAACATTTTTTTAAATAGGAAACGTAAAAGTTACCTGCTAATGGTTTAAATATACCTACGATAGAGAAGTTTTAATGACAAAGTCGTATTTAATTAAACATTATTTTTATTCCCACAATCAAAATATTTGTCGTAGACCCAAATTAGTATATATTTTGGCTCCTCATTAGATTCTAAGACGATCTAGCTATGTCTGAAAAGAGCAACATTGCTGAAATTTTCCACAAATACTTTTTGTTGATGAGGTTCGTTTGGTATTGAAAATGAGTAATAGCGTTCCATGATTTCACCTAGCCCCCTTACAAGTTATAAATATGTTGATTATGCGGCAATCCTGATATTTTAGACACATTTTTCTAAGTACCCAGAAATTATACCGTAAAGTCAATCGGGTAAGAATCGACAACAAAATGTGTTTAAATTACACGCGGTCTCATCTCACCGTTAATTACAAGATAGTTGCTTCTCAGTCGACGAACTTAATGGTATTTATAATTCAGTTTTTTGTTATTTATTAAATAAAAGCTAAACAAATTATGTTTTGTAAACAAAATGAAGGCAGTGCAAATAATAAGTCAAATGAGGAGATTGAGAAGTTGAATAAAGTGACGATAAGCAAGTACAACAATTCTTAAAAACAGTAACCATTGAAGTTCTTTTAAAAAAACACATTCTTATTAAATAAATGTAAAATTAGTAAATAAATAAAAACAAGGTATTTTGTGTTTTATAATAATTGCCATAAATTTGGAGGATTTGGATAGAAAAGGTTCCAAGTCGATTCCTAATCAAATCAACAACATATAGTGTCAAATCTGAAACCACTTGTTGTCATTTCTTCATTGTCAAATTGACACCGTTCGTCTAAGATTTCTCTACATACGGGATTGAAATCGTACACGAATGTGTTCTTCTTTTTTTTGGCTGGCTGTATAGAAATTCAGTTTTATTAGAGTACATAGAGATCGGAAATACTTATAGTTTTTCTCGACCACTTCGTTTAGAATTTTCATTAGCAAGTGTAGAGAAATAATAATATTTTAAAGTTACAACTTCAGAAAATCATAAATTGTTTTGAAATTGATTTTAAAATTGTTTACCAAAGAATAACAAGAAGTGAAACGCTGTCAAAAAAAGCCTAAGAGACTACTTTCATAAAAAACCTAACTCTTAGAATGTACACAGAAAAAACTGAAGTGTAAATTCAATTACGAAAATCACATTTTCAATTACTTTTTTTTATTAAAGTTCCACCAATGACAAAAATTGTTTATTCAATTACTGAAGTTATAGAAAAAAATTCAATCAAATAAATTACTCTAGTATTTGATTATGGTAAAAATTATAGATTAATATTTTAATTAAAAATTGCAAAAACGTAATTAATAGTGGTTCAAAATCATCCACGCTAATAAAATATATTTTTGATACAATAATTAAACAAATAAGTATCTACATTTACAATAAAATAGTTTTATCTAATATTTTGTGAAACGCATAATGCATTTCAAATGCATAATCTGAAATACATAGTAAAATTTTAATTTATTGTGTATTTTGGCCTTGGAATCGAAAAGATGAATAGCTGAAAGTGCATTTTTATTAAAAATACCGACCACCAATACGTTACCAACTACGAACTACAGCAAGGCATTTATTTTTCGTCCAATTCCAAGGTGATAGTGGGCAAAACAATTTGAAAAATTGTTTGGAAAACATAATTCATATATTTTAATTTTTTTTATTTATTTTTTTCTTTTTAATGTCTTATTTTACAAGAACTACTGAAAATAAAATTTAGATTCCATGTACACATTCACACACAAAATTTTTATTCTGTTGTTTTTTGAGTGTGAAAGTTACTGATTGAATTACCAAAGTAATTAAAACATATTTATATTTCCAATAATTCGATTGATTGAAAATGTTTAAGAAATAATTTTCAAGCCACGTTCAACACACTCCTCAAACACATATTATTGTAAAAAAGCGACCTTAAAAATTATAACAAAATTTGATTCAAGCTATTCTCAAAAAACTCAAAATTCAAACAATTCTCAAATTATTTAATTTATATTTGACATCAGTAGATTTTATAAAAAGATTTTTCTGCCTTTTATTTCATACAACGCTGTGACACCGATTTTGAATTGGACATACATACATACATACATAAGTATGTGTTTGTGAAAAAGTGTGATAGAATTGCAATTTTCAGGAAAGAGTTTTGACATGTGCGAAGATAAAGAAGTTGTTGTTTAAACAAAATAGAAGAGACTTTGTGAAAATCAGTTGGATAATGACGGCGTTACGGTCGTTTAACCTAATCTAATGCTTAAGCATGCCTCAGGGCACTCATCGCAAAAATGCCACTAAATCCAAATATATTTGATTTTTCATTTCAAAAACTCTTGTAACAGTTTCTTACAAACGTACTTAAATATTTTAATAAGCCTTGAAAGCTTTTAAAAGCTCTCTTCTTTCTTATTTAATGAACTTTTTACATACTAAGTGCATTAACAACCAAAACAATATGGAAAGTTCATGTTGTGTTATCAAACGTTGATTAAAGTGTTTTAAAGTTCCCGATGGCAATCATATTTTTTATTTTTGTTTGTCCTCAAAAAGTATACTTACATTTTATATATTGGAGTCAAGATTTTTTTAAAAAAAGGTAAGCTACTTTTTAGAGACGTGATTTATTGATGAGTGCCTTCTTGGGCATTCCAGACTAGTTTTGCTGCCTTAGTTTTTCCCT
This sequence comes from Calliphora vomitoria, assembly GCA_942486065.2. NCBI lineage: Eukaryota > Metazoa > Arthropoda > Insecta > Diptera > Calliphoridae > Calliphora > Calliphora vomitoria. The sequence goes on along the minus strand of OW818029.2, from coordinate 48,807,739 downwards.
CATATAGCAAAATGCTTTGATTTGCAATTTTTATATACCCTTCACTTTCGTGAGAAGAGTATATATAAGTTTGTCATTCCGTTTGTAATTTCCACAATATAATTTTCCGACCCTATAAAGTATATATATTCTGGATCCTTATAGATAGCGGAGTCAATTAAGCCATGTACGTCTGTCTGTATATCTGTCTGTTGAAATCAATTTTCTGAAGGCCCCAGATATCTTCGGGGTCCAAATCTTCAATTATTCTATCAGACATCCTTTCGAAAAGTTTCCTATTTAAAATCAGCAAAATCCGTCCATAAATAACGGAGATATGAGCAAAAATCCGAGACAACCTCTGAAAATTTAATCAAAAAAAGACAATTTATTTCATGCTTTGATAAAAAAAGCAACAAAACGTATGTTTGGATGTGTGTTGGTTTCATTGGCTTTGAGTATTTTGTTTTTGTTTATTTTGTTGGTGTCTTGTTTCGTTTGGTGTTGTTGTTTTTATACCCTTCACCTTCGTTAGAAGGCTATATATAAGATTTTCATTTCGTTTGTAACTTTTACAATATAATCTATTCGTCAGCAATTAAATGTAAAATTTTAAAAAATATAATGTATTTTTCTTTCTATATACATCAAATTTTTAATTATTATAAAAAATAATAATGCATCCACAACAAAGGTGAAGGGTATATAAGATTCAGCATAGCCGAATATAGCACTCTTACTTGTTTTACATAAAATTTTAAGAAATGGCTAGTCGAGCAAAAAAACGTTTCTCATTATCTGATTGGAGTGATAAACAATTAGAAAAGTTGTTTTTAATAAAAAATGACAAACTACACTAACTAAAACTCGACTCAATCTCTAAAGCCTCAAGGGTGTCTTAAGGCACTCATTTAGTTTTTTCCACCTGGCAGGTAAACCATTGATTGTAAAAACTTTTAAATATTGTTTTTGAAACCAAATGCCCAAACTTACCATAAAAACAAATATTACCAACGTTTTTAGCCATTTTTTTAGAATTTGGCATTAGAGGGTTAAGGTGCAATAAACGCACTTAAAAAAAAAATTGTTTTCTTATTTTAGTAAAAAAATCATACTAAGTAGCTTTGCAAAACACATAAAAAAAATCAATCAATTAAAAAAATAAAAGAGTTACTGTAATTTTTGTTATAACATATTTCTCGACTAAGGATTGAGATCGTAAAATTTTTAACGCACGTTTTTCATTAAAACTTTTAACCTAAGTATTATTTGATTTTTTTTTTTTTTTTGATCAAGTTACCTTTGTAAAATATGTCAGTTATGTTCATTTGTTGTTAATCCAGAAAAAAGTGCGTACTAAAATTATTAAATATTCTCAACAAAACCCAACTTGGTCCTACAAAAAGTTCGCCAAACAATCAAAGGTCTGCTATCAAACTTTTTCCAAGGTTATTAAACAGTACCGAGAGAACTTGTCCGTTGACATAAAACCTGGTTCAGGTAGAAGGAATGGTACACATGATGTTTCTAAAGCCAAAATAATAGAAAGCATTTTCAAAAGAGCTCCCAACACCTCCGGTAGGAAAGCAACCCGGTTAGCTCAGTACTCGGACTATTTGGTACAAAAGTTAAATCCAATGAAGATCTAAAAGCATACAAAGCTCAAAAAGTTCCTGACAGGAACTCTGCTAAAAATTTAGAGGCCAAAGAAAGAGCACGGAAATTGAAGTCAAATTTTATAAAAAAAAAAAAATTACCTGCTGCATAATGCATGACGAAATGTACGTATATTGCAGATGCTCGAGGGAATGTTGAAGAAAAGTCTAGGACACAAAAATAGACAAAAATTCTTGGTATGGCAAGCAATATGCAGTTTCGGCAAAAAAGCCAAACATTTGTTACAAAAGGCTCTATAAATACCGAAATTTACATCAAGGAATGTTTACAAAAAAGGATGTTTCCATTCATAAGACTTCTTAATGTGTCCACTTATTCTTGGCCTGATTTGCCATCTGTCACTATGGTAAGACAGGTCTTGAGTGGTACAAGAACAATAATGTGGTATTTATACCAAGAGAGACAAATCCTCCAAACTGTCTGGTGCTAAGGCCAGTGGATAGATATTGGGCTCTTGTTAAAAAAGAATTGAAGAGCACAAAAAAGGTGTCCAAAAGTGTGGTAGATTTTAAACGGAAATAGACAACCTGTCGAACAAAGTGACAGAAATCACTATAAAAAACATAATGGAAGGGTTTTCGAAAAAGGTTCAAAACTTCATCATTAGTGATTAGAACTATAAAAATATTTTTTTTGTGTAAATTTTAACAATAATTTCAATCAAATAAAAAAAGATTCAAAACTGTAAGTTTAGTGGTTTCATTTTTATTAATATATATGTATGTTAAAAGTTGTTCGATCTCAGTCCTTATTTTTAAAAACTCATAACTGAAAAACATTACTTTAGTTGGGGAGCATCCTCATTTTAAGCAATCATAACTCAGCCATTTTCCAACCGATTTTTGCATTTTTTTTTTTCAGCTTAAAATAAAAACCCACAAACAATTTTAAAATTAGCTTCAAAAGGTGTTTTGAAGTTGTAACTTTTAGAATACCGTTATTTCATTATAACTAAGTTATATAGAAAAACTACAGGTATTTCCTTATTCGGTGGACTCCAACAACACAGAAAACCCAGCCAGGCAAACGGACGGACTGGGTATACTTTAAGGTATTGAACTAATATTTATGTACGTAGAAAACATCAGCCACAAACGCAATACACCCTCCCAACTATGGTCGTGTAGGGTATAAACCGAAAAAAAATCAGCTTAACTGAGCGTGGAAACAATCAAGTTAAATCGCTATAACAAGAAGACGTCAACAAGTACAAAGAACAACAAAACTTTGAAGCTACCAAAAAAAAAACTGTAATAAAAAGTACCAATAATAAAAAAAAACATCACACAATAAAGGAAAATCATAAATTTAATATAGAAAAAAAAAATAATAAAATAAAACCTAGTCAGGCAGTGACTGGACAGAAAAAGTTGTACTTAGAGATACAGTCTAAAAGAAAAGTATACTAACAGCTCTATTAAATTGACAATTTTCCACACTAGAACTTATTTAATTAATTATACTAAAATATGCAAGTATTTAAGTGATTTACAGTTTCACTTGAATTGAATTTTGAAAGTTTATTTTCCATAAATGTATATATATGAAAACTTTTTTACTGAACTATATCCTAACAATATGATAAAGCTGACGATGACGATACATCCTACGACGTCATTCTTTATGCACAAACCAGAAAAAAAAATTCTTACAGTCAGCATCTAAACAACAAGGAATTTTTATGCTATTCCGGTATAGACAGGACTTTTACAAATTCCCTCTCTATCTCACTCATGTTGCTTTCAATATCCTTAGAGCCCTTACAGTAACCACATAAGACATGAGAAAGAACAAACATCAGTTTGTATATAAAGTAGAAAAAAGCAACACAAAGCAACATATAAAAAAAACTCAGCTTAAAACGGAATTTCCGTTTATAAACACACAGTTCGTTTTTTTTCACATTTTTTGATTTATGAATTAATGTAAAGGGTGATTATTATTTTTTTTTCATTGTTCACAAGTATTTTCCAATAAATGTGATATTTCTTCTTTCTGTTTTTGTTATACTTTAATACGATAGCGACATGTTGAAAATTATGAACAAAAATTTAACCATATTTTTTTTTTCTTCCTCTGCGGTTGTTGAAAATTAAATCTACTATTTTTTTACATTTTGTAATATTTTTGTATTGTTCCTGTCTGCGATTATTGAAAGCGTCATAAATGTGCGTGAAATTTATGTGCAGTGCGATAAAAAATATGAAAATTAATAATCTGTTTTAAAATATTATTCATTATCTTTTTTTTTTGTTTTTTGTTGTAATTGTTAAGCGTTAAATGAAATTAATTATTCAATAGTTATTACTATATTAACATTTAAAGTGCTGTATAAAGCAGGAAATCTGGTGGATTATTAAACCGTGATTTTTATACCCAACACCAAAGACACATTTCGTCTGTAACATATCGATATATTGGCCATAGAATCAAAAGGTATTTATATATTATGGGTGATTATAAATTTAAGGATTTAGGAGGATATCATTTTCAGCAAATATTCTATAATTAGAACCATAGTTATGGATCAAAATGTGAGATATATTTCAAAAATGTTTGGTTATTTCCTTTAATTATATTGCAGATAAAACAGTGCAATTTTACAAACATTTGCTCAATTCACAAGGTCTCTTATCAGTCATACTATCATAATGTCCTAATATATCACTACTCGACGGCTGGATTAACCGACTCTTAAGCATTCGGCGTTGATCTCTGCTGGTCGGTAATGATAACACAATAAACATCGCATAGAAAGTAGTATTATTTTAGTACATTTTTTGTTTGAAAAGCAATAAAAACCATTGTGAAATATTGTGAATTGATCAATTGTTTCTGTGATAATAGGACAAGCTCTGTTGAAAATGAGCTTTCATATATTTCAACATGATGTTAAATATCGATCATTTATATTTTTTAACATCCACTGATAACAACTGTTACAGTAAAATAATAGCAAGTAACAGGTACATGTAATGTCGTTCTTTCACAAATTTGAACACACTGTAAAATGTTGTTCTTTCATATCCCAGCAGTTAAGCAAGTAGTCAATATATCCCTTATAGACAGTAATCGTCACAAATGTCTTATCACTTGGCTGACTCCAATTAAATATTTTGGTAATTTGACACGTATGAGCTCTTTGTAGTGCAGAGAGAAGACAATTGGTTACTTTAAATATCCCAGGTAATCTGGCGTGAAGACAATTGTCACGTAAGTGTCTCCAAGTAACCTGGAGTGTAGTCACTTTAAACGTGTTGTGTGATAATTCGTTCAAACTGTTTTTATACAAATTGTGATGATATAATTCTCATACAGTTAATTTTTAGTTTTGCTTTGTTACATGGGATATCAGTATACTTAAGCAGAAACAAAAATTAACTGTATGAGAATTATTTCAACACAATTTGTATAAAACCAATTTGAACGAATTATTCACAAAACGTTTAAAGTGACTACTAGACCGTCTCACTTTTCATTTTCTTTCGAAATTCCTTCACGGGGCTGGGAAACTACTTTGGGGATAAATAGGGAACTCATCGAGGTTTCCAAGGCTGCTTTCCGTTTTATAATCCAAGCTTTGCGATTTTAGAACAGTTTTGATAAAAAATAGATCAAATTCCTACTCTAGAAACCAAAATTCTTGGTTTTTAGAGTAGATTAAGAAAATCGATGTTAGGAATTTTGAAAAAAGTTTAAAAACTGAGACGGTCCAGTGACTACACTTCAGATTACTTAGAGACACTTAAGTGATAATTGTCTTCACTCTAGATGTATAAAGTAACCAATTGTCATCTCCCTGCACTACAAAGAGCACATACGTGTCAAATCACAAAAATATATGGCAAGCAATATGCAGTTGGGACAAAAAAGCCAAACATTTGTTACAAAGGGCTCTATAAATACCGAAATTTACATCAAGGAATGTTTACAAAAAATTATGCTTCCATTCATAAGAATTCTTAGTGTGTCCGCTTATTTTTGGCCAGATTTGGCTTACTGTCACTATGGTAAGAAAGGTCTTGAGTGGTAAAAGGACAGTAATGTCCTATTTAATAATTTTAGTACGCAGTTTTTTCTGGTCACTCATTTTAATGAGATTAACAACAAATGAACATAATTGACATTAAACATAATAACTGACATGCTTTTCAAAGGTAAAAAGTTTTAATGAAAAACGTGTGTTAAGAATTTTATAATCTCAGTCCTTAATAATTACATTAAGTTTCAGTTCAAACAATTATTATTTATTTTATAAATTTTCCAATAAAAACAACAAAAGACTTTACAATTTAAATTATATTATTTATAGATAATACTATTGAAAAGGCTCAAACAAATTAGGCTATTGTAACAATGTCATATGCTAAGTGATGAAATAAAATTAAATGCAACAAAATTTAATTAATAAATTAACCGGCAAATGCTATTTAAATAAACAACTAAATTAAGGAGACTATTAAATAAATTGTGAAAAAAATATAAAAACAAAACATTGGAATTATAATTTAATAGCAGAGAATGGAGCACTTACACATGTTCTAGTATTTGTAAATAAATTAAATGAAAATTATAGGTAGTTATATATATATAACTTTAAATTTTTTAAATTTTTTGCAAATATTAAAATGGCCCTAAAATAGCCGAATAAACAATTGAAAGTTATTTAAAAAAATGGTTGTCAATAAAGTTCAACCACAAAACGCGGTAAAGTTTGGAGATAATTTTTTTTATTTTTATAATGTGAGATCACCACAACAACCACATTATGGTATACCGATCGACTTAGAATCAGGTCGATTTAAATAATTCCTTTAGGGCGGGTCGATTTGTAGGGACGCATACAAATCGCCCAAGTGACAATGAAAATCATATTCTAGGGATGAAAATAAGAAACTTTGCCCAAGAAACCATACCTCTGAAATGAATTCTGATGCTCCTTATTTTGACCCAAAGGTCAAATTTTGAAAATTTTAGAGAATTTAACTAAGCATATTTTTCCAAATTTATTTATTATGACACGAACGCCATTTTGTGCTTGTTGAATACTCCGCTAGTTAAGCTAACACTATTCGTGTTAATCATTTCACTCATTTCGTGCAAAAGTTATGTTGGTTTAAAGTTTAAACTAAATTTTAACAAGTAGGAAAGTATGGTCGGTCAAGCCCGACCATATAATACCCTACACTAAGTAAATGAGCAAAAACATTTTTCTTTCAAAATTTCAATAATTTATATTCGTGAACGATTTTCGGAAGTGGGCCTTATATGGGAGCTATGACCAATTATAGACCGATCACCATGAAATTAAGTGGTGCGATTAATGTCTGTATGAAAGTTATTTATGTTGCATTTTCTGTGTATACCAACTTTTTAAGAGATTTATGCTCGTTAAAGTGATTATCGGAAGCAGGCCTTATATGGGAGCTATGACCAATTATGCACCGATCACCATGAAATTAAGTGGTGCAATTAATGTCGGTATGAAAGTTATTTATGTTGCATTTTATGTCTATACCAACATTTTTAAGATATTTATGCTCGTTAAAGTGATTATCAGAAGCTGGCTTTATATGAGAGCTATGACCAATTATGGACCGATCACCATGAAATTAAGTAGCGTGATTAATGTCTGTATTAAAGTTATTTATGTTGCATTTTATGTGTATACCAACATTTTTAAGAGATTTATGCTCGTTAAAGTGATTATCGGAAGCAGGCCTTATATGGGAGCTATGACTAATTATGGACCGATCATAATAAAATTTGGTGACATGAATTTCGTATATATAAAACTTATTTGGAGAAAAACTTGTGTAGATACATATATAAATTAAACATTTATGACCGATAAAGTCCAATTTCGGGAGGACATTTGTATGGGGACTAGGTGAAGTAATGAACCGATTTCAGCCAGTTTCAATAGGCTTGGTCCTTGGGTAGAAGAAATGATATGTACCAAATTTTATCGAAATATCTTCAAGATTGCGACCTGTACTCTGCGCACAAGCTTTACATGGACAACCAGCCAGCCAGACGGACGGACGGACGGACATCGTTTAATCGACTCAGAAAGTGATTCTGAGTCGATCGGTATACTTTAAGGTGGGTGTTAGACTAATATTTTTGGGCGTTACAAACAACTGCACAAATCCAATATACCCTCCCCACTATGGTGGTGTAGGGTATAAAAATAAAGCTATGCTGCACAGTGGGCGAAATGAAAAAAAAAGTGGAAATAAATCTATAACTTCTAAACGAATGGCCCGCTTTTAATAAAATCTCCCATGCCTATAGAGGTGTTGGTGTTAGTATGTTTAAGTTTTGAAATTGGGCTTATAACAACAAGGGGGGACCGAGCCCCAGTGCCCCAAAGTGGGGAACCGCTGGTATATCAAACCTTAAAATTGTTGCCAAATTTTTGTTTGCGATCTGATTTGAAAGACCTTAATACATATGAAATCTACTCGACGAGATCTACAAAAAACATTGCTTTAGCCATATATTATATCTTACACTTTATTCGCATTTGAAAAGTAAAATTTTATTTTTTTAACCTACTAATAAAGGATCCAATTCTTTCTCGATTTTCTTAAAATATTTTTTTTTTTTTTTTGAATTAATAACAAATTTATTAATAATAATAAGAAAAATTATTTAAAAACCTTTACTGAGTCAAAAGTTATGTGCATTCAAACTTAAAAAAAATAAATAAAAAAGTCGGATTTTCGCAAATTTTTTCGAAAAACGTACCTACAATAATTTGAAATTATACAGAAAATAAGAACAAGATAATTAATGTGTTAACAGTTTTCTGAAAGATAACATTACGTGAAGTATTATAAATGCAAAATAATATCAAAATTCATATTATTCCGAAGTAGACCTATTTTGTATGTAAATTTGCTTTGTATGTCCCAATATGTTCTTCAATACTGTGCAAGGGGATTTCGTAGCCCCGTGCTTGATGCCTTCAATAGATCCAAAAATCTAAAAAATCACAATTTTGGTATTTTCTAAAAGTTTTTTGGGATTTGTGGGATTGTCAAAAACAAATCTCAAATTTCTTTTTCACCTTCGTATTTCAATCAAATCAAGAAAAATCTTTTCTTTTTCTCTAGTCAAATTTATGGATTCAAAATCAACAACATACAGAAAATTATAAAATCTTTTTGTAATATATTTTTTACAGTGCCTTGTCGACTTTTGCATAACCAAATACCGGAGAACACTACAAGATGAAGCTAATTACTATGAGTTATGTGTTTTGAAGCCATTAATGAGACTAGCGGAAAAGAAAAGATATACATATTATATATCAACGTGTAGGAAATTATGTCCTCTTTTCAAAAATGTACAAAATTTATAAAAATTAAAAAATTACAGAAGACTGTTTTAAAAAATATGGGAATAATGAAATAAAAGTTTTGTTTATGAATCTTTTTTAATGAAATTTTACGCTTATATAGAAACTTTTGATCGAAATACAAAGATGGAAACGATATTGTGTTTGACAATCCCACAAATCCCAAAAAACTTTTAAAAGATCCCAAAATTGTGATTTTTTTGATTTTTGCATCTATTGAATGCACCAAGCGCGGAGCTATGAAATCCCTTTGCACAATATTGAAGAACATATTGGGACATATAAAGCAGGACTTAGTTTTTTGAAAGCAGCTATGCGATTTGAGAAAATGTTGTCTAAATTTGAAATTTACATAAAAAATAGGTCTACTTCGGAAGGCTCTGGACCACGCAACAATACGAAATTTTAAATTATTTTGCATTCATAATATTTTCCGTAATGTTATCTTTGAGAAAACTATAAACACATTAAATATATTTTTCTTATTTTCTGTATAATTTCAAATTCTTGTAAGTACTTTTTTCGAAAAAAAATTGTGAAAATCTGACCTTTTTATTTTTTTTAAGTTTGAATGCACATAACTTTTGACTCAGTAAAGGCTTTTATATAATTTTTTCTTACGATTATTAATAAATTTATTATTAATTCAAAAAAAGATATTTTAAGAAAATCGAGAAAGAATTGGATACGTTATTAGCAAAAAAGCAGACAAAGCTAGGTTAAAAAAATAAAATTTTACTTTTCAAATGCGAATAACTTGTAAACTGTAAGAGATAATATATGGGTAAAGCAATGGTTTTTGTAGATCCCATCGAGTAGATTCCATATATATTAAAATCTTTCAAATGGGATCGCAAACAAAAATTTGTCATCATTTTTAATTTTTGATATACCAGAGGTTCCCCACTTTGGGGCACTGTGGCTCGGTCCCCCCTTGGTGTTATAAGCTCAATTTCAAAACTTAAACATACCAATACGTCCTCTATAACCATGGGGAATTTGATTAAAATCGGGCAATTCGTTTAGAAGTTACAGATTTATTTCCACTTTTTTTCATTTCCCCCACTGTGTGCTGATTCTCAAAGACGTATGATTAATATTATTTATTACCGACATCACATTTATATTTATCATACGCACCATAAACAAAATGTATATACAATACATACCTCATATAAAGTGCCAAAAATGGAAATTTTTTTAAATTTTTTTATGGGACCTTCCTGGGTGGGGGTGGGGGTCGGTCATTCATTTAGACTCGATCAAAGTGGGATTTTTCTAAATTTGGTCAAAATAAGGAACACCAGAATTCATTTTAGAGATATGGTTCCTTGGGCAAAGTTTCTTATTTTGATCCCTAGAGTACGATTTTCCTTGTCAATTGGGCGATTTTTAAATCGACCCGCCCTAATGTCTATCCATCTGGCTAGCAGGTTGGCTGTCCATGTAAACCTTGTCTGCAAAGTACAGGTTGCAATTTTTAAGATATTTTGATAAAGTTTGTCACACAGACAAATTTTTTTCGCCCCAAGGATACAGTTGAAATTGGTCCATTATTTCACCTAGACCCCGTATAAATGTCCTTCCAAAATAGGACTGCTTTGTCATAAATGTCTGATTTATACAGGTGTTCACACAAATTCCTCTACAAATAAGTTTTATATAAAAGGAAATCACATTTGAATTTGATGACGATCTGTCTATAATTGGTCATAGCTCCCGTATAACGAGCATTAATCTCACAAAAATGATGGAATCAAATAAAATTTAACAAAAATAAGTTTCATATAGATGGAAATCACTCGATCTAATTTCTGGACGATCGATCCATAATTGGTCACAACTAAGACCATCTTCCGAAAATCCCTTAAACGGGCAGAAATCTCTTATAAATGTTGGTATAAATATTAAATTAAACAGAAATAAAATTAATTTAGACATAAATCACTAGACCTAATTTCATGGCGATCAGCCCAAAACTGATCGTATCCCCCATATAAAGCCCACTTCCGAAAATCACCTTAACGAGCCTAAAAATACTATCTACATCAAATTCAACAGAAACAAGTTTCATATCGATACCAATCACATGGTCTAATTTGATGACGATCGGTCTATAATCAAAAAAAAAAAAACAAGTAAGAGAGCTATATCCGGCTGTGCCGAATCTTATATAGCCTTCACCAAATTATACTTTAAAATTATAATTTTAAATATTTTTAGGTAAAGAAAATTAATTTAATTTTTTTCAAAATTTAAAAAAAAAAATTAAAATTGTCATTAAAATTTAAAAAAAAAAAATTTTGTTTCAAAATTGTTTTCAAAAAAAATTTTTTTTCGAAATTTTTTTTAATTTTTAAAATTTTTTTTTCTTCAATTTACTAGTGAAAAAAAATGTACGACAAAAAAATGTTTTGGTAAAAAAAAATCGGGTTAAAAAATATTTTGTCCGATTTTGACCCATTGCAGATCCAAATTGATATAGCCGTATATAGATCGTTGAAATGGATTTTGAAATATCTATCATTAGATATCCATATTGTCTATATTAATGACTTAGTAATCCAAATATACTTAGATCAAAAATATACCAAAAATCGAGGTTGGCTCGGTATTTTCCTTATATTTCAGCCATTTGTGAGCCGATTTGCTCGATTTTAAATAGCAACCGAGCCGGAAAAATTGCCGATATATTGATGTATGAGTCAGGTTTGTGAGTTATTTTGGGTCTTCAGAACATTGATTTCAACAGACAGACAAACGGACTTGGCTTAATCGACTCCTCTATCAATAAGGATCCAGAATATATATACTTTATGGGGTCGGAAAATTATATTGTGGAAATTACAAACGGAATGACAAACTTATATATACCCTGCTCACGAAGGTGTAGGGTATAATAAACAAAAAATAGTTTTATATAGAAAGAAATCACGTGAACTAATTTCAGGGAAATCAATCCATAATTGGTCATAGCTCACAATAAAGGCGCACTTTCGAAAAAAAATTATTGAAATTTTAATAAAATAAAGAATTACTCATATATTAGATGAAGGCTATAATATGGTAGGGCTTGACAGAATATACTTTTTTACTTTAATATTAATATTAAATTTAACTTTCTCCACTTTGGCAAAACCCTTATTCCCCATCGCCAACTATATACGTTGATAGTCATTATAAATGTTGAACAGTTTTATTCTTGTTGTGTTGTACTTTTTTGTCGTCCTTATAATTGACTAATTAAAATTACAAACCAGAATTGAGGAAAATTACAAACAAAAAAAACTAAATACAGTAAATTAAATGGCCGCTAAAAATGGCAGGAAATTACATAGAAATGCTAAATATAAAATGAAAAAATAAATAAAACTATAGGTTTAAAACGACTTTTACCAAAACAAAAAAAGAAAAATATTGTGAAACATAACAAAACTAAATAATTACACAATTAAATTATAATTTGTTACTACATTTAGGGCCATTATTACAACCTGCTTTTATGTTCCCAATAATAAAAGTTAACTTTAAAGCAAACTTTTTCTATTACTTAAAGTTACCTTTTACTATTACAAACTTAAAGGCAAGTTGTAATAATGGCCCTTATAATTGTTACTTGTTAACCACATAAATTTGCTTTCAATCAGAGTTCGGCGAATAAATAGGTCTTCGTCAAATTTATAATACTGATTTCGATCAGAACGTGGAGAGTCATAAATAAAAAAATTCTTCTAAAATAGATTTTCCCAACTTAATATACAACCTGTAGGGTAATCCCCAACTTTACCAGTAAATGAGACATTACATTTGCAGTAAAGAAAAAATTGTAAAATGATATAAAATCAAAAATTATAATAAAAAATGCATTTAAATGACCTCATAATTTAACACTATACTTGGTTTTCTTTTTTTTTTCTTTTCTCATAAAATGAAATTTTTTCAACAACTTTTTTGTTCTTATGTCTAAATAAACTGGCTAATAGAGAAATGCCAAAAAAAAAACGTTGTAGATACGTACATATATAAAATATTGCTGAAAACTGTCCTTTCACCCAGAGTAAACTGAAAAGTGTTTTTGCCAAAAGGGGCAGTAACATCAAAAGATATTAAACATTAGTGGCCATAAACTAAAGATATATTGAAAAATGAATAAAAAGAGTATATGTATACTACAAAAGGAAGAAATAAAGCAATTTACGAATACACTTATAAAATATAAAAATAAGGGCAACTAAAGTTGAAAAAAAGTACTTTAATGCAGAAACTAAATTTTATTTAAAAGAAGAACTAAGAGAGAGACAAACGACATATAAGGAGTGAGATCGTAAAATTCTTAGCACATGTTTTTCATTAAAACTTTTAACCCAATTTATTATTTGATTTTTCTTTTTTATCAAGTTACCTTTGTAAAAGATGTCAATTATTATTTTTAAAGTTGTTAATCTGAATCAAATAATTATTACTAAAATTATAAAATATTTTCAACAAACGCAACTTGGTCCTACAAAAAGTTGGCCAAGCATTCAAAGGTCTGCCGTCAAACTGTTTCCAATGTTATTAAACAGTACCGGGAGAACTTGTCCGTTGATAGAAAACCTGGTTCAGGTAGAAGGAATGGCCCACATGGTGTTTCTAAAGCCAAAAAAATAGAAAGGATTTTCAAAAGAGTTCCAAAAACATCCTGTAGGAAAGCAGCCCGAATAGCTCAGTGCTCGCACTATTTGGTACGAAAAGTTAAAGATAATGCAGGTTTAAAAACATACAGGGCTCAAAAAGTTCCTGACAGAAACGCTGCTAAAAATTTAGAGGCCAAAAACAGATCATGGAAATTGAAGTCAAGATTTATAACAAAATATTCCTACTGCATAATGAATGACGAAACGTATGTTCTGACAGATTTTTCGCAACTTCCTGGTCAAACATTTTATGTTGCTGATGTTCGAGGGAATGTTGAAGAAAAGTTATTGGTATGGCAAGCAATATGCAGTTGCGGCAAAAGAAGCCAATCATTTGTTACAACGGGCTCTACAAATACCGGAATGTTTACAAAAAAGGCTGCTTTCATTCATAAGAGTTCTTAATGTGTCCACTTATTTTTGGCCTGACTTGGCATCCTGTCACTATGGTAAACAAGCCCTTGAGTGGTACAAGAACAATAATGTGGTATTTGTACCAAGAGAGGCAAATCCTGCAAACTACCCGGAGCTAAAGCCAGTGGAGAGATATTGGGCTCTTGTTAAAAGAGAATTGAAGAGCACAAAAAAAGTGTCCAAAAGTGTGGTAGATTTTAAACGGAGATGAACTACCTGTTCGAGCAAAGTGACAGAAAGTACTATAAAAACGTTAATGAAAGGGTTTCCGAAAAAGGTTCAAAATTTAATCACTAGTGATTAGAACCATTAACATATTATTTTTTTGTAAATTGTAATAATAATTTCAATCAAATAAAACTGTAAGTTTAATGGTTTCGTATTAACATATATGTATGTTAAGAATTTTTCAATCTCACTCCTTAATACTTGAGTTAAAAGTTTTAATGAAAAACGTGTGTTAAGAATTTTACGATCTCACTCCTTAGTATCAGATATACTAATATGCATATACGTACTTATTAAAGAGTGAGTAAAGTTACTCAGTAATTTATCAATCTATAATTGCTCAGATCAAAAGACTTCAACCTAGATTAATAATATTTGGATTTCTGTATCACCAATTTAACTTACCAAAAAGGTATTTTTTTAAAATGTTTAGCTTTTATTTTGAAACATTTGTACAATATTAATTTATTCAAAGCTATGAACTTTTCCCATCTTTCTGGCAACATATCCATTCCGTACCTAAGGAACTGCTCATCTTTTAATGACAAATTAAGCTAATTTCTGATACTTTGTTCTGAAGTGAAGCGTATTCCAGAGAGAGCGTTCTGCATCGATCGAAACAGATATTAGTCGGACGGGGCAAGGTCTGGACCATAAAGCGGGTGAAGCACAACTTCCAATCACTTCTATCTAAATTGTTATTAACAGGTATTTTAGAGTTGGGTTTATTAGCTCAGTGAAGTGACCGTTCTTTTCAACTCAGCTCACTCAAATGAACTAGGTCGCTCTTTTAGCTCATTAGTTCAGTATGTTGTATAATGACCATTTCATTTTGTGAATTGCTCGTAGTGAATTAAATCATACATTTCTGTTGTTAGTTGTAAAAACACACAGTCTTTTGACAATTAGAGATTCATGCGTGAAATCTATATATATAAAAATTGATGTTTGTATATATGTTTCGAATGAACTAAAAAACGGTTCATCCGATTTTAATGAAATTTTCAGAGAATCTGCAGAATAGTCTAGCGGGTAACACTGTAAAGGTTGAGTTTTGATTTTCGGTCTGTGGGCGAAGGGGTGTGGCAAAATAAAATTTTAGCATTATACCGCTTATGCCAGCTATATATATAAAAAACAGCTGGACCGATTTTTATGAAATTTTCAGGGAATCTTCAGAATAGCCCAGCGGGTAACACTGTAAAGTTATATTCTTGATATTCGGTCTGTGAGCGGAGGGGTGTGTAAAAATCAAGTTTTTACGTTATACCGCTACTGCCATCAATCTATATACAAAAACAGATGGTATGTTCCATATGGAATTAAAAACGGCTGGACCGATTTTGTTAAAATTTTCACGGAATCTTCAGAAAAGCCTAGCGGATAACTCTGTAAAGTCGGTCTGTGGACGGAATGGCGTGGCAAAATCAAATTTTTATACTACACCGCTAATGACATAAAAAAAGAAGATTTTTTTTTAAATTGTTGATCGACCATTCCTTCAATTCTGTTTATTTAGTTTCCTATATACAGGCTTACAAGTTCATTGATTGTTGTAAAAAGAAAATTTGTCAAAAAAAAACTTTTTTCAGAAAGAATCGATTAAAAGTTGCCGGTATTTTATTACAATACTAGCTGAACCCGGCTCTCGTAGCTGGCCCTTAGAAAACATCAGTTTTATATTGCATCTCGATCTCTGTATATTTACAGTGATCCGACCCAATGTTAATATATGTGGTGGCTGTCCGGCTGGTTCCAATGAATTCAAAAGTTCAGTAGGATAATCAACGGCTTGTTCTTCGTACTTTACTGTGTAAATCGATTTGTATTTTATTGTTTCGCCAGGCAGTTTCAATTGTATTTGCTTATTGAGCTTGTTAAGATCATAATTTGTTGGTGCCAAAATTGCATGTTCCCACAGCCAATCCAAATTTTCGTAGTTGGTTGTAAGTCTTGGGAGTACCTTGTCGACAACGATTTGAATATTCATTTGCATTTGGCAGAAGTACGGGAATGAAATCTAATTTGTGGCGGGATAAATTGGAATTTTTGCATTTTCTATGTCCACCAATTGTTTTGAGAATGTTTCGGCAGAAGGGTATTGCAGCAAATTCACACGCATGTTCGTTGATAGCGATCGGCTTCTGTAGCTTCATTTCCAGTAAAATAAATTTTAACTTCACATTATCATTGGGAAGCGGGAGCAGTGATCCAGTTCTGTGGTACATTTGGGCATGAACTTTAAAGGTGGGCATGAAGCCGACGTCATTTGAAAGCATGAGTTACACTTTTGGATATTTTGAAAGAACCGCTTGGAAATAGGATTGACGCCGGAAATGTAACTTAGAAGCAGTTCAGACGGCTCAATAGCTGGTGGCAGAATAAATTTACCGTTTAAACAGCACATTCCCGGGGATTCGTCAAGGAACTTCAAAATGCTACAATGTAAGAAATGTTCTTTCATTGCGCCAATCAGTATGTCCTTGTAACTGATAAAAATTAAAATTTTTATTTCAAAAAATAAAATTTTATTTTTTTTAAATTAATATTTTTCATTTTTTTTTTTCGGAAATACGAGTTAATTTCCTTATTATTTCTAATTTTCGATGCTAAACAAATGTTTAGACAGTATTTGTTAACGAGAACATACATAAATTTTTGGAATAAAATTTTATTGTTTTAAAAAACAGCGAAAAAACACACGATAAGTCGCTCATGGTACCTATCAAATGTTCTTTTCTGTTAACGTATAAGTATAGTAAAAAAGTGCATAACAAATCTGTTTTCTAAAAATAAGTGATTGCAATAATATTGCTAATTTAATTAAGAATATCAGTAATTTGTAGTTTTTTTTTTAATTATATTTTTTTGTAGATCTAATACCACCAATGTATTTTGTTTTACTAATTACATACTTTCAAATACAATTATTATTTTATAAATAACAAATACGTATTTCCCTATTGTTTTATGAAACATACCTAAGTACAAACTCTTTTCTTTATTTCTTACTGCCTCACCATACCATAAATAAATTCACCCACATTCAATAGCACACATAGAAAAATTCATTGATGAAAACAAAAATAATTTGAAAACTAATAATTCTTGAAAAAGTGAATACAAACGTTGCAACGCGTTGTATCATATCAAAACAAAAATATATACGCTACAGAGCATGGCAGCATACGATCATATACATAACAAACTTATATTCGTTTTATTTTTAATGGACACGATACTCTCTCACTTTTTAATGTCAGTGAGCGAATGAATGAACATTGAAACAAAATAAATATGCTAGTGCAGCTCTGTCATAAGTACTGAAAGAAATATGTGCATACCGCTCAGTTGAAAAAGGTCAGTGCTGAGCTGAAAACGCTCAATATGATGAATGATTCACTTCGCTCAGTTGAGTGAATAGTTCAATTGAACTAGGTCATTCATGAGCTACACAACTCTAGCAACATGTGGCCTAGCGTTGTCATGATAGCATATTACGGTTTTATGGCTGACCGCATATTATTGCTCGCTTTAGACAAATCGGTTGCATACGATCTGGTCATATTTCAAAAGCTCATAATAGTCAGGATCCTTTTGGTTCCGCCAAATACAGAGAATTACCTTAGCGCCATGAATATTTGGCTTTGGTGTCGATTCGGCTAGTTGGACGGGCTCTTACGCTTCGGGTTATCGTAATGGATCCATTTTTCATAGCAACCAATGATTCGGTGCAAAAATGATTTTCTTTTATAGCTTTCCAGCAGCATTTTAGACACACAAAATCGTCATTCAAGGTGTCTCAGCTTCAATTCGTATGGTAACCAATTTCATTGATTTTGAAAGAATCCTGCTGCTTGCAAACATTTTGAAATTTTTGATTGAGTAGCTCCCAATGATTTAGCAAGTTCTTGTTGTTGGGCATCCAATTCTTGATCTTAAAACTTTTTTGGCTGACCTGGGCCAAGCCCAGGTTCACCACCTCTGAACCGCACCACCTCTCGCATGTTGAAATCGATGGAACAAATTCACCATAAGCTTTGGTGAGCAATCGATGTGCTTCAGCTGCACTTCCCGCATATGACGCAAAACTTTCAACACAAAATTTGACATATTCGAAGCAAAAAAAAAAAAACTTTATTATTTACACTATAACCTTCAAATTGACATATATAATATTATTAAAATCATAAACCGCATTCAAAAGATACACAGCAGTCTGAAAAGGGCCAATTGGAAACCTTACACTAGTTATATTTCGCTGTGGCAGCTAAAGTTAAATAGTTATCATTTGCACTACATTTCGCCAGCGTCTTCAGTAACAAAGAATAGTCAGACACTGGTCTTAAGTTTTTGAACATAAATTCAAGGAAAATAAATTCCTCTAAAATATACCACTTCGATGGCCACATGTAATGCTGAATGTGGCCATTGGTATTTTCGTTCTCTCTCATGATGAAAAAAAGCAAACATTGAGAGTAGACTCACATGCAATTCTTAATAACAAATAGAGAGAGGTACAAATAAGAGCTCTGTGGCTTAGTGATTAGCACATCCCAGCAGTTCTAGGAGACAGTCCCGAACTAGTGATTTTACCCATCATTTAGGGTGGCAACTAGTTACTTCAAATACGTGACTAGTATTTTTGACACGTGCATGTCCTAAGCAGGGGGTCAATTGACCCTTTTTGACTACAATGACACTTGTAATTGCATTCACATACTGGATCAATAGTACTAGCTACCTAACTGGTAACTTTATCAGCTACATAACTAGTTATTTTAACAATTATGGGTGCTAATTGACCTCAAATAGTCAGCTACCAAGACATATATTTTCCAAGACATATAGTAGGCAGTCCAATAAACGATAGCTTGTGAACAAACCTTTCTTCGACAACTCTCCAATCGATTGCAATCGATTGCATCTGGTGGGTAAAGTAACTACTGTCTAAAGTGCAGTACAAAATAAACGTTTAAAGTGACTTCACTATAGGTTACTAAGAGACACTAAATTGACTATTGACTTCATGCTATGTTACATGGGATATCAGTACACTTAAGCAAAAATAAAAATGAACTGTATGAGAATTATATCAACAAAATTTGTATAAAACCAGTTTGAACGAATTATCACACAAAACGTTTGAAGTGACTATACTCCAGATTACTTAGAGACACTTAATTGGCAATTGTCTTCACGCTAGATTACCTGGGATGTATAAAGTAACCAATTGTCTTATCTCTGCACTACTGCTGGGATTTGACTATAAAACCAGGGGTTATGTGTTCATCCCCGCCGCTCTCTGAAAAATTATTTTTTTCAATTTTTTCTCAAATGCTGGAGCATTCGTACTAAAATTTTGTAACCCCTACTGTAAAATTCGGTTGCTATCAAGAATCTGCTTTCTCTGTGTATATCAGGAGGAGCAATATTACCCATTGGCCATTCGATAGAAAGTTATAAGGTGCTAAATTTTGAAGCATACATTTTGCTGATTTTATTTTTTGTTTTAGTGTTTTGAACAGTTCAATTATTAAACGCTGATATAGTTATGCTTCGTTTAATGCTTATGCCTCGTTTAATGCTTATGCCACTGATGTGACCACATTAACAAAATAACGCTTTAGAATCTAAAACAATTAGGGAGATTCTTCGGTTCTATCAACAGAAAGCCAGTTGATAAAGAATAATTTCGGTTGAAGCAACCAAACTTCTGTTATCCTTTCTAAAATTTTATAGCCATAACTGTAAAATTCGGTTGCTATCACGATTCTATTTTCTCTGTGTGGTTTATTGCGTGAAATGAGTTTCTGAGTCTATAAAAAAGTATAGTCAGAGGGGAAATATAGAAACATTTTAATGCAAAATGATTAAGGACCACCTGAAATTTTCTCAAAATTTTCACATTTTGTCCCACCATATTTTTATTAACAAAATTGGTTTAAGATTGACACAACAAACTAAATGAAGCGATAGAGTTAAACAATTATTATTAAGTACACACTTGTATACGGAAAAGGAGATACTTTTATCCCACAAATATATTTTTGTTGAGGCACATTCAAGATTCTTCGTGAAAGTTTTCAAAACTGAACGCTTATTGCTAACTTTTTCCAAAATCGAGAGTACCCTAAAAAAGATGGAAAATTTGTGATTTTATGGACAAAAAAAATCGTAGTAAAAAAACCATCTATGTCTAATTTATTTTAAAATTTAATCGATTAGTAAACCAATGCATTATATCTTACTATTACTTAGCTAAACTTTTAGATACTATCATCTCTTCTAAATTTCATTTTAATATTTTTAGAATCCAAGTAATAGGGAAGACTTACAAATTTGATTTTAATTCTAAAAACTAACTTAAAGAGGAATTCTTTACTGTAATACCATTTAGAAATATTCTTTCATGCTAATACTTAGGCTTTCGGCGCAGGTCTCTGCTGGTTGGTTAGCATACAGAGTACTATTACTTAAGAACATTAGAAAATTCCGGCCAAAAAAATTCGAAAATTAAAAATGTTCTCAATATTATTACTTATAAGCAATTCAATATTTCTTTCTACACTTAGTTTAATTAAAGTTAACTCTGAAACAGATTTTGATTTGTCTACATGTAGAAGAATAAGAAATTTCCGACACATTTCCAACGTAAACCTAAAATCACATTTCTAACATCTAAACCACAATTTGAAGTATAAGAATTAAATTGTTATGGTTGAGATATTTTGATTTAAAATAAATTCCATACACAAAATATTTCTATGGAATACTTTGAATAATATATTAAAATTCTGCATAACTCACCTGATTACTAATAAGATAAAATTTTTTATTTTAAATAAAACGTATAAAAAGTGTAATGAGGTAATATATGGGCAAAAAGACAATTTTGTTGAAGTTTGAGTACATTTTTTTCATGACTTTTATTTCTTAGCACATCAGTAGAATTTTGTATGAACAACATATAGTACTTCAACGTGTAAAAGCCTGAGTTGGCTGAGTTATTTTGGTGAAGGTGCCCAAAAGTTATCACGGTTTAAAAAATATTTGTTTTATTTAATACTAGCTAAAACGCGGTGTGCTGAGCTACTCATACTTTAATGATTCACAATATATTTACCCCCATATGCATAAACAGTTTTTAAATTTATAAAAGGTTTATAAAACAAAATTCCTATACAAAATTTGTTTTATAATCCTTTGATAAATTTAAAAAACTGTTTCTGCATATGTGGGTTAGTCTATTTAAAATTTGTTTCTAATGTAATAAAAAGTACATTATTTATTTGTTATTTTCTAATATTTATGTAAATTGTAATAAAATAGAAAAGAGCAGAAAATAAGGACTGAGATTGCAAAAATTCTTAACACACCTTTTTCATTAAACCTTTTAACCCAAGTATTATTTGAATATTTTTTTGATCAAGTTACCTTTGTTAAGCATGTCAGTTATTATATTTAATGTCAATCACGTTCATTTAATATGATTAAAATGAGTGACCAGAAAAAAGTGCGTACTTAAATTATTAAATATTTTCAACAAAACCCAACTTGGTCCTACAAAAAGTTGGCCAAACAACCAAAGGTCAGCTATCAAACTTTTTCCAATATTATTAAACAGTACCGGGAGAACTTGTCGGTTGATAAAAAACCTGGTTCAGGTAGAAGGAATGGTCCACATAATGTTTCTAAAGCCAAAAAAATAGATTTAAAGCATTTTCAAAAGAGCTCCCAACACCTCCGGTAGGAAAGAAGCCCGGTTAGCTCAGTACTCGGACTATTTGTTACGAAAAGTTAAAGCTAATGAAGGTTTAAAAGAATACAAGGCTCAAAAATTTAGAGGCCAAAGACAGAGCACGGAAATTGAAGTCAAATTTTATACAAAAAATATACCTGCTGCATAATGAATGACAAAATGTATGTATGGAAAATTTTTAGCAGCTTCTGGGTCAATTTTTTTATGTTTTAGACGCTTGAAGGAATGTAGAAGAAAAGCTTAGGACCCAAAAGCAGACAAAATTTCCCAAAAAGTTATTGGTATGGCAAGTAATATGCAGTTGCGGCAAAAAAGCCAAACATTTGTTACAAAGGGCTCTATAAATACCGAAATTTACATCAAGGAATGTTTACAAAAAAGGAAGCTTCCATTCATAAGACTTCTTAGTATGTCCGCTTTTTTTTGGCCTGATTTGGCATCCCGTCACTATGGTAATAAAGGTCTTGAGTGGTGAAAGGACAGTAATGTGGTATTTGTACCAAGAGAGGCAAATTCTCCAAACTGCCTGGAGCTAAGGCCAGTGGAGAGATATTGGACTCTTGTTACAAGAGAAATGAAGAGCACAAAAAAGATGTCCAAAAGTGTGGTAGATTTTAAACGGAGATGGACAACCTGTTCGAACAAAGTGACATAAATCACTACAAAACCATGATGGAAGGGTTTTCGAAAAAGGTTCAAAATTTCATCATTAGTGACTAGAACTATAAAACTATTTTATTTTGTAAATTGTTACAATAATTCCAATCAAATAAAAAAAGATTCAAAACTGTAAGTTTAGTGGTTTCATTTTTATTAACATATATGTATGTTAAAAATGTTTCGATCTCATAGTGCTTTATGTCAATTTGTTCGAACAGGTTGTCCATCTCCGTTTAAAATCTACCACACTTTTGGACACCTTTTTGCGCTCTTCAATTCTCTTTTAACAAGAGCCCAATAGCTCACCACTGGACTCAGCTACAGGCAGTTTGGAGGAATTGACTCTCTTGGTACAAATACCACATTATTGTTCTTGTACCACTCAAGACCTTTCTTACCATAGTGACAGATGGCAAATCTGGCCAAAAATAAGTGGACACATTAAGAAGTCTTATGAATGGAAGCAGCCATTTTTGTAAACATTTCTTGATGTAAATTTCGTTATTTATAGAACCCTTTGTAACAAATATTTGGCTTTTTTGTCGCAACTACATATTGCTTGCCATACCAAGAACTTTTTGGGAAATTTTGTCTGCTTTTGGGTCCTAAACTTTTCTTCAACATTCCCTCGAGCATCTGCAACATAAAAAAATTTACCCAGAAGCTGTGACAAATTTTCCATACGTACATTTCGTCATCCATTATGCAGCATGTATATTTTTGTATAAAATTTGACTTCAATTTCTGTGCTCTGTCTTTGGCCTCTAATTTTTTAGCAGTTCAGGAACTTTTTGAGCCTTGTATGCTTTTAAACCTGCATTAGCTTCAACTTTTCGTACCAAATAGTCCGAGTACTGAGCTAACCAGGCTGCTTTCCTACCGGAGGTGTTGGGAGCTCTTTTGAAAATGCTTTCTATTTTTATACCCTACACCACCATAGTGGGGAGGGTATAATGGATTTGTGCAGATGTTTGTAACGCCCAAAAATATTAGTCTAGCACCCACCTTAAAGTATACCGATCGACTCAGAATCACTTTCTGAGTCGATTAAACAGTGTCCGTCCGTCCGTCCGTCCGTCCGTCTGGCTGGCTGGTTGGTTGTCCATGTAAACCATGGGAGGGTATAATGGATTTGTGCAGATGTTTGTAACGCCCAAAAATATTAGTCTAACACCTTAAAGTATACCGATCGACTCAGAATCACTTTCTGAGTCGATTAAACAATGTCCGTCCGTCCGTCTGTCTGGCTGGTTGGTTGTCCATGTAAACCATGTGCGCAGAGTACAGGTCGCAATTTTGATGCTATTTCGATAAAAATTTATTGACACAAAATTATTTGCAATATTGGCAAAATCATAAGCACTTCTGAAATAATGTATAATTAAGGTCGGTTTCATATATTTTAAAATATAAGTGTTTTTGCCCATATAGTACAATGTTGTACATATCATCACTCTACCACTGAATTCAAAAAAATATTGTCAATTTATAGAACTGGTTTTGAAGAATGGGTAAACCAATGACCTTGTGAATTAAATACATTATTCATGCGTTAACTCACACCAAATTTTTAACATTTGAATGAGACTCAATTAGGACGGCCCCTAACCATAAAAATCAAAATTTTTTTCAAAAATCCCGAAAAAATTGAGTTTGGCCTTGTTGTGAAATTTCTTTCATAGCTTTTTGTGCTAGCTTTTTAGCTTTGATCCAGCATACTTACGGCTAATATTTGTATATTTAGGACAGAGAATATCCATAACTTTTACAAATGTAGCAATCCTAAGCTCCATTATAGGTATATAAAATAGAAATGCTACATACAAATTGTAAACACTACATTGTAAAGCTATCTACATATATATCAAAAGATATTGTCAACATTTATATTTTTAATTAAGCTTAATTAATTTAGCTTAACGTTATTTATGAAAATTTGTAGTTGTGGTTTTCTTTGTACTTATTAACATAATTTAAATGTGATAATAAATTCAATGCACAGGATAGAAAAATGTTATGCTATGAAGTAAATTTACTGTCAAATGATGGAATTGAGCTGAGGAGAGTCTTATGCGTTTGTGCTGATGTTTGTAACGCCCAAAAACAGAATATATGTACTTTCTTACTTACTTGACAGAATTCGAAAAAATATTATTTTTTCTTTGAAAATTCTACCTGAATATCTCATTTACATAAAAATCTATGACAGAGGGTATTAAATGTAGTGCCTCGATATACTGACCTCATTGGTTTTACGCACTTCAAAATTCACATTTTATAATAATTTTGTTTATAAATAGAACTAAAAGCCATAAAATAAGAGGAAAATATTCTTATCTGAACATCATTTGAGCAGCGTGTATTTTTCAATAATATTTGTATTTTTGGATAAATAAAACGGAACCTGGTCTGTTTATAAACTTTGTTCTTTCATTTTATGAATCACTAGCTCGCGTAGAAAACATCTGTTTATATTGCATCTCTATCTTGATTTTAATATACAGTGTCGGACAAAACTAAGGCACTAACTAACTGGACAAAATTAATAAATCGCGTTGGGTTCACTTCTCACTTATGAATTAAATAAAAAATAGTTCAAACATATAAAGGATTATAAAAAGCCAACTATTGTTTGCGATATATTTTGGGAGTTTTTACGCTTTCTTCAAAAATTTTCTTTCAGTAGAAAGTGGAGGTCACAATGAAAAAGTGAAAAAAAATTTATGGCGGTCGTCAAAATGAGCAACATGTTTTTGATTTACCCTAAAGTGAGCACTTTAAAGATTAACCCATATATGGATTTACACCAGAACTATCCAGAATAAATAGCTTTAACTCCACTTGAAAATAGGAAATATTTAAATATTATTATGATATTAGTTGCCCAGACAGACTTGATTTGGATATTTCTAAGGAAGTGCTTGGAAATCGGAGTGGCGCCGGAAATGTAACTTAGAAGCGGCTCAGGCCGCTCAATAATTGTTGGCAGAACAACTTTACAAATCTGCAGCTAAAATTAATACAATACAAATAAAGTTCAAAAAAACATTAAACATGCACGATAAAAAGGCATGCTTAGCAAAACGGTGCCGACATTTCCTTTCTATCACAATCCATTATAAAGTTATATGGCTCTAAAAATTTTATGCCAAGACAAAATAATAACTTTTAAAGGTTTGAACTCAACTCACTCAAATGAACTAGGTCGCTCTTTTAGCTCATTAGTTCAGTATGTTGTATAATGACCATTTCATTTTGTGAATTGCTCGTAGTGAATTAAATCAAACACTTCTCTTGTTAGTTGTAAAAACACACAGGCTTTTGACAATCAGAGATTCTTGCGTGAAATAACTTATAAAAATTAAAATTTTTATCTCAAAAAAAAAAACTTTATTTTTTTTATTTTTTTTTAATTAATATTTTTCATTTTTTTTTTCGGAAATAAAAGTTAAATTTTTTCATTATTTCTAATTTTCGATGCTAACCAAATGTTTAGACAGTATTTGTTAACGAGAACATTCACAAATTTTTGGAATAAGATTTTGTTGTTTTAAAAAACAGCGAAAAAACACACGATAAGTCGCTCATGGTACCTGTCAAATGTTCTGTTCTGTTAATGTATCTGTATAGTAAAACAAGTAAGAGAGTAGGGTCAAGCCCGACAATATAATACCCTACACTAAGTAAATGAGCAAAAACATTTTTCTTTCAAAATTTCAATAATTTATATTCGTGAGTGATTTTCGGAAGTGGGCCTTATATGAGAGCTATGACCAATTATGGACCGATCACCATGAAATTAGGTGGTGTGATTAATGTCTATACGAAAGTTATTTATGTTGCATTTTATGTGTATACCAACATTTTTAAGATATTTATGCTCGTTGAAGTGATTATCGGAACCAGGCCTTATATGGGAGCTATGACTAATTATGGACCGATCATAATAAAATTTGGTGACATGAATTCTGTATATATAAAATTTATTTGGAGAAAAAATTGTGTAGATTCATATATAAATTAAACATTTATGACCGATAAAGTCCAATTTCGGGAGGACATTTGTATGGGGGCTAGGTGAAATAATAAACCGATTTCAGGCAGTTTCAATAGGCTTGGTCCTTGGGCAGAAAAAATGATATGTACCAAATTTTATCGAAATATCTTCAAGATTGCGACCTATACTCTGCGCACAAGGTCGATTGGTATACTTTAAGGTGGGTGTTAGACTAATATTTTTGGGCGTTACAAACATCTGCACAAATCCAATATACCCTTCCCACTATGGTGGTGTAGGGTATAAAAAGTGCATAAGAAATCTGTTTCCTAAAAATAAGTGATTGAAATAATATTGCTAATGTAATTAAGAATATCAGTAATTTGTAGTTTTTTTTAATTCTGTTTTTTTTTTTGTAGATATAATCCCACCAATGTATTTTTTTTTACTAATTACATACTTTTAATACAATTATTGTTTTAAAAATAACAATTATGTATTTCCCTATTTCATTATTGTTTTATGAAAAATACCTACAAACTGTAGCAATACTCTTTCTTTATTTCTTACTGTCTCACCATACCATAAATAAATTCACACACATTCAATAGCACACATAGAAAAATTCATTGATGAAAACAAAAATAATTTGAAAACTAATAATTCTTGAAACAGTGAATCCAAACGTTGCAACGCGTTGTATCATATCAAAACAAAAATATATACGCTACAGAGCATGGCAGCATACGATCATATACATAACAAACTTATATTCGTTTTATTTTTAATGGACACGATACTCTCTCACTTTTTAATGTCAGTGAGCGAATGAATGAATGAATGTTAAGTATGCTTGTGCAGCTCTTTCATGAGTACTGAAAGAAATATGTGCATACCGCTCAGTTGAAGAGGCTCAATTGAAAACGCTCAGCGCTCAGTTGAAAACGGTCAGTGCTGAGCTGAAAACGCTCAGTATGATGAATGATTCACTTCGCTCAGTTGAGTGAATAGTTCAATTGAACTAGGTCATTCATGAGATACACAACTCTAAATTGTATTAATTTTTGCTGCAGAATAGACTGATGAAATCAGATTTGCAATATATTCAACAGTTTTTGCTCTACAGAAAAATGAGCTCAAAATCCACGTCTTTAGGTGAGTTGAACCACCTTAAGGATTGAACATTTTACCAAAAACGACAGCAATTACTTTTATTTACGCAAAAACCTTAAAAAAAATATGATGATACCCGAAACAAATGAAGTGACCTGGTCACCAAACGAACGAACGAGCAAATTGCCTATTTCTAGTATTGGAAAATAATAACAACTTTATTCAAACAATTTATTTGCTTGTATTTTTATGTTATGTTTATTCTATTTTTAGTTTTGAAATGAATATTGAAAATTAAAGTGAAAATGATATGGGCAGATCTTAATTCGTTTATATCGTTTGGAAATAAAGGGGTTTCCAACAAGAGGTGTTCTTTTGGTATTCAAAGAAAAATGGAATTTTGTGAGATAAATGATCGGATGTTTATTTCATAATAAGGAGGAAGGTATGCCGTTTATAATGAAAAACAACATCAGCCAAATGGCCACCACGACCACGCTTACAGAACCATATGCTTTTCATGAAATTTTCCATAACCAAATCGCAAAGTGGCTGCCCTATGTCCTCGATAGCCTCACGAATTCCATCTTTAAGGTCTTGAATCGACACTGGGCTGTTGGCGTAGATCTTATCTTTTACGTGGCCCCAAAGGAAGAAGTCGCAAGGTTTTAAAGATCTCGGTGGCCAATTGTGATCACTTCTTCGATAGATACCACGGTACGGAAACTTTTCCCGTAAAAGAGCAATGGTTTCGTTGCTTGTGTGGCACGTAGCGCCGTCTTGTTGAAAGTAAACGTTGTCCAGATCAATATCATTCAACTCCGACCATAAGATACGGTGTAATGACGTTTGTGGAATGCCCAATTCCAAAGAACGACGAGGAATGGACAAACCTGGATTTTCTTCAACACTTTGGGCTACAGAAGCAATATTCAGTTGTTCTTGAGTGACGTGCACGGGTTTTATTCTTCACATCACTAACTTGTCCCAACAGCTCGAATTTTTCCACCAATTTCTGTATTGCGGTTCGACAAGGTGCTTCACAACGACCCAAAAATGCTTTAGTTTTGCGAACTGTGACTGCAAGATTTTCACCATTTTTGTAGTGAATTTTATTAACTTCAAAGCGTTGTTGAAGCTTGTCAAATGTCAAAGAATAAAAGCTTCAAAGGTGACAGTTACCGAAATATCGGATTATTCAAAAGAACACCTATTGTTGGAAAACCCTTTATATGTTCAGAAGATAATGGAATTGACTATTATGAGTCTATTTTTTCATCAATACATGTTGTTCTTGTTGTAACAGTTCGACTGTGGCCGATTGTTTTTCAATGGGAAAAAAAGTTTCGTTTTGTACAGCTGTCGCTGAGTTGACAATCTTTGGCCGAATATGATTCGGGTCGTTCCGGAACGGAAATCCAATTGTCGTGGGAACGACATTATCAATACATGGCATTGGTCGCTGTCAACTGTATCTATAAATGTAAAATCTTAAATACCTTTTTGCATCTAATGAATAGCAAATTATATACATTTAGGGCCTGGTTCACTAAATGCGAACGAACATTTTCTTTCTTTTTTTATATTGAAAACAACAAATAAATTTGAATTTGTATTATTGTTTTCAATATAAAATAAGAAAGAAAATGTTCGTTCGCATTTAGTGAGCCAGGCCCTTAATAAACTTTCAAGTATTTCAATATTTAAAAATAACCAACATAAGAGGGTATATTTTATAACCATATAACTCGATAACCAAGGAATTGTAGCCCATTTTCAATCAAGTAAAACTCATTACTTATATATGATTTATCATCTATTTAAATCGTTGGTAGGCAAATAGAGAAATTTAATTTGTGTGCATTATGGGTAAACAATAAAATATTCGCAACAACATCAACCAACTGAATGAAATATTTGTAGTTTTACGCTCTATTATTTACAATCGGGCTATACGTGTAAATTTACGAAAATCTTCGTAACCTGAACAATATGAACGCACACCAATGATTTAAATATACAGGTGGCGCAAAAGTAATCCTCCTATCAGAAAATGCTATAAATTTTGCGATTGGCCCCTAATGTTAGTTCTGTTTTGACATTTGTGTAGTAAACACATGCGAAATACACGTTAATAAACATTGTTATGCTACACTGCTCCAGAACGCGGAATATTGCTGACTATTTATTTGACCAATAATCGGAAAAATTTATAACATTTTCTGATAGGAGGATTACTTTTGCGCCACCTTTTATAAAAGGTATGTAAATTAAACAAAATTCTTTAAGTAAATTTTTTCTCCAAATTTGTTTTAAAATTAAGTCTTAAATTTAAAAACGCTAGTATAAAAAACACGGTTTTCATTTAAACTTAATTTCTCACACTCACTCATACTTTAAAAAAAATATATATATGGGGCATTTCATGTCAAGTGAACCAACTTTTGAAATCGATGTCTTCCGATCGGGATGAAATTTGCACCAATGTTAGTTCTATTGGATAGTAATTCGAACACAATTTTTCAACAAGATCGGTCAAGAACTCTCTGAGTTATAGGAGGTCAAAATTTGACATTTTGGCCAAACAGGTGTTTTTTCTTATCCATATAACTTATTACCTATTGTTCTTAGCAAAATGTGTCCCAAATAGTTTAGATAGCTATTTATGCAATCTTTGGAAAAAAAAAAATTAAAAAAATTAAATAAAATATTTTTGACTTTTTTTTAAAAAAATCAAAAATATTTTTGACTTTTTTTTCAAAATGGGCCCTTTTTATTTTTTTTTTTTATTTTTTTTAAGAAAGCTTAGGCCTTTTCCTAAGCGACCTATATAGTCGCTTAGTGGGATGCGAGTGGGATATCTATCAAAAAAAATATTTTGTAACTCAAGATATGAAATTTTTTGACTTTTTTTGCAAAATCAAAAACTTTGTTGACTTTTTTTAAAAAAATGGACCCATTTTTTAAATTTTTTTTTTGCTCAGAAGAAAGCTTATGTGTTTTTCTTTAACGCTTTTTTTGTCGCTTAGTGGGATGCGCGTGGGATATCTATCAAAAAAATGTTTTGTAACTCAAGACATAAAATTTTTTACTTTTTTTTTTGCAAAATCAAAAATTTTTTTGTCTTTTTTTCCAAAATGGACCCTTTTTATTTCTTTATTTTTTTCTCAAAAGAAAGCTTAGGTCTTTTCCTTTAAAACCTTTATGGTCGCTTAGTGGGATGCGAGTGGGATAACTATAAAAATAAATGTTTTGTAACTCAAGACAAAGGTTTTTAAATTGATTTTTTTCATATTTTCATATTTCAAACCTTAAAAAAAAACCACTACAACTGACCGATAATAGCCACTGGAGGGGTGCAATGTGAGGCCGACCGCTATTAATTTTCCGCCCCCAAAATTTGTCTGAGTTTTGCATCTTGCGGCTTTTTTATTCAATCCTATAGGTAGTTTTCAGCGCAATAATTTATATTCGTGATTGATTTTTGGAAGTGGACCTTATATGGGAGCTATGTCAAATTATGGACCGATCATCATGAAATTAGGTGGTGTTATTAATGTCTATATAAAAGTTATTTATGTTGCATTTTATGTGTATACCAACATTTTTAGGAGATTTATGCTCGTTAAAGTGATTATCGGAAGCAGGTCTTATATGGGAGCTATGACTAATTATGGACGGATCATAATAAAATTTGGTGACATGAATTCCGTATATATAAAACTTATTCGGAGAAAAACTTGTGTAGATACCTATATAAATTAAACATTTGTGACCGATAAAGTCCACTTTCAGGAGGACATTTGTATGGGGGCTAGGTGAAATAATGGACCGATTTCAGCCAGTTTCAATAGGCTTGGTTCTTGGGCCGAACAAATTATATGTACCAAATTTTATCGAAATATCTTCAAAATTGCGACCTGTACTCTGCGCACAAGGTTTACATGGACAACCAGCCAGCCAGACGAACGGACGGACATCGTTTAGTCGACTCAGAAAGCGATTCTGAGTCGATCGGTATACTTTAAGGTGGGCTAGACTAATATTTTTGGGTATTACAAACATCTGCAAAAATTTAATATACCCTCGCCACTATGGTGGTGTAGGGAATAAAAAGTGATTTTTATTCCTGAGGTTAACATATTATGGGTATTACAGTATCCAGGCTATGAAATTTTAGTTAGGTTGTTACATACCATCGGAAAGGCTAATGTGTCTAGTTTCTCCGCGTAAGTTTAATTTTTAAGGTTTACACACAAATATGAAAAAAATCAAAATAGTGCATATCCTAAAAATTTAAAAACCTTTGTCTTGAGTTACAAAATATTTATTTTGATAGATATCCCACTCGCATCCCACTAAGCGACCAAAAAGGTTTTAAAGGAAAAGACCTAAGCTTTCTTTTGAGAAAAAAAAAATAATTCAAAAAAGGCTCCATTTTGGAAAAAAAAGTCAAAAAAGTTTTTGATTTTGCAAAAAAAAAAGTAAAAAATTTTATGTCTTGAGTTACAAAATATTTTTTTGATAGATATTCCACTCGCATCCCACTAAGCGACAAAAAAGGTGTTAAAGGAAAACACATAAGCTTTCTTCTGAGCAAAAAAAAAAAAATTAAAAAATGGGTCCATTTTTTTAAAAAAAGTCAACAAAGTTTTTGATTTTGCAAAAAAAGTCAAAAAATTTCATATCTTGAGTTACAAAATATTTTTTTTGATAGATATCCCACTCGCATCCCACTAAGCGACCATATAGGTCGCTTAGGAAAAGACCTAAGCTTTCTTAAAAAAAATAAAAAAAAAAAATAAAAAGGGCCCATTTTGAAAAAAAAGTCAAAAATGTTTTTGGTTTTTTAAAAAAAAAAGTCAAAAATATTTTATTTAATTTTTTTAATTTTTTTTTTCCAAAGATTGCATAAATAGCTATCTAAACTATTTGGGACACATTTTGCTAAGAACAATAGGTAATAAGTTATATGGATAAGAAAAAACACCTGTTTGGCCAAAATGTCAAATTTTGACCTCCTATAACTCAGAGAGTTCTTGACCGATCTTGTTGAAAATTTGTGTCCGAATTACTATCCAATAGAACTAACATTGGTGCAAATTTCATCCCGATCGGAAGACATCGATTTCAAAAGTTGGTTCACTTGACGTGAAATGCCCCATATATATATTTTGTTTTATTTAACAACGTAAAAAATACCTATTTGTTTCTGTGGATGCAGAAAAAAAAAAAATCCTCAAATTCAATCATAGCAGCACAATCTACATTATTTATTACTGTTATTAATAAATTATTTATGAAACTGTTTAATGCCACTACAAACAGACTCACGAAGACTTACAGCAATGCTACTGAATCATACAATATGTATCATTTGACAATATAACGGAAATTAAATCATATTAAAAGAGTGACCATGACACAATGAATGTGTATAAACACATGCTCACACATATGAAAACATCATCATCGTCATCCTCATCATCACCAATATCACAAGCGACAATAACGGAATACTGTCAATGCTCCTGATTCAGTTGTTGCTCTATATATATATATATATATATATTTTTTTTTTTGCTTTAAAATGCTGTAATATATATAAATATACAATATTTATTTACCGCATAAAACCCTGATGAATGAAAGTGAATCCGGCATAAAGCCAAAAAATTAACCTCAAATAAAATACAATTAAAAAAACACAACAACAGCAGCAAACATTTTTATTCTCCCATTTTCACCCTCTCTGTATCAAAAACCGTTTCTTTCGCACTATATTTTACCCTACAGCACATCAAATAACAATGGCTTCATGTACGGAAATAAATGTATTCTTGTTATTTTTGTTGCTGCTGCTGCTAGTGCTACTGTGTTTTTTTATTGTTTGGTAAATATTGAAAACAGAATTATTACTAAAATACACATGTACTACATAAGTATATTTGTATCTATGTATGTATATTAGTAAGGCCCGAATTTAAAGTGAAAATCTTTTTAAACCCTCCACCACTAAACGTGGGGAATCGGGGTATATATACGTTTGTCATATATATATTCTTGGTCCTAATCAAATTCTAAATCTATTGAGATGTGTCCGTTTGTCTGTATGTTTACGTAAACTAGTCTTACGTCCAAAATACACAACTAAAATAAACGAGAATGATAAACGTTCTTATGTAACGTTTATCATTCTCCTATGCAGTTTGGTATTGAAAATTAGTTGAATCGGTTTAGCAGAAACAGCATTATTAATCCAAATGTGAGACCAAAGTTCTGCAGATAATACCATAAAATTTTACTGAAGCAATTCCAACGATAAATGGAACAACATTGTTGAAACTCAGAAAAAATAAGTTTCATGCTAAAAGAAATCACAACACCAAATTTTTATTGGATCGGTCCATATTTAAACAAAAGCCCCCTATTAAATTCTCTTCCGAAAATCACATAAATGTATTCATTAGAATTTTATCGATATTATGTCTAAATTCAATATAAATAATTCCCATATAAGGACTGAGATCGAAAAATTCTTAACATACATAAATGTTAATAAAAATTAAATCACTAAACTTACAGTTTTGATTTTTTTTATTTGATTAAAATTATTATTAAAATTTACAAAAAATATTACTTTCATAATTCTAGCCAATAGTGATGAATTTATGAAGCTTTTCCGGAAACCCTTCCATTAAAGTTTTTATTGAGCTTTCTGTCACTTTGTTCGAACAAGTAGTCCATCTCAGTTTAAAATCTACCACACTTTTGGACATCTTTTTGTGCTCTTCAGTCTCTTTTAATAACAGCCCAATATCTCTCCACTGGCCTTAGCTCCAGGCAGTTTGGAGAATTGCCTCTCTTGGTATAAATACCACATTATTGTTCTTTTACGACTCAAGATCTTTCTTACCATAGTGACAGATAGCAAATCAGACCAAAAATAAGTGGACACATTAAGAAGTCTTATGAATGGAAACATCCTTTTTTGTAAACATTCTTTGATGTAAATTTCGGTATTTATAGAGCCCTTTGTAAGAAATGTTTGGCTTTTTTGCCGCAACTGCATATTGCTTGCCATACCAAGAACTTTTTGGGAAATTTTGTCTGCTTTTGGGTCCTAAACTTTTCTTCAACATTCCTTCGAGCATCTGTAACATAAAAAAATTGACCCAGAAGCTGTGAAAAATTGTCCATACGTACATTTCGTCATCCATTATGCAGCAGGTATATTTTTATACCCTACACCACCATAGTGGGGAGGGTATATTGGATTTGTGCAGATGTTTGTAACGCCCAAAAATATTAGTCTAACACCCACCTTAAAGTATACCGATCGACTCAGAATCACTTTCTGAGTCGATTAAACGATGTCCGTCCGTCCGTCTGGCTGGCTGGTTGTCCTTGTAAACCTTGTGCGCAGAGTACAGGTCGCAATCTTGAAGATATTTCAATAAAATTTGGTACATATCATTTTTTCTGCCCAAGGACTAAGCCTATTGAAACTGGCTGAAATCGGTTCATTATTTTACTTAGCCCCCATACAAATGTCCTCCCGAAATTGGACTTTATCGGTCATAAATGTTTAATTTATATAGGTATCTACACAAGTTTTTCTCCAAATAAGTTTTATATATACGAAATTCATATCACCAAATTTTATTATGATCGGTCCATAATTTTATTAATTGGTCATAGCTCCCATATAAGGCCCACTTCCAAAAATCGTTCACGAATATAAATAATTGAAATTTTGAAAGAAAAATGTTTTTGCTCATTTACTTAGTGTAGGGTATTATATGGTCGGGCTTGACCGACCATACTTTCTTACTTGTTTTTAATAAAATTTGACTTCAATTTCCGTGCTCTGTCTTTGGCCTCTAAATTATGTCAGAAACTTTTTGAGCTATGTATGCCTTTAAACCTTCATTGGCTTTAACTTTTCGTACCAAATAGTCCGAGTACTGACCTAACCAGGTTGCTTTCTTACCGGAGGTGTTGGGAGGTCTTTTGAAAATGCTTTCTATTATTTTGGCTTTAGAAACATCATGTGGACAACTCCTTCTACCTGAACCAGGTTTTATATCAACGGACAAGTTCTCTCGGTACTGTTTAATAACATTGGAAAATGTTTGATAGCAGACCTTTGAATGTTTGGCCAACTTTTTGTAAGACCATGTTGGGTTTTGTTGAAAATATTTAATTATTTTAGTATGCACTTTTTTCTCGTCACTCATTTTAATTGGATTAAGATTAAATAATCATAATTGACATTAAACATAATAACTGACATGCTTCATAACTATTTAAAAAATATCATTATCACAATAATATCTTACACAGATCAATAATTTGTATTCAATAAGAATAGTACTTGATTTCGTGAATAAGGCTCCTATATAAGGTTCACTTTCCAAAATCACTTAAATACTCAGAAATAGCATATAAATATCTTTATCAGGTTAAAAATTGACATAATTAATGCCCATATATACAAACGTTACTGTACTTAATTAAATGAAGACCGAAAAATAATTTATCATAGCTCCCATATAAGGACCACTTCCAAAAAAAACGTCATTAACCTACACAAATATCTACAAAATGATATACTTATATTGAAACTATATTTTACACAGTTCAATAATGTACATCCAAGAATCATACTACTGAATTTTGTGATTATCGATCTATAATTGCTAATATCTGCCATATATGAACCATTTTCGAAAAACAGAATAGAAACCACGTTACAATATTTTATAATAATCGGCCCATAATAGGTCATAGCTTTCATATAAGGCCTACACCGAAAAATAAATTATCGAAAACGATCAAAATAATCAAAATTGTCATATGCTAAATTGAGTCAGAATAAAAAAATAACTTTGCAGTCTGTCTAAACCATAGAAAAATAAACATAGATCAAAAACTGTGCATAACTCAGTTGTCAAAACCTTAAGTGGTGGCATTAGTAAAAAAAACTATGTGGAAACAAAAACTAACAACACTAGTACACAGCGAAAACAGATTCATAGAAGCAATAGAATTTGCTGTCAAACGAATGATTCAGTTCCACACATAGAATTTTTAAGTTCTATCAACAGAAAGTCAGTTTTTAAAACATAACTACGGTTGAAGCAACCAAACTTTTGTAACCCCTTCTAAAATTTTGTAGTAACAACTGTAAAATTCGGTTACAATTCGGTTTCTATCACGAATCTGCATTCTCTGTGTATGTGTGATTTTTTTATGTATCACACACAAGATTTTGTCATTCCGTTTGTAATACATTAAAAAAAAATATTTATCGCAGACCCACACTAGTATATATATATTATGGATCCTCATAAAATTTAAGACGATCTAGATTTGTCCGTCTGTCTGTTGAAAACAAACGAAATGATCACTGATAAGGTTTGATTGAAAATGGGCAATATCGGTCCATGATTTCACCTCACAAATGTATGTTTGCACGAAATGCGCAAGATATACGATTTTTTACTTATTGGTAGTCCATACAAATTGACCCAGCCTAATGTATAAGGAGTGAGATCGTAAAATTGTTAACACACGTTTTTTTTATCAAGTTACCTTTTTAAAGCATGTCTGCTATTATGTTTAATGTCAATTATGTCCATTTGTTGTTAATCTGATTAAAATGAATGACCAGAAAAAAGAGCGTACTAAAATTATTAAATATTTCCAACAATACCCAACTTGGCCCTACAAAAAGTTGCCAAGCATTCAAAGGTCTGCCGTTAAACTGTTTCCAATCTTATTAAACAGTACTAGGAGAACTTGTCCGTTGATAGAAAACCTGGTTCAGGTAGAAGGAATGGTCTACATGATGTTTCTATAACCAAAAAAATAGAAAGCATTTTCAAAAGAGCTCCCAACACATCCGTTAGGAAAGCAACCCGGTTAGGTCAGTGCTCAGACTATTTGGTACGAAAAATTAAAGCTAATGCAGGTTAAAAAAATCAAGGATCAAAAAGTTCCTGACAGGAACGCTGCTAAAAATTTAGAGGCCAAAAACAGAGCACGGAAATTGAAGTCAAGTTTTATAAAAAATATTCTTGCGGCATAATGGATGACGAAACGTATGTTCTGGCAGATTTTTCCCAACTTCCTGGTCAAATATTTTATATTGCTGATGCTCCAAGGAATGTTGAAGAAAAGTTTAAATCCCAAAAGCAGACAAAATTTCCCAAAAAGTTCTTGGTATGGCAAGCAATATGTAGTAGCGGCAAAAGAAGCCAATCACTATGGTAAACAAGCCCTTGAGTGGTACAAAAACAATAATGTGGTATTTGTACCAAGAGACGCAATTCCTCCAAACTGCCTGGAGCTAAGGCCAGTGGAGAGATATGGGCTCTGGTTAAAATATAATTGAAGAGCACAAAAAAGGTGTCCAAAAGCGTGGTAGATTTTAAACGGAGATGGACTACCTGTTCGAGCAAAGTGACAGAAAGCACTATAAAAACGTTAATGGAGGGGGTTTCCGAAAAAGGTTCAAAATTTCATCACTAGTGATTAAAACTATAAAAATATTTTTTTTTTTTTTTTTGTAAATTTTAATAATAATTTCAATCAAATAAAAAAAATTAAAACTGTAAATTTAGTGGTTTCGTTTTTATTAACATATATGTATGTTTAGAATTTTTCGATCTCACTCCTTATATAAAAATTATGATTTCCTCAAAAAAAAAGAAATTTTTATTTATTTCATCCAACTCAACAATGCGTTCAAACAAATTTTGAAAAATTAAATGTTAAATCTCATGTCAGTTTTTGGCTCCTTACAAACTCCGCTACCCTAATGTACATTTGTATATTAAAATATTTATATAATTGCACCTGACCATGTTCATACAATTAAGTTAATAAAATATTAAATAAAAGTCAACAGCGGCAATGGCCATACACGAGCATTGAGCAGTTTAAAAAATACATCTGTCCTATAGATTCTCAATTGGGGCATATAATGTAATCGCGAGTTGAAGTTTTTTTCTTTTTTGTTTATGCGTATAAACAATAGTTTTAATGGATTTATTGGAACGAAAATTTTAGGGGACAAAATGCACAACGGTATCTTGTAAAAGGTTTTCTTTATAATTTGAGAACATAAATATTTGTGGGAAAAGTTTTATTTGTTCATAGTAGTGGTAATTAAACAAGAGACCGAAAATAATTTTTTTTTATGAAATTTTTAACTCGGAAAATTGTATGAAATGAAAAAAAAAAACTGTAAAAAAGGTTTGTTTGTTTATTACCCACAATTTGAATGATTTAATATTCATTTTGTTTTCATCTTTCGTGTGTTGTTTGAAAATGTCTAATTTAAATTATTTTTCTATTTGAAGCTCTTTTGCAAATGTTTGTGGTTTATTTATTTATCTTATTGGAAGCATATGATATCGTAATTGACCCATCCAGTAATATCGTTTTTGTAATCCTAAAGTCTGTTGTCAAAAACAAAAAATTTTTTTTCTCAGTGTTATTTTAATTTTTAATTGAAGAAAATAAATGTCCTTGTCAGATTTTTATACCCACCATCAAAAAAGATGGGCTAACGATAGATACAAATTTTCACAAATACTCTCTGTAGATAAGGATTGTTTAGTATTGAAAATGGGCAATATCGCTCAAGATTTCTCCCCGGAATACGGTTTAAGCAGTCATAAATATGTTGATTATGAATTTGTTCTCATTACACTGAAATTATATTGAAAGCATGACAAAAATCTGAAAACATTTGTCCATAGTCTCCATACTAGGTTCCTATCACAAAATTACTTGAACATTCATAATTGTCTTATAATAATTAATATCGTGATAGAATTGGACACAAAAAAGTTGAATCTTTAATTTAATTTTATAAAACTCATAAATGTTACGGTCTCTGAATTAAACACATATGTATAGGTATATAACTATTAGGGCAGTTCGACCTGTAGGGACGCAAAAAAATATTATATTTTTAACAAGTTATTTACATAATTTAAGAATTATTTTCGTACGTGCGGAAAAACAATAATATTTTTTAGAATAATTTAGATGAAAAATAGTTTAATACTTTTTTTTTAAATAAATTATTTTTAAATAATTTTCAATTCACAAAATTTGAAACGATTACGGTTACTTATAATTGATAAAACATATAATTTTTATATACATTATACTGTAATACAGTACGTATAATTAATATATTTAAATATAATATTGCGTATACCCATGTAAATATTGTTTGTCATGATTAAGTTTTTTATGGTTCAAATGAAAGATTTCATGTTATAAATTATTATTTTCATCTTATAATAAACATAAATAGGGATATAAGGAATTTAGGGCCTGGTTCTGAAACACGACAGGAAAACAATTTTAAAATGTTTGTATGAAAAACCCTCAACAATTATTTGAAAACTTAGTTATTTTCATATAAATATAAAATTATAAAAAAATTGTTTTGCGGTCGTGTTTCTGAATATAGCACTTAAAATGTAAATTTAAGACAAATTACATATGATTGTAAAATTTAACAATTTATATTTGTTGATTTTTCTGAGAACGCACAGTGGGGCACAATCAAAATTTTTTGGAAATAAATCTGGCATTTCTAAACCGCTGGTCCGATCGGCTTAAAATTTGACGCTGGCTTAGCCAAGGAGTATTCGAGTTTAAGTTATTAAAATGGACCCCTAGGGACGGCGCTATGGAGGCTCGAAGTAGGGTACCTTCGACATGTAAAATTTTTATTTTTTTGTTTTGTAATCTAATTGAGATATTGAGTTGAATTTTTTTTTTTTTTTTTGTAAGATCAACGTATCTAAACAAAAAAATAAGTTCGAAGTAAATGTTCAAATTGGTCCCAATATTTTCAATCCTATTAAAATTTTAATACAAATTTTAGTTTTAGAGACTTCATAAATATAAAATACCTAATAAAATCTTTATTTATTAACAAAACTCAATGAAATTTTCAACGTTTTTTTAATTTGTCATTCTAAATAACAAAGTGTAAAAAAACTTGTCAAAAGATCAAAGGGAATCCCGCAATTCCTAAAAATTGGAGCGAAAATCCCAAAAATGGAATTTTTTACAATTTTACCCATAGAGTCCACATTTCCTGGGAAAATACTTTAGGGATGAATAGGAAACACATCAAGGTTCGCAAAACTGCTTTCCGTTTTCTGATACCAGCTTTGGGATTTTGGAACATGTAGCCCAAATTTTAAATTTTGATTAAAAATAGGTAAAATTTAGGGGTGACATATTCCATAAATAAGAGATGTTTTTTATAACAAAACGTTCTTCGTAAAGATACAGAAAAACATAAAATTGTTATGTGTGCAAAAATCTACTATTTTTTTAATGTTTAAATTGAAAACCGTTTAATTTTGGATCCGTAATTGATATTGCTATGAGGTCTTTTGTATATTATTGGTAATTTAGTTGTCTAACAAAGTCCATTTGGTCCAAAAGTACGATATATATTTAAAAAAAAAAAAGCGGACCAAGGTATGGCAAAATTTTAAAATTTCAATTTTTAAATGCCTATATCTTGGAAATTAAAGAAGATAATTAGCACGCGCAAGCACTTTTTTCAAGACCTAGCAGAGCGCAAAAGTATAAAAGTCTTTGATATCGGATTGTAAACAAAAAAATGGCACGTGCTTAAAAATTTTACATGTCCAAGGTACTCTAATTTGGGCCCCCATAGCGCCGCCCCTGGAGAAGTTATAGAGTCCATTTTAATAACTTAAACACAAATAGTCCTTGGCTAAGCCAGCGTCAAACTTTAAGCCGATCGGATTAGCCGTTTAGAAATGCCAGATTTATTTCCAAAAAATTTTGATTCTGCCCCACTGTGGAACGTAAAGTTATTCACAAATAATTGATTCACAACATATACAGTTATTAGGGCGGGTCGATGTAAAAATCGCCCAAGTGACAAAGAAAATCGTGTTCTAGGGATCAAAATAAGAATAAGTATAAGATTTTGCACATTGCGAGCAAAAGTTATGTTGGTGTGAAGTTTAAACTAAATCTTAAAAATAAAGCTATGC
This sequence comes from Calliphora vomitoria, assembly GCA_942486065.2. NCBI lineage: Eukaryota > Metazoa > Arthropoda > Insecta > Diptera > Calliphoridae > Calliphora > Calliphora vomitoria. The sequence goes on along the minus strand of OW818029.2, from coordinate 48,765,795 downwards.
TGATTCTTATAGATGCATGATTAAAATTATTTATATTTATCATACACCCAATAAACAAAATTTATACACAATACATATATACATCATGTAAAGTGACAAATATGGTGATTTTTTGAAAGTTGTGTATGGCTACTAGCATGTGTGGGTCGGCCCTCTAAAGTTAGTGGGAGTCGGTCATACATTTAGCACTTTAAATGGGTCAAATTGAGATTTTTCAAAATTTGACCTTTAGGTCAAAATAAGGAACATCAGAATTGCGCAAAGTTTCTTATTTTGATCCCTAGAGTACGATTTTCCTTGTCAGTTGTGCGATTTTTAAATCGACCCGCCCCACAGTGGTCCAAATGCTCAATCTAGCTGAAAAATTACATTTTTTAAAATGTTTTAAAAGCAAATTTTTATATGGTAATATGTTGACAAGTGTCCATAGTACATAACGGCATATTTTTTTTTCTTCTTTAAATAACTACACTAGCATTGATACGTTGCTTCAAAAACAAGTAATTGCTTCTTTGTTAAAAAAATTAATATCTCAAGTGACATTTAACAGTGCAAGTGAAATTGTCATCAAAAAATAATAAGAACAATTAAAAAAAAATGTGTTGGTGTAATTAATATAACAAAGATAAGACAAAAAATTACTGTTTAAATTTTTCAGAAAATATGTTTTTGAAAAAAGAAAAATGCAATTAAGTACATGTGTGTTTTAAATGTGAAATTTTTGTTCGATGTCCAAATTCTACTAGAATTTCAAATGATAATTTAACAGAGTTAAGCTTTAGTTTTTATGTTGTCGTCATCTATATAGATGTAGCATTCTAATGTTTAAAAAATTAGCTGCCACTTTTTGCCTCAACAATTTTTATTTCATTTAGAGTTTAACATGTCCATTACAAGGAAGGTTGGTGTGGGATTTCGCCCACTTCAAATTTGTTAATGAGAGATAAGCTTTAATTCCATCCACATATACAGAAAGACGATGTGAACATTTCAGGAAAATCGCTCCAGCCGTTTCGCCGCCTATAGGCTTCAAACAAACCCACAGAGAAAAAATTTACATACAAAAACACACACATTCATGCACAAAAAAAAAAAATTCTCAGATTGTTTATATTGATGAAATATATAAACTTATCAAATTTTATGTCGGTACGGCTTTTCAAATGCGAGTTATGACTTTTTTCCGGCTAGATTGAGCATTTGTACCACTGTGCGGCCTAATAACTATGTGTATATATGTTGTGAAGCAATTATTTGTGAATAACTTAACGTTCATTTTATAGGGTTCAACAAATATCACAAGTAATTTGTCTTAAATTTACATTTTAAGGACTATATTCAGAAACACGACCGGAAAACAGTTTTTTTATAATTTTATATTTGTATTTTTCCAAATAATTGTTGAGGGTTTTTCAAACAAACATTTTCAAATTGTTTTCCTGTCGTGTTTCAGAACCAGGCGCTAAATTCCTTATATCACTATTTATGTTTATTATAACATGAAAATAATAATTTAAAATATGAAAACTTTCATTTGAACCATAAAAAAACTCAATCATGATAAACAATATATACATGCGTATACGTAATATTATATTTAAATATATTAATTATACGTACTGTATTACAGTATAATGCTTTCTAGTTAGTAGAATTAAAAATTTCTCATAATAAAGCAAAACTTATTAAATAATATGTTTTATCAATTATAATTAACCGTAATCGTTTAAAATTTTGTGAATTGAAAATTATTTAAAAATAAGTTATTTAAAAAAAAAAAAAATTTATTAAAAATTAAACAATAAAAATGTTCAACATTAAAAAATATTTCATCTGAATTATTCTAAAAAATGTTATAGTTTTTTCGCACGTACGCAAAAATTCTTAAATTATGTAAATAACTCGTTAAAGATATTCGATTAATCGATTAAAATTAAATTATTTATCACTTAATTCACTAAAATTCAATCGATTAATCGGTACTCGTTTATTCGAAGGATATAAATCAAATAATTATTCGAATAGTTTAAAATGGCATCAAGCGAATATTTATTAGAGTAGTTAAAATCGTTTAATCGAATAATATGAGTAAACAAATTGTACATAAGTTTTATTTTCGTATGAATTTTGAAATAATAGAAATAAAATGTTAAATAACTGTAATTATTTAAATTTCAACAACCAATTTTTTTCCTGAAAACAACTGATGCATATATTTTTACACGCGTGTCAAAAAGCACTGAAAAAATAGAATGCTGAAATGAAATTGCGAGAACTTTGTTAGTTTGATTTCATATATTTTTTTTTTTAATTTTTGAATTGGGATTTTTTGTTTTGGAAATAATACTTAAGGTTCAATTAGTGGTGCCTTACGATGTCGCCATAGCCGTAAACATCGCCATATCATAAGCATTTTACTATTATGGCTATGGCGTTATGGAATGTCACCAATAATTAAATATATTGTTGCCCATAAGCTTGGTTCGAACAGCTGTTTTATATGGTTATGGTTATGGCACGTCTAATTAAACCTTTACGTAAATACAATATCTTTATGAATACATATTACTTCCTTCAATAGGACATAACTCATATCTTGATACTTTGTTTGTACAAAATACGAAATACCCGACTCTCTGACAACAGTACCTAACTCTACATGTATGTTAGTAAAAAAAAAATACCTAACTCTAAATATGTGTTAGTAATAAAATTACACATGTGTTGGTACCTTCTAAATTTTCTACTTGGAACTCTGTCATATAATTAAAATTCTACAATAACAAAAAATTACATGACAGATATTGCAAAAAAAAAAAAGGTTTTTATTAATTTTTGCTGAAATAAACTGTTTAACAATAAAAGTGTGCCAAAAGTGTTTTAAAGAAAAATATAGAACTATAGAGAACACTAACACGAAGTCTGGTTAGGTGTTAACTAATAATTATACTGCTGGTTAAAATTATGTTTGTATGAAAACTGTCAGTATAACTATTAGTTAACACATAACCAGAATTCGTGTTAATGGGGGTAAATGTAATAATGTGTAAAAAACATTATTTTATCAAGAATTTAAAGTTAAAATTTCAAGAAATTTCATTTGTTTACATTTCTCTAAACTCACACGGTACCCATAGAGGAATTCAACATAGAGCGGAAACTAGAAAAAAAAAAACTCGAACAAAAAAACACTCAAATTTATTACACATACGAGTGCTGTTTTTCAATTTCACATAGTTTTTCTACTAACACTTAGGTTTTTGACAACTGAGTTAGGTCTTTGACAGGAGAGTTTCCAATCTATATGTATTAATCTATCACGATACCCATATAAGGACTGAGATCGTAAAAATCTTAACACATGTTTTTCAATAAAACTTTTAACCCAAGTATTATTTGATTTTTATTTTATTTTTTTTTTTTCTTGAGTTTCCTTTGTAAAGCGTGTCAATTATTATGTTTAATGTCAATTATGTTCATTTGTTGTTAATCTGATTAAAATGAGTGACCAGAAAAATGTGCGTACTAAAATTATTAAATATTTTCAACAAAACCCAACTTGGTCCTACAAAAAGTTGGCCAAACAATCAAAGGTCTGCCATCAAACTATTTCCAATGTTATTAAACAGTACCGGGAGAACTTGTCCGTTGATATTAAACCTGGTTCAGGTAGAAGGAATGGTCCACATGATGTTTCTAAAGACAAGAAATAGAAAGCATTTTCAAAACACATTCGGTAAGAAAGCAGACCGGTTAGCTCAGTACTCGGACTATTTATTACGAAAAGTTAAAGCCACTCCAGGTTTAAAAGCATACAAGGTTAAAAAAGTTCTTAACAGGAACTCTGCTAAAAATTTAGAGGCCAAAGACAGAGCACGGAAATTAAAGTCAAATTGTATACAAAAAATATATCTGCTGCATAATGGATGACGAAATGTACGTACGGAAAATTTTTCGCAGCTTCTGGGTAAATTTTTATACCCTACACCACCATAGTGGGGAGGGTATATTGGATTTGTGCAGATGTTTGTAACGCCCAAAAATATTAGTCTAACACCCACCTTAAAGTATACCGATCGACTCAGAATCACTTTCTGAGTCGATTAAATGATGTCCGTCCGTCCGTCCGTCCGTCTGGCTGGCTGGTTGTCCATGTAAACCTTGTGCGCAGAGTAAAGGTCGCAATCTTGAAGATATTTCGATAAAATTTAGTACATATCATTTTTTCTGCCCAAGGACCAAGCCTATTGAAACTGAATGAAATCGGTTCATTATTTCACCTAGCCCCCATACAAATGTCCTCCCGAAATTGAACTTTATCGGTCATAAATGTTTAATTTATATAGGTATCTACACAAGATTTTCTCCAAATAAGTTTTATATATACGAAATTCATGTCACAAAATTTTATTATGATCGGTCCATAATTGGTCATAGCTCCCATATAAGGCCTGCTTCCGATAATCACTTTACGACCATAAATCTCTTAAAAATATTGGTATACACATAAAATACAACATAAACAACTTTCATACAGATATTAATCACACCACTTAATTTCATGGTGGTCGGTCCATAATTGGTCATAGCTCCCATATAAATCCTGCTTCCGATAATCACTTTAACGAGCATAAATCTCTTAAAAATGTTGGCATACTCATAAAATGCAACATAAATAACTTTCATACAGACATTAATCACACTACTTAATTTCATGGTGATCGGTCCATAATTGGTCACAGCTCCCATATAAGGCCCACTTCCGAAAATCGTTCAAGAATATAAAATATTGAAATTTTGAAAGAAAAATGTTTTTGCTCATTTACTTAGTGTAGGGTATTATATGGTCGGGCTTGACCGACCATACTTTCTTACTTGTTTTATATTGCAGTTGCTCGAGGGAATGTTGAAGAAAAGTTTAGGACCCAAAACCAGACAAAATTTCCCAAAAAGTTCTTGGTATGCAAGTAATATGCAGTTGCGGCAAAAAAGACAAACATTTGTTACATAGGGCTCTATAAATACCGAAATTTACATCAAGGAATGTTTACAAAAAAGGCTGTTTCCATTCATAAGACTTCTTAATATGTCCACTTATTTTGGCCTGATTTGGCACCCTGTCACTATGGTAAGGAAGGTGTTGAGTGGTACAAGACCAATAATGTGGTATTTGTACCAAGAGGCGCAATTCCTCCAAACTGCCTGGTGCTGAGTCCAGTGGATAGATATTGGGCTCTTGTTAAAAGAGAATTGAAGATCACAAAAAAGGTGTCCAAAAGTGTGATAGATTTTAAACGGAGATGGACAACCTGTTCGAACAAAGTGAAATAAAGCACTATAAAAACCATAATCGAAGGATTTTCGAAAAAGGTTCAAAATTTCATGATTAGTGATTAGAACTATAAAAATTGTTTTTTTTTTTTTTTTTGTAAATTGTAACAATAATTTCAATCAAATAAAAAAGATTAAAAACTGTAAGTTTAGTGGTTTCATTTTTATTAACATATATGTATGTTAAAAATTTTTCAATCTCAGTCCTTATGTGAGAGACTAATTGAGAGTCGGATTACTAGTTATACTTTGATACCTGTGTTTATGCATAAAATGCATTAGTTTTAACTGCCCATATTTAAAGGTCCTGTATTGTAAAAGAAAATTTCCAGTCGATGGTAACTTTTTGTACTCTCGCTTGCTCTCTTTATTAAAGAAAATACATATATGGGCAATTCCATGTCATCGTACGTGACATTTGTACGCCTATAGAGTGGAATAGATTTTGCAAAAATAAGAGTATCTGAAAAATTTTAAAAAAGTAAAAAGTTCTTTCGAAACATTGTTATCCAAAATATCGAGCGAATTAAAGGTATATCGTACGTGACATAAAACGGAAGTAATTTTCAGGTACATGTAGAAACATGCGAAAATTTGCGAATCGTGAGAGGCGTCATGTTTTCTTTTAATTTCTTACACTAAACCAAATATTTTTCCTTTACAATCCGTCACATTTAAATAAAAACAATCATTGGATGATTTTATAATAAATAAAAATTAATATCGGACATGATATACAGTACGTGACAGATTTTTCTCTTATAATAAAACAATATATATTCTGTAAATATATGTATACAAAAACTAAAAAAATGAATAGAAAATATACATTCGGTTTCAATAAACAATTTTATAATAGCAAATAAACAATCAGAGTCAAATTCATTTCATACTACATGCAAATTGGGAGCAAGTTTTGACCGCAATTTTAGCCTAAAATACGTCAATTAAATTAAAAGATTAAATGTCGTCAGCTAAAGCTATTATTTTTGCCAATAAAATGTTGTAATAAGCTTTAAATACTGACACATAGTAATATTTTAGTGTTTTCTCCTATTCAAATCATTTTGAAAAAAAGTTTCAAGGGGTTTTGGGTTTTCAGTCGTGGTAGTCATTCTCGTGGAATTGCCTATATGTTATACGTATGATTTAAAACAAAAAAATTGTAACTAAACTTACTTGTCCAACAACCCCAGAGCAAAAATGTTCATATAGCTACTTTAAAAATAATCGAAAATTTGTCAAATTTTTTTTACGCTATACCCCAACAACCTACGCAATATATTCTTGAACATTTTCATGGTCGACTCATATTGCTTTAGAAATTATAAGGCAATATAAAGAAAAATGTAGGAATTTTTTACTAATTCCAAACACCAAATGGCAATGTATGATTACAAATGGTAAGTGATACCCCAGAGAATATGACTTTATTTCACATCTCGTAAATTGCACGTCAAAACATTTAATAATAAATTAATAAAAAATACAAATAATACACATGCATAAAATTGCTTCTGCTACTATTTTTCTACCCAAACATTAATATTTCGTTTAATATAACTCAACTGTCAATATTATTATTAAATGAAAACAACCATAAATGTCTCCACAAATTTATATAATTTGTAGAAATTACCACCATTATTAAATGGCCGTTAAAATAATGTTATTAATTATTGAAAAATAACAATAAAATCAACACTGGCCGCACAACAACAGTAATAATGTAAAAAAAGAAAAAATGCAAAACAATTATTTTTTTATTTAAAACAGGAAAATTATAAGCCTTCCTTTTAGCCAGTGTAGCAATACATCTGTATAAATGTCGGTCATTTTCATATCGTTACCTTAATATAGAAAGGCCCTAACTTGTGTTTTTTTGTAAGCCCATATTTCGAAAAATGTTTCGCTCATACATCATAATTAGCCAAAAGAAATCGCGACTTAAAAAAACAAGAGTTAGGGCTTTTCTATAATAAGGTAACGATATGTGAGTTGAAAAAAAATGCGCACTAATACTCTGATTTTGATAGTGTGAAAATTTCAACATTAAAACTAGAGTTTAACACTATTGCAGTATTAAATAGCCATGCAGTTCTTAGTGACTGTCCCGAACTAATGATTTTACCTATCATTTAGCGTGACATATATAGTTACGTGACCAATTCTTTTAACACGTGCATGTCCTGAGCAGTGGTTCAATTGGCGCTTTTTTAATACAATGAGACTGTCTGGATAGCTTGTTATTTTAACATGTACAGATGCAAATTGAGCTCAAATGGTCAGTTACAAAGACATCTCTTAGGCAGTCCAATAACCGATTGCTTGTACACAAATCTTCCTCCGACAACTCTCCAACAGATTTCTTCTGTTGGGTGCTGTACAAAATAAACGTTTATAGTGACTACACTCTAGATTACTTAGAGACACTAAAGTGACAATTGTCTTCACGTTAGGTAACATGCACGCAAAAATAAAATATAGTTGTGCATGTTTACTGTAACCATTTCAACATTTTTAACAATATTATAGTCACAGTAACTATTTATATGATTGTGGTAACAATAATATGGTTAATTTACGATTCACATGATTTTATCAACCATATATATGGTTACAGTAAATATGTATATGTGATGAATTATATGATGAATTATTTTATCATAATATGTTGTTCTCAGATTATGATATCCATAAGCCGAGAGCAACATAATATGGTAAGTTCTTCATCATATAAATGGTTGTCACAAACATATATTTGTTTACTGTAATCATTTATATGGTTGATACAATCGTGTGAAGCGTAAATTAACCATATTATTGTTACCACAATCATATAAATAGTTACTGTGACTATAATATTGTTAAAAAAAACTTGTAAAAATGTTGAAATGGTTACAGTAAACATGCACAACTATATTTTTTTCTGCGTGTGGAATGTCAGTATTCTTAAGCGAAACTAAAATAAACTATATGAGAATTATATCATCACAATTTGTATAAAAACAGTTTGCACAAATTAATCAGAAAAAAGTGCAGTACAAAATAAACATTTATATTACTTTGAGATACCTAAGTAAAAATTGTCTACAAGCTAGATTACATGGGATGTATAAAGTAATCAATTGACTTCTCTTATCACTACAAAGAGCACAAAGAGCATATACGTAGCAAAAAGAGTTAGCCAAGTGACCAGACATTAGTTTCAGCATTTAGTTTTTAGAGGATCGAGAACAATATTAGACCTTGGGATCATCGAAAATCTAAAAAGTGCTAAATAAGGGACACCCTTATTTATGTATGGTGGCTACTCATTGATTTGCTTCCATATCCATATATATACATACTGAAACATTATTAAATCATCACTAATTTTGTAATTAAAAAATTCTGTATTTAACATGTGGTCATGGTCAATGATAGAGTAAATGTTGCTGTTATTATTTGATGACTGCCACGATCGACCGACATACAAATGGGTAGTTGAAACATTAACCACTGCTTCTATATGGTTTTGTTTAAAATCATGTTTTACCATGTTTTACATTAAGCAACAATAACAGCAATAAAACATAAATAAAAAAGGAAAACAATTGAATTAAGTGCTTGTTGTTTTGTTTCTCTCTCTCTTTCTCATTTAATTTCGAATTTTATAATTTGACATCATTATTTATGTATGTAAGTGAATTGTTTGTTGTCAGTTGAATTTTATACCCAACATCAAAACAATATGGGGGGGGGGGGGTATATTGATATTGTCATTCCGTTTGTAACACATTAAAATATTTGTAACATCGCAGACCCACATTAGTATATATGTATGTATATTATGGGTCCTCATAAGATTCTAAGACGATCTCGCCAAAAATTTAACCTAAATCTTTCTACTAACTTTTGTGAGGATGGGTATATAATTAACCCTACCCCCATATAACCCCTATATCAGAAAAATATGTTATTGTCTCATATTGATGGTGGTTATTCAATATTCGGTACTGCGGAATATTACACTCTTACAATCAGGTTAAAGCAGCAACTTAAAAACAAGTAAGAGAGCTATATTCGGCTGTGCCGAATCTTATATACCCTTCACCAAATTATACTTTAAAATAAAATTTGAAAAAAAAAATTTTTTTTTTAATTTTTCGAAATTGTTTTTTCCAATTTTTTAAAAAAAATTTTTTAATTTATTAGTGAAAAAAATGTATGACAAAAAAAAGTTTTTTGTGAAAAAAAATTCGGGTTAAAAAATATTTTTCACTCTTACAATCAGGTTAAAGCAGCAACTTAAAAACAAGTACGAGAGCTATATTCGGCTGTGCAGAATCTTATATACCCTTCACCAAATTATACTTTAAAATAAATTTTTTTAAATTTTTTTTTTCGAAATTGTTTTTTAAAGGATTTTTCAAATTTTTTTAAAAAAAATTTTTTAATTTAAAATTTTTTTTTTTTAATTTATTAGTAAAAAAAAATTATGACAAAAAAAAATTTGTTGTGAAAAAAAATTCGGGTTAAAAAATATTTTTCCCGATTTTGACCCATTGTAGTTCCAACTTACTACAGCCTTATATACATCGTTGCAATGGACTTTGAAATATCTATCTATACAGGTTGTCTCGGATTTTTGCTCATATCTCCGTTATTTATGGACGGATTTTGCTGATTTTAAATAGGAAACTTCTCGAAAGCATGTCTGACAGAATTATTGAAGATTTGGATCCCGAAGATATCTGGGGTCTTCAGAAAATTGATTTCAACAGACAGACAGCCATGGCTAAATCGACTCCGCTATCTATAAGGACCAGAATATATATACTTTATAGGGTCGAAAAATTATATTGTGGAAATTACATACTGAATGACAAACTTATATATACCCTTCTCATGAAGGTGAAGGATATAATAAGAACGTGTCATATTAATTCAATAATGTTCATTGATTATAATAGAAAAATAATATTGAAATACGATAAATCAATAATTTTCAACTTTAAATTAATATTGTTGCATATTGAAACAAAAAAATGTCAACATTACTGGACCTAATTAATGTTTCTTATTGATTCAAAATGGTTTTTATTGATTTTAAGTTGTTTTTTCTTATATTCAAAATATTATTTTTCTAGCAAATAACAATAAAGCGCGTAACAGTATTGGTTATATTTTGAATTTAAATATGGAAATATGCAAAGATTTTGAAAATGTTGTTCAATAATTTTTCTTTCCCCTGCCTGTTTTGTGATTTCTTAAGTAATCGCGAATTTTTATACATTTGTGGTGAATATATAGTCAAAAAGTTTAGTAAACCTATAACAGACTTAGTAAAAAAACACGTATTTTAATTACTGAAAAAGCATTGTGTGTAAAGGGTGTAGTGAACATCTAAGATAGTGGGAACGCATAAACGTAGTAATTTAAAGTTTGCAAAATGACATACCCTGCTTTGCCGTCAGCTAAAAGGTCAGTACTGTACTCAGATGACGTACTATATCCTATGAATCAGTATCTATAAGATTTGTCGGATACAGGGATGGGGGAAATAGTTTTCGGATGGAGATGACAGCGATTTTCAACTATTAACGACACCTTTACTTTGTTCACATGATGCCTTAAGTGACTTCATAATATACCTTGACCTTGCGAAAGAGAGTCAAACTAGCATATAGACTCAAGGACAGAAATCTTTTAACTCAAGCTACGACAGTCTCATTTTATCTCGGTCGCGAAAATGTTGCAGTCTTTTGTAATGATATTGGTGACCTTTTAACGAAAATGGAAATCTCAAGATATAAAGCTGTGGAATGATTGTTTATTGATAGCGCAAAGCAAAGTTTAAAATATGTTTTACTAGATATTGGCAATAAGCATGAAGCTATGTCTATTGCTTATTCTACGAAATTAAAGGAGAAGTATCAAAATGTAGACCTTGTTTAAAAGAAAAACTTAATTACTCGGATCACCATGCAACCATTTTATCATGAAAGACTGGCCACTGAGAGAAAAAAATTACGGCTGGAAAACAAAACACCTATGGTTCCTAGAGATAAGATAATTTTGCATACATTACTCATCAAATTGGGTCTTATGAAGCAGTATGTGAAGACATTATACAAAGGGTTTTCCAACGAGCGGTGTTATTTTTAATCACCCGGTATTTCGGTAGCTGTCACTTTTGAAGCTTTTATTCTTTGACATTTGACAAGTTGAAACTACGCCATTAATAAAAATGGAACGATACACGCTTCAACAACGCATTTAAATTATTGAAATTCACTGCAAAAGTGGTGTAAATCTTGCAGTCACAGTTCACAAAACTAAAGCATTTTTGGATCGTCGTGAAGCACTTTGTCGGACCGTAATACAGAAATTGGTGGAAAAATTCAAGCTGTTGGGACAAGTTAGTGATGTGAAGAATAAAACCCATGCACGTCGCTCAAGAACAGCTGAGAATATTGCTGCTGTAGCCTAAAGTGCTGAAGAAACCCCAGGTTTGTCCATTCCTCGTCGTTCTTTGGAATTGAGCATTCCATAAACGTCATTACACTGTATTTTTGATGATATTGATCTGGACAACGTTTGCTTTCAACAAGACGGCGCTACGTGCCACACAAGCAACGAAACCATTGCTCTTTTACGGGAAAAGTTTCCGGACCATGTTATCGCTCGACAAGGTGATCACAATTGGCCACCGAGATCTTGTGACTTAACATCTTGCGACTTTTTCCTTTGGGGCCACGTGAAAGATAAGATAACCGCCAACAGCCCAGCGTCGATTCAAGACCTCAAAGATAAAATTCGTGAGACTATCGAGGACATAGGGCAGCCACTTTGCGATTTGGTTATGGAAAATTTCATGAAAAGGATATGGTACTGTAAGCGTGGTCGTGGTGGCCATTTGGCTGATATTGTTTTTCATTATTAATGGCATACCTTACTTTTTATTATGAAATAAACATCCGATCATTTATCTCAAAAAATGCCATTTTTCTTTGAATACCAAAATAACACCTCTTGTTGGAAAACCCTGTACAACTGGTCCATGTTTTGCTTTTCTTTCAAAAAAGTTTCCAGGTTCGACTTTAAAAAAACTAAAAACTGGTATTTTTAATGGTCAACAACTAAGACGTGTAATGAAAGAAAACGATTTCATACATTCAATTTAGAAGCACCGGCTTGCAAATTATTTTTTGTAGTTGTGAAAAATTTCTTAGGAAATTAATTAATTAATTACAGTATTTTAATAAGCTAAAAAATCATAGAGCATTAAAGTACACTAGACATAACTGAAATTAGTATTTTGTCAGAATCTATTAAAAGTATTTACAATCTAAACAAGTAAGAAAGTATGGTCGGTCAAGCCCGACCATATAATACCCTACACTAAGTAAATGAGCAAAAACATTTTTCTTTCAAAATTTCAATAATTTATATTCGTGAACGATTTTTGGAAGTGGGCCTTATATGGGAGCTATGACCAATTATGGACCGTTCACCATGAAATTAAGTGGTGTGATTAATGTCTATATGAAAGTTCTTTATGTTGCCTTTTATGTGTATACCAACATTTTTAAGAGATTTATGCTCGTTAAAGTGATTATCGGAAGCGGCCTAATATGGGAGCTATGACTAATTATTGACCGATCATAATAAAGTTTGGTGACATGAATTTCGTATATATAAAACTTATTTGGAGAAAAACTTGTGTAGATACCTATATAAATTAAACATTTATGACCGATAAAGTCCAATTTCGGGAGGACATTTGTATGGGGGCTAGGTGAAATAATGAACCGATTTCAGCCAGTTTCAATAGGCTTAGTCCTTGGGCAGAAAAAATGATATGTACCAAATTTTATCGAAATATCTTCAAGATTGCGACCTGTACTCTGCGCACAAGGTTTACATGGACAACCAGCCAGCCAGCCAGACGGACGGACGGACATCGTTTATTCGACTCAGAAAGTGATTCTGAGTCGATCGGTATACTTTAAGGGTGTTAGACTAATATTTTTGGGCGTTACAAACATCTGCACAAATCCAATATACCCTCCCCACTATGGTGGTGTAGGGTATAAAAACTCCTAAAATAAACTAAAATGGTATAATTGAGAATTTTATATGAGAAATTGGATATCCTTTGTCATGCCTTACTTTTGATTTCTCCAACTTCTATAATCAGTGTTAGAGTTCTTTCCAAGTCAAGTTGTATTAAAACTAATAAGACAAATTGTTTAAAAGGAAAATATTTCAATTAAATTCTTTTTTTAAAGCTTATTTCAGAAGATCTTACTAAAATCCTAAAAAAACTCTCATGTGTATAAAAAAGGATCTCAGATACCATATTTTTTTGCTATTGCTTATTTTTTTTTTTTTTTTGGTGAATTGTTTTTTTTTCTGTGTTTTTTATGATTTTGTTCTTTTTAATAATAAAATGCTTAAATAATTACACAAAATTCGTGGTTTTATTTTGAATTTAAAATTAAAATATAGATTATTCGGTTAATCGAATAATTTAAGATAATTAACAATTATTAACCGATTAAATTTAAACCCCGATTAACTATTTGTTCGATTAACCGATTAAATCAGAAACCCGATTAATTGAATACCCTTGTATCAAGTCATAATAGCTTATCGATGTTAAAAAATTTTAAATTTTTTGGAAAATATTGCTACTTTCAACCACTAATCGAAACTTTAAATAAGATGTGAAACCTCTAAACTTTATCCAATTTTGCTAACATTTTCAGTATTTAGTTTTTAGATATATTTTTGGAAAAATCTAAAAGTGCTAAATAAGAGTCACCCTAAAACATAAAATATTCTTTCAATCAATAAACATTTTATACCCAAACTATGCACAACTCTAACTACTTTTTATCATAAATTTAATCAAACTTATAACTGAATTTATTATAATGAATTCTTTGGTGTTTGCACTTCAAATAACTTTTACCTTATTTACACACTTTTACTTAGTAAACAAAAAAAAAAAACTGTTCAGCTTGCTTTTACTTTTTGTTGTAGTTACTACTCAAATAATATTGACTCTAATAGAATAATTTTCAGGTATTATTTAATAAAACTTTAAAATAATTCTCTGAAAACCACAAAATATTTACAATTCTATAAAATGCAGCAGCAACATTTTTTGGAATCAACAAAAAATTCCATTCCATTGATGGAATATTCTTTCTAAACTCATACACATACAGCACTTGTAAACAGACAGATACTGGCCCAGCCTCATTCCTCCTTACCACCACCGACTTTAGTGTAAATAAGCTTCTAAAAATTGCAAACATTTGTTGAATTTTCATTTTACTTATTTTTAAAGGTCAATTTTCAATAGCATTTCATACATTTAAAGTTGGTTAAAAAAATATTGTAGATATTTACAAATTACATTTGATATACTCAAAATAATCGTAGTTATTAAATTCTTGTGAATAAAACAGGAAATAGAAATAAACGTTTATTGAAGAGAAAAATACTTGAAATATTATTATGTACATTGAAGTTTTTTAAGTGATGGGGTTTTTCGGAAGTAAATAAATAACTCAGTGCACTTAGCCACCACAATCGTATCATAGATGTGAAATATCCTACATATTTTTTATTCGTTTGAAAGGAATATCGAAGACATTATGTAGGGAATATAAAAATGTGCAAATGCCAGCCACGGCATCCAATTCTTTATGATTCTGGCGCATAAGTCAAGCTGAATTTGTCATGGCTAGGTTAACCGAGGAGATATCTAGGTTAACCGGGGAATGCCGGATATCCCTAAATGATATAGCGAGACATTCTAGGATAACGCTAATATGGGTCCCTGGACACGAAAGAAATCAGGGTAATTGTATAGCAGGTGATATGGCCAAAAGGGGAGCGATGATGAGTGAGGAGGCGATCGACCCCTTTTCTGGTATTTCCCTTGTTAAGTGCAAGATGGCTGTTCAGCAGAAACTATATGAGACTGCACAAAACAGGTGAACTAATGAACCTTCCTGTGCTACAGCGAGGTCGACTTGGCCCGTATATGATGCCAGCAGGACGAATCTACTTATAGATTATCGTCGTGAGCAAATAAGGCTAATTGTCTCCTTTATTACAGGACACTGTTTAATCGTTACACATGCTAGAAGAATGGGCATACGGTACAATGATTACTGTAGAAGCTGCCATAATGAAGAAGAGGATGAGACTGTGTATCACCTTTTCTGCCAATGTCCGGCCCTGACAAACCTGAGGGAACGTATCCTCGGATCTCCATTCCTATCATGTTTGGACGAGCTATTAAGGATGAATCTGAGACGAATCTTTTCCTTCATCCGGGAATCTGGTTGATTTAATTTGGAGTCAACGGAAGTACTGCAAATACCCTGCTGACTCCCCCTTGGGTATCACAATGGGATCAGATTTGAATGGACCCAAGTGAGCTGCTTGAGGAGCGGCTGCCCAGCGGCATCGTTGGCCGCTGTGGTTTGTTGCTTATTTGCATATACTTGCGACTTAAGAACACTCCACAAGAAAAAGTAAAATCGCATAATATCGTTGACCAGTTTTCATCACATCCACCTAAGATTACCATGCCCTCAAATCGCATATGCAGAATGTTCAATGTAGCATGAGCTTTGTAGCATGCAGCGCCGTCCTGTTGAAGCCACATGTCGTTGGTGACCATATCATTAATATTCAGATCAAAAGAAGTTGTTAATCATCGATATATAGAGCACGCCGTTGACGGTGTTGAACTGGCCAACGTCATTCTCAAAGAAATATGGACCAATTACCCAGACAACCTTAAATCCACACAAAACAGTGACATTTTCGAGTTGCATTGGACGCTCTTGGATCTCATATGGATCAGTATCATCCCAAATTCAACAATATTGTTTGTTGGTGTATGTACCCCTTCATGCAGAATTGTGCCTCATCGCTGAAGACGATTTTTTGACAAAAAGTGCGCGGAAGTTTGCTCGAACAGAACACCCATTTTGATACAACAAATGCAAAATTTTCATGTTTTCTTAAACGCTATATCCGTCAGTGGTGATTTGACAAAACAAATTGAATAAATGGCAAACAATACGATATATATAACTTCAACAATATGGCCGCTATCAACTGTCAAAGTTCGGAAGTCCCTATTGGAAGATCCATTATTATCCTAAGATTTTGTAAAATGTTGATACTATTGGCCAATTCACAACAATATGACATGATTGACCATATGTATATTAGAGTAACAATCAGTTGTATGGAACAAAACTTGTGTTCGAATTTTGAAGAGTGCCGGGTGGAATATTGTGACACTAGGTCCAAAAGTTAAGTGCTGAAAATTTTCGGCAAATCGTACAACGATTACGGGACGCGCATCGAGGTCAAAGGTCAGATATATACAAAATTTTATTATTTATATGAAACAAATTTGTGAAACTCCTTAACTTTTTGCATTATGTTACAGAAATATTTAGATTTATTTATACTAATGAAAATTACAGTAAAAAAATCGTTTTGAGATTAAACCTATATCTCCTTTGGGTCAAATTGACCCACAAAAATTCGGAAAAAATGCAAATTTTTAAGTTTTTGTAAAAATGTTGCTACTAAGTAAGATTAGGTAACGTGATGCGCCCGGATCATACCGATAATGATTTGCCCATTTTTTGATGGCCTACTGATTTTCAGAATCTTTGTTCATTTGTCACCAAATAGGTTTTAATACCCATTGGTAGAAGAGTCGAACCTATACTGTCATGCCTTCATTTGTTGCATAGTGTTATGAATAAAAAATTTAACCAAAATAATTTTTTTGGTTTAATTTAACAACTACTTAGAGGTATTAAACAAATTTTATTTCAGTCAGCATTTTCAATATTAATACCTATAGTTAGTGCTAACTTTAAGTCAAACTTTTATTGTTAATCCTATTATTTAAGGAGTGAGATCGTAAAATTCTTAACACACGTTTTTCATTAAAACTTTTAAACCAAGTATTATTTGATTTTTTGTAAAACATGTCAGTTATTATGTTTAATATCAATTATGTTCATTTGTTGTTAATCTGATTAAAATGAGTGACCAGAAAGAAGTACGTACTAAAATTATTAAATATTTTCAACAAAACCCAACTTGGTCCTACAAAAAGTGTGTCAAGCATTTAAAGGTCTGCCGTCAAACTGTTTCCAATGTCATTAAACAGTACCGGGAGAACTTGTCCGTTGATAAAAACCTGGTTCAGGTAGAAGGAATGATCCACATGATGTTTCTAAAGTCAAACAAATAGAAAGCATTTTCAAAAGAGATCCTGACACATCTGGTAGGAAAGCAGCCCGGTTAGCTCAGTGGTCGGACTATTTGGTACGAAAAGTTAAAGCTAATGCAGGTTTAAAAACATACAAGGCTCAAAAAGTTCCTGACAGGAACGCTGCTAAAAATTTAGATGCCAAAACAGAGCACGGAAATTGAAGTCAAGTTTTATAAGAAAATATTCTTGCTGCTTAATGGATGACGAAGCATATGTTCAGATTTTTCGCAACTTCCTGGTCAAAAATTTTATATTGCTGATGCTCGAAGAAAAGTTTAAATCCCAAAAGCAGACAAAATTTCCCAAAAAGTTCTTGGTATGGCAAGCAATATGCAGTTGCGGTAAAAGAAGCCAATCATTTGTTACAAAGGGCTCTATAAATACCGAAATTTACATCAAGGAATATTTCCAAAAAAGGCTGACTTGGCATCCTGTCACTATGATAAACAAGCTCTTTAGTGGTACAAGAACAATAATGTGTGTTTGTATCAAGAGAGGCAAATCCTCCAAATTGCCCGGAGCTAAGGCCAGTGGAGAGATATTGGGCTCTTATTAAAAGAGAATTGAAGAGCACAAAAAAGGTGTCCAAAAGTGTGGTAGATTTTAAACGGAGATGAAAAACCTGTTCAAGCAAAGTGACAGAAAGAAAAAGGTTCAAAATTTCATCACTAGTGATTAAAACTATAAAAATATATTTTTTTTTTTTTGTAAATTGTAATAATAATTTCAATCAATTAAAAAAAAAATTAAAACTGTAAAGGTCTGGTCACACATGGCAAATATTTGCTCAAAAAAGCGCAACCACTTTTCTACCGCAAAATTGTTGGACGTGTTTACTCTTACAAATGATTTGTAAGATCAAACAGCATCAAATAAAATAAAACTAAATTGTTTGTTTTGAATGATCTTAAGTAAAATAAGTTTTTGAAAGTAATAAAATAACTCAAAAATATTTTATTTAGTGGTTACGTCTTTTTCGTCAAATATTTGCCATGTGTGACCCTACCTTAAGTTAAGTGGTTTCGTTTTTATTAACATATATGTATGTTAAGAATTTTTCGATCTCACTCCTTATTATACATATTTGTAGTTTCGTCAGAAAACCGATTTTAAGAAAACTTTTCTGAGCAACCCCAGTAAATAGAAATTAAATTTTTCCTGTTAATACCGAACTATTTTAAATATTACCAACAGAAAATGTTGGTACTATAAAGTTTTAAGGAATAAACCTTATGTAAAGTTAGAAATTTTATTTTTAGTTAAGCAGCAATATAGTACAATAATAATAAAATACCAAGCTGCTTACAGAAATGCTTGTTAGTGAAGCGAAAAAAATGAAGAAACTGCAAACTACTCTTACACATAAACTATTCCAAGTCTAAGAACACTTGAAGATAAAATTATTAAGAATTTCAGTATAGTATTTTTTTATATAAATAAATCTTGTTGAGTAGTCGTTGCTGGTGATTTCTTTTATATATATTTTTCTTTTTGCAGTTTCTTGGATTTTTTTTTTTTTTTTTTTTTGCACATTTCTTGGAACTAACGGGCGCTAGTACTAACTGATTATGATGCCTGCAGTGACCTAATTTCAATTTAGAAAAAATCAAGAAAATAAGAGTAGTTTCAGTTTGTTGAACGCATACCAAAACAGGAAGTGAGAAGAGCAGGACAAAAAAAAAAACAAAAAAAAAACGAATACAGAAATTCACAGAATTGTGTTGTTGAGAACAGCAAACGAAAAAAAGAACATTTTAATTTAATTTATGAGTCAAATTTTGCCAAAAGACATTTAAATTTGTTTAACACTTACCTGTGTTGTATGTTGTGTTTGTGCAATGATGCTTTGTTGAATATATATTTGCTGTAGAAGATTTTATTATGTGTTATAGAATTACTTCATTATATTGCACTTTATTTTTATTATTATTTTTTTTTTTTTAATTTGAAACTAATTTATTAAATATTTTTTATTTAAAATTTCTCCAACACCTTGAAATATACTTTAATTTATGTTATATTTTTAATTGGGCCTGTGGCTATGCTGTGGTTTTATTTAGAGAGCTTAGCCTTAACATATGCTTTAATTATTTACATTCACTTTTAAGAACTATATATTTGTGATATCTTTATGGAATTATTTAAATATTGTCTAGATATATTTATATGCCTTGGGGTTTTCAGTTATTTACTTATTGTTTAAGTTTATTATATTAAGATGTAAGATTTTTCCTTTTGTGATATGATATTTAATATAAGTACACTATTATTTTGTTAGAAATAAATATCAGTTCATTATTCTGAATTAAACTTTAATTTTACACAATTTTCATAACTTTTAGTTTAATATTGAGATTATAATTATGGTTAAGAGTTTTATTTAGCAAAGTAAGTTACTTTGGCGCTTTTTAAGTAGATATTTGTCTTGATCAGTTTTAAAATTAGTTCCAAGAAAATTCTAAAAATCTTTCACTTTTTGCAGATTTATATATTTTTTCAGTTAGCACAGTCGATCATAGATTTACTACAAAACGCCCATTAGCATGCTTTATATCATGTCAATTCTAAACCACTTTTGTGTGTTTGCTTCTCATAGTTTAAGAAATTTATAATTGTTGCTCAAGGTTGCAAAATAGTTTTTATATAACAATGCTTTTAGTTTCTTTTAACAACTTCCAGTTTAGACGCCTGTTGATAGGCTGCAAAATATATTTCTGTTTTTTTTTTTTTTTTTTTTTTATTTATTGTTTTCTACCACAAATTTACTCATTCAATTTAATTGCTTATGACATTTTTTGCCATTTTTGTTTGTATAAACAATTTTCACTTTAGTTTATTTTCACAACTTTATTAATTTTGCCAACAATCCTTGAGGTATGCTGTATATTTTTTCCAACAGAAAATTTTTTATTTCCTTAAATACAAATTGTTTTCATAGTATTTCTTAGTTTGTATTGTTACAACGCCTAGAGGTATGCTTGCTTTTTAAAGTTGATTAAAATTGTTGGTTTACACAAATTTGTTTCTCTTTATTTTCTTAAAATATTTTTTAGTTGCCGTTTTTTATTTTTTTTTTTTTTTTTTCTAAGAAAGTTGTGCAATGTGTAAAATTTATTTTAGTTTACTTATAAATCTTTTAAATATTTATTTGAAACACATACATATGAAATTTATTTCAATAAATGTTCTTATGGCCACAAACATTTCAAAAGTTTATAGATGTATATTATATTATTTAGGGTTTTTAATCATCAATTGCATTTGGATTATCTCATTTTTAATGTTCGAAAAAGTAATAGCGTTTATGTGATAATTTGCACAAGGTTGTTAACGAAGCTTGCAGAAACATTTTCTTATTTTATAACCAATTTTAAAATTCAAAATTTTAATATTAAATCGATTTTAAAGACGTTTATTTTATATTAATTAATTTTACCGTTATTTCACCGTTTATTGCGTTTTAAAGTATACTACGATAATCACACGATTTTACGATTTGAAATTCACTGTTACACTGTAATTTTACGCTTTAAAATATGCACTGAAATTCCTTAATTTTTTTATGTTTTAATAAAATGCTGATTTATTGATTTTTTTTATTTATTTCCACATGTTTAAGTGCAGTTTTCTGAAAAAAAAAGAAATACAAAAGTAATTCATTATTTAGAATATTTAGTTAATATTTTTTTAAGGCTTAAAAGTGATTTATACTTTCTGTTATTTTGTCAAGGATTCTAAAGATATTTCTTTATTCTATTACGTTTATATTTTCATACATAATTCTATAGAAATCTCCACTAAATTTTGGTGTCTGTTTGTATAATGTATGCGGAATGAAATTGCCACAAAAATTTGACACTGGCCATAGGAAAAGTACATGAGTATTAGGACTTATTTTGAATAGCGTTATGTTTTGCATTAATACTTTAAAACCCCATTTGAAAATAAGAACTACAATGAAAAAAAAATTTGCAAGTTTTTCCTTATTTTATGTAATTTCAACGTTTGTTATGTTTAAATTTGTTATGTTTAAATTAAAGAGACACTGAAAGGCAGATAAGCGGACTTTTTTTGGAAGTAAATAAACCTATTAAGGAGTGAGTTCGTAAAATCATTAACATACGTTTTTCATTAAAACTTTTAACCCAAGTATTATTTAATTTTTTTGATCACGTTACCTTTGCAAAACATGTCAGTTATTATGTTTAATGTCAATGATATTCATTTGTTGTTTATCTGATTAAAATGAATGACCAGAAAAAAGAGCATACTAAAATTATTAAATATTTTCAACAAAACCCAACTTAGTCCTACAAAAAGTTGGCCGAGCATTCAAAGGTCTGCCGTCAAACTGTTTCCAATGTCATTAAACAGTACCGGGAGAACTTGTCCGTTGATATAAAACCTGGTTCAGGTAGAAGGAATGATCCACATGATGCTTATAAAACCAAAAAAATAGAAAGCATTTACAAAAGAGTTCCCAACACATACGGTAGGAAAACATCCTGGTTAGGTCAGTGCTCGGACTATTTGGTACGAAAAGTTAAAGCTAATGCAGGTTTAAAAACAAAAAAGTGAAAATGTTCCTAACAGGAACGCTGCTAAAAATTTAGCAGCCAAAAACAGAGCACGAAAATTGAAGTTAAATTATATACAAAAAATATACTTGCTGCATAATGGATGACGACGAAACGTATGTTCTGGCAGATTTTTCGCAACTTCCTGGTCAAAAATTTTATGTTGCTGATGCTGGAGTGAATGTTGAAAAAGTTTAGCACCCAAAAGTAGCAAAATTTCCCAAAAAGTTCTTGGTATGGCAAGCAATATGCAGTTGCGGCAAAAGAAGCCAATCATTTGTTACAAATGGCTCTATAAATACCGAAATTTACACCAAGGAATGTTTCTAAAAAAGGCTGCTTCCATTCATAAGACTTCTTAGTGTGTCCATTTATTTTTAGCCTGACTTGGCATTCTGTTACTATGGTAAACAAGCCCTTGAGTGGTACAAAAACAATAATGTGGTATTTGTACCAAGAGAGGCAAATCCTCCAAACTGACCGGAGCTAAGGCCAGTGGAGAGATATTGGGCTCTTATTAAAAGAGAATTGAAGAGCACAAAAAAGGTGTCCAAAAGTGAGGATATGGACTATAAAAATGTTAATTGAAGGGTTTCCGAAAAAGGTTCAAAATTTCATCACTAGTGATTAAAACTATAAAAATATTTTTTTTTTTTTTCTTGTAAATTGTAATAATAATTTCAATCAAATAAAAAAAAAAATTAAAACTGTAAATTTAGTGGTTTCGTTTTTATTAACATATATGTAGGTTAAGAATTTTTCGATCTCACTCCTTATTGATAAGATATGCAAAGTAGAACATAATCTTTTTTCTAAAAAAAATATATATATTGATCTTAATCAATAAGATGTAAATTGAAAATGTTGACTTTTTTTTGGAATTTGTGTACATAAAATTAATAATTTCATAAAAAGAAACATCAGAGATTATTTGTATAAAAAGAAAGTTCTTCTTAACTGTTCCATCAGCCAACTGTCACGACCAGGTGTTTTGGTGAAAAAAATTCCAAATATTTTAAAACTAAAAGTAATTTGAGAGTTTCTGGAGCATTTTAAACAGAAGAGTGTTTGTAGATTATTTAAAATAAAAAGCGAGAAATATAAGACCATTAAACTCAAATAAGAGCTCAGAAAATGGCAAATATCTCTATTATAAATATAGAAAATATGTATATCTAATGATAGATATTTCAAAGTCCATTGCAACGATGTATATAAGGCTATAGAAATTTGGACCTACAATGGGTCAAAATATATTTTGACCAGAATTTTTTTTCACAAAAAACATTTTTTGTCATAAGTTTTTTCACTAATAATTAAAAAAAAAAAAATAAAAAAAAAAAATTGGAAATAACTTTTAAAAAATAATTTCAAAGTATAATTTGGTGAATGGTATATTAGATTCGGCACAACCGAATATAGCTTCATAATTGGTCATATAGGTTCATAATTGGTCATAGCTCACATATAAGGCCCACTTCCGAAAATCACTTTAACTATAATATTCGATGTCCGTCATTCTGTCTGTTTGTTGAAAACCCGATAGGTCCCAAACGAAAGGAGCTAGTATTCCAGTATAGGTATTGCAAATGTATTGGTATTGAAAATGGGCAATAGCGTTCCTTGATTTCCTCTAACCTCCATACAAATGTCCACCCGGAATACTGTTAGAGCAGTCATAAATATGTTGATTATGCGGCAATCCTGATCAAATTTTGAACAAATTAGTTCTAAGTTCTCTGAAATTATACTGTTAAGTATGGCGAAAATCTGTCAACTTTTGTTCCCCTCAAAAAATGAGGGATCGGTACATATTTGACACATATAACTCCTATATCAAGAAAATATTTTATTGTCATGAAATTAAAAAAAGTTTCATTGAAAACCGCTTTGTAATACACCGCATATCTGAAAAGGGTATTTCAAAACATACTACTTACTGGAGCAGGAATGACTGGCCGTCGAGTATAAAACTGACTGTGGGAAAAGCTAATATCATTCATGAAAGAACGCCACAGAATCAAAACAATTTTAAAATCAACATTTCATTTGAAACTGCTGTTGCTATTGAAATTAAATTTCAGAGAATATTTAAGTTTAAGTTTCGATGACGGGCTCGACAGACTCCCCAGAAGTAGCACTATGGGGTCACAAAGTAGTACTCCTCAGACATGCTAAAATGATTAAAAGCTTGAAAATTGTTTGTGGTTCTTCCAATTTCAAAGATTTTAATATTTAAAGCTATATTCTTTGAATACTCCTAGAAAATATTTTGAAAAAATATAGAATTTCCATATTTTTCTGCTTCCTAGAAAAACAATTATTAAAAAAACGTTATAAAATGCTATTTCCGAAAATAGGTGAGACTCCAAAAATAGGTGAGCTTAAATTTTAATATTACAGAAATTTTGAATTTTATTGATTTTTGTCAAAAAGCCACATACATACAAAAGTACAATAATTATACCACAGATTATTACAGATATGCAACAAATGGCAGTTGTCAAAAAAGTTGTCAATGGTTGTGATTTGCAGAGCGAGAGAAAAAGTAAAATTTTAATAGCTAACAAGTGTGAAATATATGTATTTGTCCGTCCCTCTATTCAAACCACAATCATTTTGACATAATCTTTTTTTATTTTTCTATTAAAACCAGCTGATTCATATCTGTATAGTTTGTGATCTTTACTATTTTCTTCAAGATATTTTTTAAGAATTGTTACTGGAAAAACCTTCATTTACTCTAAAAAACATGCAAGAAAAATTAAAAACAGGAGCGTAAGAATATGGGAGAGAAAAAATTGTTACTAGTAATTTTTTTAACTTGTAAGAAATATGACAGCTGTTTTATGTGTTTACGTAATTGCCTGTCAGTTTCTGATGTGTATTTTTAGACAAAAGCAATTCGGAACTTAACCATTTTGAAAGCTTAATTTATTATTTATAACAAAAATTTATACAAATATAAACGCTACAAAAAGTACTTATTTATCTACTTACAAGTTTTGGCTGTTAAAGTGTTCATTTACTTTTTCCTTGTTTGAACAAACAAATTATATAAATTTTTACATATTCTCTCATTGTTTGTATTTACTAGAGAAGTAAATGAACTGAGCTATTATTGCAGAGATTATTCTTACATAATAAATGTGTCCGTATTTTAATATGTTTCCTTTAGAGGACCTTAAACTTTGATAGCATTTTGTGACTAAATTTCGGATTTTTTCTTTTGTTTAAAATTTTTAAAACAGCGACTTTACAACGAAATACAGTGTACATTAGAATGCTCCAAGATTGTAATGACGGAAAAAATGTTCTAGGTAACACGTAGTGCAAAATGTTAGGATGATAGGATAACGTTAACTGATGCCGCAACAACGCTGAAGTTTGCATTGCATTGAAGGTTCATTTACAAGGGGAAAAAATGCAATTTTTTCAGTTTTTGTAAAAATGTTGCCCTTAAGTAATTACCTTTGCAATTTAATTTAAAACAATCGAAATGTGTACGTAATTATAATTTGTGTTATATTCTTCTTAAGTTTCATCAAAATCGGCCCAAAAATATATAATATTTCGCTATATTTCCATAAAAAATTCCAAATATTGAAAAAATTGACCTTTGACCTTCACGATTTAAGGGTTAACGTTTTCTGATTTTAGTAAAACTATCAAACTATATTTAAATTTACCTGGACTATAATAATATTCTGAATAGGTTTTACTTAAAATTCATAACAGCAAGGAAATTCGACTTATTTGCCAAAATATGTCCAAAAAATTCGTTTTTCTCCAAAATCGCAAAATTTAAATTGCAGGTACGGCAAAACTATAGGAGGTATTGTCATACTTTTTTTACAGTTTTATTCCCTATTATGTTCTCTATAAATCCCATTGTGATGATCAAAAAATTCTGAAATTTATTTAACAAAATTTTTAAAAATTTGAAATTGCAGATTTCAAACTTCCGTTAAAAAAATTAAATTTCTTTGGTTATACCTGCGAATAGGTTAACGGTATCCTACGAAGACAAAACCTCATATGCAAGGAAATAAGGATATATTTCAAATAAAAATAAGCTTTCATTTTAATATTTCTCAAAATTTTTTTGTACATTTCTTGTTTAGTGGCCTGAGGCATGTTAATGGCCTGGCGAATTTTTAATAACTTTAAAATTTGTTAACCAAATTTTGTCTTTTATATCTTATTAGAACAATAATTTCGTACACATTTCGATTCTTTTAGATTAAATTGCAAAAGTAATTATTTAATCGCAAAATTTTTACAAAAACTGAAAAAATTGCATTTTTCCCTTGTAAATGCACTTTAAAATTTCAGCGTCATTGCGGCACAAGTTAACGTTATCCTATCATCTTAATGTTTTACACAACGTGTTTCTATAAAACATAGAACAATTCTAGAGGAGGGGACGGAGCACTCTAGTGTACATACATATATAACCTACTACATGTTTAGTATAACATGGAAGCCTCTTATCAATCTCGGTTGTCCTAATAACCATAAATACTAAAATTCCCATATTCAAAGTTTTCTATTTTTTTTTTTTTAAATTACGGATTTCTTTTTTCACAAAATATTTTTGTTTTTATTAATTATCTATTAAAAACAATCAAGAAAGTATGGTCGGTCAAACCCGACAAATGAGCAAACATTTATTTTTTTATTTCCATAATTTATTTTATGATTTAAATAAACCGATCGCCATGATTTATGTCTGTATGAAACTTATTTCTGTTGAATTGTATGTTGACACAAATATTTTTAAGAGATTTGATTTTCTGAAGCGGTCCTTATATGGGAGATATGACTAATTATGGACTGATCATAATAAATTTTGCCACTCAGCCAGCCAGACGAATGGACGGACATACAGGTGGGTATTACACTTATATTTTCAGGCGTTGTGATGTAGGGTATAATTACATAGTCTGCTTACCATGGAAATTTAATTGCGTTATGTTAAATAACAAACATCCTATTATATTTTAAGAACCAACTAAATTACTCTCAAAGAATTGTTTTAAAATGTTATTATACATTTAATTACCTTCCGAAGATACCAAATCATATAAAGTTATAGCTTTAGCAGCTAAACAATTGTCAAGTTATTAGCTGGATATACTTTTTGAATCCCAAAGAGCCTTTAGTCAAAAAGCTGATGACCGATTTTCATTTAGAAATTCTTTCAGAATTTCAGTTTTATGAGTTTTTAAGTTGTAATTTGGCAACCTG
Organism: Calliphora vomitoria; assembly: GCA_942486065.2. Classification (NCBI taxonomy): domain Eukaryota; kingdom Metazoa; phylum Arthropoda; class Insecta; order Diptera; family Calliphoridae; genus Calliphora; species Calliphora vomitoria. The sequence goes on along the minus strand of OW818029.2, from coordinate 48,738,321 downwards.
TTTCAAAAGAAAGTTACTGACATATTTCCACTTTTACTGGGCACTGGGGACACCTTGAATACGTATTACCTGCAGTAAATTGTATTAAAATCGAAAAAGGCAAACATAAAATAGCAAGATTATTGTATTTGCATCATAAATGCATTTTTTAAAACAAAAAGAGGACACAATTATATTTCAAATGAAACTTAAATCAATCAAATTCGACATCAGCTTCATAAGATTATATTACAATTGACCCATGGGTCACCGCACAGTGACAGATATGTGTAATCTAGAGGGACTAAAGTCTGAATTTTCAAAACGGGTAAAGATAATTCAATGATTTTCGAAACACAGTTTTCCTGTGGTTAGATACATTTTTGGAGAAAAAATTAAGGTGGTCGTGGCAATATTTCGCCTACCTCCCATACAAATGTTAAAATCAAAATTATAATATTTATACCCTACACCACCATAGTGAGGAGGGTATAGTGGGTTAAGTTTGCTGATGTTTATAATGAGCAAAAATATTGTTCCTACACCCGCCTTAAAGTATACCAATCTGCTCAGGATTACTTCCTGGGTCGATTAAGCGATGTCCGCCCGTCCGTCTGCCCGTCCATGTAAACTTTGTAATCAAACTACAGATCGCAATTTCAAAGATATTTCGACAAAATTAGGTACAAGCTTTTCCATTGCCCCAAGGTCGATGCCTATTGAATTTGGTTAGAATCGGTTCATTATTTCTCATAGCCCCCATACGATTCCTTTCTTCCACTTCACGTTTGTTTTATAACAGAACTTTTTTACAAAATTGCTTAACATGGAAAAGTCTACAATTTTGTCGCTTCCAATACTAATATTTCCACATATAAAATCAAAAACACGTTCATGCCTTTCATTTTGCTTTGTTGAAAGCCAAATTTCGAAAATTTCACTAAGAAACATTTGTTTGGCCATGATGCTTTTATAGGTCAAAAATTTCCGGCGGTCAATTGGGGTGGATTTTCTTTTTTGTTTCTATAAATAGGAAGATTGGTAAACGGTATAGTAAAAAAAATTTCACTGAACTCAACTGAACTCTGTAGCGGTTTTTCTATTGAAAATTTTAAAATTAAGAAAAAATCTTACCTAAAATGGATGTCTAGAATATCACTCATAAACAAATTTAGCAGGCCTTATTTTAAAATGTAATGAAACTCTTATTTAGTTTAAATATTGTATTTTACTATTCAAAAAGAATTTTAAAAAAATATCAAAAAACAAAAAAAATTCAATGCATCGCTCTTAGCATGAACTATTAAAAAATTTTAATGTCAATTAAACATCCTACTCTTTGATACCACTACATATTTTTGTTGTTTACATTTTTTGTTTTAAAACTTATTTTTGTAAATACCAGTGTTGTTGTTTATTGTATTCAATAATTTTTTTTTTTAAAGGAGTTTTTTTAAATTAAATCCCGCTAAAACAATGAAATCTGACACTGTGCACCTTGTGGAAATGTACTTTACAGTACACACCCCTTCTAAACTAAAGACCAATTAAATCTTCGCGATTTGTATAAACAAAATAAATCGCTATTTTTATAAATTAAAATGACCAATGACCTCCAAGGTCATTGGTCATTTTATCTGTTAAAAAATTTAAATTTTTTAACAGATGAATTTTAATTTCCTTCAACAGAAATTAAATGTTTTGAAAATAAATCTTTGAAGATATTTCCAAATTAGTTTCTGATTTATAGAACTAGTCTAACAGCAATGTTCATATAATTCTAAATAAATATTTCCTGAAAAAATATTTATATAGAATTACTTAATCCTCCAATGCTTAAGCATGCCTCAAGGCACTCATCGCAAAAATGCCAATATTACTGATTTTTCATTTCAAAAACTCTTGTAACAGTTTTTAAAAAACGTACTAAACCCGCCAATGGAAACGTAAATTTGATTTCGATAAACGGTGACGCCGGTCTCACGCACTAATAGTTCACTTTTTTAAATTTATGCTCTTTGACAATTAAACAAAGATATTTAATCAATTTAAGCAATTTACTTCAATAATAAAATTCATAAATTTTTTTTTAACAAAAACAGAGACAACTTTATTCTCTGTTTTTGTTAAAAAAAAAATTATTTGGCGGGTTAAATATAAAATAATATAATAATCCTTGAAAGCTCTTATAGCAAAAAGCTTTGATTTGCAATTTTTTACATACAATTTTAAGAAATGGCTAATCGAGTGAACAAGCGCTTCAAATTATCTGATTTGAGTGATGAACAATTAGAATAGTTGTTTTCAATAAAAATTGACAAATTATACTAACTAAAACTCGACTATGTTTCAATCTCTAAAGCACCAAGGTTGCCTTAAGGCACTCATTTAGTTTTTCCTTTAAATGTTATTTTTAAAATCAGATACTCAAATTTACCATGAAAAAAATTATTACTAACGTTTGTAGCCATTTTTTTTAGAGGGTTAAAAATCACAATTTTATTCCACAGATCGTATTTTAGAAGTTATTTAAATAAATGGTTGTGACTTCATAAAAAGAATGCTAACAAGATGAGCAATCAAATATTAGTTAACTGGAAAACTTATCCAAACATTTATCTATTTTGTTTGTATGCTTGCAAAATACTAACCAAACTTTTTGTTGCTGTAAGTACAGGAGTACTACAGACATCAAACTCGTATGAAATTTGAAACAAACATATATTTAGCTTCTTTAAACAAAACAAAATTCCAATTTGAAATGAAAAAGTGCAAGTAATAAACTAAAAATGTGTAAGTAAAAGAAAAGTTTTAAAATATTTCATGTGTATATACTTTTAAGAGTGACAAATAAATCTATCTTTCATAGGGGTTGTGTTTTAAAAAACATCTAAATTGCGCCTTAAAGCATGTGAAGTTTTTTTTTATAGAAGAACGTTTTAATGAAAGCTGAAGAATTAAAACCAAAACGTTAAGAGTTGGAACATACAATTATTTGTGCTTTGGTACAAATTCTGTGACTGATCTGAATGTATTGTTTTTTATAAAAGTTGTAAAATATGACAAACAGTGATTTTGAAATGCATTTTCAAAAAAAACTTTAGTTTGCTTAAATGATAAAAACTATAAAATGATATGTATATTGACTGAACAGATCAACCAAAACATTTCTGGGCCTAGACTATATAAGTACAAAAAAAATATTTAACTAATTGATTTTCAATTTGTTTGAATTTGAGATACATTGTGCACGTGCTCTTCATTAAATTTTGTTCCTCGATTTCCATCTTTATTATTTTTACTAAAGCTATGCAGAACTTAATCATTCTATATCAGCCCCATTAATCATGTTTCTTAAAACACGAATTATTCATTTAAAAAATTCTTGTAGTTACGTACATATTAAGCTCTAAATTAATATACAAAGTTATATTAAATGAATATTAAAAAAAAAAATAAATGTTCCTGTATAATTTAATATGGAAAAGTTAAATAAAATCTGTTACCACGAATATTTAAAAATGATCACAACAAACTAATATAAATGTCATGAATTTACGCCTTAAAATATACTACAATATCTTTAAATAGTTAAATGTAACATTTAGTTGTGACTATCTAAACATTATTTACCAAAAAGTGTGCTCTGCTATTTAAGCACCCCTTAACTTATACTATAAATTATTAAAAAAACAAAATTTACTAGTTTTTAATTTATTTCACACTGTAGTTTAGTGTGATGGCCCATTAAATTATTTAATTTATTTTGCGAAAATTTCCTCTTTGGCTATATTACGTCCATGAAGCCAGTACGTCCCGAAAGTGTGCTTTAAATTGGGTTAACAAACTTTTAGATATTTAATAAACATGAAGAAATTTTTCTAGTCGTAGCATTAAACTTTTAACTCATTTTGTGAGTGTTTTGGGAGAGTGTATGGGTATTTTGTTTCTTAAGTAATTTAACTCGCTTGAGTAATTAGCTGTTGTTGTTTTAATTCTTATTTTCTTTCAACTTTTATTAGTTTTCGTAATTTTAAGACCGTTATTTAGAAACTTCGTTTAAAAGTAAAAACAAAAAAAAAACTCACACAATTATAATTTAACAAGCCAGTACTCTAACTACTACAATAAGGACATATTTTAAAATAATTAATTATTTGGTTTTAATACTTTTTTGTGGTTTTCCTTTAATAATTTAAACACATTTTACACACAATTTTTTTTATTTTTTTTAAATTATTTTTTTAATTTTTTTCTTGTAGCTTGAAACTTAATTTTTGTTTATTTTATATTCGCCAAAAAATTGTTGGGGGTTTTTGTTTATGAAAAACTATAACGCGTTTTTCGTTGCTCTTCACTAGCGTAACACAACGTTGTGAATGAGGAATTTTATTAAATGTAAATAGGGAATGAACCTACGTACTGTTATCGATGTTGCTGTTGCAGTTGATGGAGCTGGCATTAAGAGCTCGTTTAAAATATTCGAATTTACAATCGTTTTCGAATATATAGAAATGCACACGACATTTTTCTATGTCAGCTGCACATGGAAAACCAACAGCAACTACAACAACAACATCTGAAGTAGATAATAAAATAGAGGCAAACAAACTTTGTTGCAACTTCTGTCACAAACTACAGCGTGTTATTGTAAAGCGCATACAAAGCGTAACTTCAAACCTAACAACTCAAACATCAAACCCATGCAATTTTAACAAATAGAAAATTTACATTAAATTTCAAAAAAAAAACATACATATATTTATTTACATTAATCCAATAACAAAAATACATATTTTCTTACTGTATTTAAGTACTTATTTTCTTATTTCAAAATGTATCGAAACTATTAAACCCCGTGTGTTTATGTGCGCCCCCAAAATATAACGAATTGTAAAAAGTAATTGCAATAAAAATATTCAAACCGTTCACCTTCAAGTGCCCGCATAAACTGAAATTCCTCTACATCAGCCATTTAACAAAGGAATATATAACGATTGCTTTGCTATGACTTGACTACACTTCAAATTTTAATCCCCACAACCACTCGTTGATTCAACAGATTCTTTAAATTTCTTTCTTTCTATTTTTTTGTTATTATTTTTCGCCTAATTCTACACAAATAGTAAAACCTCCAATAATACGCACACTAACACACATCCATGCATATCCTTGTATAGGATATATCGAGCACAAACGAAGTTTTATAGTAAAAAGTCAACAAACAAACGAGTTCATGCTCAAAATTCACACGATATGAATGAGAGTTTATGCTCTTTTGACTCTCAGAGTAGAGCAGTGGTAGAGGTTAGTTACAGTTATTTATTATTTACCGTTATCCTGTTGCATTTTTCTTACAGGAGAGAGTACTGTCTCTCTCTCTCTCTCTCTTTTGTACAAATATGGGTTTTTATTTTCTAAAGGGGTTTCAAAAAGTTTCGTTAAGTTTTCTGCAAATAAAGGTTTATTCAACTGTTTTCACCGTAAAAATTCCCAATGTAAATTCTGTTATAAAGGGATGATTTGAGGGGTGATTTTATATAAAGGGAAATTATTTAATGAATAGTTCATTTAGAGGGGTAGTTCCTAAAGGTTTATTTTAAGGGATATTTTCTCTTAATTTTGTAAAATAAATAATAGTCTTGCTTGTACATATATCTGCATCTTAGATTGGATATGGAATTCTTTGTGAAGTTTTATGGAAAACTAAAATAATTATTTTCATAATTTTTAAATATTTACAGGTAACGGTAATTGCAGTTATTTCCATAAAGGCATATTAGAAGTAGCAGTAGTCAAGCTGAAAGGGTATTTTAGGGGCAACGGTTGCTTAGCGGTAGCACACAGTGAGGGAATTCTAAAAAAGTGGAACTAATTAGGTAATTTATAAACGGATCTAAATAAAATTGCATAGGCTTTAGGGAAGGTGTAGTAGAGATTATGTTTTGAATTTGGACTTTAATTATTAAGGGGGAGCGGAGCTTTAAGGTTCCGTTCTCGAACCGACATGCTACAGTATAACAACAAGACATAACCATTGGTCAATTCACAAGGTGTCCTATCACGTCTTATTGTCATAATGTCCTAATATTTCACAATGATTTGAAATATGTTATTGCCTTTCAAGCAAACCATTGATCAATAACCATTGGTCAATTCACAAGGTCTCCTATCACGTCTTATTGTCATAATGTCCTAATATTTCACAATGATTTGAAAGTGTTGTTATTGCCTTTCAAGCAAAAAATGTCCTAAAATAATACTACTCTGTATGCTATGTTTATTGTGTTATCGTAACCAACCAGCAGAAACCTGCGCCGAACGTCTAAGAGTCGGTTAAGTCGAGCCGACGAGTCGTGAAATATTAGGACATTATGACAATATGACATGATAAGAGACCTTGTGAATTGACCATATGTTTTTTAAGCAACAAATGTATTTTTACTAATTTTAACGTTTTGTATTAAAAATCTCTGTTTTTATAATAAGTGGACTTAGCACGTTTGCACACTTAGCTAACGATATATGGAATCTACTAGAAGAGATCAAAAAAACATTTATATATCTATATAAACTTGAATATTAAAATTATATTTATACCCTTCACCTTCGTGAGAAGGGTATATATAAATTTGTCATACCGTTTGTAATTTCCACAATATAACTTTCTGATCCTATACAATTCTGTCAGACATGCTTTCGAGAAGTTTCCTATTTAAAATCAGCAAAATCCGTCTATAAATAACGGAGATATGAGCAGAAATCTGAGACAACCTCTATTTTTTTGCCTATTTTTGATCTATATCTCGATTACTAAGTCATAAATATAGACAATATGGATATCTAATGATAGATATTCAAAGTCCTTTGCAACGATGTATATAAGGCTATACAAAGTTGGACCTACAATGGGTCAAAATCGGGAAAAATAATTTTTAACCCGAATTTTTTTCACAAAAAACTCTTTTTTCACTAATAAATTAAAAAAAAAAAATTTTAAATTAAAAAAAAATTTTTTTTAAAAAATTGGAAAAAAAAAACTTAAAAAAAATTTCGAAAAAATTTTTTTTTAAAAAATATGAATTTTTTAAATTTTATTTTAAAGTATAATTTGGTGAAGAGTATATAAGATTCGGCACAGCCGAATATAGCTCTCTTACTTGTTTTTAAGCAGGTTTATTGCAACTCATTCCCAAATTTCTTTTTTATATTTTAAAAATCACCACAGAGTCTTTTGACTCTGTTGCATTTAAAGCAAACTAATTTAAAAATATTAGTCGAAAACACACCTTAAAGTATACCGATCCCCTCAGAATCGATGTCCATCCGTCCGTCCAGAAGACTGACTTGCTGTCTGGCTGTCCATGTAAACCTTGTGCGCAAAGTAAGGTCCCAAGGTCTTTTGAAATTGCCTGAAATCGGTCCAATATTTCACCTAGCCCCCATACAAATGTCTTCCCGAAATAGGACTTAATCGGTCATAAACCTAATTAGTCATATCTCCCATATAAAGACCGCGTCCGAAAATCATTTTAAACAGCATAAATCTCTTACAAATGTTTTTGTCACCATAAAATTAAACAGAAATAAGTTTCAAAAAGACATAAATCACACGACCTAATTTCATGGCAATCGGTTTATAACACAGTGCAACAGTGCAAAAAACACACGATCACGACAGTATAGGTTCGACTCTATTACCAGAGCGTAGTAAAACCCTATATTCAGTTTGTACATTTTGGTGACCAATTTTTTTTTTATGGGCCCCCAAAGATTCAGAAAATCAGTGGGCCCTCAAAAAATGGTGTCATCAGTTTTTGGCCAACAGCTAATTCGGACTTGGTGATACTGCTTAACTTTATATGGCAATAATATAGCTAAGAGTCCGCCAAACAAATCTGATAAAACATTTTTCCCAAAAAATAGCTTCTTCGTGCACTTTTTTTAACAAAAAATATATGATGAAAAACATTTTTTTTTTGCTTTTTTATAATAACTTCCAGGGACTCCTAATTTTTCAATAACAATATTTAGCAAAGTTGTAGGTGTGGTAAAGCTGAACAACTTTTGTGAACATATCAATGCATTCTGAACTTGTTAGGTACTCTAAATAGCACATAAAACTCACTTTGTACCTTAACAATTTTCGTTTTTAATATTTTTGACGCTAAAACATACAATTTTTGTTAAAATAGTATGATTCAGTCTACACTTCTATGTTGTGCTGTATTATTAACTCGGCCGAGGTGTTTTCGAGTTGATTTATAGTTGTTCAGCTTCGTGAGAGGATCCTAAAAGTCTCACATATAAAAAAATCGCAAAAATCCATTTATGATCCGAATGAGCTGAAAATTTAAATGTAGATAGTCATTAAGAAGGTCTACAAAAAATATGCTTATATCTGTAGGTTATCTCTTTTAGTTCAAGAGCTATTTAGGTTTAATATATATTTTTTTTTTTTAAATTTTGCTCGTTTTATTGTTTTTGGAATTTTTTTATATATGATGGGCCTACGGAAGGTTGAAATTTTATTTTTAAATATGACGTATATTTGCGATAAAATTCTAAAGAAAATAAAACAAACCTGCTAACAATTATCTGGTCCCTATAAAAGGTTACACGCATCCAAACCCAGCAGTTTTTTTTTTTTAATTTTTCCCCAAAAAGTCCCCATATTTTTCTTTTATAGAAAACAATTTTCTTCGCGACTATATACAGTTTTTTTATGATCGGGAAAGAGAATTTAATGCAAAAACGAATAAAGTAAAATTTGACTCACTTAAGCGGACATTGCCCCCCCCCCCCCCCCCCCCCCAGCACTATCTAAACTTAGCCAATTTTGAAACAAAATTTCTGGTTTGAGTAAAAAATTCTAAAAACGCAAAGCACCGCTCCTCAAAAACTCTTCATATTTGTATATCCCTATATGTTGTTTATATACATACAAAACGTTTTTACTGTGTTTTTCCAAAAGTCTTCATTTGTTGCATAGTGTAATTAGTCATAGCACCCAAATAAGACCAACTTTAAGAAATTAAAAAAAAAAATGTTTTTGCACATTTACTCAGTAGGATTGACCGACTATACTTCGTTACTCGTTTTTTTATTTTAAAAATTTTGTACATTTTTGAAAAAAATATACAATTTCCCAATTCTACTGGTAAAAGAGGAAGTATAAACGATTTGAAATACATCATAGTATCAATTTGGTAAGCCTAAATTCAAAATGTCGAAAAAATAGGTACAATTTGGGTCTATGGAGTCTATCATCTACACTGTGTCCATTTTCATACGTTACTTCACCAAAAATTCCGTATTCATTAAAACAAATATAAAGAAAATATAATTTTGCCTAAAATCTCCATTGAATTTTGTGATTATTATATTTGATTCTCCCACAAAGAACTCTTTGCAATAGTCTATTATTCCTTGAAATGTTTTCTAAATTTATTTTAATGAATGCATTTTTTCGAAATTTGTTTTGTATCAGAAATATTTCACAGTACTTATTAGGTTCAACAAGTCATTGAACTTTTTCAATGTCTCTATTTAATGTGAGTTAATAACCAAATAAAGCTGCCACAATTATAATTAATTAAGAGCAAATTTGTTTTCACTTAAAGAACAATGTCTTGAAAAATTTATTTTATTTAGATGTGTGTATAAAATTATAACCACTGAATAACAACATTGTTTTCTTAAAAGTTGAATGCAACTTAATGACAATAATATGAATTAATTAATCCAAAGCGAAGCTCCACAATGCGAGGAGAGACAATAAATTGGTGTCTTAGATGGCAGCTGTAGAAGTGATAATAATAAAGAAGAGAAATTGGTCGACTTTAATGCATACATCAGTAGAATTTTGTAATGAATGAATGAAATGCACAAAAATTTTTCAGAATAACTTTCAAAGGAAGAACATTAAAAGCATGGAATGATTCGGGTTATTTAACAAGAACTTCTCAGAGTTTTAACTTAAAAAAATCACCAGTGAAAAAATTTAATATATCATCAGAAATTGAACATGGTGCGTACATGAATGAAGTTTCAATATACAGTGTACTCTCTCATAAGCGGACACCTATGGGACTGACAAATTTGACCACTTATAAGAGGTGTCCGCTTATGAGAGTATTAAATAATCCCAAATAATGTTTTTGGGACTGAAAACAGTGTCCGTTTATGGGACGTGTCCGCTTTAGAGAGGTGTCCGCAAAGAAAGAGTACACTGTACTATCAACGATAAATAGTCTGTATATTACGGGATTAAATATATTTTAACTGTCTTTTTTCTGATTTCGATACCAGTTTCTTGATATCTCTGGTCAACCAAATTTTGTAACAAGAATTGTACTTACTAATTTTTAATTACCTGCCTACCATCATTCGAACACCATATTTATTTTGATTTGATCTGGTCTGGGTTTTGTGTTACAGTCTGTGCTGCAATATGTGAAGATTTTAAATTCTCATATATATAAAAGCAGAAAGAAAAGAATAAAAGCAAAACCTGCTCTATATTCCGATCGGTCAGCTATGCCAGAAGCAATCGAAAACGATTTATTATACACTGACTTTCAAGAAACTTTCTCATCTAATGAGTAAAATCTGCTATATCAAAAATATCTGAATTATTTGATACGTGACTTAAATTTTTTTTCTTATGAAATTTATCTTGTATAAAATTCAATACAACGAACACAACTGGAAAGATTATTGTCCTAATTTTAGGGTTAAAACTACGGTATACAAAATACTGTTGTTTTCTTTGTGAGTGGGACAGCATAGATCGGAAAAAATATTATGTTCAGAAAACAAGGAAATCTCTTACACTAGCACAAGCAAATATTGAAAATACTACTTAGTCCAGCCACTTAGTCTTGCCACATTTACACATAAAATAGATTTCCTACATTCACATTTAGATTTCTTTCCTAATACTTTGGGAGCCCTCAGCCATGAACACGGTGAAAGATTCTACCAATACATTTCTAAGATGGAAAAACGACATCAGGGACAGTGGGGTACATGAACGCTGGCGGACTACTGTTGGACATAACAAAGAGACATTCCTTAAACAAAATACAGAAGAAACTCACAAAGATACATTCACGTTTATATAACATTATAACAAAAAATAACATGATTTTGTTGATAAAAACTGAGATTTTCTAACATAAAGACTAAGATCGAAAAATTCTTAACATACATATATGTTAATACGAAACCACTAAACTTACAGTTTTGATTTCTTTTTTATTTGTTTGAAATTATCACAATTTAAAAAAAAAAAAAAATAGTGATGCAATTTTGAACCTTTTTCCATTAAGGTTTTTATAGTGCTTTCTGTCACTTTGTTCGAACACGTTATTCATCTCCGTTTAAAATCTACCACACCTTTGGACACCTTTTTTGTGCTCTTCAATTCTATTTTAACAAGAGCCCACTATCTTTAGAGGCAGTTTCGAGGATTTGCCTCTCTTGGTACAAATACCACATTATTGTTCTTGTACCACTCAAGGTCTTGCTTACCATAGTTAGGTGGACAAATTAAGAAGTCTTATGAATGGAAGCAGCCTTTTTTGTAAACATTCCTTGATGTAAATTTCGGTATTTATAGAGCCCTTTGTAACAAATGATTGGCTTCTTTTGCCGCAACTGCATATTGCTTGCCATACCAAGAACTTTTTGGGAAATTTTGCCTGCTTGTGGGTCCTAAACTTTTCTTCAACATTCCCCCGAGCATCAGCAACATAAAATTTTTGACCAGGAAGCTGTGAAAAATCTGCCAGAACATACGTTTCGTCATCCATTATGCAGCAAGAATATTTTTTTTTATAAAACTTGACTTCAATTTCCGTGCTCTGTTTTTGGCCTCTAAATTTTTAGCGGAGTTCCTGTCAGGAACTTTTTGAGCCTTTTATGCTTTTAAACCTTAATTGGCTTTAACTTTTCGTACCAAATAGTCCTAGTACTGACCTAACCGGGCTGCTTTCCTACCGGAGGTGTTGGGAGCTCTTTTGAAAACACTTTATAGTTTTTTGGCTCTAGAAACATCATGTGGACCATTCCTTCTACTTGAACCAGGTTTTCTATCAATAGACAAGTTCTTCCGATACTGTTTAATAATATTGTAAACAGTTTGACGGCAGACCTTTGAATGCTTGACCGAACAATCAAAGGTCTTATTTTTGGCCTGATTTGGCATCCTGTTACTATGGTAAGAAAGGTCTTGAGTGGTAAAAGAACAATAATGTGGTATTTGTACCAAGAGAGGCAATTCCTTCAAACTAACTGGAGCTAAGGCCAGTGTAAAGAGAATTGAAGAGCACAAAAAAGGTGTCCAAAAGTGTGGTCGATTTTAAACGGAGATGGACTACCTGTTCGAGCAAAGTGACAGAAAGCACTATAAAAACGTTAATGGAAGGGTTTCCGTAAACGGTTCAAAATTTCATCACTCTAGTGATTAAAACTATAAAAATATTTTTTTTTTTTTTTTGTAAATTGTAATAATAATTTCAATCAAATAAAAAAAAAATAAAACTGTAAGTTTAGTGGCTTCGTTTTTATTAACATATATGTATGTTAAGAATTTTTCGATCTCACTCCTTATATATTCTGGGTCCTCATTCTAAGACGATCTTGCAACAGTTTTCCCTAGTCCCCTTACAAGGTCCACCTTAGAAAATGACTTGAACATTCATAATTGTCTTATAATAATTAATATCTAAAATCTTTCTACCAACTTTTGTAAGGATTGGTCTATAATTCACCCTACCCCCCATATTAACCCATTATCAGAAAACTATGTATGTATATCCACATATAGATGGTGGGTATACAAGATTCGGCACAGCCGAATGTAACATTTTTACTTGTTTCATTTTATTTTTCTGAACAAAATATTAAAATTAAAAAAATCAAAATTAAAATTAATTGATTAATTATAGATTTGGTAAACAGAAACGATGATTAATCGATTAATTTATTAATCGCAATGGTTGATTATTCGATTAAATTTACATTCCTACTTTAGATACCAAAGTATTTAAAGATTCGTTTAAGGCTTCCAGAAAGCAAAACCGAAAAAAGCTAAAGAAATGTTATCTGAAATTTAAGAACCGTTTTGACTGTGAAACCAGCATAAATATCTCAATCCACTTCAAGCTCTAAAAACTCCACAAATTGAAATTATTTCACTGCCCCATGTGTTGCAAAAGTAATAATTAAATTAATATATCATTTAGAAGCACTTATTTTTCAACAAAATTTATTTGTTCTAGACAAACCACTCAAAATTAAATTATTCAAAAGTTTAGTATTTTTTTTCGTTCCGTTACAAATGCATTTGTATCATTGCTATCGTCATTACATGACCACAAATGTCTTTATCTACCCAAGACACCAACTATTTAATGGTGTTTTACAATTTCGTTTTGCTGCTGATATTAGTAGAAGGGAGTCAGTCATATTTATCCATTGCCCACAAATGTAATGAATATTTATGAAGATTTTAGCAGGAATATAAAAACTAACTAAAAGTATAAGAAGAAAAAAAAATATATAAAATTGAAAACAATTTTTTTCGCGTCTGTTGTTTTATGATTTGCAATATATTCTCCTTCAATAAACACCACCAGCGGCACTGCCACCGACTGCTAGAGCACATCATAAAAAATTGTATACTCTAAACTCCGGCAATCTTTGACAATGTGACAGTCATTCCAAACGTACATGCTGCTACATTCAATAATATTACTATTTATGCTGTAACATATAATGACCATTGAAGCGACAATTTTTATACATTTATTTCATTGATTTGAATCAACAGCAACATCATTGTCCTCATCATCATCGTCATCATCACGGTTTAGCAAGTAGTAAGCAACCAGCCAGCTTTACTATTTTAGACGTCACGGTGTTTGTATTTCGAGTTTAGCTCCATTTATGCCATGGAACATGTTTCACCATACAAAGTATGCCGCCTGTGGTGTGACCAATGACCAAACTGTTTTTTTCCGCAAAGTTTTTCTCTTCTATTTTCAATTGTATTCTGTTTTTGATTTTGCTTTCAAATGTTGTTTGTTTTGCAAATATAATTCTTTTAACTTTTAACGAAATTTCTATATAATTTGTTTAAATATGTGTTGTTTGTATCTATGTGTAGGTATTCTTTAATAAATTCATTACATTTTTATTTTAATTAAACAGAGTGGTAGATATAATTTTGGATTTTAAAATGGTCAAAAATTGGCAAATGAATTTTGCAGAAGAAATTTTCTCTAAATTTAACTTCGTAAATACCTCACAAATATTGATATTAAACCGACATTTTTCTCGTATAATTCAAAAATCAAATTACTGCATTTTGTAAATATCAGTCCATATTTGACCATATCTCCCTTATAAGGTCCACTTTCGAAAATCACATAAATACTCATAAATCTCTTATATATACCTCCATCCGATTGAAATCACTGTACCGAATTTTATGTAGAATGTCCTATAATTGGTCATAGCTCCCACATAAGGATATCTTTCGAAAAACACATTAACCTCTATGAATATTTTAAATATTTCGATATCGAACTAAAATTGTATACAGATAAATTTTTTGTTTCCAAAATCATACTACTGGATTTTGTGAATATCGGTCCATATTTGACCATAGTCCTCATATAAGATCCACTTCCGAAAATTACTTAACTAGCCATAAATCTTTTATAAATATCTATGTAAAGGGTTTTCCGACAAGAGGTGTTATTTTGAATCACCCGGTATTTCGGTAGCTGTCACTTTTGAAGCTTTTCTTCTTTGACATTTGACAAGTAGAAACTACGCCATTAATAAAAACGGGCGTGTATCGTTTCGTCCAATAACGCATTGAAATTTTTAAAATTCACCACAAAAATGGTGAAAATCTTGCAGTTACAGTTCGCAAAACTAAAGCATTTTTGGGTTGTCGTGAAGCACCTTGTCGCAACGCAATACAGAAATTTGTGGAAAAATTCGAGCTGTTGGGACAAGTTAGTGATGTGAAGAATAAAAACCGTACACGTCGCTCAAGAACAACTGAAAATATTGCTTCTGTAGCCCAAAGTGTTGAAGAAAACCCAGGTTTGTCCGTTCTTCGTCATTCTTTGGAATTAGGCATTCCACAACTTGGATCTTAAGGCTTATAAAGTTCACTTAACACAAGAACTTAAGCCGGCTGATCATCACCAACGTCGTGTCTTTGCTGATTGGGTCCTTGTTATTATATCTCGAAGAGGTGATCACAATTGGCCACCGAGATCTTGTGATTTAACACCTTGCGACTTCTTCCTTTGGGGTCACTTGAAAGTTAAGGTCTACGCCAACAGCCCAGCTTCGATTCAAGACATCAAAGATAGAATTCGTGAGGCTATCGAGGACATAGGGCAGCCACTTTGCGATTTGGTTATGGAAAATTTCATGAAAAGGATATGGTCCTTTAAGCGTGGTCGTGGTGGCCATTTGGCTGATGTTGTTTTTCATTATTAACGGCAAACCTTCCTTTTTATTATGAAATAAACATCCCATCATTTATATCAAAAAATGCCAAATAACACCTCTTGTTGGAAAACCCTATATATCAGGTTGAAATTCAACATAACTAAGCAACCAGCGAAATGCGCATAGGAACTAGCTCATCCCCCAACAATAAATTTCAGTGAATTTATCAATAAAATTGGGAATTTAGCATAAGAAAATCTTACTAAAATAACTAATCGTCGTTTTTATAAAAATTGTTGTACCGATGCTTGTGAAGATCGGCTTACAATTATTCTCCCATATAAGAATAATTTCGAAAAAACACAACGTACATAAATATTTAAAATATATCGATATCCAACTAAACTTGTATATACACCAGTTATTTTTTATCCAAAAGTCATCTTAATGGATTTTGTGAATACATATCTGTCCATATTTGATCATATCTGCTATATAAGGTCCACTTCCGAGAATCACTACAACATTCATAAAAGTCTTCTAAAAAAAGGTTATTGGTATGAAATTCAATCAATATATTGCGGCCTATTTTGGTTGAATTTCATATCAATACATATAAATCTCGTTACAATACTTTATGACTATCGCCACATAATAGGTCATAGCACCCATATAAGTATATGTACAAAGCTCCTATATAAGGTCTACATCCGCAAAATATATTAAACGTGAATACATCTGTAAGTTTATTAATTATATCAACTATAAATTGTTGACAAATACACACATTCGTATAATAAAGGGACAAACTCTGGTGCAAATTCCAAAAATTTTAAATAATTCCATGACTAAGAAACACTAAAAAAGTAAGAGTGCCATATACCTTTGTTGTGGATGCATTAATTGCCCACTTTCATCGTATCGCATCCTAAATATATCAAGAAAACTTTTAAAAATGTTACATTTAATTGCTGACGAAAAGATTATATTGTAGAAGTTACAAACGAAATCACAATCTTATATATACCCTTTTCACGAAGGTGAAGGGTATAAATACAACAACGCCAAATGAAACGAAACACCAAAAAAAAAATAAAAACAAAATACGCAAAGCAATGAAACCAACACACATCCAAACATACGTTTTGTTGCTTTTTTGTCAAAGCATGCAATTAATTGTCTTTTTTCAGAGGTTGTCATATCTCCGTTATTTATGGACGGATTTTGCTGATTTTGAATAGGAATCTTCTCGAAAGCATGTCTGATAGAATTATTGAAGATTTAGATCCCGAAGATATCTGACCGGCAGACAGACAGACAGCAAGTAAATGGCAAGTAAGTGAGCACTACACCCAAAGTGACCACCAGGCAATAATATTCACCGTAGGCAACGTAAATCCCACAAATGGTCAACGAATAAGGGCCACCTATCAAGGTTGGGCAACTGATAAATTGGACTCGGCTGCCTTTATAGAATCGTTCTCCAACCAAAGCATCGAAGATGATGAGGCTGAGAGATTGGCAAATGTTATGAAGACGGCTTGCGATGCTTCAATGCCAAGAAGAAGAAATAACATCAGAAGAAAGGCAAACAACTGGTGCAACGGCGAAATAGCAGCACTCAGGAAAGAGTGCTTAAAAACTAGACGTACTAGAGGGGAAGATCACGACCCCACTAAGTGCGAGAAAGTACTGTGCAGTAATTACACTAGATATCAAGAACGCATTCAATTCGGCGGAATGGAATAATATAATTTCGTCGCTGCAGAATTTGAACGTTCCGAAGTATCTTATAAGAATAGTAAAATATTACTTTTCCGATAGAACCCTGTGGTATGAGACGGATAATGGTATTGAGTTCCAAAACATTTCGGCGGGAGTTTTGCAAGGATCGGTCCTAGGCCCATTACTATGGAACATCATGTACGATGGCGTGTTCAGGCTGCAAGTGCCGGATGAGGTGAAAATTGTTGGATTCGCGGATGATGTGGCAGTAGTAGTCCAAGCCCGGAATCTAGAAGATATGCAGATATACGCAAACGAGGCCGTTAGAACCATCAGGAAATGGCTTGGAAAATCGAACCTCAAACTTCCAGAACACAAAACAGAGGCCGTGTTGATAAGCAGCAGGAGAGCAAAAGAAGTTCTAAGGATCCAAGTTGGAAGAAGCGAAATTATTTCCACGGAAGCAATAAAATATCTGGGTGTGATTATCGATAACTGACTAAATTGTAAACGGCATACGGAATACTCATGCCAAAAGACTACCAAAGTCGTAAATTCTTTGCCCAGGATGATGCCAAATATAGGAGACCCAAGGCAAAGCCGCAGAGTACTGCTATCGAGAGTGGCAAACTCTGGAATGGTTCACTAAGATGCACCTCCAGGAAGGACATGATGTTCATTTTCCGTAGAAGTTGTCTACGTGTATGCAGCGGATATCGCACCATATCTCTTGATTCATCATGTGTAGTTGCGGGCATAGTCCCTATAGATATCACAGCACGGGAATTTTGAAAGATATACAAAGATAAGATCATAAACACAGAAACACAGTACAGATTAATTCGACAAACAGAAAGAACACTGTCCATACAAAACTGGCAACAAAGGTGGGATAACTGTAGGTCGATGGACGCACAAATTTATCCCAAATATCGCGAAATGGATAAACCGCAAACATGGTGAAATCTGCTATCACATGACGCAATTTTTGACAGGACATGGAGGTTATCGAAGCTATCTATACCGTTTCGGACATGATGACTCACCTAGGTGTCCAGTCTGCCAGGAGCAGGATGAAAACACAGAACATGTCATATTCTCATGTCACAGATTCCAAGAGGAAAGAACAAAACTAGAGACTCAAATACGGTGCAGCTTAACAACAGAAAACATTGTAGATGTCATGCTGACATCGGAAGAATATTGGGATAGTATAAAAGGATTCATAACGTACGTAAATTAATGCTAAAGAAGGGAAGAGCAGATTCGAAAGCAAATGCTAGTGGAGCAGTCACAAATCCAATAAGAAAAGGTGAATCAGCGAAAAAAGCTGACCACCCAGCGACGTAATATGTAACAGCAGTCCCGCGAAGTGTGGTGTTGACGACAGACAGAAAGGATCCAGAATATATATACTTATAGGGTCGAAAAATTATATTGTGGAAATTACAACGGAATATGATCCCAAAATGGGTATCAAACAAAATCTAATATGTATCAAAATGAATGAATCAAAAATACAGACGATTGTTTGTTTAAAAAACAAATATTTGATATATTCATTTTATATAATTTTGTTTAAATAATTTAAAAGGATACCTGACCATATCAAGAAAACCTGAGTATGCAGTATTACTTTGTATGGTATCTTCTTTCATGTGTACAAATGACTGTGGCACAGTGTAATAAACAGTTTTAAAAGCAAATATAACCGGGTTGAACTTAAGAAAATCTCTCGGTTTTTTATAAAACTAACATACACAGATTAGTACAGATATGCAACAAATGAGAGTTATCAAAAAAGTAATATCGAACCATATGAATGCTCTCACCTAATTAATACGCCTTGGCTATAACTAATTTTAAATAAATACTCTAACCTAAATAAAAGTTCACACCAATGTTTTAAAAAGTGGACTTTTGTACGAACAATAGATATCAATACGCTTCTGGTTTCTTTTAGTTTCCTATTATCATCTAGTCTAGAAATCTGCTATCTAACCATCATGGCTGGATGATTCAATAAATTTTGCATATTTACCATGTAGTTTTCACTTGTAAACATTTAAGTTTTTGGCTTTGTTTCTATTTTCTTTGTTACGACTCGTTAAAATCATGTTGTACGATGAATATGTATCCTGAGCATCGTGCTCGCCACGGGTGTAAATTTATTGATAATATATTTTGACATTTGTGGTTGTTTGTTGTTGTTGATGATTGTCGTTATTGTTTTCATTTGAATTTCATTTGATTTTCATTTCATTCTCTCTTCAATTTCTATTCTCTGTCATTACATACCATACATACACTTACATCACAATACATATATTCATCTTCTGTTTATCATTTATTGCCTTGTTTGTTTATTGTATTTAAATTGTCCATGGATTTAACAGTTATCTTTGTTGTCTTCTCCACTGTCATCACCATTATCTACAATGTATTCGCTGCTTGGCTCCCTGCTATGTTAATTTTGAAGGACTTTCGCTTGTTTACCCCGGCCTGACCATGTTTACAATGTACTTTATTTAGCGTTTTTTTTTTTTTATTCTGTTGACTTCTTATTTTAAAATTTATAAAAAAAAATGTATGTATTTATTTATGTAAAAAGAAAATTTGATTGTTGTTCTTCTGCCATCTATTGCCAATAAATATTGAGTGAAGTTAAAAACTTATTTCGTTTTCAACATGATACAATAATATTATAAGGTAGAATCATTAGGGAGACTTGTCAATTTTAAGACCCCTTTCACATTAGGCAATTAGTTGCCAGAAGTAAGGTCGGGTTAAGGAGAAAACATTTTTTTAAATTTGAGTACAGACAGCAAGTTGGTTTGTTTTTTCATTCATGTTTTTGAAAATGGAAAACAGACTTTCACAACTAAATTGCCAAGTGCACAGTGGTTTAGAAACATTTTTCTTTTAAATAATTCGGTATCTTGGGAACTATTAGAGATATTGTTACAAACTTGCACATGGTTGGAGCTTCCTAGCGCTAATGGGGGCCAGTGCGTTGCCCCTCAAAGTTGGTCAACTCGGGTCTCAATTTTTTTTTAAAAAATCGCCAAAAATCCATTTATGATCCGAATGAGGTGACATTTTAAATATAAATAGTCCTTGAGAAGATCTACAAAAATACGCTGTAGGCTATCTCTATTGGTTGTAGAGATATTCAGGATTATTGATTTATTTTTTTTTAATTTTTTTGCTCGATTATTTTATGTCCCAAACATGTCCCAAATTTGGATACGTATAACTTTTTATAGGGACGAGACAACTGTTAGCAAGTTTTATTTTATTTAGAATTTTATCGCCAATATAGTTGATATTTTAAAAATAAATACCGACCCTCCGTAGGCCCGCCATATCTAATAATCGAAGAATTCCCAACATATCTATGAAATTCCTATTTTCTTCAACATTTAACTTTAAAATTAACTTGCATGATTAAAAAGAACATTTTCTAAACAAAAGAGTTCATTTTAATGGAATTCAGAATAAAATTTTCTATGATAAAAATCCAAATTTTGGTATTTTTTTGGAATTTTGTCATAAAGTTCTATTGACATATTTTAGGCGTTTTCTATTTTCAAGATAATCTTGTTAAACAGATTGAGCTTGTTTTCTCTAAAATCGCAGTATTACAAAGTCAATGATGATTTAAAATATTTAAGCATTTTTATACTAAAAATCGATTTTTGGTAAGAAATATAATTGATCACATATTCAGCTTATTTTCCCTGAAAGCTCAGTATTTTCAAAGTTCTTAACGATTTCAGATATGGGCATTTCCTGCCAAAAGTCCACCCAGACCGAAAAATTAAAAGTTAATCAATTCAAATCAATTTTGGCTACAAATAAGTTTTTTATATACGGTAATAATGGCACCTAATTTTATTACGATCAGTCCATAATTAGTCATAGCTCCCATATAAGGCCCGCTTCCGAAAATAATTTTAACGAGCCTAAATATCTTAAATATATTCGTATCCACATAAAATTCAACAAAAATAAGTTTCATATAGACATAAATTACGCGACCTAATTTCATGGCGATCGGTCCATAAATGATCATAGCTCTCATACAACGCCAACTTTCGAAAATAATTTATGAAAATAAATTATTGAAATTAACAGCCTGGCTCACGATGTCGAACGTTATTGTTTCTTTTTGAATTCTAAAATTAAATGGCAAGGTATGTAACCAAAATGCCAGGGTATCCCACTCGCATTAAGTATGTCCCTAGTCGACCTATATCATTCACGAACTGAGTTTTAAATGGTACTCCACCAGTATCTTACATCACACACGTGCCAGAGTGAGACGCAAAATTGTCGAAGGCAAAAAAACGAAAACGGCCCTGACTGTACTTAAGAAATAATTGCAATGACGCGCGAGTGACTTACTTTGCCACTGTGACGTTGTTGTTTCAAATGACAAACAGCTGTTTTGCGGCTCACAAATATTATTAGTCGAAAGAAAAGAAATACGAACGATAACGTAAGCAACTCAATACAAAATTTGCGACTCACTACCCAGCAGTTAAGCAAGTAGTCAATGTATCCCTTATAGACAGTAATCGTCAGAAATGTCTTATCACTTGGATGACTCCAATTTATATATGTTGGTCATTTGACACGTATGTGCTCTTTATAGTGCAGAGAGAAGACAATTGGTTACTTTATATATCCCAGGTAATCTAGTGTGAAGACAATTGTCACGTAAGTGTCTCTAAGTAATCTGGAGTGTAGTCACTTTAAACGTTTTGTGAGTAATTCGTTGAAACTGGTTTTATACAAATTGTGTTGATATAATTCTCATACAGTTTATTTTTTTATTTTTGCTTAAGTATACTGATATCCCATGTAACATAGCATGAAGTCAATAGTCACTTTAGTGTCACTTAGTAACCTATAGTGAAGTTACTTTAAACTTTTATTTTGTACTGCACTTTAGAATGTTGTTATTTTACCCTCCAGAAGCACTCCATTGGAGAATTGCCGAAGAAAGGTTTGTTTACAAGCTATCGTTTATTGGACTTCCTATGATATGTCTATTTGAGGTCAATTAGCACCCGTACATGTTAAAATAACTAGTTATGTAGCTGATCAAGTTACCAGTTGGGTAGCTAGTAAGGTAACTAACGTTATTTAACCAGTATGTGAATCCAATGCGTTGACTACTTTGGACCAGCTATTAGACAGTCTCATTGAAGTCAAAAAGGGTCAATTGACCCCCTGCTTAGGACATGCACGTGTTAAAATAACTAGTCACGTAACTATTGAAGTAACTAGTTCCCTCCCTAAATGATGGGTAAAATCACTAGTTCGGGACTGTCTCCTAGAACTGCTGGGTATTTACATTTTCTGATATTTGTACGAACAGAAATGTCAAATTCATTCACTTTTTATTTATTGTCGTCTGTGCAAGAATCTAGTACAAAACGGATGCGTACTTATTTATTATTATACATTTGTGCATAAATAACATAATTACATATATTTTCACTCATACTTACTGCTTTGTGGTAGAAAATAAATAGAATTTGACTAAAAGTCTATTTATTTTTGTTCGAGATGTCCCAAAAGTACTCCTTTATATTCTTTAGTAGAGTTATTTATAGAATTATGTATTTACAATAATAAAAAATAAAAGAAAAATAAGTCGCAGCCACGAGTTGATGCCACAACCTTCCGGCTGCTATTCAAGTGCTGTATGCACTACACCACTGCTTAATTATTTTATTTTGTGTCAAATAATGGTTTTCAATATATAGTCGATTGTTTCTCAATTATATTTGGATTACGTTTGAAACGTAAAGCAAAGCGAATGATAGTGGGCCACTGTTTCGAATGAAAGTGAGTGACTTACTTTCTTTAAAAAAAAAAATTGTCAGTGTAGGTTATTATATGGTCATGTTAGACAGACCATACTTTCTTATTTGTTTTCTTATTTCTTACCCAAAAATATATCAAATGGAAAATTAAATAACGTAGCGTCACCTCAGATACAAAGGCTAACAAATAAAAAACGAGGAAAGATTTTTAAATTTTATAATTTGGAAAATAAATTTACATTATTCCAAATCTTACAAAGTACAAAGTAAAAGGTTCTATACAAAAAGTATTGCCCAATTCGCAGAGATATGCAATTTTGTAATGCAAGTCAAACCGCACGTCTGTTTTTTGTAACGTCACGCAATCGAATATTTTTGCTAATATCTTCACCTTCAATTGTTGCAGTATTTTTTCTGAATAAAGTGGTTCTTAATTACTTCGCAGATATAAAAACAACTTTTTACAAATTTGACTTTTTCATTATTTTTTTTTTTAATTTTGTCGTAAAAATATAACGTCATGCCATAATGGAAATGCCCATATTTTTGTTTTTTTATACTAAAAATTAGCGATCTTAGATTGATTTGGATTGGATTTATCTACACCTTTACATTCGACTTCCAAATAGCAACCTGGTAGTTAATTTTTGAATGACTGCAGGAACTAATTTTTAAAATTTTATCAAAATTGTCTTGATAATTTCGAATAAAATGTGTTTCCCGTTTTTACATCTTACATAATAAAATATTCATATGTATTTATGTATGTATATGTCAATTGATAGAAAAACATTATTTTATGAAAAAAGTACCAAAAAATAAATAATATTTTTATGCCAAAAAACATGAAATTTATTTCTATGTTTATTGGCTTAAAATATACATGGAATAGCCAAAAAGTACCAATATAAAGTTTTTACCCGTTTCAAAAAAGTGCCAAAAACCAGTCTGCTTATTTTTAAGATGCATTTTAAACTTTGTTTGTACCTACACATATTAGTTTAGAATACATAACGTTACCGAATTTACCCGTTTTTACTCCCTAAACTTTCGAATTACCAAAAATCTCTTCTCAGTGAATATGCATAGTGAGAGGGGGATGAATACTCCAAATTTCATGTCTCTACCTTTTGGAGTTTGGGCTGTGGGATGTTGAATTAGTCAGTCACTTAGTAGCGTTAATCTTTTATATATATAGATATAGACAAGTTTTTAATAAAGTTTTAGCAGCATTTCGGAAATAAAAAATAGGAAAATTTAAAAAATTTTCTAAAATTTTCCATTTCAAAATTGATTATTTTTAGACTCGCAAAATATATTCCTTTGAAAGATTATTGATGTGATTTCTTTATTTATTGTATAACTAACAGAAAGTGTTTAAAAATTTTGCTTGTTTCAGGTGCTTTTTACTATGAGATCCCGTAGCGCCTGAGGGGTATTAGGGTCCATCGTCGAAAACTAAACTGAAATGCTCTTCTGCTATGCCTTTGTGAAATTTAATGTCAATCGGATTAGCCAGTTAGAAATGGTAGATTTATTTCCCAAATATTTTGATTCTTTTCCACTGTAAAGTGTAAAGACATATGTAAATGTCTAGCTCTCATAGATCAGGAAATAAAACTTTTCCCTACCCCAATACTATTTTATTATTATTATTTTTTGTTTTAATATTTATTCCTTTTCAATGGTTTGACAATAGGAATAAGTTATTGGTTTCTTATGAAGATTTGTCTTTGTCGTGGTCTTTGATTTCCTCTTCACTGGCAGCAAACTGCTGTTGTTATTGCTGCTGTCCGTTTAATACTCATGTTTTTGTTGCAGATGTTTATTATCTTTGTTTTTATTGTTCTTGTTGTTATTGTTGTTCATCACTTAAGTCAATTGTTTTTGTAGGTCAATCGTAAAAAATTTGCATAAAACAATATTCCTACATGCTTCGCCCCCCCCCCCCTATAATTTAAAAGAAAATTGTTTTATTTTTTTTTTTTTTATTCTGCAGACAATTATTATCTTTGTTTTTTAATCTGCATGATTATTATTAGATGACCGCTACTGAAGTGCTATCAGTCAAGTCCAATCATGTTTTCTATATAAATTTACATACTTTTTTTTATTGATAAATCATAAATATTTATAATCTTTAATTAAAATTGGAAATTGTGGCTTTATTTTATCAAAACGAAATCTCAAAAACAATTTCCATAAACTAATAAGAATACAATTTTCAAATAAAATATAAATTATACACAACTTTACAAAACAAATAAATACATAAATAAATAAATACAAAATAACTCAATTACATTGATGTAACTAAAGTAATTGACTTTATGGGAAATGAGTTTTGAATTGGAAAAAATCTACATAAGATGTTTATAAAAGAAAACAATTAGTAACGAATTTTAGAATATTTGAATTAAACTCGAATAGCTATAAAAAAATATACATATGTATATAAATTCAACACCATTTCCAATTACACTCACTATGCGACAAATGGTAGGGGTCAGTGATCGGCGTGGGTTCTGCCCACCGCAAAAAATGATATCGGTCAATAAAAAAGTAATATATTCCCGATGTTTCGCTGAGTCAGGTCTATGAATCGAAATACAGGGTTTTCCAACAAGAGGTGTTATTTTGAATAACCCGGTATTTCGGTAGCTGTCACTTTGGAAGCTTATATTCTTTGACATTAGACAAGTAGAAACTGACTATTACTAAAAATGGAACGATACACACTTCAACAACGCATTGAAATTATTAAAAATCACTACAAAAATGCTGAAAATCTTGCAGTCACAGTTCGCAAAACTAAAGCATTTTTGGGTAGTCGTGAAGTACCTTGTCGGACCGCAATACAGAAATTGGTGGATCAGGGCGGAATTTCGGGATGCACTATGACCTTTTGACAAATTTTTTTAAACTTTATTATTTAGAATGACAAATCTAAGTTTTGTTAAGACCTAGACCTATCGGATGGGAAACAAAAATTAAAAATTTTTTATGTCGAAGGTACCCTATTTTAGCCCCCCATAGTGCCGCCCCTGGAGCATTTGCAGGACCCATTTGAATAGCTTAAACTCGAATACTCCTTGGCAACGCCCACATCAAATTTTATCTTGATCAGATCAGCCGTTTAGAAATGCCTTATTTATATCCAAAAAATGTTGGTTCTGCCCCACTGTGCAGTGTGCCGAATATAGCATACCCCACCATCAATATGTGACAATAAAATATTTTTCTGATATAGGGGTTACAAAAGTTGGTAGACAGATTTAGGTTCATATAGAACTTGTTTATGTGCAATATCATCACGATGTTAATTATTAAAAGAGAATTATGAATATTCAAGTCACTTTCTGAGGGGGGTCTCAAATGTAGCCCTATTTTCGCCATACATTACAGTATAATTTCAAAGTACTTATATCTAATTTGTGAAACATTTTATCAGTATTGCACCATAATTAACATATTTATGACTGCTCAAACTGTATTCCGGGTAGACATTTGTATGGGTGCTAAGTGAAACCATGGACCAATATAGACCATTATCAATACGAAACGAACCTTATAAACAGAAAGTATTTGTGGAAAATTTCAGCCAGCTAGCTTCTTTCTTTTGGGTCCTATCGTGTTCTCAACAGACAGACAGACAGGCGGACGGACATAGCTAGATCGTCTTAGAATCGTATGAGGACCCAGGACATATATACTAATGTGGGTCTGGGAAAAGTGGAATATCAAAATTAAATTACCCAAATTTCTATGGTGGGTATAAACAAATATTAATAATACAGCAACATTCATCTACAAACTCATTTTGCTTTCAGACAACTACAGCGATGTATGAATACCATCAACATTAGTGTCAAACGAAAGTTTACATTTTTGTTGATACAAAAATCCTATGGACATTAAAATATTTAAAGGCCTTACAATTTTATCAACCGAAATACACTTTAATAACCTCAAAAAAATATCATTAACAGCCTGGCCCACGATGTCGAAAGAAAACTTAAACGAACGAAAGTCAGTCACTCACTTTCATTCGAAACAATGGCCCACTATCTTACGACTTATCGTTCGCTTTGCTTTACGTTTCAAACGTAATCCAAATATTATTGAGAAATAATCGACAATATATTGAAAACCATTATTTGACACAAAATAAAATAATTAAGCAGTGGTGTAGTGGGTACAGCCCTTGACTAGCAACCGGAAGGTTATGGGATCAACTCGTGGCTGCGACTTATTTTTTTCTTTATTTTTTTTATATTTTTTATTATTGTAAATACATAATTCTATAAATAACTCTCCTAAGGAATATAAAAGATTACTTTTGGGACATCTCAAACAAAAATAAGTAGACTTTTCGTCAAATTCTACTTATTTTTCTACCACAAACCAGTATGTATGAGTGAAAATATATGTAACTAGCACTAAACCCGGTGCGCTTCGCCACCCCAATTGGATGAAAGAAATAGTACTATTACGTCTCCCTTTGTGAATTAAAGCTAATTCAGGATAACATGCCTCTAGATTCATGTTTATTGAATCATTGTATTGTGGCTTCTAGCACATTCGAAACGTATTATTATAATAAAAAAGTACCATTTATACCCACATTTTATATGCCCACACATGATCATTTTTATAGAAAATGCTAAAGAAATGTACCACTAAAGTCACCTTTTGTGAATTCTAACTCATTCCGAATCATGTGTGCCTAATTTTGAATTTTTAGGTTTAATTTTATAAAATAGTCAAAAAATATTATTAGTTGGAAAAAAGTACCTGTGAGTCCCTTTTTTAGATTCTTATTCGGTCAGGATCATATACCATTCGAAGAACGAAAAAATACAAATTATTTTTGTATCCTCAATGACATATAGATGGCTTAGTGACTTTCTTTCTTTACTCAGAAGCATATCAGTAAAATAATTTAATATAATAAATATATATATAATAATAGATGAAAAAGTACCAA
This sequence comes from Calliphora vomitoria, assembly GCA_942486065.2. NCBI lineage: Eukaryota > Metazoa > Arthropoda > Insecta > Diptera > Calliphoridae > Calliphora > Calliphora vomitoria. Next base: position 48,710,313 of record OW818029.2, on the reverse strand, counting down.
TTTTTCACACTGGAACCACCGTCAAGTTTTAAATCAAAGTAATTTCCTTATTCTAAGTTCAATATATTAGAAAATTCAAAAAGTACTATTTGGAGAACGAAAAAATACTTCTTAGTTTGGTTTAGTTCACAATTTAATATATTAAAAAAGTACCATTAAAAGAAAAAGTACAAATTTTCCTTTATCCTCTTGAAATTTGTATAGCATTTCCTATATTATCAACTGATTTTGTTTCTATAACACTTAATATTTAATAAATTATCACAAAACCGAACCGAAACCCATCGGTTTTAAATTTTTTAAAACCGAAACCGCGGTTTTGAAATTCTTCTTGAAATTCTTTTTGGAAACTCTACTATAAATGTATTTAAAAAGTACTATTACAACAAAGAAAATGTACCATAATGTCTCCAATTTAATTTTTACTCACTGAGGAGCATATATTTTATATTTCTAGGTCCATTATTATAGAAAATTCAAAATATACCATTAGAATAATGAAAAAGACCCATAATGTTCCCAGTTATAGAATCCTACTCGCTCGAGTCCATATAATAATATGTTCATGTTTCTAGATTAATTATAGAAAATTTATAAAGTACCATTAGAATAAAGAAAAAGTATTAAGTATTCTCTTTGAATTTTCAGTCACTTAGAAAAATATGCAGTTAATTTGGTATTTCTAAATCCATTATTTGAGAAAATTCAAAAAGTACCTTTATAATATAGAAAAAGAAGCATAAAGCCCCCACTTGTGGATTCCCAATCGGTCGGGATCATATAAGCTTTATTTCACAATTCTAAGTTCATTGGTGAAGAAGATACAAAAAGTACTATTCGAATATAGAAAAAGTACCATAAAGACTCCCCCTTAAATTCTCACTCCCTTATGACCATATATGTTTAATTTTATGTTTCTAGGTCCATTATTATAGAAAATTTAAAAAGTACCATTAGAATAAAGAAAAAGTACCATAATGTCCCCACTTGTAGATTTTCTTTCGCTTAGGTCTATATAAGCGTTATATCATGTTCATTGGTGAAGAAAATACAAAAAGTACCATTCGAATAAAGAAAAAGTACAAAAAAGTCTCTCCCTAGAATTATCATTCACTTAGGAAAATTAAAAAAGTACCATTATAATAAAGAAAAGGTATCACGAAGTATCCCCTTGATTTTTCACTTACTTAGTACCATATACGCTTAACTTCATATTTATATGTCCATTATTACAGAAAATTCAAAAAGTACCATTAGAAAACAGAAAAAGTACCAAAAAGCCACCACTTGTGGCTTCACACTCATTCGGGTCCATATATGCTTTATTTCATGTTTCTAGGTTCATTGGTTAAGAAATTACAAAAAGTACCATTCGATTAAAGAAAAGGTACCAAAAAGTCTCCCCCTAGAATTCTCACTCACTTAGGACCATATATGCTTAATTTCATGTTTCTAAGTCCATTGCTATAGAAAAGTTAAAAAAGGACCATTAGAATATAGAAAAAGTACCAAAAGCCCCCATTTGCGGTTTTCCACTCATTCGGGTGCATATAACCTTTATTTCATGTTTATAGGTTCATTGTTGAAGAAATTACAAAAAGTACCATTGGATTAAAGAAAAGGTACCAAAAAGTCTCCCCCTAGAATTCTCACTCACTTTGGACCATATATGCTTAATTTCATGTTTCTAAGTCCATTGCTATAGAAAAGTCAAAAAAGTACCATTAGAATAAAGAAAAAGTACTATAAAGTGTCCGCTTGAATTTTCACTCACTTATTACCATATACGCATAATTTCGTACTTCTATGTCCATTATTACAAAAAAATCAAAAAGTACCATTAGAATATAGAAAAAGTACCAAAAAGCCCCCACTTGTGGTTTCCCACTCCCTCGGTTCCATATAAACTTTATTTCATATTTATAGGTTCATTGTTAAAGAAATTACAAAAAGTACCATTCGATTAAAGAAAAGGTACCAAAAAGTCTCCCCCTAGAATTCTCACTCACTTATTACCATATATGCTTAATTTCATGTTTCTAAGTCCATTGCTATAGAAAAGTTAAAAAAGGACCATTAGAATATAGAAAAAGTACAAAAAAGCCCCCACCTGTGGTTTTCCACTCATTCGGGTGCATATAACCTTTATTTCATGTTTATAGGTTCATTGTTGAAGAAATTACAAAAAGTACCATTGGATTAAAGAAAAGGTACCAAAAAGTCTCCCCCTAGAATTCTCACTCACTTAGGACCACATATGCTTAATTTCATGTTTCTAAGTCCATTGCTATAGAAAAGTCAAAAAAGTACCATTAGAATAAAGAAAAAGTACCATAAAGTGTCCGCTTGAATTTTCACTCACTTATTACCATATACGCATAATTTCGTACTTCTATGTCCATTATTACAAAAAAATCAAAAAGTACCATTAGAATATAGAAAAAGTACCAAAAAGCACCCACTTGTGGTTTCCAACTCATTCGGGTCCATATAACCTTTATTTCATGTTTATAGGTTCATTCGTGAAGAAATTACAAAAAGTACCATTCGAATAAAGAAAAAGTACCAAAAAGTCTACCCTCACTCACTTATTACCATATATGCTTAATTTTATGTTTCTAGGTCCATTATTACAGAAAATTCAAAAAGTACCATTAGAATGAAGAAAAAGTACCACAAGTACCACTCTAATATAGAAAAACTGCAATAAAGTTTCCCCCTAAAATTCTCACTCCCTTATTACCATATATGCTTAATTTCATGTTTCTAGGCCCATTATTAAAGAAAATTCAAAAAGTACCATTAGAAGAACAAAAAAGTACCTATATTTCAGTTCTCACATTTTGGTACCTAAATATTATCCCCTACTCCTAACTCTAACTTCACTCAGATACATATCAGCTAACTTTAATGTCGATAAGTGAAATAATTTAAAATATTAAAAAAAGTACCATTAGGAAAAAAGTACCAAATCCCCTTTTTCTCCTTGAACACCCCTCAAGTTTGAAATTTAAAAATATTCCATTTTGCCAAAATTGTTTATGCTTAAAGACACGCCTCAAACGATTAAAATCTGTGTTAATGTGCTCAAGAAAAATAAGTTTTAAAAAAGTACCAAACTGTTTTCCCGGATTTGGACAAATATACATCTTGTCAGTCGAGTTCCAAATAGCACTCTGTTAGTTAATTTTTGCATAAATCCAGGAACCAATGTTAAAAATTTATCAAAATTGGCTGAAAATGTTAAATAAAATGTATTTTTCCGTTTTTACCCCCTTTTTGGTACCTTTTTTATCCCCATTGTAGTGTTAAAATTGTATCCAAATAAATTTCTGTATCATGGAGGGAGCTTAAAATAAAATATTTATATGTCTTTATCAATTTGTAGAAAAATATAATTTTTGAAAAAAGTACCAAAAATAAATACAATTTTTATCCCTTAAGGGTTCGAATTTCCAAAAAGTACCAAACTTATATTTGTTATTTTTTTATAAGTAAAGAATTTGATTTTAAATTTGTTTGTATGTTTATTGGTTTAAAAGATACATATGGTGCCAAAAAAGTACCAAAATACAGTTTTTACCCGTTTTCTCCCCTAAAAAGTCCGAATTTTGAAAAAGTACCAGACACCTGTCAGCTTATTTTTTAAATGGAGTAACATGATATTGTAAGTTTTTTTGTATCTTTATTAGTTTTGAAGATATAGGGTTACCGAATTTACCCGTTTTTACCCTTTTTTACCCCCTAAACGTTCGAGTTTCCAAAAATCCCTTCTTATCGGATCGTTTTGGGGAGGGAGGAACCCACAGTTAAAATTTCATGATTCTAGCTTCTGTCGTTTGGGCTGTGCGATGATGAATCAGTCAGTCAGTCAGTCAGTCAGTCAGTCAGTCAGTCAGTCAGTAACGTTACTCTTTTATATATATAGATTATGTTATGTTATGCAAAAATGTATAATAATAAATAAGTACGCATCCGTTTTGTACTAGATTCTTACACAGACGACAATAAATAAAAAGTGAATGAATTGGACATTTTAGTTCGTACAAATATTAGAAAATGTAAATAGTGAGCCTCAAATTTTGTATTGAGTTGCTTACGTTATCGTTCGTATTTGTTTTCTTTCGACTAATAATATTTGTGAGCCGCAAAACAGCTGTTTGTCGTTCGACATAGTGGGCCAGGCTGTAAATATTTCGAATTTAACAGCCTGGCCCACGATGTCGAAAGAAAACTTAAGCGAACGAAAGTCAGTCACTCACTTTCATTCGAAACAATGGCCCACTATCTTACGACTTATCGTTCGCTTTGCTTTACGTTTCAAACGTAATCCAAATATAATTGAGAAATAATCGACAATATATTGAAAACCAATATTTGACACAAAATAAAATAATTGAGCAGTGGTGTAGTGGGTACGGCCCTTGACTAGCAACCGGAAGGTTGTGGGATCAACTCGTGGCTGCGACTTACTTTTTTTCTTTATTTTTTTTATATTTTTTATTATTGTAAATACATAATTCTATAAATAACTCTCCTAAGGAATATAAAAGATTACTTTTGGGACATCTCGAACAAAAATAAGTAGACTTTTCGTCAAATTCTACTTATTTTTCTACCACAAACCAGTATGTATGAGTGAAAATATATGTAATTATGTTATATTATGCACAAATGTATAATAATAAATAAGTATGCATCCGTTTTGTACTAGATTCTTACACAGACGACAATAAATAAAAAGTGAATGAATTTGACATTTTTGTTCGTACAAATATCAGAAAATGTAAATAGTGAGCCTCAAATTTTGTATTGAGTTGCTTACGTTATCGTTCGTATTTGTTTTCTTTCGAATAAGAATATTAGTGAGCCTCAAAACAGCTGTTTGTCGTTTGAAACGACAACGTTCGACATAGTGGGCCAGGCTGTAAAAGTTTTGAATACAGCCTTCTGCATGAAAATAACATGTAACATAAATACAAATTTTCAAATTGGAGAAACATTATTTTTTGAAAAACTGAAAATTGAACATTGAATTTTGATCTAAATGTTTCACCCTCAATTTTGTCAAAATGTTATAAAGGCAGCACCAAGGCGAATTCATACAAGGTGGTGGCAGTTCTACAAAAACAACAATTGGTCTTACCAAATGTTAGAAAACAAAAATGAAAAATTTATTTATGTAAGGAATAAATATTTTCTTTATAAGCATAGAATATATATAGAACAAGCTTTGACAAACGCTGGAACCAAAATCAGCGAAAAACAAGTAGGAGAGTAAGATCGGTCAAGCCCGACCATATAATACCCTACACTATATAAATGAGCAAAAACTTTTTTCTTTTAAAATTTCAATAATTTATATTCGTGAGTGATGTTCTGAAGATGGCCTTATATGGGAGCTATTTAAATTAGATCGTGTATAAATCACACGACCTATATGAAAATTATTTATGTTGAATTTTATGTGTATACCAATATTTTTAGGAGATTTATACACGTTAATGTGATTTTCGGAAGTGGGTCTTATATGGGAGCTTTGACAAATTATGAACCGATCATAACAAAATTTGGTGACATGAATTCTGTATATATAAAACTTATTTGGAGCGAAATTTGTGTAGATACCTATATAAATTAAACATATATGACCGATAAAGTCCAATTTCGGGAGGACATTTGTATGGGGGTTGGTGAAATAATGGACCGATTACAGCCAGTTTCAATAGGCATGGTCCTTGGACCGAAATTATAAGTACCAAATTTTATTGAAATATCATCAAAATTGCGACCTGTACTTTGCACACCAGGTTTACATGGACAGCCAGCCAGCCAACCAGACGGACGGACGGACATCGGTTAATCGGCTCAGAAATTGATTCTATGTCGATCGGTATACTTTAAGGTGTGTGTTAGACTAATATTTTTGGGCATTACAAAAATCTGCACAAATCTAATATATCCTCCCCACTATGGTGGTGTAGGGTTTAAAATCAGCTGTTTAACTGACTCCACCTTGTATTAATTCGCCTTGGGCAGGCTTTTTAAACAGCTTTTCTTGTTATTGTTTTTGATATTCGTTTGAGTTAAAGAAATAGTTTTTGTATTTCTGGATTAAAATTAATATTCAGAAGGTACATTAAAGAAAATTGCATAAATGGTAATGGTTTTTGTCAGTGTTTAAATAACTAGACTACAAGTAGCAGTAGCATCGAAAAACACAAGTAGTCTAGTTAAAAAATTAATAAAAACTCGGAGTCAATCAATTACTACTACTACTGCTACCTTCACATTTTAGTAGCAGTAGTTGTAGTAGTAGCAATAAAAGAAAAATTTAAAAGTAGCAGATCAGTTTGTTTTCTATTGCTACCTTAAAAAAAGAAACACTTTTAATGTAGCAGAGTCATTTGTTTTCTATTACTTCTGCTACTTTTAAAATTTAGTAGCAATAGAAGTAGCAGTTGAGGTAGCAGATGACGTAGTAGTAGAAGTAGCAGTTAAGTAGTAGTTGAAGTAGCAGTTGAGGTAGCAATAGAAGTAGTCAAAAATAAAAATCTTCAGTCAAAAATTTATATTGTGTGTTATTGTTGTTGTGAATGTTTATTGGTGTAAGATGTTCGTATTGTAAACAAAAGTACTTAATTTTTGTTTGTATTCACATAATTACCATATTTTTACATAAACATTGTTGCAAAGCGTTGCCGTATTATTTACTTGAAATAATAATGGTTTTAACATTCTTTCATCTAAGTATATATAACAAAATGAATGTATGTCTATTTATTTGTTTGTTTGTGCTAAAAAATATATTTAACAAAGAAAATGTTTTTAGAAATTCAATATTAAATTAAAAGCAAATCTTAAAAAAGTAGTAGTTAATAAAAAAAGGAATGAGATCAATTCAAAGATAAATAATGAACAACTTTTAAAAAAGTTTTTTTTTTCTCAAACCTACTAATAACAATAAAATTAAATTTTATTGGATTTTGTTAATTTAGTTTTTCTTTTAAGAAATTAAATTTACTACTTTTTCCACAAAATGTTACCCCTGAAGAGAAAAAAACCCACAAAAATTAATTCTATCATTTAATAAATTTGTTCATTGTTAAATGTACGAAAATTCATTTATAATTATGTAGAACATTAATATTTCCCCTGCAAATAATATGGCAACGTAAGAAATAACTTGTTTGTGTGAATGGTAACTTTGTACACACAGAAAATACGATCTTTCTGTTAGCAACACGAACATCTGAGACGAATAAAAACGAATTATTTCTTCAAACACACTCAAAACAAAAACAACACACAATGTTTATTTTTGACATATTTGGAGTTTTGGCTGAAGATTCTCTTTTTTGACTACTTCTATTGCTACATCAACTGCTACATCAACTGCTACCTTATTGCTACCTTATTGCTACCTTACTGCTACTTCTAAATAATAAAAATTAAAACTCGATGTAAAGCAGTAGTAATGATTTTTTGTATTTTTATGCTACTACTCTATTTACAATTCATGTTTTATTACTACTGCTCTGTTTAGAGTTTTATTTTTTGAAGGTAGCAGTAGTTATAGAAAAAAAAAGAAAACGAAAAAAGACAAATGCTATTGCTACCGCTATATAAAATTTTCTGAAGCAGTAGTTGTAGCAATAGTTAAAAATTTTTAGTTATAGTAGCTTTTTAAACACTGGTTTTTGTTCTATTGTGATCGTAAAAAATGTAACACATTATGAGTATAACAAATGGAACAAAATATGTGAGCAACATTTTGTGTCAGAAAAGAAAACACCATAATATCTTCAGAAATGAAAAAAAAAAATTGTAACATTAAACATTTCTTGCTATTGTTACGAATTCGTGCAAAAAATATAGTTTTTTTTTTTCATTTTCAATAATTGTGTATTTGGGAGATTCACACGGTCTTATTAGGTCATATTGTCATAACGTCCTAATATATTATGATAGTGTTATAAGTTTAGAACTTTTTTGTTTGAAACACAACAAAAATTTGATAAAACTATCATAAGGACTGAGATTGTAAAATTCTTAACACACGTTTTTCATTAAAACTTTTAACCCAAGTATTTTTTGATTTTTTTTTTTATCAAATTACCTTTGTAAAGCATGGCAGTTAGTATGTTTAATGCCAATTATGTTCATTTGTTGTTAATCTGATTAAAACGAGTGACCACAAAAAAGTGTGTACTAAAATTATTAAATATTTTCAACAAAATCCAACTTGGTCCAACAAAAAGTTGACCAAACAATCAAAGGTCTGCTATCAAACTTTTTCCAATATTATTAAACAGTACCGGGAGAACTTGTCCGTTGATGTAAAACCTGGTTCAGCTAGAAGGAATGGTCCACATGATGTTTCTAAAGCCAAAAAAATAGAAAGCATTTTCGAAAGAGTTCCCAACACCACCGGTGGGAAAGCAGCCCTATTAGGTCAGTACTCGGACTATTTGGTACGAAAAGTTAAAGCAAATGAAGGTTTAAAAACTTACAAGGCTCAAAAAGTTCCTAACAGGATCGCTGCTAAAAATATAGAGGCCAAAGACAGACCACGGAAATTGAAGTCAAATTTTATACAAAAAATACACCTGCTGCATAATGGATGAAGAAACGTACGTACGGAAAATTTTTCGCAGCTTCCGGGTGAATATTTATACCCTACACCACCATAGTGGGGAGGGTATATTGGATTTGTGCAGATGTTTCTAACGCCTAAAAATATTAGTCTAACACCCTCCTTAAAGTATACCGATCGACTCAGAATCACTTTCTGAGTCGACTAAACGATGTCCGTCCGTCCGTCTGGCTGGTTGTCCATGTAAACCTTGTGCGCAGAGTACAGGTTGCAAGCTTGCAGATATTTCGATAAAATTTGGTACATATCAGTTTTTCTGCCCAAGGACCAAGCCTATTGAAACTGGCTGAAATCGGTCCATTATTTCACCTAGCCTCTATACAAATGTTCTCCCTAAATTGGACTTTCTCGGTCATAAATGTTTAATTTATATATGTATCTACACAAGTTTTTCTCCAAATAAGTTTTATATATACATAATTCATGTCACCAAATTTTATTATTAGCGGTCCATAATTAGTCATAGCTCCCATATAAGGCCTGGTTCCGATAATCACTTTAGCGAGCATAAATCTCCTAAAAATGTTTGTATACACATAAAATGCAACACAAATAACTTTCATATAGACATTAATCACATCACCTAATTTCATAGTGATCGGTCCATAATTGGTCATAGCTCCCATATAAGGCCCACTTTCGAAAATCGCTCACGAATATAAATTATTGAAATTTTGAAAGAAAAATGTTTTTTCTTATTTACTTAGTGTAGGGTATTATATGGTCGGGCTTGACCGACCATACTTTCTTACTTGTTTTATATTGCTGATGTTTGAGGGAATGTTGTAGAAAAGTTTAGGACCCGAAAGCAGAAAATTTTCCCAAAAAGTTCTTGGCATGACAAGGATTCTTCCATTCATAAGACTTCTTAATGTGTCCACTTACTTTTGACCTGATTTGACATCCTGTCACTATGGAAGCAAGTTATTAAGTGGTACAAGAATAATAATGTGGTATTTGTACCAAGAGAGGCACATCCTCCAAACTGCCTGGAGCTAAGTCCAGTGAAGAGATATTGGGCTCTTGTTAAACGAGAATTGAAGAGCACAAAAAAGGTGTCCAAAAGTGTGGTAGCTTTTAAACGGATATGGACTACCTGTTCGAGCAAAGTGATAGAAAGAACTATAAAAACGTTAATGGAAGGGTTTCCAAAAAAGGTTCAAAATTTCATCACTAGTGATTAGAACTATAAAAATATTTTTTTTTTTTTTGTTAATTGTAACAATAATTTCAATCAAATATAAAAAGATTCAAAACTGAAAGTTTAGTGGTTTCATTTTTATTAACATATATGTATGATAAAAATTTTTCAATCTCAGTCCTTAATATATTAGGACATTATGACAATACGACCTAATAGCAGACCGTGTGAATCCCCTAATTATGTAATAAATATTTTAAAAATACGCTAATAGTTCCGAGAGAATTGGCATTATTTTGATTACACCTAAGAAAAAGCTTTATTTTGAAGAATTTTTTTAACATTTTCAACTTCAAACCAACATAACATTTGCGGGCAATGTGAACAATTATTAACGCCAACAGTTTTAGCAAATTTTCCAAAATTTTTGATTTACCTAATTTTTATTTAGTTGAAATAATTGTTTTTATAAATCGAAAAAAAAAATAGAAAAATTATTGAAAATCTCCTTTTAATTTTTAGCCTAGAACAATTTAGATATCACCAGTCCCAACATGTTGAGCACAATTCTTCTCTTTTAAAATTTTCCAAATATTAGTTACAACAATTTGCATTTTTCGCTATCAATATGATTAATTTAACTTATATAAATAAACAATGCCTGGCGCAACAAAAAATATTTACATTTGTAATTACTATCAAATGCGCTATACATATGTATTTTTGTTTTGGTATTATTTTACCAAATCACATTTTATTTACATTTCACTTGTAAAATCGTTAATTTCTGTGTAGAAAATCGTTAAACAATTAAAAACCCTGTGATGGTATGTACCGACAAATACCACAAAGTTTTTTTTTTTTTCACAGTTAAATCTACCCAACGCTCTACACTGACCCAATTTTTATATGCATTGTAATTAAATGATTTTCCAAAAATAAAAACCCAGAACAAAACAAAGCAGCAACGAATTGATTAAATCCTCCCATTTCAAATAGATTTTAACATCCAAACAACACCAAAAAAAAAAAAAAAAAAAAAAACATGAAAGGAAATGATACATTTTGCAACGGAATTACAACTAATTTATCCACAAATTGCAATTTATTTTCAACTTCAAAAGTTTGCTGTTTTCTTTTTCGTTTTATTTTTTATCGTTTGTTTAATATGTATAAAGTAAAAACAAAATATAATTTTTTGGTACGATTTTCATTTTTGTTTTTGGTTTTTAAGAGCAATCATTGAACACTAATGCAGGTTAATTACTTTTTTGTATATACATATAGTAGATCCTAGAATGTAGCACATAGATATTTTGGTTTTTTGCAACTTGTAATATACATACATATATAGTGTTAAACAACAAATGACAGCAATCTATTGAAGCTATACTTGCAAGAGGTGTAAACTTAATGTATTTGTGTATTGGTTTTTGTTTCAGCATTTCCCAGCAGTTAAGCAAGTAGTCAATGTAACTAATGTTTGATCTCCAATTTAAATATTTTTGGTCATTTAACACGTATGTGTTATTTGTAGTGCAGAGAGAAGTCAATTGGTAACTTTATACACCCCATGTAATCTAGCGTGAAAATAATGGTAGTTTAAGTGCCTCTAAGTAATCTAGATTGTAGCCACTTTAAACATAAATTGTTTACAGCATTTTTTGTGAGTAATTCGTACAAAATTGGTTTTATACAAATTGTGTTGATATAATTCTCATACTGTTTATTTTCCTTTTGCGTAAAGTCAATAGTCAGTTTAGAGTCTGTAAGTAACCTACAGTGTAATCACTTTAAACATTCATTTTGTACAGCAATTTAGAAAGTAGTTATTTTACCCAAAAGAAGAAATCTCTTGGAGAGTGGTCGGAGGAAGGTTTGTTTACTTTGTGCTTTGGCTCAGAAAATGATTCTGAGTAGATCGGTATTCTTTGAGATGGATGTTAGACTAAAATTTTTGAGCGTTACAAACATCAACACAAACGCATTATACCCTCCCCACTATGGTGGTGTAGGGTATAACAACACTCGTGTTAGTAATTTAGTAATTTTTTTTCTGTTTGAATTTTTTCTAGTATCCGCTCTAAGTATCTGTATTTCTCTATGTTTTCAATTATTAAAATGTATCATTCGATTGGCAACAAATTCGGTTGCTGTCACGAATATGTTTTCTCTGTGTGGGTTTTAAGTACCCTCAGATAACCAAACTAGGGCTAAATTCTATTAAACCTAGTTTTTGTGTGCCAAATCTGGTTCAGGACAGATTGTTTTGTCCGCTATAAACAAACACATGCATTAAAAATTTACATAAGGTGTAAATGAATACTTATGTATATTCATCTATGTTGTTTTTCTTGTTAGAATTTAAATCAAAATCTATAGATAGATAAAACGAATAATACATATATACGTGCACAAATACTAACAGACATAAACTCATATTTTTATAGAGTTTCGTGTTCGGTTTTAGACGAAACAGCGGTTTTTCAAGCCCTAAAACCGAAACCGACAATTATTCTTCGGTTTTTCAAAATTAAGCAATGAATAACAAATTTGTTCATCCAATGATTCATCCAATTTTTCTAAAAATAAATCGATGTAAAAATATCTTAAACTGATTTAAAAAAAAAAACAAGTAAGAGAACTATATTGCCATCACCAAATTATACTTTAAAATAAAATTTATATATTTTTAGGTAAACAAAATTAAAATTTTGTTTTTTTTTAATTGTTTTTCAAAATTTAAAAAAAAATTTTTTCAAATTGTTTTAAATTTTTTCAATTTTTTTTTTTAAATTTAAAAAAAAAAAAAATTTAAATTTATTAATGAAAAAAAAATATAAAAAAAATTTTTTTGTGGTAAAAAATATTCGAGTTAAAAAATAATTTTCCCGATTTTGACCCATTGTAGGTCCAAATTACTATAGCCTTATATAAATCGTTGCAATGGACTTTGAAATATCTATCATTAGATATCCATATTGTCTATATTAATGACTTAGTAATCCAGATATAAATCAAAAATAGGCTAAAAATCGAGGTTGTTCAGGTTTTTTCCTTATATCTCAGCCATTTGTGGGCCGATTTTCTCGATTTTAAATAGCGACCGAGCTGGAAGAATTCCCGATATATTGATGTATCAATTGTGTTTGTAAGTTATTTAGGGGCTACGGAAAGTTGATTTCAACATACAGACGGACAGACGGACATGGCTATGACATGACATTTTTGTAACAAACACTTAAGTAGTTATTTTCAAATATCCGACAAAAGTATGGAGTACTAGCAGACCCGGTGCGCTTCGCCACCCCAATTAGAAGGAAGAAATAGTACTAATAAATTAAAAAAAAATACCATTAGTAGGGACGGACATAGGAGTATAAAATTTTCCCGAAAATATCATTTGTTGTTAAAGATTCGACACATCTGAATATAAAATTCTTACTTGTTGTTGTTAGTATAGCAAACAAAGTGCAAAGATAGATTAACTGAATTAGATATATGCACAAATACCTACAGACATGCACTCATATTTTTATTTTTGTAACATTCATTAGAATTTTCTTATTAATACGAAAATAATCTAATAAAGTATATTTTATATGTAAATCCAAAACGTAGAGACAACAAGTGAATGAGGGAATTACGAAGAAACGTAGTGGGGTGAAGTTTAAAGCATTTCTTTCCTTTTGAAAGTACGACATAACACAACAAGCAAGAGCTTGGCTGATATGCATGTTTCTTTCATTAAATTTCTATTCCAGTACAGAGCAATGAAATGAAGGTTCTTGCAGCTACATACAGTGTTGGAAAAAATAATGGGGACGACATTTAGTTTTCAGGTTTTCTTATATTTTTATTAATAGACTCATAAATAAAACATGTATTTCAATTAGACTAAATTGATTTCATTCTATAAATTTACAACAAAATATTAAAAGTCCAAAAAAATAATATGGACGATTTAGTTTTTTAATCCATAACATACCTATATTTTTCAATGTAATATTAATATTTGGATGCTCCCTTCATTTTTATGACCTCCATGTTTTTACTCTTATATGACCCTATTTTATTTTTAAGAACCCCCCATAAATGCCCAATTAGATTTAAGTCCGGAGACTGGAAGGGAAACCATAACTTAACAAGCCTAGAGGAATACTTCGGGCCGTTATCCAGCATAAACTCCAAGACAAGAGGCATTTCCTCTTCGGTAAATGGTAGCATTTTTTCTTTAATCCAAAAAATTTTACCGACGCCAGATGACGAAAACAACCCCAAATCAGTATGGAACCTCCACCATGTTTTACGGTCTTTTTTTATTTTTTGGTTTTCTTAAAAACATTTTACAATCCGATGGAGGTATTAATTGGTGAATAGTAACCGTTTTTTTATATTTTGCTAACTTAATAAAGGTACATTTCTTGGACTTGGTCCCTTTAATCCAGCTTCTATAATTATATTACTACTTGTACGACTTGTAACTGATGCACATAAATCATGTTTGATATCACTCCATGTTTTTATTATAAGTTTAAGTTCTTATTATAAGTTGGTCCAAGCGTGCTGATGTTTTTCTCTTTCTTCCTCGAGTTTCATGTCTTTTTTAGAGTAAAGTGCATTGAAAACTTTATTTTTAAAACACTTTAATATTTCTGCAATTTCACGAATAGATTTTTCGTATTTTTTTAAGCTAAGTAGTGCGATTCACTAATCATATTACTCAATTATGTTAAACATAATATTAAGATCTGCTTCCCTATTATTTTATCCAACACTGTATTTCAGAGTTTGTAATGTATTTCTACTGTTGGTTTTACGTTATTCACATATACACGATAAGTATATGCTTATATATACATTAGAATGGCCCTTATTTTACACTTTTTCGATTTTAAAAATGCCTGAAGGTCGAAAATTGTTCTCCGTCATCTAAAAACCAAATCAAAATCAGGTAATATTAGATATAATTTTTAATGGTTTGCAGAACAACTTATGTTTAAAAGTTACAATCGTACAAACCTTACGATTTATGCAGGATACAGTATTCAATACATTCAAATTCAATACTTTGTTACCATACGAATTATGCCTGAAATACGTCTTGAATGCTATAAAATCATTACTTGCGATAAAAAATGTATCCATTACGATAACCGTAAGCGTAGGAGATCATATGTGAAGCCCGGCCAAACAGCCGAATCGACACCAAAGCCATGGCGCTAAGGTAATACAGTGTATTTGGTGGGACCAATATGATCATATCTATTATGATCTGCTGAAATCTGGACCACCACATGAAAACTGTACCTAACGCAATTGATTCGTTTGAAGCGAGTATTGGCCAAAAAAAAAAACGCCCAGAATATGCGGCAAGACATGAAAACGTAGTATTCCATCATGACAACACTAGGCCACATGTTGCAATACCTGTTAAAAACTGTTGAGAAAAAAGTGGTTTTGCCTCACCCGCCTTACAGTCAAAACCTTGTCATATCTGACTACTATTTGTTTCAATCGATGCTGAACGCTCTCTCTCTCTCTCTCTCTGGAATACGCTTGACTTCAGAACAGAGTATCCGAAATTGGCTTGATTCATTCTTGACTTCAAAAGATAAGCAGTTCTTTTTGACTCGGAATACATATGTTGCCAGAAAGATGGGAAAATGTCAAAGCTAACAATGGCCTATACTTTAAATAAATTCATATTATACAAATGTTTTAAAATAAAAGAAAAAAATTTTAAAAAATCTCGCATTTTTAAGTCATACACCCAATATCAAAATAGAAACTACATGCAAAATATCAGTATAAGTAGATGTATTATTTTGTTTATTATTATTGCACAAAACTTGAAAAGTAAAGAAAATTAAAAACGACAATTTTGATTGTGGTGAATGTTTACAACTATGGGGTTTTCCAACAAGAGGTGTTATTTTGGTATTTAAAGAAAAATTTTATTTTTTGAGATAAATGATCGGATATTTATTTTATAATAAAGAGGTAGGTATGCCGTCAATAATGAAAAGCAACATCAGCCAAATGGCCACCACGAGCACGCTTACAGGACCATATTCTTTTCATGATATCTTCCATAACCAAATCGCAAAGTGGCTGCCCTATGTCCAGGAAGAAGTCGCAAGATGTTAAATTACAAGATCTCGGTGGCCAATTGTGATCACCTCTTCGAAAGATAACACAGTCCGGAAACTTTTCCCGTAAAAGAGCAATGGCTTCGTTGCTTGTGTGACACGTAGCGCCGTCTTGTTGAAAGTAAACGTTGTTCAGATCAATAGCATCCAACTCTGACCATAAGATACGCTGTAATGAAGTTTGTGGAATGCCCAATTCCAAAGAACGACGAGGAATGGACAAACCTGGTTTTTTTCAACACTTCGGCTACAGCAGCAATATTCTCAGTTGTTCTTGAGCGACATGCACGGGTTTTATTCTTTACATCACTAACTTGTCCCAACAGCTCGAATATTGCGGTCCGACAAGATGCTTCACGACGACCCAAAAATGCTTTAGTTTTACGAACTGTGACTGCAAGATTTTCACCATTTTTGTAGTGAATTTTAATAATTTCAATGCGTTGTTGAAGTGTGCATCGTTCCGTTTTTAGTAATGGCGTAGTTTCTACTTGTTAAATGGGTGATTCAAAATAACACAACTTGTTGGAAAACCCTTTACCTTCTATAGATTTTCTTATACAATATTTCTAAATTTTGATACTGAATACGAAAAAGTTCGTCCTTATAAGGCTTGGACGATAAATGATATATTTATAATCTGATAGAAATATCTAGGTATAATTATTGAGCTAGTTCTGGTAGATAGGCTAAAATTAAATCTGTTGAATAGGTACAAAATATTTAAAGATCAATAAAACTTTCAAAATCACATTACAGAAGATTAATATTGTAGTAACAGAAGTCATGTGCGTATGACATCTGTATTTTAGTCCAAAGATATACCGAGCGACCATAATAAAGCATTGCTTCAGTTTACTTATTCTGATATTATATATATCCGTGATATTCCCGAATATACCACCAAATCATATAACACAGGGCAACAAAATCGAAAAAATATTAGACATTTTTTAAACCATTACACAATTTTGATGTATTGTGGTTCCAGTAGTACAATTATGGTCCAAATTTTAAATTCTATGAAGAATTTTTTTTTTAAATTTCAGATGATTCCCCACATAATTAATGATTACTCAAAAACTGTTAGTCCGATAGCATTAAGAAGAATTGAAATTTACGTAAGCTTTAATCCGTTTAGATATTGCCTTTTAATCGGCTCACTAGTTTCGGAGTTATAATAACAAATTGAAGCAAAAAATAAATATTTTACGTGAAAATAGCAAATTTTTTTGTTTTAAAAAACTCATGAAAAATCGAAAACGGCAGAAATTGATCAGGTTTATTGCTTTATCGCAAATCCACATATGATAGCAACAAAATGAGATATCGATCATAAAAATCAATTAAATCTTTTCGAATTTATTCACAATTAAGTGAATTCGCTCAGTTACACAAAATTTTAGTATTTTGTTTGATATATGTACATAAAATTGAGTTCTTTTATCGATTGATTGAATTTTGAAAACTTTTTCCCAATGCTATCTACTAATTTTCACATATATATTGCGTTTCAATCAGCTCAGTAGTTTCGGAGTTATAAAAAATATTGAAGCCCAAACTTCAAACCATAGAGAAAATATACATAGAGCGGAAACTCTCCTGTCAAAGACCTAACTTATGGTGTTTTCTTTTCAGACACAAAATGTTGCCTATATATTTTGTACCATTTATTAATGGTTACCCATATCCTCATAATGTGTTGCATTTTTAACGATGACAATAGTACAAAAATCATTACCATTTATGCAATTTTCTTTTATATAGCTTTTTGCTTCCATTTTAACACTTTTAACAAAAAAAAGTGCAAAAACTATTTCATTAACACAAACGAGCTATTTACAAAGTGGTGTATTTCTACCCCTTTGATAAAATTGAGGGTGAAACATGTAGCATATATTCGGGGTTTTAGGGCAACATTATTTGAAAAGAACACGTTATACGCTTTCCAAACTACTTTTTTTTAGAAAACAACACAAAGAAGGGTAAAAGGCAGAATAAAAGCATCATTTATGCCAGAAAAGAAAACACCATTAGTTGTCAAAAAACTAACTTGTGAAAAAACAACACTCGTATGTGTAACTTTTTGAGTAATTTTTTTGTTTGAATTTTTTTATAGTTTCCGCCCTAAGGAGTGAGATCGAAAAATTCTTAACATACATATATGTTAATGATAACAAAACCACTAAACTTACAGTTTTAATTTTGTTTTTATTTAATTTAAATTATTATTACAATTTACAAAAAAATATATATTTTTATAGTTTTAATCAATGAAATTTTGAACCTTTTTCGGAAACCCTTCCATTAACGTTTTTATAGTGCCTCCTGTCATTTTGCTCGAACAGGTTGTCCATCTCCGTTTAAAATCTACCACACTTTTGGACACCTTTTTTGTGCTCTTTAATTCTATTTTAACAAGAGCCCGATATATCTCCACTGGCTTTAGCTCCGGGTAGTTTGGAGGATTTTGCCTCTCTTGGTACAAACACCACATTATTGTTCTTGTACCACTCAAGGGCTTGTTACCATAGTGACAGATGCCAAGTCAGGCCAAAAATAAGTGGACACATTATGAAGTCTTATGAATGAGAGCAGCCTTTTTTGTATACATTCCTTGATGTAAATTTCGGTATTTATAGAGCCCGTTGTAACAAATGATTGGCTTCTTTTGCCGCAACTGCATATTGCTTGCCATACCAAGAACTTTTTGGGAAATTTTGTCTGTTTTTGGGTCCTAAACTTTTCTTCAACATTCCCTCGAGCATCAGCAAAATAAAATTTTTGACCAGAAAGTTGCGAAAAATCTGCCAGAACATACGTTTCGTCATCAATTATGCAACAGCAATATTTTTTTATAAAACTTGACTTCAATTTCCGTGCTCTGTTTTTGGACTCTAAATTTTTAACAGCGTTCCTGTCAGGAACTTTTTGAGGCTTATATGTTTTTAAGCCTGCATTAGCTTTAACTTTTCGTACCAAATAGTCCGAGCACTGAGCTAACCGGGCTGCTTTCCTACCGGATGTGTTGGGAGCCCTTTTGAAAATGCTTTCTATTTGTTTGGCTTTAAAAACATCATGTGGACCATTCCTTCTACCTGAACCAGGTTTTCTATCAACAGACAAGTTCTCCCGGTACAGTTTAATGACATTGGAAACAGTTTGACGGCAGACCTTTGAATGCTTGGCCAACTTTTTGTAGGACCAAGTTGGGGTTTGTTGAAAATATTTAATAATTTTAGTACGCACTTTTTTCTGGTCACTCATTTTAATCAGAACATAATTGACATTAAACATAATAACTGACATATTTTACAAAGGTAACTTGATCAAAAAAAAAAAAAATCAAATAATAATTGGGTTAAAAGTTTTAATGAAAAACGTGTGTTAAGAATTTTACGATCTCACTCTTTATGTATATTTTCTCTAGGCTTTAGCATTATCCGATTTGATTCGGAGAACAATTTTAAACCTAGGGGCATTAAAAAATCGAAAAATTGCTAGATAAGGGCCATTCTATTATACATGTGTAGGAACTTATAAATACATGTGTGATTGTAATGTTGTTTTCTTTGTTTGTCATGTTAGATGTGTCTTATACGAAACTAATTTTGTTGCTTTAGAAAACATTATTCTATTGCTGTATATTAGTATGCCTGTTCTTTTTGGTTTTTGTATTCGACTACTGCTGCACTTTTGAGAACGACAATATCAACTACATCCCCATCATGCCTTTTCAATACTTATACATATATATGTACATAATAACAACAAAAAGGGGTGTTAATTTAGAACAAACACAAACACATTAGTAAGTAGCATAAAGACAAAGTCTTAGACACATACATACAATGGATAATTATAATGTATACAGTGGCAGGTCTTAAATTAAATATAATAATAAGAAAATATACTTGAATTTATAGACTAAAATTCTATTACTATTTCTTGGGAACTAAAGCGGCATAATTCTGTGATATGATTAGTATTTTGTTGTTATCATTCCAATGCATAAAGCACTTACTGTAGTTTAAGCAAGGCGTTTTATTTGTTTTTATAACATACATTTTGTCGCAACAGGAAATAGTTTAATTAAAATTCCAGCAAAATCATTGGGGGCAATTGCAAGTTCTTTTTATAAAGGTAAAAAAGTTTATCAAAATTCTTAGATTCAAACAATCACTGACAAGCGCAAATAAAAGAGCAATTTAAATTTACTTGTATTGAGAAATAATTGCAATTTCTTTTAAATTAATATTTAAAATAACCAGTGTTAAGTAATTTCTGCAATATTTTTGTATATTTTTAACAAAAATAAAATTAGACGATAAAGAACAAAATGCTTTTGTTAAAGAAGCTGTGAAACATTCTGTTTGTAATAAAAAAGGGAAGGGTCTTTAAAATAACTTTAATTTGATATACCTAAATATAGTCTATGTAGGGAACGAGATGTATCATAATTTTTTGCTCACATTGATGAGAGCAAAAAAATACTAAATTCAATTTAACACTTTTTAAGATTATTTCTGAAAATTGAATGCATTTTTAGAAAACAAATATTTTTTTTATTTATATAGTCTAAAGATAACATAACCAGCTAAAATTTGGTAAATACCTGCAATTACCACATATCTTACTTTTCAATAACTACTTCATAACGTCTGCATTATTTGGAAGTACAATAGTTTGATAATGGCTGGTTAACATGGAAGTCAAAACTCAAGTTTTCGTCTATCTATTGTGCAATCCCAAAGTATGAAACAAATTCTATATCGTAGGTGCCCAGTATAAACAATGGTTTTCTAATAACTTGCGAAACCCAAGGGTTCAGACATAAACATTTCGGACCATTCACTGTGGTAAATGAAATACAAACACATAACCAAAAAGAGTACAGAAAACTCATAACAAAATAAGTTTCATCAAATTAAATATATTTATTGTGATTTAAAAATTTATTAAATGGATATATAAGTAGTTAAAAACCACAGTTCTATAAACTAATAGAGGTTATGTCACTCGCAATTACATATGTATGTTGACATACACATGGAAATCCATATGTATAGAACACATGTTCCAATACATATGGAATACATACCGTGTGACCCCCCTTTTTATACAGCACACTGTAAGGCAGATAATTTACTTAAGGATGCTTCAAATTAGACTGACTGGTTGATGTTCTCACGCATTACCATCCAGATGTTTCCATCACCATCTATCGTTGCTTCTTGAAAGTTATATTTCTACAACTCAAAGCATTTATTTAATGTTGTATATCCACAGATATGTTAATAATGTCCACAGTTATGTTAACTGCTGTTAATCAGGCAGTAATCAACATTGTCCATAATTAGAAGACTCCAGAAATAGGCAGAACACGGAAATTGAGGTCAAATTTTATACAAAAAATATACCTGCTGCATAATGGATGACGAAATGTACGTATGGACAATTTTTCGCAGCTTCTGGATCAATTTTTTTATATTGCAAATGCTCGAGGGAATGTTGAAGAAAAGTTTAGGACCCAAAAGCAGACAAAATTTCCCAAAAAGTTCTTGGTATGGCAAGCAATATGCAGTTGCGGCAAAAGAAGCCAATCATTTGTTACAAATGGCTCTATAAATACCGAAATTTACATCAAGTCATAAGACTTCATAATGTGTCCACTTATTTTTGGCCTGATTTGCCATCTGTCGCTGTGGTAAGAAAGGTCTTGCGTGGTAAAAGATCAATAATGTGGTATTTGTACCGAGAGAGGCAATTCCTCCAAACTACCTGGAGCTAAGGCCAGTGGAGAGATATTGGGCTCTTGTTAAAAGAGAATTGAAGAGCACAAAAAAGCTGTCCAAAAGTATGGTCGATTTTAAACGGAGATGGACAACCAGTTCGAACAAATTGACATAAAGCACTATAAAAACCATAATGGAAGGGTTTTCGAAAAAGGTTCAAAATTTCATCATATGTGATTAGAACTATAAATTTTTTTTGTATGTTAAGAATTTTTCAATCAGAGTCCTTATTACTTAGAAGAAAAAAATCAGTAACAAGTGTCACTCTATATGCTAAACGTTTTGTAGCTATGTAGGTCATTATGTAAGGCTACGCAAGGCATAGGTGTTTATGATAGTCAATTTCAACTATGATTCATTGTGCTACCACTGTAGACTGCTAAGACAGAGTCTCCTCCATTGACCCAATTCCAGCATTATCTAAAGCTCATAAAATATTTCAGTTTAATATCATTGAAAGCAGACATATTCCATGAAGATCTTAAATTTATTCGTTTTCTCGTGTTTAACTTTTTAGATTGGTCAGAAATCATAGCACATATTACCAACAGACGTAAGACGCGCGTTCAGATTTTGTCACATCCCCGAACTCTTAATTTTGCAATAGAGTAGAACATATCCAATCTTTCTAAATATAGAATCGTAAGGTTGCACGCCTAGGAAACTCATTGGTATTCCTCCTTATGTCATAGGACCCAAATAATTCTTATGTCAAGCTGCTTATCAATTTCGTTAATAGATAACCGACTGTCTTTGTTCTATGTAACAAGCATTCCAAATTTCGACTCTCAGAGTAGTCTTTAACTCCACAGTCGTTTCTTATCAACCTCATCGATCTTATGTGGAAGATCGATGAGGATCACTTTTAAATCATGATGGAAACGTTCTCCTTATGCTCCGCTATATGACTGAACATTTTCAGGAAGCTTGTTTAAATTACTATGTAGATTGTGAACTTTAATGCTTATATTACATCCCAAATTAAAAGATATATAACTAATTCCTCGTAATTTTCAACCTTCAGATTTTCAAAGAAATTTTTCATAACGGAAACAAATGATTTCTAAACTGTTGCTTCAAAATCATTCATTGTATGTAGGAAATACATTTTTTTCATTATAAGTCTTATTTGTGGGCCATCAAAACTACCAGCTTTTAGTTTTTCTGTACTGAAACCTGGAAACTTTCTGGAAAGAAAGGCAAAACATGCACGAGTTTTATGTAATGCCTTCACATACTGCTTCATAAGTCGCAATTTGATGTTTAATGGATGCAAAATGATCTTATCTCTGTAAAACAAAGGCAGTTTTATTTTGTTTTCCAATTGTCATGTTTTATCTCAGAGGCCAGTCTTTGATCAATGTGGTTAATCAGTTTTTATACCCTACACCACCATAGTGGGGAGGGTATATTGGATTTGTGCAGATGTTTGTAACGCCCAAAAATATTAGTCTAACACCCACCTTAAAGTATACCGATCGACTTAGAATCACTTTTTGAGTCGATTAAACGATGTCCGTCCGTCCGTCCGTCTGGCTGGCTGGTTGTCCATGTAAACCTTGTGCGCAGAGTACAGGTCGCAATCTTGAAGATATTTCGATAAAATTTGGTACATATCATTTTTTCAGCCCAAGGACCAAGCCTATTGAAACTGGCTGAAATCGGTCCATTATTTCACCTAGCCCCCATACAAATTACCTCCCGAAATTGGACTTTATCGCTCATAAATGTTTAATTTATATATGTATCTAAACAAGTTTTTCTCCAAATCACTTCCGATAATCACTTTAACGAGCATAAATCTCTTAAAAATGTTGGTATACACATAAAATGCAACATAAATAACTTTCATATAGACATTAATCACACCATTTAAGTTCATGGTAATCGGTCCATAATTGGTCATAGCTCCCATATAAGGCCCACTTCCGAAAATCGCTCACGAACATAAATTATTGAAATTTTGAAAAAAAAATGTTTTTGCTCATTTACTTAGTGTAGGGTATTATCTGGTCGGGCTTGACCGACCATACTTTCTTACATCTTTTATATTTATTTGTTGGCCTGTGTATTGGCTCATTAATATAGAATTAAATATAATTTCGCGTATTTAAGTATGTTACATCATCTTTGCCGATCACTACTGTATAGTGTAGAATTAAAAGTATTTGTGTGAATACGAATGAATGCATTCGATTTGTGTATATGTCAATCATCCTCCTAACATGCGCAATAATAACCCAGCAGTTCTAAGAGGTAGTCCCGGACTAGTGATTTAACCCATCATTTAGGATGACAACTAGTTACAAAACTAGCTACGTGACTAGTTACTTTAACACGTGCATATCGCATACTGGTTAAATAGCGTCAGTTACCTTACTAGCTACCCAACTGGTAACTTTATCATACAGGATATACGGGTGCTAATTGACCTCAAATAGTCAGCTAAAAAAACATATCTTAGGCAGTCCAAAAAACAATTGCTTGTAAACAAACCTTTCTTCGACAACTCTCCAATAGATTGCTTGTGGTAGTTAAAATAACTACTTTCTAAAGTGCAGTACAAAATAAACGTTCTATAGGTTACTAAGAGACACTAAAGTGACTATAGACTTCACACTATGTTACATGGGATATCAGTATACTTAAGCAAAAATAAAAATAAACTGTATGAGAATTATATCAACACAATTTGTATAAAAGCAGTTTGAACGAATTATTCACAAAACGTTTAAAGTGACTACACCTCAGATTACTTAGAGACACTTGAATGACAATTGTCTTCACGCTAGATTACCTGAGATATATAAAGTAACCAGTTGTCTTCTCGCTGCACTTCAAAGAGCACATACATGCCAAATGTCCCAAAATATATAAATTGTAGTCAGCCAAGTGATAAGACATTAATGGCAATTACTGTCTATAAGGGATACACTGACTACTTGCTAAACTGTTGGGAATGCCTAACACGTACAGACATACCATATGTATGTACCTCTCCCAAATATTTATAAAAATTGTATTTAATTACAAATAATACATCTAAATTCATTTACCTCTAAATTTTATAATTTAAATCTACATACGTAAATATTGTCATCTTTATCAATTGATTTTTTATTCAGAAACTGATTGGCATATTTAAAATCAAATCAAAAAAATGTTTAACTTTTTAAATTATTCTTATGTTGGCTGCCTATAAAATATGTTGTATATGTATGTATGTGTAAAAAAAAAAATAATTTAAAATCCCAGAAGATTTAAAGCAATGCCATACAACAGCATATTTACATCGATTTTTCAATTATCAACTAAAGTTTATTATTCAATTAAACATAATTTATTTAAAATTTCATTAAATTATAGAAGAAGTTACATAAGTAAGTATTAAAAAAAAAACACAATTTTTTTTCTTTGCATATTTTAAATAATAAAATCTTTTTATGCCATGAACAAACAAAAAATGCCAACAAAAATTATGTCTTCGGTACGTGCGAATCTTTGGGAAACGTTTTTGTAGAAGACACAACATTTTTTAGCTTAAAAATTTACAAATTAACTTTATGCATAATAATTGTGTTGCACAAACGAAAATAATTAAAGAAATAAAACGAAAATTGGGAGAGGGGACTGGAAGGACTAATCATAGTATTTTCATTTATTACTTAAATATTAGAGGATGCCTTAATATCAAAAGGTCAAAAGTCCAGATTTTCGTTTATCATATATTAACATAATTAGCAAAAAATCGACTTAAAAAACACGAATTAGGGCATTTTTATACTAAGGAATCGATATATAAGTTTGTCATTCCGTTAGTAATTTATACACATTCCACATTTCGACAACTCCAGTTGTTTATATGACATTCGATCGCAGACAATTCTTAACATACTCAACACACTGCAATGATCCGCGATCCTTGTCTATAAATAAAGATTGAGATCCATAATCCACATTTAGTTGCAGTACATAGCTTCGTCACACAGTAGACAAGATACTTTAAATGAAAACTGTAAATTTAAGCAGGTTAACAAGTTTTCTGACGAACATCTAGTAATACTACCATTGATCTTATACGCACACAGAAAAAAATTCGATTGGAATTCAGTAAATGGAAAAAATAATTTAATTACTTTAAATTCAATTACATTTCTAAACTTTAATATGATTTTTTACATAAAATATAAACGTTTTGAAACAGCTATACATTAAAGCGACTCACAATAAAAAATGAAATCATTACCCTCCTCAAAATAAAACTTGACTTGTTTTATGAAGTTTTCCAATATATTTTTGATCTACACCATTTTTAATTGAAATTGAGAACATTATATTGAGAAAATTCGAAATGCAATTGAGAATTTCCATTTTAAATTGAGAATATTCCAATTGAAATTGAGAATTTCAATATGAAATTGAGAAAATTCCAAATGAAATTGGGAAAATTCCAATTGAAATTATGAAAATTCCAAATGTAATTGTATTTTACTCTACATAAATAATATTGTTACGTTTTTACCTTTTAAAAACGGGGGTTTATTTCCTTTAAATAAATCGGATACTTTTGATTGCAAATAAAAGCAGTTTTAGTAGTTTAAAATTGTAACAACTCTTTATTTAATTAAAATCTACAACAACAACAACAGTTCAAATAGTCACTCCGTGTATTCATACTCGTATATCAATTCGCAGAAATGCACACAAACTTTATTACGTACAACCTTATATGCACAAGACAGTTGATGTTAACTCTAACAGTGCCAATGATAAACTCAACTCACAACTGCCAGCTCTGCCACTATTTATACATGCGCCATCTATCGGGAATCATCTACAATGTTCTTAACGGACATACTAGTACATTCGATTTCTAGAGCTTCTCGATGTCATTGCCAGCAGCCCAAACATTTAGTGTTGCCATACTTACAAACAATGTCAATGATGGACGTGCCTTCAAACATAATGAATGCTGCAGGCAGTCGTTACAGACCGTTGAATTCAAATCGTCATTGCACATTCGTAACAATATACATTAAACAAATATGAAACAAAGACCAATAATGTTGTATAGCTCTACTGCAATCTTCAGTAAGTTATACGGAACATGGAATCGTTAATTAATTCTTCAAGATATAAAATCCTCTGCTCTCCTACATTAGGAGGAAATACGGTTGGTATATTCATCCTTAACCTTGTTTCGGAATTGGTTCTCTTCACTAGAAGGTATAAGAATGATGACTTTAGACCACCCTGACTGAATGGAATCAGTCTTGAGATCAGGGATAATGCAAAGTATCTTGGCATCATTCTGAATAAGATACTGTCCTGGAATCTAAACATTCACAAGGCCTATGTGGTCATCTACTCCTGCAAAAAGGCAATTGGTACTAACTGGAGTATTATGCCGAAAGGTATCAATTGGATCTTTAAAGCAGTTGTTAAACCCATCTTGTTCTATGGAGTATTAGTGTGGTGGCATGCTTTGGATAATGCTACTCACCGGAAGGCCGTCGAATGGGTACTACAGACTGTCGCGATACTGATTACAGGCGCTATAAGATCTACTTCCTCTAAGGCAATTTTTACTATCATAAACTGGTTACCAGTGGATTTTATGGTGATACAAATGGCTCTCAACTCTGCTGTGAGACTAAATGCTGGATGTTCGTGGTCTGGTAAGAACCTTGGACACTCTAGGATACTGAATTTCTATGGGCTCATACATGGTAATGTTGATTGCTGCATCGCAAACCTTTTTTCGATACACATTTCCATATTATGATCCCGAATAGGGATTTATGGCATAGCGGACTCTTTCCCCCTGACGATGTCATAAGGATATACGCTGACGGCTCTAATAGGGGAAATAGGGCCGGTGGAGGTTTCTATATTGAAAACTTTTGGGATAAAATCCTACTTTAGGCTACCTAACTTCAGTACTGCTCTTCAGGCGGAAATACTGCCATTAAACGTGCATCCAACTGGCTGAGATATTATCGAATATCTGGTGATATATGTATATTTACTGACAGCAAGGCTACCGTTAACGGAATAGCGGGTGTCCTCACAACATCTAGATTAACAGAGGATTTCCAGGTTTCCCTAAATGAGATAGCGAGACCTTCTAGGATAACGCTTATATGGGTCCCTGGACACGATGAAAATCAGGGTAATTGTATAGCAGATGAATTGGCCAAAAGGGGTGCGATGTTGAATGGTATTTTCCTTGTTAAATGCAAGCAGAAACTATATGAGACTGCACAAAACAGGTGGACTAATGAACCTTCCTGTGCTACAGCGAGGTCGACTTGGCCCGTATATGCCAGCAGGACGAATCTACTTATAGATTACCGTCGTGAGCAAATAAGGCTAATTGTATCCTTTATTACAGGACACTGTTGCTAGAAGAATGGGGCTACGGTAGAATGATTACTGTAGAAGCTGCCATAATGAAGAAGAGGAAGAGACTGTATATCACCTTTTCTGCCAATGCCCGGCTCTGACAAACCTAAGGGAACGTATCCTCGGATTTCCATTCCTATCATGCTTGGATGAGCTATCAAGGATGAATCTTAGACGAATCTACTCCTTCATCCGGGAATCTGGCTGGTTTAACCAAGGGACAACGGAAGTATTGTAAATACCCTGCTGTCTACTCCTTGGGTATCACAATGGGATTAGATTTGAATGGACCCAAGTGAGCTGGAACCTAACCTAACCTATCCTTGACTTCACAATACTTGATTTGATTTAGGAACAAGCATTGGTAAATAGGGACTCAATCGTAAAAGTTTTGCTAGAGAGTTGTCGAAAATTTCATAACTGAAGTTATACATTTTTCGAGGAAAATGTGACGACAGGGAATAAGCCATATTATTACCCCACGGGTCATGTTGCTTAAGCATACCTCTCAATTATCTTTAAAATCCCTTTTTGTTCGTTCAAATAAAATGTTAACTTTCATTTGGAATTTTCTCAATTTCAATTGGAATTTTCCCAATTTCATTTGAAATTTTCTCAATTTCATATTGAAATTCTGAAATTCAATTGGAATTTTCCCAATTTCATTTGGAATTTTCTCAATTTCATGTTGAAATTCTCAATTTCAATTTGAATTTTCTCAATTTAAAATGGAAATTCTCAAATTCATTTGGAGTTTTCTCAATTTCAATTCAAAATTCTCAATTACATTTGGAGTTTTCTCAATTACAATGAAATGCTTGTTTGCTGGATCCTTCACAAAATATTTTTTTAGTTGTTTGAAAATATTTGTATTTACTCTCAAAACAACACATACACAGAGAAAACAGATTCGTAGTAGCAACAGATTTGATTGCCAATCGAATGATTCGGCTGCACACATATAATTTTTCGGTTCTATCAACAGAAAGTCAGTTGATAAAGAAGAATTTTGTAGCCACAACTGTAAAATTCGGTCCCTAAGTTAGGATCATTCGATTGGCAACACATTCGGTTGCTATCACGAATTAGTTTTCTTTGTGTATAATATGAGGTATAATAAATATGTAAGGTATTTTCAAGCCGTATCTATACATACGTTTTGTTATACCATTTGCATACATGATTTTTCAAGCAGTTTCCTTAGAAATGTTTACACCACAATTACAAGGTAATGGTTATTATAATAAATTACACAATGTAATCATTACCCCCCATTTTTGTATTTTTATTCATTGTTAACAAATAGATTACTACACAATTTCTGGTTTTAACCATATTTTATTAAATTACTTGAATAATTCATCTTTTACTCATTATTCTTTCGAATAATAAAGGAAATTTTAAGAACAAATCGATCATTTGAATAATAGAAACATTATGAACATTTATTCGTTTAAAATAAGAATAATATTTACCAATATATTTTATTGATAAAATACATTTATTTAACTATGTATATATTTATTTTAGATTACACAATAATATCCCTTACATTAATATTAATATTACACTTTTTTATTTAACAATTATGCTAATCATAAAACAATCGTATTAATTGTTATAAATCATACACAATACATTTCTAATCAATATTAAATAACAGTAAGTATTACTCTAGCATTTATTATCTAAATATATGTAAATACAATAGGGTGGCCCAGTTTGTTGGGAATCATAATAACTGAACGTGTACCCGACCTATACGCAGTAACCATAATATGGTAAAGTTACAATTCACATGATTGTAGCAATCATGTATATGATTGCAGTAAATTAGTATATATGGTCAGATTCACAAGGTCTCTTATCAGTCATATTGTCATAATGTCCTAATATATCACGACTCGGCTTAGCCGACTCTTAGGCATTCGGCGTTGGTCTCTGCTGGTTCGTTACGATAACACAATAAACATAGCATAGAAAATAGTATTACTTTAGGACATTTTTTGCTTGAAAAGCAATAAAAACCATTGTGAAATGCTAGGACATTATGACAATATGACATGATTGTATTGTTATCGGCTTATGGATTTCATAATCTAAGATCAACTATGATGATAACATGAACATGATTGTCATAAACATATATTTTTTGTTAAATATGATTGGCATAAGCATGTTAATTTTAAATTTATCATATTATGATTACCACAATCAATTATTTATATGATTGTGACAATTTTATTTAAAAAAAAAAAAAAATTGTAAAAATGTTGAAATGGTTATAGTAAACATGTTCAACTATATTCTCTGAAATTGACATTACAGAGCTGGATCGAACTACTTAAATATTATTTCATATTTGTCATATCTGTTTAAAAGTTATCACATGAAGGGTATCTATGTAAGTCACATCGAATGTAATGCGCCCTAATGTACATATTAACACATATTCCTAATTATTACACAAAGAGCAAAGATTTAAATAAATATTTATGCACGTATGAATTAGTGTATGTGTGTGTTTATGTTTACAAATAATATTAAAAATAATGATTTATAATATGGTTTTATTTATTTTATTTTAATTTAATTTAATTATTTACCCAAAAACACAACAAAAGCCAACATAATTAATTTTTAAATAAATAAAATCGTATAATGTAAATTTAACAATTTTTTTTTTTTAGTTTTATAAATTTGTTTAATTCACTTTTGGCCAAAAACAACGCATCATTTGAAAATTCCGCAAAAGGTAAAGAGAAATGTTTAGCTACTTTTTTTTGGAGAAAAGTGAATTTAAGAATTTAGTAATTTAAATAAGTATTTTGCTTTTCAGCAATAAATAATTAAAGCTGGAATAAATAGTTCATGTTCGTTTTTAAGTTTCTAGTTAAAGTTTCCTTCTACTTAGGATGTTTTAATGTGTGGGCTTTAAATTGGTATATTTTTGATTTTTATTGCTCCCAAGGTTTAAAATTATTATCCATCATCTAAAAGCCATGTGTTTAAAGGTTGCACAATATTTTCCAAAAAAATATAAAAGATAAATGTTGAAAGACATCCGTTTAAAATCTAAAAAAGTTTTATATTTCATTTACTTGTAGATGTTTAAATACAAACGACAAAGTTGTTTTTTTACTTTACGGAAGTGATACAAATCAAATATAGATTACATACCAAACAATTTTTAAATTTAAACAACGTTTTTAAATTTAAAATTTTTATATGAATTTTTATGAATGCAGGCAAAAATAAAATTTCATATGGGCATTTCCTGGGGTCACGAACGTACGTTCGTACGCTTTTGATGTCCAAAGAATATAGAAAACAAAACTTTTCCTAGCATTTTTTTTTTTTTTGCGATTCGATAGCATTTTTAGGTAGCTCTATGTTTGGTGCAAAAGATGGATTTCAGCGAATTTAAGTTTTCATAATGATAGTTATAAACATGTGGTAACGAACGTATGCAAAATAGAAGTCAACTTTGGCTGACAGTAGTGAAATGTAAAAATCTGCGAAATGGAACGGAATATTTAAAAGCGATTAATTTATTTTAAATAAAATATCTTTATTGGGTTTTGTTTAATTGGCTTAAGTAGCGGTCGCGAATGCACGGGTCGCGAACGTATGATTTTTCCATATGGGCAATTCCACGAGAATGACTACCACGACTGAAAACCCAAATACTCTTGAAACTTTTTTTCAAGATGATTTGAATAGGAGAAAACACTAAAATATTACTATGTGTAAGTATTTGGAGCTTATTACAACATTTTATTGGTAAAAATAATAGTTTAAACTGACTATATTTAATTTTTTAATTTAATTGACGTGTTTTAGGCTAAAAATGCGGTTAAAACTAAGCTCCCAAATAGCATATAGTGTGAAATTGAATTTGACTCTGATTGTTTATTTGCTATTATAAAATTGTTTATTGAAACCGAATGTATATTATCTATTAATTTTTTTAGTTTTTGTATACATATATTTACAGAATATATATTGTTTTATTATAAGAGAAAAATCTGTCACGTACGGTAGAAAGTTTACTTTCACTAAAAGTGATCACAATGGCAAAATAAAATCAAAAAGTATTTTTAGTGGAAGAAAATGGGCAAAGGCAAATAAATGTCTGAGCCAATTCGGAAACCGTCATTAAGTTGAGAAATGATGGCAAATCTTTTAATGAAATTGGAATTTTATTAAATCTAAGTAAAACCGCAGTCCAAACAATAATAAAAAATTTCAAAGAAAATGGAAATTATGACAGCAAAGCTCGTAGTGGGCCTCCCCGCATTCTCGACAAACGAACAGAACGGTCTATTATACTTTCCATTCAAGAAAATCCTAAGCTAAGTACTGTCGAACTAAACCGGAAAATGAGAACAAATCTAGAAATTACCGTTTCTGATCAGACTGTTCGCCGATGTATCAAGAGAAATGGGTACAATAGCAGAGTTGCCAGAAAAAACCATTACTTAGATCTGTGAATATCCAGAAGCGCTTGGAATATGTCCAAAAGTACGAAGATGCTCATGTAAATGACTCTACATTTTGGGAGAGGGTAATATTCACAGATGAATGTAAATTTATGGTTTTTGGAGGTGATGGACGAACAAAAGTTTGGCGAAAGCCTAATGCAGAGTTATTACCACAAAATGTTAATTGCACCGTAAAACATGGAGGCGGGTCAATCATGGTCTGGGGATGTATGGCGGCAAATGGTGTCGGTAACCTCAGGTTCATCGACGGTACTATGGATAAGGCCATGTATATCAATACTTTAAAGGATAGCTACCTTCTAGATCTGGAGGACGACGCAATATTTCTCCAGGACAACGATCCGAAGCATTCATCAAAGTTATTTAAGGAATGGCTTCTATATAACGTTAAAAACAAATAGGAACATCCCACGCAGTCCCCCGATCTTAATGTTATTGAACATTTGTGGGATATTTTAAAACGAGGTCTAAAAAATCGACAAATAATATCAGTTCCAGCACTCAAAGAAGCGTTGATGGAAGAATGGAGCAAAATTACTCCAGAAATAACAAAAAAAAAGTCTTTGTCCATGCCAAATAGATTATCTGATGTAATTAAAGCCAAAAGAGGCCACACAAAATATTAATTTAATTTCTTTTAAGTTTTTTTTATCCAGTATGTAAACTTATGTAAATTAGCTTTATGCCAAAAAATGAATTATTTTATGTTTTTTAGTAGAATTTAATGAAAATAAATTAGTTTTGTGTTTATTTTATCTCAATAAATCCGAAATTGCATAAAAAAAGTAAATAAACAATTTTTCACAAAATATTTATTAATAAAGATGAAATATATTAGGCGTATGTAAACTTTTGTAAGATTGTGTATCTTCAATAAAACACGATAATCATCCTGGTTGACTAATCGGAGGAAATGCCCATATTCAATAACAAATTTAATAAATTTAAACACATTTTTTAAACACAAGATCATCGATTGAAATTTATAGTTTTCATCATCGACCATTACGTAACTAGTAATCACAAAGGTGGTGGGACCAATTACTGAACTGATATAGCAGATAGTGCTCATACTTGTGAGAGAAATTAAAAACATTCTTTCATCTATATTTATGAAAGCAAATGAAATAAAAAATACAATAGATTTACTCTAAACTCTGAACTTAGATTACTCCTTACTCCGTTGACATTTTCAATGAATGGTAGAATTATAAAATTTTTTTGGTAAAAGGAAAATTCGGGTTAAAAAATATTTTTTTCCCGACTTTGACCCATTGTAGGTCCAAATTACATCGTTGCTATGGACTTTGAAATATCTATCATTAGATATGTATATTGTCTATATTAATGACTTAGTAATCCATATATAGATCAAAAATAAGCAAAAAAATCGAGGTTGTCCAGGTTTTTTCCTTATATCTCAGCCATTTGTGGGCCAATTTTGTCGATGTCAAATAGCAACCGAATTGGAAGAATTCCCGATATATTGATGTATCAATCATGTTTGTAAATTATTTAGGGGATTTGGAAAGTTGATTTCAATAGACAGACGGAGAGAGGGATATGGCTATATCGACTGTGCTATCTAAAACGATCCAGAATATTTATGGGGTCGCAAATG
Source organism: Calliphora vomitoria (assembly GCA_942486065.2). Lineage (NCBI taxonomy): Eukaryota > Metazoa > Arthropoda > Insecta > Diptera > Calliphoridae > Calliphora > Calliphora vomitoria. The sequence continues at coordinate 48,676,038 of OW818029.2, read as the reverse complement.
AAAAATGTAGAAATTACAAACGGAATGACGTATAAATACCCTTGCCACTCATGGTAAAGGATATAATAATACATATGGTTATTTCAAAAACCACGATAAACAGTTACAAGCCGAAAGCCGCTGAACCACACTATTATGAGGTTCACAGAAGTAACGCATAATGATGTTGCTTCACTTTTTATTAAACGGATGTTATTACATATTTAGAAGTGATTCTGATTATGCCATTAAAAATTCTACCAAGAACACACAAATTTTTAAAAATTTTAAATAAATAAAACACAAAAAAAGTTTCTGAAACCATCCAACCTATCAGCTACAAACTGGTTTCATTAGACACCTAGAACACAAAATTACCATTTCCCAATTTCCCCATACAAAATTGTTTTCCAATTTTGAACTTGAAATTTTGTATACTTATATACACCTCTCCACCAAAAATCCAACTTAATTTGAATTTATCCAAAAAATAAATGGACAAGTGTGAGGTACCTTTTGATGGTTTTACTTTTAAGAGGATAAAACGAGCGAAAAATCCCGTTTTGGTACTTTTTGTATCTTATATCTCAGAAATTAAATTTAAATGCAATTGTTGTCCTTGTAAAAAAAATGTCAAATGGATTTTGGCATATTTTTATTGAAAAATAAAAGTTTTTTATAAAAACAAGTAAGAGAGCTATATTCGGCTGTGCTAAATCTTATACACCCTTCACCAATTTATACTTTAAAATACAAATTTTAAATATTTTTAGGTAAACAAAATTAAATTTTTTTTTTTTCAAAATTTAAAAAAAAAAAATTTCAAAATAGTTTTAAAATTTTTTTTTCCAAATTCTTTTTTAAATTTTTTTTTTAATTTTCTAAAAATTTCTTTTTAAATTTATTAGTGAAAAAAAATTTTTTTTGGTAAAAAAAAATGAGGTTAAAAAATAATTTTGACCCATTGTAGGTCCAAATTCGATGCAATGGACTTTGAAATATCTATCATTAGATATACATATTGTCTATATTAATGACTTAGTAATCCAGATATAAATAAAAAATAGGCCAAAAATCGAGGTTGTCCCGGTTTTTTCCTTATATCTCAGCGAGCCGAAAGAATTTCCGATATATTGATGTATCAGTTATGTTTGTAAGTTATTTGGGGGCTACGGAAAGTTGATTTCAACATACAGACGGACAGACGGACACGGCTATATCGACTTCGCTATATATAACGATCCAGAATATATATACGTTGTGGGGTCGCAAATGAAAAATGTAGAAATTACAAACGGAATGACAAACTTATATATACCATTGCCACTCATGGTAAAGGGTAGAAAAATAAAGAATTAATAAAGAAATATGTTTTTTTTCCACAGAGGGACAAACAATTTACAAAAAGGGGAAAATTACGAATTTTGAAACATCGTGGTTCCTAGGCAGATTGTTCTTGCTAATTCGAAAATGGATTTTTTGAAACTGTCGAATTCGAAATCCCATATACTAATTAATTTCAGTTTTTGGTTTCAACTCAGACAAGTATATTTCTACTTTAATAAAAACTGAGAGGTTAATCATGAAAATACGATAAAAGTGTTAAATAGTTTTTTTATTAAAAAATCATTATCAATACGCGATTTTACATGCAGGACATTTCTTTATTGCAGGTACAGGTAAAACATTTAAATTGCATAGGCATAGCCACCCCTGATAGCTGATTGTTGAAAAGCATCTGAATTCTTCATGATATTTTTCTTGCGAATATGACATTGTTTGTTTTTCTGTTTAAAAAAAATCAGAATTTCTGAGCTGAGAGTTAAATTGTCCCAAAAAAATTCAAGTTAAAAGAAAGTGATTTGCATGAAAGACATTTAATAATAAAAGTAAAAACTTAAAAATAAAATGATTTCTTTGATATGTCGTAGTGGACATTTTTTTTCAATTGCTAAATCGACCCATCTAATATACATAAATAAAAATTTCCACCAAAACATGGAATTTATGTAAAAAAAAAAAACGGTTGACGAATAAACAACATTTTAAATTAACCAGTTCATAAATATATCGTGATTGCGAAGAAAATCTGTTTTTTTTCAGTTAACCGGTTTATAAAATTCGGCATAACCGAATGTAATACTGTTACTTGTTTATGTATTTAAAAAAAAAAAAATCCCATTTTTCGAGTATCCTATTTTTCCTAATAAAATTGTATCTTACCAAATATACTAAAATTATTTATTCCAACTGTCGCACACGTAATTTATCTACAAATAAAAACAATTTATTTGTACATGGATACATAAATATATACATAAATGTATATACAACATGTAAGAAAGTAAGGTAGGTCAAGCCCTACCATATACTACCCTACACTAAGTAAATAAGCAAAATCATTTTGCTTTTAAAATTTCTATAATTTATTTTCGTGAATGATTTTCGGAAGTGGGCCGTATATGGGATCTATGACTAAATATGGACCGATCGCCATGAAATTAGGTGCTATGATTTCCGTATATACAATACTTATTTGGGGCGAAATTTGTGTAGATATCTACATGAATTAAACATTTATGACTGATAAAGCCCAATTTCGGCAAGACATTTGTATGGGGGCTAGGAGAAATAATGAACCGATTTCAGCCAGTTTCAACAAGATTTGTCCTTGGGACGGATATAATTGTATGAACCAAATTTTATCGAAATATCTTCAAAACTGCGACCTGTACTTTGCGCACAAGGTTTACATGGACAGACGGACGGACGGACATCGTTTAATCGACTCAGAAAGTGATTCTGGGCGTTACAAACATCTGCACAAACGCCCCAGCAGTTAAGCAAGTAGTCAATGTATCCCATATAGACAGTAATCGTCACAAATGTCTTATCACTTGGCTGACTCCAATTTATACATTTTGGTCATTTGACACTTATGTGTTCTTTATAGTGCAGAGAGAAGAAAATTGGTTACTTTATATATCCCAGGTAATCTAGCGTGAAGACAATTGTCACTTAAGTGTATACTTCACTTTATAAAGTAGTTATTTTACACACCAGAAGCAATCCATTGGAGAGTTGTCGAAGAAAAGTTTGTTTACAAGCTATCGTTTGTTGATATGATATGTCTTTTTAGCTGACTATTTGAAGTCAATTAGCAGTCGTACATGTTAAAATAACTAGTTATGTAGATGATCAATTTACCAGTTAGGTAGCTAGTAAAGTAACTGACGCTATTTAAACAGTATGTGAATCCAATGCGTTGACTACTTTGGACAACCTATAAGACAGTCTCATTGTAGGCAAAAAGGGTTAATTGACCCCCTGCTTAGAACATGCACGAGTTAAAATAACTAGTCATGTAGCTATTGAAGTAACTAGTTCCCACCCTAAATGATGGGTAGAAATCACTAGTTCGAGACAGTATCCTAGAACTGCTGGGGTATTTTACCCTTCACACTATGGTGGTGTAGGGTATAATAATTTTTTGTCTTGTGTTTAACATACTTTCAAATATTTATAATATTCATTTTCATATTCAAACCAACAATTGCATGTTTAACTTATAATTAAGTATTACTTACTTATTCTCATAATTTATGAACATCTTTGTTAATGCCAAAAAATCGAGAATTTTCAGTGGAAAAACTTAAAATTTTTTTACGATTATGAATATTCTAACAACTATTTGTATATAAAAATCGCTAATATTCCACTACTCACACTAATTTACATATTCATTCGAATAAACACAAAAATATGTACATTAGAATGCTCCAAAAAAATAAAATTTCGAATTTTTCAAAAATTTAATTTTAAAGAGTGCTTTTGTTTAAATCAAAATCATTGATGTCATTTGCAAGGATTGGACTTTTTTTAAAACTTCCTTACTAAAAGATCTTTTTTTTTTCTTTAATCACATGTAAGTTTTTTTCCCCATTTTTATTTTGCAGCTCATTGTAACAAGTTATATTTAGCAATGCAAAGCGAAAAGTGATAATAAAGAAATGCAAATGTTATTAAATGCTTTGTGGAACACTTTGCACACTAACTTTATAGGAGAGCGAATAGGGTTTGCAAAAAGACCAAAAAGTATTTCCAAAGAGAGCAAAGTATGACAATTTTTCTCAACAAATTACAAAAGATGAACTATTTTTGGACTTATACGATAATACAGAAATTGCATTAACCCTTTGACGACCACGGGAACACCGTTGTCCCAACACAAAAACATTGAATAACTAAATAACGAACAAAAGAATGGGTTCCATTTTAATTTTAATTAGTTCGTAAACCTGTTTCTTATTAATGTGTTTAGATTAAAACAGGTTCGATTACAGCATTTATTTTTTATTGTCTTCGATAATTGACAGTTTTATTTGTACTGTGTTCAATAATTGTTCAAAAATTAGTCTTATGGTCGTGATTTTAACCCTTTCAATGATCTTTCTCATGATACCAATATTTCATATGTCTCCTTTGATAAAATCATAAGAACTTTAACAAGTAAGAGAGCTATGTTCGGCTGTGCCGATTCTTATATACCCTTCACCAAATTATACTTTAAAATAAAAAATTTAAATATTTTTAGGTAAAAAAATTGAAATTTTTTTTTCAAAATTTAAAAAAGAATTTTTTTTTTCAAATTGTTTTTCAAAATTTAAAAAAAAAAAAAAAATTTTCAAAATTGTTTTCAATTTTTTTTTAATTTTTTAAAAAAATTTTTTTTTAAATTTTTAAAATTTCTTTTTTTTAATTTATTAATGAAAAGAAAATTATAAAAAAAATTTTTTGTAGTAAAAAAATATTCGGGTTAAAAAATAATTTTCCCGATTGTGACCCATTGTAGGTCCAAATTACTATAGCCTTATATAAATCGTTGCAATAGACTTTGAAATATCTATCATTAGATGTCCACATTGTCTATATTAATGACTTAGTAATCCAGATATAGATAAGAAATAGGCTAAAAATCGAGGTTGTCCCGGTTTTTTCCCTATATCTCAGCCATTTGTGGGCTGATTTTCTCGATTTTAAATAGCGACCGAGCTGGAAGAATTCCCGATATATTGATGTATCAATTATGTTTGGAAGTTATTTGGGGTCTACGGAAAGTTGATTTCAACATACAGACGGACAGACGGACATGGCTATATCGACTTTGCTATATATAACAATCCAGAATATATATACTTTGTGGGGTCGCAAATGAAAAATGTAGAAATTTCAAACGGAATGACAAACCCTTGCCACTCATGGTGAAGGGTATAAATATAACCTTTTTCTCCTTTGATCTAGCTCACCAAATACTGAACCCTCAGGACAAACATTTTAAAAACGGTATCTTAAAATGATTTTAAACTTTGAATTTAGTTTCTTGGGGCCACCCTAATGAATATGTGTTTATAAGTTATATCGTTAAAATGCATAAGTATCATATATGTATTTGAACTGCTCGACTTTCGTACAAATTCGAATTACGTTTTCAGTCACCCACCAAAAAAAGAATACAAATGTAATACAAACCATAGCAAATTTAAAATTTTATTCTACCACAGAAAACTCGTTTTCCAAATTTCAACAAATTTGAAAAATTTAGTTTTCTTCCATTTTTAATTAGCACCAAGAAAATCTACGGTTTCCAAACAAACAAAAATTATTTTTCCAAAAAGTTTCAAAAGCCCTATATCGGATAAGTGTGGTTCTAGTACAAAACTATTCGAAATGATATCTTATTATAAGAATACTTCATTTTATCAGGGTAACAGGAATAGCATTTTTTCTAAAACCTCTCTCATACATATATTAAAGTAAGTTTGAACATATTTTTGCAGTATATGCAAGTTTATGTGTGTCTGCTTAATATCCGTTTAAAAATTATTCAATAATTTAGTAACATGTATGTACTTGTACTTTTTGTTGTAGCGCTGTTGTTTTTTCTACATAAATATAAATAATTGTATGTATAAACTAAAAAACCAACTAAACCTATAAATATATTTCTATGCTAAACTCTCATTAGACATTAGGATGGTCCTTATTTTAGAACTTTTTAAATTTAAATGCCGCCAAAGTTATTTTCCATCATCTTAAATCGAATGTTAAAAATTTTAGCAAATTCAGATAATATTTAGAGGTTGCACATTTTATTTAAAGCCTCGAATCTTATATACCCATGGAATTTAAAACGGATGAAAATACACACAAGTTGGAATGCTAATTTTCTTACAATATTATATTCTCGGCAATAATGGACGGCGTATTTTAGTTATTTGAGGCATTAATCTAAATCGACCTACGGACATCGCTCTATCGACTTGGCTAAATGAAAATTGCGGAAACTTCAAAGTGCTATGTATACACTTACCATACATGGTAAAGGATTAAAAAGTCGTATGTAAAATTAATGCTTTCATAAACAGAATGAATCGAAAGCTCGTTTTTTCAAACTATCATAGATTACACAGTGCAACACGAACGTTTTTTCGATGTTGATCTTGAAGATGAAGTTTTTTGATTTTATATGTTCAAAATTTTTGTTCTTTATGACAAGAGCTACAACTTTGCCTCAGAGAGTAAATCAAAATTCCGAGCTGTTTGCAAGATATGAGCCTGAGAAAATGATCACTTTTTTGGAAAAATGACACCAAATCTTTGGTGGCCCATAAAAAAAAACTGCATGACTCTGGGCAAAACTGGGAGACACGGGTCTTTTTTTTTTTTTTTTTTTTTTTTTTTTTGGTCTTTTATCACGTAGTGGTGTCCGTATATGGGTATTTATAAATGAGCAAAAACATTTTTTTTTAAAATTTCAATATTTTATTTTCGTGACTGATTTTCGGAAGTGGGCTTTATATGGGTGCAAATGCAATGACTTCCGAATATAGATACGCGGGGATGTCAAAAAGTCCGTGCCTTTTTGAATACAACACAGGTTTTTGGATAAAAATTATTTTATTTTTCAATATAGCCTCCTTTGAGCTCTATGCACTTTGTTTAACGTTTCTCAAATTCAATTTTTTTCCCCTGCCAAAAAATGAGGTTATCAACCTCGACAAATCTTATAGGTATTTTTTGTGAGATGATTTCATCGTTGGCGTCAAATCTCTTTCCGCCGAGACATTTGTTCAAGTTTGGAAAAAAGAAATAGTCACTCGTTGCTAAATCTGTATAATAGGGCGGTAGAGGGAGAATTTCATAGCCTAATTCATTTATTTTTGCCATGGATACTGCACATGTGTGTACCCTTTTGTACACCCGATTGTGAGCAAACGTGGCAGCCATCTTGCGGAAAGCTTTCTCATACCCAAGTGATCATTCAAAATTGAAACCACTGAGCCATGTGAGTTGCCTATGGCAATTTCGCACACTTTCAATCTTCGATCGGACAACATCATATTTTTTTCATTTGTTTCTGGTATAGGCGTCCAGAGCGTTTGGCATATTCCGTGCTTGTGCAGTGTTCCCATATTATTTATCAAGGTTAGGGTTTATTAGAGTGATGTAAATCATAATGCTTAAGGTGCTATCTCACGACATGAGTTTTACATATGTACTGTCAAATTTTCCATCAGTAAAAGTTGTACACATCATCTGATACATATGAAACATTGCATGTGTAAAATACATGTCGAAATACATATGTAATGTTTTCGATTAGAGCATGCTCTATTTTCCTGTGACAAACATAAACAAAACAGCTGTTTTGGTTTGAAAAATTAAAGAAAATTAATAATAAACATGAAAAAGTAAGTAACATGAAAAGTAAACGGTTGTTACATCCATTTTACTTTTAACAACTTTATAATTTCAGCAGATTTATAATTTTAACAATTTATACACATTAAAAAGTCAGCTGTTGTTTACATTTGTAGGTTATGTCATACGGAAAAACATAGGCAGGTGTGATAGCAAAAATTATGAATCGATGTCCATTAGCCAAACTTTTCAACATTTCATACCGTGCCGGTGTATTTCCTGTATGTTGGAAGGTTGCTAATGTCACGCCAATTCCTAAAAAGGGAGAGGCTAATAACCCTGAAAATTACCGTCCAATAGCAATTTGTTCTGCACTTTCCAAAGTTATGGAAAGTATGGTAAACTACCATTTGGTTAAATATTTAGAATCCAACAATTTACTTAACGACCGCCAGTATGGCTTCCGTAGAGGACGCTCTACGGGAGATTTGCTAGCCTTCCTATCGTTCCATTCACCGTTTTGGCGAAAGTAAAGTGGTGGCTCTAGATATTTCCAAGGCGTTCGATAGAGTATGGCACGATGCACTTTTATCGACACTTATTGCTTTTGGTGTCAGTAATAACTTCTCTCGATTTATATCGAGCTTTCTCTGAAATCGCACTATACGAGTTGTTATAGATTGGATCTCATCAAACGAGTTCAAGATAAATTCAGGGGTACCGCAAGGCTCCGTTCTTTCTCCTACTCTATTCCTTATTTTTCTAAATGACCTTCTACGTCAAACTTCCAACCCTATCTATTCTTTTGCAGATGACAGCAACATTTGCCATTCATATTCATTCAGTTATAGACCAAGCCTGTCGGAGATTGGGGCAATGAGGCAAAACATGAATGATTCCCTCAATCAGGACCTTGTGACAATCTCTGAATGGGGTCGCTTTCAACGCTCGCAAGACTCAGTGTTGCATGTTGACGCAAAAACGAACGACAGACAATGTTGCTTCATCTATATTTATGGATGGTGAAAATATTGTGGAATCGATGCTCTTGATGTTCTGGGCATGAAAATACAATGTGATGTCCGCTGGTCTAAACACATTTTTCAAGTGTCGAAAGAAGCATTCAAGTGTCTCTGTTTTTTGAAACGGTGTAGGAATTATTTCACTCCATCTGATCTCCTCACTATTTACACCACCTATATCCGACCGAAAATGGAATACAACTCCCATGTATGGGCCGGTGCTTCAAAGTCTATTTTGGAGCTGCTCGACCTCTCCTGTACGCGGGCGAATGCTTTGCATGAATAGGGGTCATCCCCTGATTGCTGGTCCAAGAAGAAAAAAAAAAAACATGGGAAACTGAATTTTTTAGGAGAGATGTATTTGAGTTTTGTCTACCAGAATATGTGAATAACCCGATTTTGAAAAAAAACGAGATACGACCTTTCTATATTAAGCCATCGATATGTAAAATACATGTCGTCAGATAGCACCTTTAATAAACCATTTTAATATTTCTCCTCAAGTCACGAGGTAGTCTGCTATCAATGACCTTCAAACACAAACTAATTGACGCAGCTAGTTCAAATTTTGACAGGAGTCAACTGACAGATGCGTGTTGATAGGAGTAGTGTTATCATTTCAGTTAAGAAACGGGAAATTCAAAAACTTTCGGACTTATTAACCCACCCTCGTACCTATATAAATTAACGCGCACAAGGTTTTGATGGACATCCAGCCAGTCATACGGATGGATATCGTTTAATCGATTCAGAAAGTGATTCAGAGTCGATCGTTGTATGGTGATATAGGGTAAAAAAGGGAAACATTGCTCTCGGTACATCTAAATTTAGATCCTACTAACAAACAAATTTCTTTTAGATACCACAATGATATATTTAACCCTATTAAGGCACTTTAGTGATGTTTTGATAATAAAACTGAAAAAATCTGCATTTAATTAGCATTACAAGAACAAAAGGTATAAATTTCAATCAAGTTTCTTACTGATTGGCAGAGGTATCTTATATTTAAATATTTAATATATAAAATTTTTTTGGTTTCATTGGGTTTCAATAAAATACAAAATGTTGTAACAAAAATCTCAAAAAACTGACCGGTAACATTGCTGCCGCTTATCCAATAAATATGTTTAAAAACAATAACAGGGCTTTAGATTGAGTGTGTTTTTCAGACATATGGTCACACAAGGTATCTTATCATGTCATATTGTCATAATGTCCTATTACTGTCTAATAGCTGATCCAAAGTAGTCAACGCATGGGATTCACATACTGGTTAAATAGTTACAGTTACCTTACTAGCTACCTAACTGGTAACTTGATCAGCTACATAACTAGTTATTTTAACAAGTGCGGGTGCTAATTGACCTCAAATAGTCAGCTAAAAAGACATGTCATAGGCAGTCCAATAAACGATAGCTTGTAAACAAACTTTTCTTTGACAACTCTCCAATGGATTGCTTCTGGTGTGTAAAATAACTACTTTATAAAGTGCAGTACAAAATAAACGTTTAAAGTGACTTCAATATAGGTTACTAAGAGACACTAAAGTGACTATTGATTTCATGCTATGTTACATGGGATATCAGTATACTTAAGCAAAAATAAAAATAAACTGTATGAGAATTATATCAACACAATTTGTATAAAACCAGTTTGAATGAATTACTCACAATACGTTTAAAGTGAGTACACTCCAGATTACTTAGAGACACTTAAGTGACAGTTGTATTCACGTTAGATTACCTGGGATGTATAAAGTAACCAATTGTCATGTCTCTGCGCTACAAAGAGCACATACATGTCAAATGACCAAAATGTATAAATTGGAGTCAGCCAAGTGGACAGACATTAGTGACAATTACTGTCTATAAGGGATACATTTGTGAATTTAGCCATTGTATATTTAAATATCTATGTGTAAATACATACAGTATCGGCCATAACTAAAGCACCCCCTCAGTGAATTTTTTTCATATTTATTTTTATGTATAAAAAATAAAAAGTTTTAAATTTCTATTATGTATTATTTTCAATTGTTAATATATTTACTATTGATAAACAAATTCTTTTAAAGTTAATCTTTCTATAAGAGGTAACATTAAATCAAAAGATATTTAAAGCTGGAAAATAAAACGGACAAAACTAAAGCACCCCTTTATGGATATAATATAAATTATTTTTAAATTTATATTTTGTTGCAAATCCTTTGTTTTGGATGACACAAGCACATCTCTTTGGCATAGAAGATATTATGTTTTTTATGGTGTCTTGCGATATTTCTTTCCAGGCTATAATAACGCCTTGAAATTAATCGTGAAAATTGCCGATCCTTATTTCTGCAATTTTCACGATTTGTTTTCATGTTATCAATCTCCCACAAGTTCTCAATAGGATTGAGATCGGGAGATTGAGCAGGCCAATGAAGATATTGAATCTTATTGCTCTGTAGCCAAGTCTTACAAGCTTTGGAGGTGTGCTTAGGATCGTTATCCTGTTGGAACCTCCTTATAAATGGCATCTCTTCACTGGCATAAGGCAACATTATATCTTTCAATATATCACGGCACCTGAACTGATCGATAATCCCATTAACTTTATGAATTGGCCCAATTCCTTGACCAGAAAAGCAAACGCAGACCATTACATTGCTCCCTCCATGTATAATTGTTCCTTTGCAATACTTAGGATTCAGTCTTTCTACTTTTCGTTGACGTACATGTCTTATTCCATCGGAACTTTTTAATTTGTATTTGGATTCGTCAGAGAACAGTACTGTCTTCCATTTTTGGCCACTCCAGTCGATGTGGGCTTTGGCAAACTCCAGCCTGGCTTTCTTGTTCTTAGCTGATATAAACGATTTTTTTGCTGGTCGTCGACTGAATAATGCTGCTCTTCTACGGATTGTTCTTTCGCTAACGCATAATCTTAAACTTGTTCTTACTTGACTAGCTGATGCTGTAGGATATTTTTGCATTGCTCCTTTGATCAAGGAATCATCATATCGTATGGTTTTATGCGGACGTCCTCCAGAATGCCCCGGTGATATACGACCAGTCTGCAAAAACTTTGGAATCAGCCGGGAAATAACTGATATGTTAATTGAATATTGTTTACTCAATTCATGCCGTGATAAGACCGGCTTCCAGTCTACAATAAATTTAATTTTAAATTCACTGGAGTACTTGATCCTTGCCATCCATTGTTTTTTACAGCAAACTGTATAGAACTTAAATTATACAGACTACGCCTTCCTTTATTTTTATCTTCTGGAATTTTTAAATGCATCCGTTGTGAGTCCCGTTAACTGACATTGCAAATATGCAGTAGCATACTCATATTTTTAAACTTCTTATAAGGGGGTGCTTTTGTTTTGTCCGTCGCGTTTTGTGTTTTTGTATGTTTTATCATTTTAAATTAATTGTTTATAAAATTATCCTTTCCTAAATGAATATTATATGAACATTAACAATATAAGTTAATAGAATATATACAAAATACATCCCAAAAAAACCTTTTTTATCCAAAAAATTATGATATCAGAAAATCCATTCAGGGGGTGCTTTAGTTATGGCCAGTACTGTATATGTATATAAAACACAAACAATTTTTCTAACTACCTATGAGCTGCAAACCGGTTTCATTTGATGAAGATGGTTTTAGACACCTAAAACACTACATTAGGTCCAATTTTGAACTTATGAACATTTGTATATCTCCCGATGTGTAGATCCAATAAGAAGGGATTTTAGGAAATTCAAATTTTAAGTGGGAAAATGGGTAAAAATGGATCGAATATGACTTTGTTAGCTTTTCGGTAAAAAATCAGAATTTCCCAGATGATAGTCAAATTGTCTTAAAAATTTTCAAGCAAAAGGAATGTGATTTGCATGGAAGGCGTTTCGAAATAGTAAAAAACTAAATTTTCTTTTTTTTAACAAATAAACAATATGGACCATAATCATAGTCAAACAATAAAGTCGGTTCTTTTTAAAAACAACTTTAAAATAAAAACCCGCTTTTTATTATTTTCCAACTATAGTCAAAATTAAAGTAGGTTTTAAATTCAAGCGACTTTAACTGGGTGTCACCTCAATAAAATATTGACTAGTGGTATCGCTGAACCGGGGACTTAGAAAATTAAAAAAAAAAAAAAGTAAATAAAAAAAATTGTATCCGCTAGTAAACTATAAAAACACATTTTAATTGAATTTTTTCAACAACATTGCAAATTTGACCCAGAACTTTAATCTTCAAATAAATCTTAACCGATTTTGCAAACAAAAAAATTAGAACTTTGGAGCATCGAAATACAAGAAGTGCCAAATAAGGGCCATCCTATTGTACATCTACATATGTATAGGTAAAATGGAAAAACAAGTACAGAATGAGAGTAAAAACGAATAGCGGAAATTTTATTATTGCTTTTTTATGCACACATTAATGAAGCATATGAATGAATACATTTGTATGCATTTGTATGTATGCCCTAAAATAAACTTGTGGGCATTAGCAACAAATTGGAGTGTTTGTAACATTATATAAAGTAAATATTATAAAAAAAAAGTTAAATTTTTGAAAAGCACAGTTTTTCATTTAACACACATTTTTCACTTTTAAAGCATTTTCATGTTAATTATTTAGTTTTTTTGTTCTCATCAAATAAAACAAACTTTAATACAAGTTAATAGTGCTAAAGGCTGTTTTATACAGAAGCTGTATAAATGTTTGTAAGTAGTTTCAGTTCTAGCTGATGGTTGTAATCTGCTAATTAGTTTAATAAGTGTAAATCAGCCAAGAATCCTCACATACATATAACCTTCGTTCAAAAAAAAAAAAAAAAAAAAAAACACTTATGAAATTATTTGCATGATAAATATTCATATATAGTTTTACATTTCGGTAGGAAAAATGTATTTTAAAAGTGTTTTACACATTTTATGCATCAAATGTTTAGATTTGTATGCATTTACGTGAATTATGTAATTTTTGGCACTTTTCATGTGTAATTATATTGATTGTTCAATTTTGTAGAAAATTATAATGATTTTTATACCCTTCACCTTCGTGAGAAGGGTATATATAAATTTGTCATTCCGTTTGTAATTTCCACAATATAATTTTCCGACCCTATAAAGTATATATATTCTGGATCCTTATAGATAGCGGAGTCGATTTAGCCATGTCCGTCTGTCTGTCTGTCTGTCTGTCTGTCTGTCTGTCTGTCTGTCTGTCTGTCTGTCTGTCTGTCTGTCTGTCTGTCTGTCTGTCTGTCTGTCTGTCTGTCTGTCTGTCTGTCTGTCTGTCTGTCTGTCTGTCTGTCTGTCTGTCTGTCTGTCTGTCTGTCTGTCTGTCTGTTGAAATCAATTTTCTGAAGACCCCAGATATCTTCGGGATCCAAATCTTGAATAATTCTATCAGACATGCTTTCGAGAAGTTTGCTATTTAAAATCAGCAAAATCGGTCCACAAATGGCTGAGATATAAGGAAAAAACCAGGACAACCTCGATTTTTTACCTATATCTGGATTACTAAGTCATTAATATAGACAATATGGATATCTAATGATAGATATTTTAAAGACCTTTGCAACGACGTATATAAGACCATAGTAAGTTGGACCTACAATGGGTCAAAATCGGAAAAAAATTTTGAACCCGAATTTTTTTTCACCAAAAATTTTTTTGGCTAAATATTAAAAAAAAAATTTAAAATTTAAAAAAAAAGTTTTTTAAATTTAAAAAAAATTAAAAAAAAAAAAATCGAAAAAAAAAATTTTTTCAAAAAATTAAAAAAAACTGGAAAAAAAATAAATTTTGTTTACCTAAAAATATTTAAAATTTTTATTTTGAAGTATAGTTTGGTGAAGGGTATATAAGATTCGGCCTAGCCGAATATATCTCTCTTACTTGTTAGGGCTAAGTTGCTTGTGCTATAGTGTGGTATGATTAATTTTAGATAATAATTAATATTGCTTATACGTCAACATTATTTTGTTTTAAGAAAATAACACTACACAGTGGTTTAGAAACATTTTTTTTTTTTTTTTGGAAATAATTCGGTATCTCGGGAACTATTGGAGATATTGTTACAAAATTTCACGCGATTAAAGCATAGGCGATTTTGAGTTGATCTGCATATGTTTTGCTTCCTAGCGCTAATGGGGGCTAGTGTTGGTCACCTCAGGTCTCAAAATTTAAAAAAAAAAATCGCCAAAAATCCATTTATGATCCAAATGAGCTGAAATTTAAAATATATATAGTACTTAAGAAGACCTACAAAAATACACCTACATATGTAGGTTATCTCTATTAGTTGAAGAGATATTTAGGTTTATTTATTTATTTTTTTTTTAATTTTGCTCGATCTTTTTATGGTTTTTTAGAGATGACGGGCCAACGGATTGTCGAAATTTATTTTTAAAATTTCATCCATATTGGTGATAAAATTCTAAATAAAATAGAAATAACTTGCTGACAGTTAACTTGTCTCTATAAAAAGTTACACGTATCAAAAGTTGGAACCTACAAAAAGGGCCGTATTTTTTACGTTTTTTCCCAAAAAAGCCCATATATATTTTCTTTTGTAGAAAAAATGTTTCTTCGAGACTATACACAAGTTTTATATGATCCAAAAAAAAAACTTAATGGTAAAGCGTGTAAAGTAATATTTGGCTCACTAAAGCTGAAACAACACCCCCAGGCCTATTCAAACTTGGCCAATTTTAAAAAATAATTTTAGGTTTATGTAAAAAATTCTAAAAAGGCAAAGCACTGATCTTCAAGAATGTTCCATACTTGTATAACCCTATATATTGCTTAAACATCTACAAAGTTCTTTTACTATCACACGGTAATTAACGCCACAGTAGGCGCTTTTCTAAAAAAACTCAGTTTTTGAAACACATTTTTCCCGGTTTAGGAATTTCGGTATTTTAAAATAAAAAATATCAAACATTGCAATATCGTTGCTTAAAGGACATTTGGATCTATATTAGTTCCAAATTTTGTTATGTTATCTTTAATCGTTAAAATTTTACATTAATTCAAATTTTATATTATAATTTCTTTAGTTTTTAAGGTAAATGAGGTCTCTAGAATTTATAAAATTATTTAATTTTACTAAAATGTCAATCTTCAAGTCCTAAGGTTTTCAATAATATCAAATACTTATATAAAAGTCTTTATTTACTCTTCAAAAGTTCCACAAACCTTGTCCCCTTTGAAAAATTTGTACGTTTTTTCATGTGTTACAACAAACTTTCTGTTAAGTCAGTGTATGTTTGAATTCAGAATTTACATTTGATATGTTAGTGAACATTTTAAACGAGCTTACTGGTAAAGTAAGCAAATCATATCATCTATTAAAGAAAAGTTTAATTGTAAAAGTCTTTTGCATTTATCAAGAAACAATTGTCAAACGAAAGCAAATTGGGAATAATAAATGCTTTGGAAGAAGGAATTGCGATGAGGGAAGTTGTAGTCCTATTCAGAGTACACAAATCAACTGTTAATCAAATATTCTCAAAATTTTACTCATCTGTAAGTGTAGACAGAAAACCAAGAATTGAACGCCGACACATTACTACTGCTCGTCAAGCCCGAGAAATGCTAAAGCCAATAAACACAATCTTGGTCTAGCATCATTGCAAATGCAAAATTTTATAGGTTTTTGTGTGTATTTTGTTATTGGATTACTGTAAAATTTTGTATTTGCAATGATGCTAGACCATTTCCCCAAGATTGGGAATACCGCTGTTGATCCACGAAAGACGGCAGTAGATGTTGCTAATTATACAAATACACAACTAGGTGTCCCAATTAGCGTACATACTGCTAGATGCAGATTAAATGAAGTTAACTTTGCCAGACGTCTCTGTAATAAGCAGGGTTAATAAGAGAAAGCGTCTTGACTTTGCAAAGCGTCACTTAAACAGGACAACGGAGGATAGGGCTAAGGTGCTGTGGAGCGATGAAAGCACATTTAATTTATTCGGTTCCGATGGCTCAAATTATATTCGCCGGCCACCAAATAAGAGATTTTCGCCCAGGTATCAGCTATTCTCAGTGAAGCATGATGGTGGGGGTTCAGTAATGATGTGGGGTAAGCAATATTTATTATCTTATTAAATTTTAAATTAAGAGTAAATAATTATTAGGTGCATTTACTCGTGATGGAGTTGGACCATTGAAGAAAATCAATGGAACCATAAATGCAGCGAAATACTGTAACATTCTCCAAAACCACATGCTGTTTTTTTTCTTCGAGAAAAAATGGGTACGGGTGCCATATTCCAACATGATAATGACCCACACTTACCGGATTTCAATCCCATAGAAAATCTATGGGAGCTTGTAGAACGTAAAGTACCATAGAAAGAACCCAAAAATTTTAAGGATTTAGAAGAATTACTAGAATATGAATGAAACAGAATTTCTATGGATACTATTAGAACTTTGGTGAATTCAATGCCGTCAAGGTTAAGAAAAGTAATACAAAATAACGGATACAGTACCAAATAATAATATACTAGCTGAACCCGGTCCGCGTTGCTGGCCCTTTGAAAACATCAGTTTTATATTGCATCTCGATCTCTGTATATTTACAGTGATCCAACCTTCAATGTTAATACATGTGGTGGCTGTCCGGCTGGTTCTAATGAATTCAAAAGTTCAGTAGGATAATCGACGGCTTGTTCTTCGTTCATTACTGTGTCAATCGATTTGTATTTTATTGTTTCGCCAGGCAGTTTCAATTGTATTTGCTTATTGAGCTTGTTAACATCATAATTTGTTGGTGCAAAAATTGCATGTTCCCACAGCCAATCCGAATTTTTGTAGTTGATTGTAAGACTTGGGAGTACCTTGTCGACAACGGTTTGAATATTCATTTGCATTTGGCAGAAGTTCGGGAATGAAATCTAATTTGTGGCGAGATCAATTGGAATTTTTCCGTTTCCGATGGCCAACAATTGTTTTGAGAATGTTTCGGCAGAAGGGTATTGCAGCAAATGCACACGCATGTTCGTTGATAGCGATCGGTTTCTGTAGCTTCATTTCCAGTAAAATAAATTTTAACTTCGCATTATCTTTGGGAAGCGGTAGCAATGATCCAATTCTGTGGTACATTTGGCCTTGAACTTTAAAGGAGGGCATGAAGCCGACGTCATTTGAAAGCATGAGTTACACTTTTGGATATTTTGAAAGAAGGTGGCAGAATAAATTTACCGTTCAAACAGCACATTCCCGGGGATTCTTCCGGGAACTTCAAAACGCTACAATGTAAGAAATGTTTTTTCATTGCGCCAATCAGTAAGTCCTTGTGATTCCTGGTGTCATCATTCTTATTGTAATAAAATGCCGGCAACTTTTAATCGATTCTTTCTCTTGATCGATCAATTCGGGATCGATTGGGAATAAAAAAAGTATTTCTTTCTCCAAATGAAAAAAAAAAAAATGTAGGTAGACAATTTTTTTTTTTTTTTTTTTTGATGAGAAAAAAATTATTTGGACAACATTTTTTTGAAAAAAGTTTTATTTTGACAAATTTTCTTTTTACAACAATCACTGACCTTGTAAGCCTGTATATAGGAATCTAAATAAACTATCTATAAGAATTGCAGAAAAGGTCGATCAACAATTATAAAATAATCTTCTTTTTTTATGTCATTAGCGGTGTAGTATAAAAATTTGATTTTGCCACGCCATTCCGTCCACAGACCGACTTTACAGTGTTATGCGCTAGGCTTTTCTGAAGACTCCGTGAAAATTTTATCAAATTCGGTCCAGCCGTTTTTGATTCCATACGGAACATACCATTTGTTTTTATATATAGATTGATGGCAGTAGCGGTATAATGTAAAAACTTGATTTTTACACAACCCTCCGCTCACAGACCGAATATCAAGAATATGACTTTACAGTGTTACCCGCTGGGCTATTCTGAAGATTCCCTGAAAATTTCATCAAAATCGGTCCAGCCGTTTTTTATATATATGAATTATTATACATAAATTAAAGATTTAATTTTGTAGGTTAGCGTGATCATAAAATATCTCCGAATTTTTATACCCTACACCATCATAGTGGGGAAGGTATATTGGGTCAGTGGTGATGTTTGTAACGTGCAAAAATATTGTTCCAACACCCGCCTTAAAGAATACCAATCTGCTCAGGATCACTGTCTAAGTCGATTAAGCTATGTCCGTCAGTCAGTCTGTACGCCTGTCATGTAAACCTTGTAATCAAATTACAGGTTAATGATAATGCGACAAAATTGGCATAAACTTTTATATTAACCCAAGGACAAAGCCTATTGAATTTGGATAGAATCGGTGCATTATTTCTCCTAGCCCTCATACGAAAATAGTTAAGCTCTCATAAATATCTTAGATACATAGATATCCAAAGCATATTCAGCACAAATTAGTGTTATATAAAGCGAACTCGCACCAACAAATTTTTTGACGATTGGTCCATAATTAGAAACAGCTACTATATAAGGCCCACTTCCGAAAATCACTTTAACTGGCATAAATCTCTAAAAAAAAAATACAATACAAATAAGTTATATATACATATACAAAAGTCATGTCACCAAATTTTTTAACAATCGGTCCACAATTAGTCATATTTCCAATATAATTTTTAAAAGACAACTATTTATAATCATAATCTCGGTGTAGGGTATCATATGGTCGGGCTGGACCGACTATACTATCTTACTTGTTTTTGTTTGGGTTTTGTGAAATCTCGGGCTTATGCGAATAAACCAGAAACAATTACTGAACTCAAATCCGAGATCCAACGCGTCATCGATGAGCTACAGCCACATCTATGTGAAAAAATCATGGAAAATTTCATGAAAAGAGTAATGGCCAATTGACGGATATTTTAGTCCATACTTAATCGGAAAATGTTTCTTAGCAATCCACAGTGGGGCAGAATCTAAATTTTTTGGAAATAAATTTGGCGTTTCTAAACGGCTGGACCGCTCGGGATAAAATACGACGTGGGCGTAGCCAAGAAGTATACAAGTTTAAGTTATTAAAATAGACCCTGCAATAGACTCCAGGAGCAGCGCTATGGGAGCTCAAAGTAGGGTACCTTTGACATGGTTTCCCATCGGATTTCAAATATTTTTATATTTTTTGGAAAGCGCTCAGCTAGGTCTCGAAAACATGCTTGCGTGTGCTATTTATCTCGTATAACTTCCGAGTTATAGGCATTTCAAAATTGAAATTAAAAAATTTTGCCATACCTTGGTCTGCTTTTTTAAAAATATAGGTCGTACTTTTGGACCGAATGGACTCGAATTTTTGTTGTTAGTTAGACAACTAAATTACCAATAATATATACAAAAGATTTTACAGCAATACCAATTATGGATCCAAAAATAAATGATTTTCAATTTAAAAATTAAAAAAATATTAGATTTTTGCTGTTTTTTGGGCGAAAAGGTGACAACTATTTTTTTAAAAAAAAACTTTCTTTAAGAATATATAAAAATGGTATGTTTTTCTGTAAGGTATCTTTATGAAGAACGTTTTGGTATAAAAAACATTTCCTATTTGTCGAAAATGTCGCCCCTACGCCTTTCGGGATTTAACCTATTTTTTATCAAAATTGCAAATTGCAAATGTTCTAAAATCCCAAAGCTGAGAACAGAAAACGGAAAGCAGCTTTGCAAACCCTGATGTATTCCCTATTTATCTCTAAAGTATTTTTCAAGCCCTGAAAGAACTGTGGATCCTATGGGTAAAATTGTAAAAAATACAACTTTTGGGATTTTCGCTCCAATTTTTAGAAATTGCGGTATTGACAAGTTTTTTACACTTTGTTATTTAAAATGGCAAATTTAAAAAACGTTGAAAATTCCATTGAGTTTTATCAATAAATAAAGATTGAGTTTCTAAAACTAACATTTGTATCAAAATTTTAATAGGATTGCAAATATTAGAACCAATTTGATCCACATTTATTACGAACTAATAATTTTTGTTTAGATACGTTAATTTTCGGTCTTTCAAAAAAAAAATCACAATTAGATTCAAAAATATGCCACTTTAAAACTCCGTCCTTCAAAAATATTGCACTTTTTCATATTTTAGTATAGAATTGACTTGTTATTGAATAAAATACTAAGAAAATTTATAAAAATTTTTTATTATGAAAAAGTGAAATATTTTTGAAGGTAATGCTCGTATTTGGTGGGATGCTCTGTAGCTGCTGAAATCTGAAGTGAAGTGGTTAAAAAGTTTGCCTCACCCGCCTTAAAATCCAGATCGTGCTACCCGTGGTGCGGTAGTTGATAAAGTATTTTTGTTTCCCACATATTTAATAAAAATAATTTTGAAAACATTAATTTTAGTATAATTATTGTGCAATTGAATAAACTGCTCCATTGCCCAGGTTTTTGAGCGTACAGGTAATAATTATATGCCAGATATATTCCAATAAATATATATATTTTGTATCGTTTGTGAAGAAAATTGAAAACCTCGATGTGAATTTTTTAATTTAATGATACAATTAAAATTTTGGTTTAAAAAGAAATCACTATATTCGAAAAAAATCACTATATGCCTGACGTTTATAACAATTTAAAAATTTATTATAAGTCACTGAAGCCAGTTCTTATTAATATTACAATTTTTTTTTATTTTTTTTTAAATTTTGGTGTAAAATCTAAAAATAAGTTTAATTTTTGTCAATGAAATTTTCAAAATCATTTCACAATTTTGAATTTGATTATTTTTCACGACTATACGGATAAAGATTTTGGAAAAAAAGTTTTTAAATATTAGTTTAGATTTTATTCGCTACATATATAGATTAAAATTTTTAATTATTGCAACAAATTACAAAATTTCGAATACTTGTGGGATTACACAAGCGACTTTCAAAGATCTTTCACATAATACTAATATTTTAAATGTTTTCTTGCTTTTCTAAGACACAGATTCTTAGAAAGTATTAAACTTTTATTTTAGATGTGTAATCAGCCACCACCCACAAACTTCCAGATGTACCAAAATTCCCACTACTCAAGTCTACTCTAAAACATCTCAACTCTATAAATGCGAAATTTCATTAAGATACCTCATACGATTGGCAAGTTATAGAACATAGAAAAACAAGTTCTTTAACCACTATGCAATATTTAATACATTTTATTCCTAACTTAATAAACTTCAAAATATTTTCGTTCATCACTTTAGTACAAAAATTCCGATGCCCTTCGGTTTAAAGTTTTAGTATAAATAGCTGATGCACACACGTAAAATTTTTACAAACAGATACACCACTTGCGTTCCTCTTAAATAGTAGAATTTTAGTTATTACTGCGCATGCCCAAGAAAAAATGAATTTTAATCAACAACAACTGACTTGTATGTGCTTTAATACTGCTTTGTTAACGAAAAAGTCACCTAATTTTTGGACATGCGCATTCATTTTCAAGTTTTGTAAATTTCGTTTACAGTTTTAGTATAAATACAAGCTGTATGTATACGGCGATATTTATATTGGTTTAGTGCACCGAACTGTCAACATTACAAATGGAATTTGCAAATTTAAAAAAAAAAAACGAAATTGATTATATGAATTAAAAATTTATTTAAATTTGCTTCAATCATCAAAATGATATTATTAATTAAAACGACCCCAAACTTCTAAAACAATAAAAAAAAAATTTTCAATTTCAATAGTGCTGATCAAAATTTGATTTTTATAGGAAACAAACTTTAAAATATTGTATTGTGTATTAGAGAATAGTATTACTAAGCCATCTTGAAAAACGTTCACAATTTTGACCACACATTTTTCAAACGGCAAAGTATTGTATTCACTCCAGATTTTTGATATAATAACGTAATTAATATTAGTTTGAGGATTTTTGAATATTAAAATTGATTTAAACACTTTAGTGTACTTTTGATTTATTAAATTAAAAAACATTAAAGTTAGCACCATTCATATTGAATGTTATGTTTTCAATAAATCCCAATGTGATGATCAAAAACTTCTGAAGTTTGTTTAACAAAATTTAAAAAAATTTTAAATTCAATTTTTTTTTGTGATACCTGCGAATAGGTTAATGCTATCTTACAAAGACAAAAACTCGTAAACAAGTAAAAATAAGCTTTTATTTTAATATTTCTCAAAATATGTTAATTTTGTTAATGGCTTGGCGATTTTTTAATAACTTTAAAATTTTTTAACCAATTTTTGTCTTTTATATTTTATTAGAACGACAATTACGTACACATTTCGATTCTTTTAAATTAAATTGCAAAAGTAATTATTTAATGGCAAAATTTTTACAAAAACTGAAAAAATGTACCCTTTGTAAATGCACCTTAAAACTTCAGCGTCGTTGCGGCACCAGTTAACGCTATCCTATCATCCTAATATTTTACACAACGTATTTTTACAATACACAGAACAATTCTAGAGGGGGGGACGGTAAAAATTCGCTATTTTATTTTTTTTGAAGCACTCTAACATATATATATAAACAAAATTTTAATCAAAAGATAGATTTCAATCATAAAATTAATTTATTTGATTAAAATTTAGTATGAAATTGAATTTGTTCAAACTTACAATTAATTGTTTAAATAAAATTTTAATTGAAAATTATTTCTACAAAATGTATTATATTTAATTTAATTAATAATATCATTTTGATGATTGAAGCAAATTCAAATAAATTTCTAATTCGTATAATCAATTTCGTAATTAAATACACTTCCTTTTTCAATATATTTTTTTTTTTTTAATTTGCAAATTCCACTTGTAATGTTGACAGTTCGGTGCACTAAACTAATATAAATATCGCTGTATGCATACAGCTTGTATTTATACTAAAACTGTAAACAAAATTTGTAATAAAACTTGAAAAAAAAAAAAAAAACGAACAAAACAGTACTAAAGCACATACAAGACAGTTGTTGTTGTTGATTAAAATTAATTTTTGCTTGGCCATGCGCAGTAATAACTAAAATTCTACTATTTAAGAGGAACGCAAGTGTGTGTATCGGTTTGTAAAAATTATACGTGTGTGCATCACCTATTTATACTAAAACTTTAAACCGAAGGGCTTCGGAATTTTTGTACTAAAGTGATGAACGAAAATATTTTGAAGTTTATTAAGTTAGGAGTAAAATGTATTAAATATTGCATAGTGGTTAAAGAACATTTTATTTTTGTAAGATCTGTAACTTGCGAATCGTATGAGGGATCTTAATGAAATTTCGCATTTATAGAGTTGAGGTGTTTTAGAGTTTACTTGAGCAGTGTGAATTTTGGTACATGTGGGAGGTTGTGGGTGGATCTCAAAAGTGGGTGGTTACACATCTAAAGTAAAAGTTTAATACATTCTAAGAAACTGTGCCTTAGAAAAGAAAGAAAACTCCCGAAATATTAGTATTATGTGAAAGATCTTTGAAAGATACTTGAGAAAAAAATTTTTTAAATGTTTAATAACAAGTGTAATCAAATGGATTACTCTAATATTTGATTATGGTAAAAAAATCTATTTATATTTTAATAAAATTTTACAAAAACGTAATTAATAATGGCCAAAAATCAACAACGAATTACAGATGTTTATTAATTAAAATAAAATTGACATTTAATATGATATTATCATCTACACATTTTATTTATAGTGTAATTTGCATACATAATGCATTATCTGAAATAGGAAAATTTTAAAGTATTGTCTATTTTGCCTTATTACAACCTTGGAGTCGAAAAGTGTATTATGTTTGAAAGAACTTTTGTGGAAAGTAAAAATTTCGGCTATACCGCATTCCAATACTTTAGCAACTAGAACTACAGCAGGCCATAGATTCCTTCCGATTCTAAACATAAGTTACATACATAAATGAAAAACACAAATTTAAAATAATTTCTATATTTTTAATTTCTAAATATTTTTTTTTTATTTTAATATTTTATGTACACATTAACAACAAAAAATTTAAATTTCGTTTTTGAGTAAAGGACTAATTGATTGAATTATCAAAATAATTAAAACCAATTTTAATTTCTCATAAATCGATTAATTGAACATGTTTAAGAAATATTTTTTTCTGTGTAGATTTTAATCATAAAAGTGATTGATTTGATTAAAATTTAGTTTGAAATTGAATTTGCTCAAACATACAATTAATTGTTTAAATAAAATTTTAATTGAAATTTATTTTAATAAAATGTATTAGATTAAATAATTTCGTAATTAAATACACTTTCTTTTTTCCAATAAGTTTTTTTTTTAATTTTGCAAATTCCATTTGTAGTGTTGACAGTTCGGTGCACTATACCAATATAAATATCGCCGTATGCATACAGCTTGTATTTATACTAAAACTGTAAACAAAATTTGAAAACTTGAAAATGAATGAGCATGTACAAAAATTAGGTGACTTTTTCGTTGACAAAGCAGAACTTAAGCACATACAACACAGTTGTTGTTGATCAAAATTCATTTTTGCTTGGGCATGCGCAGTAAGAACTAAAATTCTACTATTTAAAAGGAACGCAAGTGTGTGTATCGGTTTGTAAAAATTTTACGTGTGCGCATCAACAACAAGAACTGTATTGTATGTGCTTAAGCACATACAAAACCTATATAAATATCGCCGTATGCATTCAGCTTGTATTTATACTAAAACAGTAAACGAAACTTGAAAATGAATGCGCATGTCCAAAAATTAGGTGACATCTGCGTTGACAAAGCAATACTTAAGCACATACAAGACAGTTGTTGTTGATTAAAATTCATTTTTTCTTAGGCATGCGCAGTAATGACTAAAATTCTACTATTTAAAACGAAGACAAGTGTGTGTATCTGTTTGTATAAATTTTACGTGTGTGCATCAGCTATTTATACTAAAACTTTAAACCCAAGGGCATGGGAATTTTTGTACTAAATTGATGAACGAAAATATCTTCAAGTTCATTCAGTTAGTTAAATATTGCATAGTGGTTAAAGAAGGAACGCAAGTGTGTGTATCTGTTGGTAGACATTTTACGTGTGTGCATCAGCTATTTATACTAAAACTTTAAACCGTAGCGCATGGGAATTTTTGTGCTAATGTGATGAATGAAAATATCTTGAAGTTCATTCAGTTATATAAATGTGTTTGTAAGATTGTTTGTTTATTTATTGGTTTGTTTGTTTGAGCATCACGCCTAAACGGCTGAACCGATTTTATTGAAATTTCGAACATAAATAGATTATTACTTGGAAGCATGAAAACATTGAATATTTGTTTAAAAGGAAAATATGTTTAATTCAGCTTACTATAGTCACAAAAATATGTATTTAGAAAGTCCTTTTTCTAAATATTATATAGTGGTTAAAGAACTTGTTATTTTTGTAAGTTCTGTAACTTGTGAATCGTACGAGGTATCTTAATGAAATTTTGCATTTATAGAGTTGAGGTGTTTTAGAGTAGACTTGAGTAGTGAGAATTTTGGTACATCTGGAAGGTTGTGGATGGTGGCTGATTACACATCTAAAATAAAAGTTTAATACATTCTAAGAAACTGTGTCTTAGAAAACAAAAGATTTAAAATATTAGTATTATGTGAAAGATCTTTGATAGACGAAATCTATATATGTAGTGAATAAAATCTAAACTAATATTTAGAAACTTTTTTTCAAAAATCTCTATCCGCATAGTCGAGGAAAATAATAAAATTCAAAATTATAAAATGATTTTGAAAATTTCATTGACAAAAATTAAACTTATTTTTAGATTTTACACCAAGATTTAAAAAAAAAAATTGTAATATTAATAAGAACTGGCTTCAAAAATTACTTATAATAAATTTTTAAATTATCGAATATAGTGATTTTTTTTTAAACCAAAATTTTAATTGTATCATTAAATTAAAAAATTCACATGGAGGTTTTCAAATTTCTTCACAAACTATAGAAAATATATATATTTATTGGAATAGATCTGGCATATAATTATTATCTGTACGCTCAAAAACCTGGACAATGGAGCAGTTTATTCAATTGCATAATAATTATACTAAAATTAATGTTTTCAAAATTATTTTTATTAAATATGTGGGAAACGAAAATACTTTATCAACTACCGCACCACGGGTAGCACGATCGGGATTTTAAGTCGGGAGAGGCAAACTTTTCAATCAATTCACTTCAGATTTCAGCAGCTACAGAGCATCTCACCAAATACAGAGCATTACCTTCAAAAATATTGCACTTTTTCATAATAAAAAATTTTTATACATTTTCTTAGTATTTTATTCAATAACAAGTCAATGTTTCTGACATTCTATACTAAAATATGAAAAAGTGCAATATTTTTGAAGGACGGAGTTTTAAAGTGGCATATTTTTAAATCTAATTGGGATATTGACTTGAAATTTTTTTTTGTTAGACCAAAAATTAAATGTATCTAAACAAAAAATATAAGTTTGTAATAAATGTGGATCAAATTGGTTCTAATATTTGCAATCCTATTAAAATTTTGATATAAATTTAATTTTTAGAAGCTCAATAAATATGTAATATGTAATAAAATCTTTATTTATTGACAAAACTCAATGAAATATTCAACGTTTTTTAAATTTATCATTCTAAATAGCAAAGTGTAAAAAGACTTGTCAAGAGGTCAAAGGAAATGCCGTTATTTCTAAAAATGGGAGCAAAAATCCCTAAAAATTTATTTTTTACAATTTTACCCATAGGGTCCACAGTTCCTTCAGAGATGGGAAAATACTTTGGGTATAAATAGTGAACACATCAGGGTTTGCAAAGCTGCTTTCCGTTTTCTGTTCTTAGCTTTGCGATTTTAGAACATGTGGCTCCAATTTGCAATTTTGATAAGAAATAGGTGAAATCCCGAAAGGCGCAGGCGCGACATTTTCGAAAAATAGGACAGGATTTTTACACCAAAATGTTCTCCATAAAGATACCTTACAGAAAAACATAAAATTTGTATATATTCTTAAAGAAAGATTTTTTTTTTTATAAAAAAGAGTTAAGTCACCTTTTCAAAAAACAGCAAAAATCTAATATTTTTTTAAATTTTTAAATTGATCCATAATTGGTATTGCTGTGAAATCTTTTGTATATTATTGGTAATTTAGTTGTCTAACTAACAACAAAAATTCTAATCCATTCGGTTTAAAATTACGACCTATATTTTTAAAAAATCTGATCAAGGTAAATTTTTTAATTTCAATTTTTAAATGCCTATAAGAGATAAATAGCACACGCATGCATGTTTTATCAAGACCTAGCTGAGCGCTTTCCAAAAATATAAAAATATTTGAAATCCGATGGGAAACCAAAAAATGGCACGAGCTTAAAGATTTTACATGTCAAAGGTACCCTACATTGAGCCCCCATAGTGCTGCTCCTGAAAATTTTCCAGGAGCAACTTAAACTCGAATACTTCTTGGCTACGACCCACGTCAAATTCTATCCCGATCAGACCAGCCGTTTAAAAATCCCAGATTTATTTCCAAAAAATTTTAATTCTGCCCCACTGTGTAATCCAATAAAACGTGTTTTTATTTTAAAATAAAAAATTGCATTGGGACACCCTTTACAATGGTACTTCAATTTCCTGGCTAATAATTCCAAAATGTTAAAAAATCGGTTTCACGACTTTACCACTACATAACTCGTTGGTGCTTGATGGCACATTAATTGATCGTAATTCAAATTGAAAAATATTTTATAAGTACTTTGGCATAGTACTGTGAACCTTAGTCTACATGCAGCATTATTTATTTTGCCGCAATTGTAACATTTGATTGCATCCACTAAATTTGCTATATGTAGACTGTTATATGTAACAATCCATTGCGCATTGATTGCTCTACTGTTTTCGTGAGCAATTATTGCTAAACAATAAGCTGTCAATTCAGTTGTCATTAATGTCAAATTTCTTCTTTCTATGAGTCGGTGTGATTAATGCTTATACATTTAATACATTTATTTAAGTAGCAGAAAGTTAAAAAAAGCAAAGAAATTAGAGGAAGAAATCCTTCAACACACGATGGCAATTTTACGATTTCTCTACCTAATGTTATCAGCAAACTCTGTGCTGTTGTTCAGCCGAAATTTTTGCTTGAGCTTAGCAATACACATTTCTATGTAGAGACCTTGGATAAAGTATGATACTTGTCATACTTTATCCAGTATTTTTAAAGTTATTTTTTAGGGGAAATTTTAAATTTGACCGATGGTAAGCAATTACTACTTTTCGAAACATAGTTAATTTGGAAATTATTTGCTAGCATAAGTCGGTTTCATTGATAAGAAAATATTATGGGATTTAACCATATAATTTTCTATTATTATTTATTTTTGCTAATCTAAATTTGAGTTACATATTTTTGTAATATATTTCTAGTTTGTCACAGTGGCACAAAAGTATTCTCATAAAAAATAGTACTAAAAACAGTCTTCAAATTAATCGAATAAAAACTTTTATAATACAGCAATATAAAGTATTGAATAAATTGTAGAATTTGCTTTTTATTTATAGGAGTATTAAACCACAAGTGAAATAAAGTGAAGACATCATCAAATCGCATAGAATAATCAAATATTTAATTTATATTTTATTCGAAGATCCGCCATAATAAATGCAAACTAACAACGAAACTTTGGAAGCGGAACTAACAATAAAATAAAAAACAAAGTGTTAAATTATTTCCTACACATGTATACAATGTGGATTTTTGCAAATATGAATTATATTAGGGTGACACAAAATATTTCTAGTAAATATAAATTTATTACATAGATACAATATGAACAAGTAAGAGTGTTATATTCGACTGTGCCACTATTAATATGTGCCAATAATATATTTATCTGATATAGGGACTATATGAGGGGGTAGGGTAAATTATGGAGCGATCCTCTAAGAAGTTGGTAGAAAGATTTAAGTTCATATAAAACTTGTTTATGTCAAATATGTCATTACAATATTTATTATTTTAAGACAATTATGAATGTTCATGTCATTTTTGGCCACTAGGCACAAATGTTGTCTGGTTTTCACCATACTTTATATTATACAGTGCACTCGCGGTAACGTGAACTAATTAAAACCAAGGGAATTTCATGGAAAAAAATATAAAATTTTATAATATAAACCTGTTATACACGCTGGGACGTGAAATTCTTTTATTATTATTTTCATTATTAAAATATAAAACAAGAATTATTGATTAAAATGCATTACAAAACAAAAAGAGATCACGAGAAAATATACATTGAAATAAAATTATATAGCAAATAAAATTACTCATTCGTTGCCATACAAAAATATTAATTAAGAGGATATAAACACATTTTTAATATAAGGGGATTCCCTAAACTCTAAAAATCGTATTTAATGTATGTATTTCAGTGTTGTCTACATGCTTAGAAAACAAATGCAGTGAAAAAAATTGTTCACGTTATAGAGCTTTCTGAGTTTGTTCACGTTACAGAGTAGTCAATGTAAACAAAAGCTTGTTCACGTTAGGCGGTGTTCACGTTAGACGGTGTTCATGTTACCGCAAGTGCACTGTAATTTCAAAGTACTTAGAACTGCTGAAACAGTATTCTGGGAGGACATTTGTATGGTGGCTAGGTGAGGTCATGAACGGATATTGACTATTTTCAATAGCAAACAAACTTTATCGTGTTTTCAAAAGACAGACGGACGGACCCCAGACCCAGAATATATATTCTAACAGGTGGCGCAAAAGTAATCCTCCTATCAGAAAATGCTATAAATTTTGCGATTGGCCCCTAATGTCAGTTCTGTTTTGACATTTGTGTAGTAAACACATGCGAAATACACGTTAATAAACAATGTTACGCTACACTACTCCAGAATGCGGAATAGTACTGACTATTTATTTGACCAATAATCGGCAAAATTTATAGCATTTTCTGATAGGAGGATTACTTTTGCGCCACCTTTTATATATGTGTCACAAACGGAATAACAATATCAATATACCCCCAAATTTTTTTATGTGGGTATAAAAATAAGGAATATAAGGATTGAGATTGAAAAATTTTTAACATACATATATGTTAATAAAAATGAAACCACTAAACTTAAAGTTTTGAATCTTTTTTTATTTGATTGAAATTATTGTTACAATTTACAAAAAAAAAAAAAAAATATTTTTATAGTTCTAATCACTAATGATGAAATTTTGAACAATTTTCGAAAACTCTTCCATTATGGTTTTTATAGTGCTTTATGTCACTTTGTTCGAACAGGTTGTCCATCTCCGTTTAAAATCTACCACACTTTTGGACACCTTTTTTGTGCTCTTCAATTCCCTTTTAACAAGAGCCCAATATCTCTCCACTGGCCCTAGCTCCAGGCAGTTTGGAGAATTTGCCTCTCTTGGTACAAATACCACATTATTGTTCTTTTACCACTCAAGACCTTTCTTACCATAGTGACAGGGTGCCAAATCAGCCCAAAAATAAGTGGACACACTAAGAAGTCTTATGAATGGAAGCATACTTTTTTGTAAACATTCCTTGTTGTAAATTTCTGTGTTTATAGAGCCCTTTCTAAAACAAATGTTTGGCTTTTTCGCCGCAACTGCATATTGCTTGCCATACCAAGAACTTTTTGCGAAATTTTGTCTGCTTTTGGGTCCTTAACTTTTCTTCTACATTCCCTCGAGCATCTGCAATATAAAAAAATTGACCCAGAAGCTGCAGCAGGTATATTTTTTGTATAAAATTTGACTTCAATTTCCGTGCTCTGTCTTTGGCCTCTAAAGTTTTAGCAAAGTTCCTGTCAGGAACTTTTTGAGCTTTGTATGCTTTTGAACCTGCATTGGCTTTAACTTTTCGTACCACATAGTCCGAGTACTGACCTAACCGGGCTTCTTTCCTACCGGATGTGTTGGGAGCTCTTTGGAAAATGCTTTCTATTTTTTTGGCTTTAGAAACATCATGTGGACCATTCCTTCTACCTGAACCAGGTTTTATATCAACGGACAAGTTTTCCCGGTACTGTTTAATAACATTGGAAACAGTTTGACGGCAGACCTTTCAATGCTTGACCAACTTTTTGTAGGACCAAGTTGGGTTTTGTTGAAAATATTTAATAATTTTAGTACGCACTTTTTTCTGGTCACTCATTTTAATCAGATTAACAACAAATGAACATAATTGACATTAAACATAATAACTGACATGCTTTACAAAGGTAACTTGATCAAAAAAAAAAAAAATCAAATAATACTTGGGTTAAAAGTTTTAATGAAAAACGTGTGTTAAGAATTTTACAATCTCACTACTTAGCTCAATTTTGTTAACATTTTTAGAAAATATATGTCTTCGCGAGTTCCATTTACAGATATCTTTGTACTTGGCTATAATATAAACAAAATTCATATATATAAAAAGAAGAACGAAAACGGCTCGACCGACTTCAACCAACATTTCAGGGAACATTGGGGATTTTTTTTCAAAACTTTTTTTTTCATTTTTTTTTCTTTAAATTTAAAATTTTTTTTTTTAAATTTATAAGTGAAAAAAATTTATGACAAAAAAACTTTTTTGGTAAAATAAATTTCGGGTTAAAAAATATTTTTTTCCGATTTTGACCCATTGTAGGTCCAATTTACTATAGCTTTATATAGATCGTTACAATGGACTTTGAAATATCTATCGTTAGATATCCAAATTGTCTATATTAATGACTTAGTAATCCAGATATATTTCAAAAATAGCCCAAAAATCGAGGTTGTCCCGGTTTTTTTCTTATATGTCAGCCATTTATTGGCCGAATTTCTCGATTTTAAATTGCGACCGAGCCGGAAGAATTCCCGATATACTGATGTATCAATTATGTTTGGAAGTTATTTGGGACAGACGTACATGGCTATATCGACTTCGCTATCTATAACGATCCAGAATATATATACTTTGTAGGGTCGCAAATGAAAAATGTAGAAATTACAAACGGAATGACAAATATATACCCTTGCCACTCATGGTGAAGGGTATAATAACGGTTTTATTCAAATAAAATTTATTTTTGAAAGGGAATCTACATCTAGGGCCGCAGAAACGGGAAGAGAACGAGAATCACGACTTCAGGAAATGCGTCGCAGTGCATCATCATCGAGACACCTCAACAGCATATCGAAAGACTAGAAGCCAATCGTTCCCGAATGGCTTGATCAGGAGAAAGAATCGATTTAAAGTTCCCAGCATTTTATTACAATAAGTATGATGACACCAGGAATCACAAGGACGCAATGGACAAACATTGCTTACATTGTAGCATTTTTAAGTTCCCTAAGGAGTCCCCGGGAATGTGCTGTTTGAGCGGTAAAGTTATTCTGCCACCAGTTATTGAGTCGCCTGAGCTGCTTCTAAGTTACATTTTCGGCGCCAATCCTATTTCCAAGCACATCTTTCAAAATATTCAAAAGTGCAACTCATGCTTTCAAATTACGTCGGCTTCATGCCCACCTTTAAAGTTCAAGGCCAAATGTACCACAGAATTGGTTCATTGCTCCCGCTTCCCAATGATGATGTGAAGCTGCTTCAAATATATTTCACTGGAAATTAAGATAGCGGAAACCGAATGCTATCAACGAACATCCATGTGCATTTGCTGCAATACCCTTCTGCCGAAACATTCTCAAAACAATTGTTGGACATCGGAAACAGAAAAATTCCAATTGATCTCACCACAAATTAGAATTCTTCCCCGAACTTCTGCCAAATGCAAATGAATATTCAAGCCGTTGTCAACAAGGTATTCCTAAGTCTTACAATCAACTACAAAAATTCGAATTGGCTGTGGGAACATACAATTTTGGCACCTACAAATTATGATGTTAACAAGCTCAATAAGCAAATACAATTGAAACTGCCTGGCGAAACAATAAAATACAAATCGATTGACTCAGTAATGAACGAAGAACAAGCCGTCGATTATCCTACTGAATATTTGAATTCATTGGAACCAGCCGGACTGTCATCACATGTATTATCATTGAAGGTTGAATCACCGACTTTGTACGACACAGACAGATGTTTTTTAAGGGCCAGCAACGCGGACCGGATTTAGCTAGTTTCTTTATAAATGGCTACTCCAAGTGGGATGGGCATTACAAAATTCCCTAAATGCAAAAGTTTTTAATATTTATTAAAAGTTGTTTCTCACTTTAAAAAGAAGGAAAATCGTAACATATCTGTTAAACAAATTTAGTTATAGACAAAATTTATACAGTGGCTCAAAGCCAAACTCATACACTAGGTAATTTTTTATATATCTCTTAATTTCGGCTTACCTGTTAGAGTTATATAAAAAGTGTGTTTGGGAGGCTTGTAGCTTATGTAATTCTTTATTCAATTCATATGTAAAATAAAAGTAAAACCATTAAAATAACACTGTAAATAAGAATTAACAAAAAAATCCTTTAAAAGCCAAACTTGTACATTTAACGTGGATGTTAAAAAAGTAAAAATACCATAAAAATCAATACTTTGTATGGAATCCTTTTTCTTGAATAAGCATTTATGGTATCTTAGGCATACTTTCCACTAGTTTGCGGCAAACGGTGGGATCAATATTTTCCCATTCATCAGTAAGAACTCTTTTCAATTCCTATTTGGAGGAAATGTGGTGTTGTCTCTCTTTATTATCGAGGTAGCTCCAAAGATTCTCGATGGGATTAATGTCAGAGCTCTGGGCAGGTGTCTCCATTACATGAGAACAATTGTACAACAACTACGACCTGACATTGTAAGCTTTTTGCATATGGTCGTTATCCTGGTAGAAGTAGTAATTGTTAGAAAGACTCCGTTTTTGCTTTGATAATGGCAATTCCAGTTTAAAAATTTCTAAATAAATTTTTTGGTCCAATATGCCTTCGATGAAATGAAGAGAACCTCAACCAGCTGCCAAGAAAGACCCTTAAACCATCACAATGCTTTACCGTAGATTTAACATATTTTGGTAAGAGCTCCTTTCGCCATAAATATGGCTTTCCATTAGAGCCAAATATGTTAAATTTTCTCTAGTCTATGGACATCACATCTTTCCAAAAAGAAAAATCCTTTGATTTGTGTAGTTTGGCGAAGCTTAAGCAGTCCTTTTTATTTCTCTTGTTAAGCAAATGCATTTTTCTAGATACTATGCCATTTAAATTCGTTCTATGGAGTATATTCCGGATGGTTTGGGCACAAGCTTTCTTTCCCGTAGTGGCTCCACGCTCTGAAAATACTTCGTTCTACAGCTTCATAGAATATTTAATGTGTGCTTTTTTGGTTTTATTTTTCATTTGTTTTGAAGTCCTGTATCGTTTTAGAATGTATTAGATAGTAGAATGACTCCTTCCCAGAATTTTGGGAATTTCACGAAGAGATTTTCTATCCACCGAAAGCTTTACAGCAAGCTTTCGGATTTCTTTGGTTATTTGTCCGTTTTTTGTCTTTCAATTGGATATTTTTTGGATAAAACTTTATAATTTAATGAAAATATTTGATGGTTTTTAATTTTACATCCAAAGGCATGAAGCAAAGATATTCTTTTCTTAAATAAGGTTCGCTGTACGAGTTTGGCTTTTATGTTTTTTAATAATATATTTAAATAAACCGCCCATAATTTCTTCCCTTCTAACATAATTCCTTTGTTTAACTACCCATCCGATAGAGGACAGTTTACCCAATAAACCCTCCATACATTGTTTTCGTGTATCATTTTTAAATAAGCTGCGTTTTAATATTAAAAAATAAAAAGTAGGTGTACGAGTTTGGCTTTGAACCTCTGTATATTGAAAAAAAAAAATATTTGCTTTCAGTCAATGTGTGAATTCCATCAAAATTAGTGTCAAATGAAAGCTTTCATTTAGCTTGATACAAAAATCTACAAAATTCTACAATTACCATTCATTAGAATTTAAACATAATTTAAATTTTTTTGAAATTTAGCTTAAAACAATTTTTAAAAGTGCAAAATTTCTGATTTCAAATACCGTTAGCATAGTGTCCATTTTTACAAATTCAAATTTTACAGGAGACACAGACAAATATTAAAAACAAAGGGTTTCGTTACAATATCTCCAATAGTTCCCGAGATACCCAATTATTTACAAAACAACGTTTCTAAACTAATGTGCGCCCCATAAGGTTAAAACGTTATCGCTATCATATTGTATCTGGTTTATAAAATTTGGAGACTGACTCATGATAATGAAAAGATTTATAAAAGCTTTATAAATATTAATTTCTGCCAGCAGCCAAAACAAAATTCCATAGTGAAACTACCCTAATAATTCCGTAATAGTTCACCTTCCATCACAAACATACTCTCGCATTGTTACACAGAGGTAGGAATCTATTTCATTGAAGACACTTACATATGTTTTAAGTTAGAACATACTAATAAGTTTTATTATTATGGCTTTAAGGGTAGAACAACAAAAAGAGAATACGCCCAGCAGGTCTAGGAGACTGTTCCGAAATAGTGATTTTACCCATCATTTAGGGTGACAACTAGTTACATAACTAGCTACATGACTAGTAGCAGGGGATAGCAATTGACGCTTTTTGATTAAAATGAGACGGTCTGATAGCTAGTCCAAAATACTGGTTATATAGCTTCAGTTACCTTACTACTTAGCTACCTATCTGGTTACTTGATCAGCTACATAACGAGTTATTTTAACATGTACGGGTGCTAATTGACCTCAAACCAATAAACGAATGCTTTAAACAACTCTCCAATATATTGCTTCTGGTGGTTAAAATACTTACTTTCTAAAATGCGATACAAAATTAACGTTTAAAGTGAATTCACTAAAGATTACTAAAAGAGACACTAAACAGACTATAGACTTCACACTATGTTACATGGAATATCAGTATACTTAAGCGAAAATAAAAATGAACTGTATGAGAATTATATCAACACAATTTGTATAAAACCAGTTTGAACGAATTACTCGCAAAACGGTTTAAAGAGACTACACTTCAGATTACTTTGAGACACTTAAGTGACAATTGTCGTCACGCTAGATTACCTGGGATGTATAAAGTAACCAATTGCCTACTCTCTGCACTATAAAGAGCACAAACGTGTCAAATGACCTAAAATATATAAATTGGAGTCAGCCATGTGATAGGACAATAGAGACAATTACTGTCTATATGGGATACATTGACTACTTGCTTAACTGCTGGGACATTCAACCACAAAAACATACATAGATATTCCCACATACACATTTATGAACATACACTAGGCTGGCTCCGTTTGCTTGGAGGAAAAATAAATTATCGATGTTACAACTAAAATGGAAGTTTTGCTTGTTTGAGGCGACTAATTCTCAAAATGTTTATACTTGCGTCAGAAGTTGTAGAGCTGGATTAAAGGATAAAATGGTCCTTTTCTTTTGGAAGATTTTTATGATTTTTTCATTTTTCTCACAAAGGAAACATATGAAATATTGCTATTTTATGAAATACACTTTAAATTATAGTGAATGAAACTAATTTTTGTTTGGTGCCACCCCAATGTTCCATGGAAACACATATACACATTCTCAGATAATAGTGAAATAAAGTTGTAGGTGTTTCTTTCTTACTTTATTTTTATTTTATTCTATTTTTCCTATTTTAGATGGAAAAACTTTCATGTTACTACATGAAAATTTCATAGTTTTACAAGGTGCTAAAGCGGAAATGTATGTTTTACTTCTTTTCCAACTTGTACCATTGTAGATGTATAAAATATAATTCCTTATGGTTTTTATTTTTTCTAGCATCAACCACTAATGTTTTTGCATGTGGAGTATATTGAAATGTGTAAGAAATGTTGTAACTAGAAATGATTAAATATGTATTTCAATGTAATATGATTTCTGGATTTTCCATTATTTGTATTGTAAGGAGAAAGGATGCAAAATAAATCTGAGACACCAGAAATATTCCGCATATCTAAAACTGTTAACCTGTGCTGCTTTATCAATATATATAATTAAAAAAACATTGAAATTTAATAAATAAGTACATATTTATTTGAAAACATATTTATAGCCATAGAGACGAGACATTCCGATTTGTCAAACAAAAATACAACAAATCATATGTCTGATACAACAACAAAAAAAAACAACTAACATAATTGGTCATAGTAATCCCATATAAGGATTACTAATGTTTAATGATTATTAATGTTTTAATAAAAAAAAATTGATCAGTTGTATGTATGCAACCATCATACTATTAGATTTTGTGACCATCAGTCCATAATTGCCATATTGCCCATATAATATCCACATTCAGAAATACCTATAACAATCATAAAACTCTTGTCAAAATAAGCATTAAATACATAGATATTAACGCACAATGTTTCATAACGATCACTCCTTAAAATATCATAGCTTCCATATAAATTTATGCATATGAATAAATTCAAGTATGCATATGAAAAAGATGGACGGACTTAGGGGGATAACACTTTTTCCAAAAATATTATTTGTTTATCAGAAATGTTTTGTATTAATGGGCAAAATCGTACTAAAACATAATAAACAAGTAAGAGAGATATATTCGGCTGGGCCGAATCTTATATACCCTTCACCAAACTATACTTCAAAATAAACATTTTTTAATATTTTTAGGTAAACAAAATTTATTTTTTTTCCAGTTGTTTTTTTTTAATTTTTTGGAAAAAATTTTTTTTCGAATTTTTTTTTTAAATTTTTTATGTAAAATTTTTTTTATTTTTTTTAAATTAAAATTTTTTTAAATTTAAAATATTTTTTTTTTATTATTTAGCGAAAAAAAAATCTGGTTAAAATTTTTTTCCCGATTTTGACCCATTGTAGGTCCAACTTATTATGGTCTTATATACGTCGTTGCAAAGGTCTTTGAAATATCTATCATTAGATATCCATATTGTCTATATTAATGACTTAGTAATCCAGATATAGGTAAAAAAATAGGTAAAAAATCGAGGTTGTCCTGGTTTTTTCCTTATATCTCAGCCATTTGTGGACCGATTTTGCTGATTTTAAATAGCAAACTATTGAAGATTTGGATCCCGAAGATATCTGGGGTCTTCAGAAAACTGATTTCAACAGACAGACAGACGGACAGACAGACAGACAGACAGACAGACAGACAGACAGACAGACAGACAGACAGACGGACAGACGGACATGGCTTAATCGACTCCGCTATCTATAAGGATCCAGAATATATATACTTTATAGGGTCGGAAAATTATATTGTGGAAATTACAAACGGAATGACAAATTTATATATACCCTTCTCACGAAGGTGAAGGGTATAAAAATTGAGAACCGTAAGACGCATGGTGCTTTGTCTCATAGACAAAAATAAAAAAAAAAAACTTTAGTCTCAATATATGATAAAATATATATTGATCAATAGCTAACAACACAACACAAATAAATTTTTAGGAATTGATTTTATTTGAATCTCCTAGACTTCACCAGAGGTCGCCAAAATTTAAGAAAAAATTAATGAATAATAAAATGAATTGAATTGCTTCAAGAAAATAATTTTCAAAAATTCATTTTTTTAAAAATGAGTTTAAATTTTTAATTTTTGAGTTCTTTAGTATTTTATAGAATTTGGCAGTTATAGAATTTTTTAAAATTAAGAATGTATGGCAGGACCGAGAGTCCTTGA
This sequence comes from Calliphora vomitoria, assembly GCA_942486065.2. NCBI lineage: Eukaryota > Metazoa > Arthropoda > Insecta > Diptera > Calliphoridae > Calliphora > Calliphora vomitoria. Next base: position 48,636,625 of record OW818029.2, on the reverse strand, counting down.
TGTAGTCAATATTAAAAATTATACTTTTAACCCTTAAATGCATGATTTTTACTTTTATTTTCTATAAAGTATCAAATATTTATTTGATTTTTATTTATTATATTTCCTATAGCTTTAGTTTGATTTAGAATTTCTTTAGCTAAAACTTATCTTACTCCATTTGATTTTGCTGAAGGAGAATCTGAATTAGTAACAAGCATATGTTCGCCTAAAATTAAGTGGAACTGGAATGTAGACAATTGGCAACAATATGCATTTAAGGGTTAAAAATTAAAATTATATATATTTTAATTTTTCTTAACTAATCTATTTTACATTAGCATACCAAATTTCAAAAGTCTACGACAACTCCTTCTATTTTTGTCCCATCTTAATATGGGGACAAAGCACTGTGCGACGGACAGTGGCGCCATTTGAGTATTTTCGTTGCAAAAATCATTGCATTTGAACCAAATGAGATTATCCAAAAAAGGCATATGATAGATAATTGATCAACCTATGAAATGAGTGTTTGAAAAGGGTTCTACGCCATTTAGGTGCGTATTTATGGGTTAGCAAAAATTAAATATGTGGAAAAATCAATCTAATGGGAAGTAAAATAAAATATTTTTTAAAATTTTTGATTTGTTATGTTTCTTTTTAAAGGCTTTTATAATTTAAAATTATTAAAGAAAAGATGTAAAAAATTTTTTTTCTTGATTTTCTAAAATATTCCAGAAAAGATTTAAAATTGTTTTAAATGTATTTTAAATTTTTTGTAAAATATTGCTCACAATCTGTAAAAGATGATATATCTAATGGGTTTCCACGGTTATATGTCTTAAATTGCCAAAACAAAAAGCATGCAACACATTTTTGGAACCATGTGTTTTTTCACACATGAACGGGCAGTTGGAAATGTTTGCATTAGGTAAAGGAATAATTAAAAAACTTATTTGTAGTGTTTTTTTAATTATCCATAAAAGTTGAGAAATATTGAAAAAATTAATAGTTGGTAAATATCGATTTACATAAAGCAGACAGTACAATTTGTTTTATTCTTTTCTCAATAAATAGATCTATCAATAGAATCAAAAATTACCTAGTTTTCGACATACTTTATCTAAAACTGGTCTGTTTTTTTGAACACTGAAAATCAGTTAACTTTGAGGGGCTATATCTTCTGAAACAAAAATCTGATTGTATTAAGAGTAGCATATTTGAAATCGTTGGACAATTTCCTATAAAATACACCCACAGAATAAATGAACACATCCGTGTATGATTTAACACCATACGGTGTCAATAGTGTATCAACCCCATATGTGCACAAATCGTACACGAACGATGTCAATTTGACAACGAAGGAATGACACCATACCGTTGCAGATTTGACACAATCCGTTGTCGATTTGATACCGTCAGTTGTCGATTTAACACCACCCGTTTTTGAGTTGGAATCCAAATTTACCATAATATTTAAGGCGATTAAAATAAGACCTTATTTTGCATAAATTTTACATTTAGTTAAAATTAAAACATTAATAAAACAAGAAAGAAAGTATGGTCGGTCAAGCTCGACCTTATAATACTCTACACTAAGTAAATGAGCAAAATCATTATTCTTTCAAAATTTCAATAATTTATATTCGTGAGTGATTTTCGAAAGTGGGCCTTATATGGGAGCTATGAAAAATTATGGACCGATCACCATGAAATTTGGTCATGTGATTAATGTCTATATGAAAGTTATTTATGTTGCATTTTATGTATATACCAACATTTTAAGGAGATTTATGCTCATTAAAGTGATTATCGGAAGCAGGTCTATGAGAGCTATGACTAATTATGGACCGATCATAACAAAATTTGGTGACATAAATTCGGTATATATAAAACTTATTTGGAGAAAAAATTGTGTAGATACCTATATAAATTAAACATTTATGACCGATAAGGCGAATTTCGGGAGGACATTTGTATGGGGGCTAGGTGAAATAATGGACCGATTTCAGCCAATTTCAATAGGCTTGGTCCTTGGGCAGAAAAAATGACATGTACTAAATTTTATCGAAATATCTTTAAAATTGCGACCTGTACTCTACGCACAAGGTTTATATGGACAACCAGGCAGCCAGACGGACGTACGGACATTGTTTAATCGACTCAGAAAGTGATTCTGAGTCGATCGGTATACTTTAAGGTGGGTGTTAGACTAATATTTTTGGGCGTTACAAACATCTGCACAAATCCATTATACCCTCCCCACTATGGTGGTGTAGGGTATAAACATGTTATAATATTCGAATGTAAAAAATTGTCAATGGTTATTGTTTCCAGGTACTGTTGTACTTGAATATAGTCCTTTATTCAACTCTTTGATCTCCTCATTGATCTTATTAGTTTCACAGCATTTTTTTTGTTCACTTTTTTTCACAAGACCTAATTTATTTAGCACTTATTTAAGAATCTGTACTTTTGCGTTCTAATAAAAACAACTTTGTGTTAAATACCATTACGTTTGTCGTAATTAAATGCAACTGGCTTGTTATTCACGGTAAGATGAGACGTCGTATAATTTGACAACATTGTGTTGTCGATTCATTCCCGTTTGTTTACAAATTGTAAACGTGTCGAAAAAAGTGACACCGTCAAAATGACACCCACCGTTGACGATTTTGCAACGTCGTTTTTCCCTCAGTGTTGACTTATTCAATATTTTTTAGGGAGACATGAAATTTTTGATGTATACAAAAATAGGTTGAATCGGTTTTGTATTAAAATATATGAAAATATAAATGTTTGACTTGACAATTACTCTTTCCATCTACTAGAATGGCAAGGGCTTCTATATAAAGACTGAAACCTGTCGAACATTTTAAACTGTTAATAGAAGCTATTTGGAAATGCTAAATTGTGTTTCTTCCATACACTTGTAATGTGAATATCCAGGACTAACGTATGCGGAATGAAATTGCAACAAAAATTTTACACTGGCCAAAGAAAATGTACATCAGCTATTAGTGTTTTAGGACTTATTTTGAATTACGTTATGATTTTGCCTTAATACTTTTAAACCCCATTTGAAAATCTGGCTTTTAGTTATTTCACAATGTTAACAAAAAAAGAACAACCTTGAAAAAATATTTGTAATTTTTTTCCATATTTTATATATTTTCATCGGGAACAATTTATTATATTTTACATCAAGTGGCAGAGAAACGCTAATAAGTGGACTTTTTTGGAAGCAAATAAACCTATTATTGATAAGATGTGCACAGTAGAACATAATCTTTTTTCTGAAAAAATATATATGGATCTTAATCAATCAGATGTAAATTGAAAATTTTAACTTTTTTGGAATTTGATTTGACCATGAATTCTAATTAATATTTTATGAAATGTGTACACAAAATTAATCATTTCATAAAAAAGAACATCAGAGATTATTTTTTTTCAAAATAAAGTTCTTCTTAACTGTTCCATCATCCAACTGTCACGCCCAGATGATTATGATGTTTTCCAACACCCTTCAAATTCAAAACTTTCTAAAGTGAAAAAATGTTTTTTAAATTAAAAATAATTTGAGAGTTTTTGGACCTTTCTAAATACAAGAGTTTTTGTAGATTATTTAAAATAAAAATCGAGAAAAATAAGACCGTGAAACTCAAACAGGAGCTCAGAAAAGTGCAAACATCGGTATTTTCAACACCTGTATATAAATTTCTTCATAACTGCCACAAAAGTACATGAATATAATAAATGTTTTGCTTACATTAAATCAATACAATGGGCTATTTTATAAAGGTTTTAAGGAGTGAGATCGAATAATTCTTAACATACATATATGTTTCTAAAAACGAAACCATTAAACTTACAGTTTTAATTTTTTTTTATTTAATTGAAATTATTATTACAATTTACAAAAAAAAAATATTTTCATAGTTTTAATCACCAGTGATGAAATTGTGACCCTTTTTCGGAAACCCTTCCATTAACGTTTTTAAAGTGCTTTCTCGAACAGGTACTCCATCTCCGTTTAAAATCTACCACACTTTTGGACACCTTTTTTGTGCTCTTCAATTCTCTTTTAACAAGAGCCCAATATCGCTCCACTGGACTCAGATCCAGGCAGTTTGGAGGAATTGCCTGTCTTGGTACAAATACCACATTATTGTTCTTGTACCACTTAAGAATTTTCTTACCATAGTGACAGGATGCCAAGTCAGGCCAAAAATAAGTGGACACACTAAGAAGTCTTATGAATGGAAGCATCCTTTTTTGTAAACGTTCCTTGATGTAAATTTCGGTATTTATAGAGCCCTTTGTAACAAATGATTGGCTTCATTTGCCGCAGCTGCGTATTGATTGCCATACCAAGAACTTTTTGGGAAATTTTGCCTGCTTTTGGGTCCTAAACTTTTCTTCAACACTCCCTCGAGCATCAGCAACATAAAATTGTTGACCAGGAAGTTGCGAATAATCTGCCAGAACATACGTTTCGTCATCCATTATGCAGCAAGAATATTTTTTTATAAAACTTGACTTCAATTTCCGTGCTCTGTTTTTGGCCTCTAAATTTTTACCAGCGTTCCTGTCAGGAACTTTTTGAGGCTTGTTTGTTTTTAAACCTGCATTAGCTTTAACTTTTCATACCAAATAGTCCGAGCACTGAGCTAACCGGGCTACTTTCCTACCGGTTGTGTTGGGAGCTCTTTTGAAAATGCTTCCTATTTTTTTTTGCTTTAGAAACATCGTGTGGACCATTCCTTCTATCTGAACCAGGTTTTATATCAACGGACAAGTTCTGCCGGTACTGTTTAATAACATTGGAAACAGTTTGATAGCAGACATTTGATTGTTTGGCCAACTTTTTGTAGGACCAAGTTGGGTTTGGTTGAAAATATTTAATAATTTTAGTACACACATTTTTCTGGTCACTCATTTTAATCAGATTAACAACAAATGAACATAATTGGCATTAAAGATAATAAATGACATGTTTTACAAAGGTAACTTGATCAAAAAAAAAATAAAAATCAAATAATACTTGGGTTAAAAGTTTTAATGAAAAACGTGTGTTAAGAATTTTACGATCTCACTCCTTATATGTTATTTGTTTTAACGTTGGAAACAAATATAGCGTTTTCTGTTTTATTGCAATTTCATTCCGCATACGTTAATTATTAAGATTTCGATAAATATTTATTACAAAAAAAAAAAAAAAAAATCAAATAAAATATTTATTTTTTTAATAAAAACAATTCACATTAGTACTATTTGCGTTTTTATTTGTAAATGGAAAACAAATAAAGCCATCATTCTAACCTAAATAATGTGTTTTAATAGTAAATACGATAGAAATTGTTATTTTCATATTTATTTATGTTGATTTCCCATTGGTATTTATGTTTGTTGGTCTATTCACTGTACACCAACATCACTTACATCTACTTTAATCCGTGGGTACTTGTGCTGAGCCAGATACACGTAAATGAACATCTAGTACTGTAGAACTACCAAGAGCACTTGTGAGGGAAAAGAAACGAAAGCAACTACTATGTTTAAACATGTAATATATGTTGGAAAGTAAGACCACCTTCATTCATATTACTCATATTATTATTAATGTGTCGCCAGTTTTTTTTTTCATTTTTTTTTTTTTTTTTTTTTGTTTAGAGGACAAATGTTTGTATACAGTAGGTTAAAAAAGTATTTGTAAAAAAATCTATAGAAATTTAATTAAATTTGCAATTCTGAGCATTGTATTTTCCTACGCATTTAATCATGTATTTGATATAAGCTACATTTTAACAAAGTTAATTTGTCAAAATGGCTATTTATACCTAAAAATGTAAATATTTTTTATTAAATTTTTGTACTCACTATACAATTGTACCATTCACACATCTACATCTAAATGTTGATTTAATGTTGGGGGTCAAGCGTATTTATACTTAAATTAAAATTATAACACACAGTTCCAAAACCCAACATCAACAAATACAAAACAAATATTCTCATACAAATGTGTAAATAAAGATTTCATATGATCCTGTTTCTGATGCAACTCAACAGCTACCGCTGGTTACTGTTCTATGGAACATATGTATATAAACATTAGGATGGCTCTTATATTGTACTTTTTCAACTTTCGATGCTTAAATTATCGTAAATTTGTCTACGTCATCTAAAAACCAACTGCCCCAGCAAAAACTGAAAAGAGTTAATTTTCAACATCCTTGTAATTTATATCCTGGAATTTAGATCAACAAAATTGATGTCAAAGAAAAGATAATTTTGTGTAGAATAAGTACAAAAGTACGAAAAACAAGTAAGAGTGCTCTTTCAGCGTATATCATCCTAACTATATAAAGGAAACTTTTAAAAATTTTACATTTAATTGCTGACGAACAGATTATATTGTAGAAGTTACAGACGAAATGACAATCTTATATATACCCTTCCCACGAATGTGAAGGGTATAAAATGCCAAACGAAACACCAAAAAAACAAAATACACAAAGCAATGAAACCAACACACATCCAAACATATGTTTTGTTGCTTTTTTGTCAAAGCATGCATTTTTTGATGAAATTTTCAGACAGACAAACAAACAGACGGACAGACAGACAGACAGACAGACAGACAGACAGACAAACAGACGGACAGACAGACAGACAGACAGACAGCTTAATCGAATCCGCTATCTATAAGGATCCAGAATATATATACTTTATAGGGTCGGAAAATTATATTGTGGAAATTACAAACGAAATGACAAACTTATATATACCCTTCTCACGAAGGTGAAGGGTATAAAAATGCTGCCCAAGAAAAACTAAAGACAATTTTGAAAATGAAATGTCCCATAAACGATTTATCAATTACATTTTTCACAGCACCAAACCAAAATGTCAAATTTGATCCACTGTGTTATATTAATTTCGACATAAATCATTTAAAGTTTTAAGAAATTAATCACTCTATCAACTATACAGTTCGTAACATAACTGATTCAAGTCTCCATAGAAAGCCAAAACTGCATATTGCTGGTGGGTATACAAGATTCGACACAGCCGAATATAACACTCTTACCCCCATTAAAACGAAGTCTGGTTATGTGTTAACTAATAGTTATACTGACAGTTTTCGTACATAAATTATTTTAAACGACAATATAACTATTAGTTAGGACCTAACCTGACTTCGTGATAATGAGGGTTAGTTGTTTAATTTATATTTCATATTTTTTTTTTTTTTGTATTTTTTTAACAAATTTTTTATTTAATCTATTATTTTTGTAAAGGGTTTTCCAACAAAATGTGTTATTTTGAATCACCCGGTATTTCGGTAGCTGTCACTTTTGAAGCTTTGACATTTGGCAAGTAGAAACTACGCCATTACTAAAAATGGAACTATACACGCTTCAACAACGCACTGAAATTATTAAAATTCACTACAAAAATGGTGAAAATCTTGCAGTCACAGTTCGCAAAACTAAAGCATTTTTGGGTAGTCGTGAAGTACCTCGTCGGACAGCAAATACAGAAATTGATGGAAAAATTCGAGCTGTTGGGACAAGTTAGTGATGTGAAGAATAAAACGCGTCCACGTCGCTGAAAAACAACTGAGAATATTGCTGCTGTAGCCCAAAATGTTAAAGAAAACCCATGTTTGTCCATTCCTCGTCGTTCTTTGGAATTGGGCATTCCACAAACGTCATTACACCGTATCTTATGGTAGGAGTTGGATGATATTGATCTGGACAACGTTTACTTTCAACAAGACGGCGCTACGTGCCACACAAGCAACGAAAGCACTGCTCTTTTAAGGTAAGTACTCTGTTCAAAATTTCGTGCGAACTGCTGTCAAACTACATATAAAATATTTAGAATGAAATATATCCGAAATAATTTCGCAAAAGCAGTACTCTGATCTTATTGTGAAATACATCTGGCAACCTTAATTTTACTCACGAAATAACATAAGCAGCACTTTTTTCGCACGAAATTAAAACCAACAGCTGATCAATTGCTGCATATAAAATTTTTCGTATGAAAAAACCATAATTTTTCGCAAATATGAACAGAGTACTAGGCTTTACGGAAAAAGTTTCCGGACCGTGTTATCTCTCAAAGAGGTGATCACAATTGGCCACCGAGATCTTGTGATTTAACACCTTGCGACTTCTTCCTTTGGGGCCACGTGAAGGAAAAGGTCTACGCCAACAGACTAGCGTCGATTCAAGACCTCAAAGATGGAATTCGTGAGGCTATCAAGGACATAGGGCAGCCACTTGTAGATTTAGTTATGGAAAATTTCATGAAAAGGATATGGTCCTGTAAGCGTGGTCGTGGTGGGCACTTGGCTGATGTTGTTTTTATTAACAGCATACCTTCCTCTTTATTATGAAATAAACATCCGATCATTTATCTCAAAAAATTTAATTTTTCTTTGAATACCAAAATAACATCTCTTGTTGCAAAACCCTCTATATATGGATAAATGAATTACAAAACTAATTTTTAATTGACATTTTTTTTCAACTTTTTTTTTTGGAAATTGTTGCTCGAAATTTTAAATAAAATGTACAACCTTTAAACTTTATTCGTTTTTGATCAAATTTTCAGTATTTGGTTTTTAGATGAAAGCGCGCCGCAGCAAACAGTTTAAGACCACGTAACATTGATAAACGATGAAGTGCAAAATAAGAGCCACCCTAATACATATGAGGAAAATCAAAAATTTTTAAGAATTTGACTAAAAGTATTTTTGAAAATGTTTTTCTTATATAAATACCCAGCAGTTCTAGGAGATAGTCCCGAACTAGTGATTTTACCCATCATTTAGGGTGGGAACTAGATACATCAATAGCTACATGACAAGTTATTTTAACACGTTCATGTCCTAAGCAGCGGGTCAATTGACCCTTTTTGACTATAATGATTCATTGGATTCATATACTGGTTAAATAACGTCAGTTACCTTACTAGCTACCTAAATGGTAACTTCATCAGCTACTTAACTAGTTATGTACGGGTGCTAATTGACCTCAAATAGTCTGCTAAAAAGACATATCATAGGAAATCCAATAAACGATAGCTTGTAAACAAACTTTTCTTCGACAACTCTCCAGTGGATTGCTTCTGGTGGGTAAAATAACTACTTTCTAAAGTGCAGTACAAAATAAACGTTTAAAGTGACTTCACTATAGGTTACTAAGAGACATTAAAGTGACTATTGACTTCATGCTATGTTACATGGGATATCAGAACACTTAAGCAAAAATAAAAATGAACTGTATGAGAATTATATCAACACAATTTGTATAAAACCAGTTTGAACGAATTATCACACAACACGTTTAAACTGACTACATTCCAGATTACTTAGAGACACTTAATCGACAATTGTCTTAACGCTAGATTACCTGGGATGTATAAAGTAACCAATTGTCTCTGCACTACAAAGAGCACATATAAATGGTTGCCACAAACATATATGTACTTGTTTACTGTAACCATATATATGGCTGATACAATCATGTGAATCGTATATTAACCATATTATTGTTACCACAATCATATAAATAGTTGATGTGAATATAATTTTGTTAAAAATTTTGAAATGGTTACAGTAAACATGCACAACTATAATTTTTTTTCCTGCGTGTAGCATTAGCTATCAACGAATTGGTTATTCATGGGCTTAATTATTCTACTGCATCTTTAATAGGTTTTAAAATTTCGAAATGTGGAACCAGTTCCTCATCATCAGCACTTTTTATTGCGTTCTTTCTTTTAAGAAATAACTGGATCATCCCAACTTTTAGGTGACCATAACTTTAAGAAACCCAAACATTTTCAATTAAATTTGCAAAATTTCTAATTATTTTTATATCAGAAATTTCAGTTTCAACGATTTTCCAAAATTTTTGATTTTCCTCATATATTTATATATTTGCTAGTGTATATGTACACTGTCCACACACATACATACTCATGAACATATAATTTTTATTTCCACATCGCTAAATTTGTTTGTTTATTTATGTATGTGAATGAAATGTTAACTACAGAGGCAGGCACTACAACATGAAGTCGTTTCGTTTTCTATTCCCTCATATAATTTCACTTAATTTTTACTTGTTTTTGTTGTTTAACTTTTATGCTGCTTTGGTTGCCCAGTGGAGGCCTTTTTTTAGCAAACGGCTACATCCGGTCCACACACATATGTATGTATGTATTTATGCATATGCGAAATATATATTTCGCTGTATTGTATTGTAGTATTGTTTTATTATGTTGCTGTCCACCAGTGTATTTGCAAGTTGTCCAACTGACCTGAAGGTTCTCAATTTTATTATGTTGACTTTTGTGACTTGTTCGCAAATACGCTTGGAGTAGATTTTCTAGAAATGTTTTCACTTAAAAAAGGCAGTGAGTTTGTTTGGCTGAGAAGATGTTTTTTTAAAATTAAATTAAATTTATAATTACTAAAATAGAAATGATTGTGCAGTGCGTATTTGTTTTAGTAATATGAAAATGTCATAGGATTTAAGAGTAGGAAAGTGAAAAGATTTTCTTTACTATTCAGCGCCCGCATATTTTTTGGAGCCATTTAGAATTTATCATATTTATAACCTACACCCCCCATTTGCACTAAGTATAATGCCAAAACTATTTATCTAACACTTCATACAGAATAAGATATTATCTACGTATTTGTCCTAATTGCTCCAAAGAACTAATATTGTATTCAATTTGTTATTTTTTCATTCAATATATCATGAATTCCAGCAGACGCGCGATTTAAAGTTTTGCCAAATAAAAAAAATGTATGTATTGTGTACGACTATCTTTACATATTCCTATCTTTTGAAGAGGGATACTCATATATGTTCTCTTGCTAAATTTCAAATTTATAGAGGATAATGTAACCGATGATGTACATACGAATTATTGAAGTTGATTTTAACACTGATTTTGAAATTTAAAAAGACTCGCTAAAACCCGGTGTGCTTCGCTACCCGTATCGTAATGAAATAAAATGTTTAGAGTTTTAAAAATATATTTATTTAGTAATTAAAATCTACAGTTTTCCTTTTAAATTAATTCTTCTTCTATTATCTTATGATTTACTAGAGTTTCCAAAAAACCGAAGAATTTCAAAACCGCGGTTTCGGTTTTGTGATCATTTATTAACTATTAAATCAGTTGATAATATAGGAAATGCTATACAAATTTAAAGTTCAAACTTGACTAGTGTTCAAGAGAATAAAAGAAAATTGGTACTTTTTCTTATAATAATGAACCTAAGTATAAGCAGGAAATTAAACACACATGATCCTGACTGAGTTAGAATATAAAAAAGGGACTTGCAGGTACTTTTTCCAACTAATAGTACTTTTTGAATATTTTATAACGATGGATCTAGGAACATGAAATTAAGCGTTCATGGTTTAGTGAATGGGAATTCAAAAGGGATAATTAATGTTACTATTTCTTTACTTTTGGAATATTTTATAATAATAAACCTTAATATTGGAAATTGGGCACAAATGATTCTAAATGAGTTAGAATTCACAAAAGGTGATTGTAGAGGTACCTTTCTTCTGTATTTTCTATAATAATGGACACAGAAATATGAAATTAGACATTCATGATGCTGAGTAGTAGGAATACAAAATGTGGGTATTTATGGTACTGTTTCTATTCTAATAATACGTTTCGAATGAGCTAGAATCCTCATTACAATGAATAAACATGAAACTAGAGACATGTTTTCCTGAATTAGTATTACTTCAAAAAGGGAGACTTAATAGTACTATTTCTATCTTCCAATTGGGGTGGCGAAGCGCACCGGGTCAGCTAGTACTCCATGCTTTTGTCGGATATTTGAAAATAACTAAGACTTTGTTAAACAAAATTTTGCATTATTTTTTTTTTAAATGAAATAAATAAACAATCATTTGAAGTTTAATTGTCAGGAAATATTCGTAGATCAATAAGTTGTGTCATGCTTTATTAACAGGTTTCCTTGCCTAGCCTGCGAAAGGCCTAGACTTCTACATCATCTGAAGCAATTATTGTAATACAATTTAAAAAATTTAAAGAAATCTTAAGATATTTTTACCGATCTGCTTTTAGAGATATTGGATGAATCATTGGATGAAAAAGTTTGTTTATCATTTCTAAATTTTGAATTTTTCTACTGAAAATAGATTAAGAGTAAAGTAAAAACGAAGAATAATTGTCGGTTTCGGTTAAAACCGAATTGGAAACTCTATGATTTAGAATATACTTAGACTATCTAAAATTAGTTTCCAATGTAATAGTACATTATTTATTCGAATTTATTAATTTTAATGCCGTAGGATATACAACATATTTGGCTTTCCATCTGTGTGCATGGACATATAAGTACATAAGTCTGTGGGTGAATTCGTACAAAGTTTAAATACTTTTTAAGGAATTACATTTTAAGGAATTACATTGTATTCAGCAAAACTATTTTCGGGCAAAATTTTAAGACTTTAACAACTATTGTTCCTTCCAGATATAGAGGAACATACAGATTTATGGATCGCCCGGTGCACAATGGTTTAGAAACTTTTTTTTGGAAATAATTCGGTATCTTTGGATACGTGTAACTTTTTATAGGGACAAGATACATGTTAGCAAGATACCTATTTTATTTAGAATTTTATCAACAATATAGCTAATATCTTAAAAATAAATTTCGACAATCCGTTGGCCCGTCATCTCTACAAAGCCATATAAAGATCGAGCAAAATTAAAAAAATAAATAAATAAACCTAAATATCTCTTCAATTAATATAGATAACCTACATATGTAGGAGTATTTTTTGTAGATCAGGAGTGTTTGCCGTTGTTCAACTGCTATACCAAACAGTAGTCAAAACATTAGGTTTCTCGGGGCGAATTGGTAATAAAATTTCTATTTTGATGACCTAGACAAATCTTAATTTTTGAAAGGAATAAAACAAATTGGAGAAACTTAGACAAAGTGCATAGAGCTCAAATAGACTGTGTTGAAAAACAAAATAATTTTTTATCTTTTATAAAGTCATTATCACCTTGATATATTTCATTTTATTGGTAAACATTGAAAAATGCTCATCAATTAATGTAGAAACCATGTATTTTTTACACTTATATAGGGTAAACAATTTAAAAAAGTCGAAAAGTTGACTTTTCATAAATTACCAATTCACAAGACTATTCAAAAGTCGACTTTTTAAAAATCGAAAAAGTATAAAATTTAGATGGGATTAATGATAAAACATAAAGAAAATCGTGCTTGACCCAGAAATATATTTTTAATTCAAATACTATTTTTGTGAAAAAAAATGCTTTATTTTGATAAAAAGAGAAGCTTTGTAGAAAATGCCAAGAATCGGTCCGAATTTCAATCCCCATTACAATTTTTCCCGGAATTTGGCTCTATGGTATATAAATGTCTATATAATAGCAGTATTCATACAAAATCCAGCAAACTTAAGTTCTATGTAAAAAGAAATCAGAAAACGAAATTTCGCATCGATTCATATCTTAATTAAAGTCCCCATTTATAGTCCAGTTCCTAAAGTCACTTAAATATACATAAATCTCTCTCTCAGGTCGAAGTTGGACATAAATTGGTATATACAGTTGCGAACATGAAAATAGCAGTACCACAAAATTTTGAAATATTTTAACTGTTTCCACAGTTTACTGTGTTTGAGAAGCAGAAGAGAGTGGACGTCGAATATATTGTCTATAGCCTGAACTTCCAAATAAAACATGTTTAGATCCGTCAGTTCAAAAAATATTGCGCTTTAAAAAAAATCCTAGTGGTACTGCTATTTTCGTGTTCGCAACTGTAATTTATCATAGCTCCCATTTCCGAAAAATACATTAATCTACATAAATATCATACAAATATCAATTTCGAAACAACATTTTATACAGATAACTAATATGTATGCAAAAGTCAAACTGCTGGATTATTTTCTCTAGATATGCACAATATAAAATTTTTCCTATAAAAGTGATAAAAGCGTTTTAAAAGTGGTCGAATATCGACCACCGCACAGTGGTTTAGAAACTTTTTTTTGGAAATAATTCGGTATCGGTAATAATTCTACTATTGGAGATATTGTTACAAAACTTCACACGGTTAGAGCTGAGGTGATTTACATATGTCCTGCTTCCTAGCGCTAATGAGGGCCAGTGCGTTGCCCCTCAAAGTTGGTCACCTCGGGTCTCAAATGAGGTGAAATGTTCCGAATGAGGTGAAATTTAAAATATAAATAGTGCTTAAGAAGATCTACAAAAAATACATGTGTAGGTTATCTCGATTAGTTGAAGAAATATTTAGGTTTATTTATTTATTTTTTTAATTTTGCTCCATCTTTTTATGGTTTTTTAGATGTGACAGGCCTACGGAGGTCAAAATATCACCTATATTCGTGATAAAATTCTAAATAAAATAAAAAAAGTTGCTAACAGTTATCTTGTCCCTATAAAAAGTTAAACGCATCCAAAGTAGGAACATGTAAAAAGTGTCGTATTTTTTAAGTTTTTTCCCAAAACGGGCCATATATTTTTTCTTTTGTAGAAAAAAAAAATTCTATGGGACTATATACAACTTTTATATGACCCGGAAAGAGAATTTAATGCAAAAGCGTGTGAAGTAAATTTTGGCTCACTTTAGCGGACACAACCTATCCAAACTTGGCCAAAATTTAATACAAATTTTAGAATTGAGTAAAAAATTCTAAAAAGGTAAAGCACCGAGCCTCAAGAAAGCTTCATATTTGTATAACCCTATATGCTTCTTAAATACCTACAAAGATTTTTTACTATCACACGATAAATAACGTCATAGCAGGCACTTTTCTAATACATTTTTGGAATACATTTTCACCGGTTTAGAAATTTCGCTATTTAAAAATAAAAAATTTCAAAAATTATAATGTCATTGATTTAAGGATAATTGAGTACATATTAGTTGTAAATTTTGTTATGATATCTTTAACCGTTAAAATTTTACATTAGTTAATATTTTATATTTTTCTTCATGAAAATCACCATATAATAATTTTTTAAGTTTTTAAAGTAAATGACGTCCCAAAAATTTATAAAATTATTTAATTTTACTAAAATATCAATCTTCAAGTCCTAAGGTTTTCGCCAACATCAAATACTTATATAAAAGGTCTTTAGTTACTCCTCAGAAGTTACACAAACCTTGCTTCCTTTGTAAAATTTGTACGTTTTTTCATATATTGCATGCAAAATGTGTTACACCAAACTTTCTGTTATGTCAGTATGTGTTTGAATTCAGAATTTACATTTGATATGTTAGTTGTTTGATATTTTAGGCCCGCCACATATAAAAAACCATAAAAAAATCGAGCAAAATTAAAAAAAAATAAATTAATAAACCTAAATATCTTATATCTTACCTATATATAAGCGCATTTTTTTTAGATATTCTTCAGCATTATTTATATTTTAAATTTCACCTCATTCGAATCATAAATGGATTTTCGCGATTTTTTTAACAAATTTGAGACCCGAGGTGACCAACTTTGAGGGGCAACGCACTGGCCCCCATTAGTGCTAGGAAGCTGAGCAACTGCAAATCAACCCGATAATATCTCAGCTGCAACCATGTAATAATATCTCAAATAGTTCCCGAGATACCCAATTATTTAAATAAATTAAATTTATCTTAATTTATGTACTTCTTTTCGGGGCACTAAGCTAAGTCTTAGAAGACAATGTATCATATAACAGGTGGCGCAAAAGTAATCCTCCTATCAGAAAATGCTATAAATTTTGCGATTGGCCCCTAATGTCAGATCTGTGTTGACATTTGTGTAGTAAACACATGCGAAATACACGTTAATAAACAATGTTACGCTTCACTGCTCCAGAACGCGGAATATTGCTGTCTATTTATTTGACCAATAATCGGCAAAATTTATAGCATTTTCTGATAGGAGGATTACTTTTGCGCCACCTTGTATTACAAACTTTTATTTCGTTTCAACCTATTTTTTTTGGAAATTTCAATTTTGACTGGTCATAGCTTGACGCAATTAATTTCAATCCAAAAACTTTTCGAAACATAGTTATCTTAGTTACTTAAAGCAATACTGTAAACATTATTTATGATTTAGTAATGATTTACTAGTATAAGTCAGTTTCATTGATGTGAAAAAATTCTTGGATCTAACCATATATATATTGGCATACCTTTACAAACTATAAAAATATTTACGGTATTAATTATATTAATATAATTTTGTATAAAATCTTACAATGATTGGGGTAGCGAAGCTCACCGGGTTAAGCAACTAATATCGTATTACTATATAAATGTTCTATGAATAAACCAAAAACTCTTAAAACCAAGACTTAAACTTTAACAGATTAAGCTAATCCTAAGCTAGTCAAACAAAAACAATTAATCAAACGAAGTAATAGGAAAAATAATAATATTTATACGAGTAGTACCCATTATAGTATATAATACCACTTAAGAAGTAGTATAGTATAGTAGAAGTATAATAGTACAAAAAAAAAACATTTATACAACCTTTTCCTAGTCGAATTAAATTTTAATCTTCTTTATAAGCAATTTTGGAAAATAAAATTAAATGCATTTTTAAAAAAATAAAAAACTACCTTAAAAAATAATTACAAAAATAAAAAAGAAAGATAGAAACAAGGTTCAATTACTAGAACATGTATGAATTAAGATTGTGCAGCACAACATGAATTTAATTAAAACTAAAATTTTATAAGCTTTTTGAAGCAGCACACTACCAACTCAACAACATTTAAAATAAAACGAACAACAACATGAAAATGAAAATGTTGAAAATAAATCTGGCTGATGCTTGAATAACAGCTTCTGTCCTTAAAAAGACATTTAACGCCTTTAGGTAGCAAGACAAGAAGCAAGAAACACTATTAGAAATATATGTATGTATATGTATGTTAGTGCAAGCAGAATTGTAGACGAAAATATAACAACAACTTACCTCTTAATAAATACCGACAGAAAAGCAGACAAACAGATAGATTGAAGAACATAGCAACGGACCCAAAAGCGTTACCACACAGACAGACTGAAAATATGAAGAATGAAAACCCCAAAAATAAACAAAAATACTAAACAAAACCCAACCAGCCAGCCCAGCTCCTCTTATTGTTGCATGCAACTTATAAAACAAACACTATAACACCAAGATGAACCAACTAAAGATTCCCATGTTTTGACTAAGAAACAACATTTTGCTGCTTGCCGATGTACAAGTATGCTGTAGTTTTTTTTATATGTACATCTTCCTTTGCCAAGGACTATGACGTTGACTACGACGTTGATGATGGAACGATGTGTTAATTAAGGTCAAAATAATTATGGGAAAATTGAAAACTTCATTTACCAAACACTTTGCATTTTATGCTGCCAGATACTCCAGCCAAAAATTCGTATATAAACATAGCAAACCCAGGAATTTGAATGATACACAGTGGGGTCGAACAAAACAAAAATATGCTAATAAATCTGTATCTTCTAAAGGTACGATAGCAAAATGATGTAGAAAGGAATCGTACAGGAAATAAGTAAGCTTTCAGAAAATGAAATTTGTGACCACCCTGTTGGAACACAAGGTTGTGTCTCACCTGGGGACAAAGTTGACCACCTCTGGTTAGGAAAATATTATACAGCTTGTAACTTGTAGAAATATGTGCAGATTTCAGTGAATTTTATAAGAAAATAAATAAAAGAGTACAGTCGGTCAAGTCCGATTCTACATTGAGTGGATGAGCAAAAATATTTTTCTTTTAAAATTTCAATGAAATGTTTATATGGGAGCTATGACACATTATGAACCGATCCTCATGAAATTAAGACGCATGATTTCCATAGATACAAAACTTATTTTATTTGGATACAAAAATAGATTTCTGTTAAAATCATTTTCGAAAGTTGGCCTTATATGGTAGCTATGACCAATTACGAAATTAGGTCGTGTGATTTATGTCTATAAGGACTGAGATCGTAAAATTCTTAACACACGTTTTTCATTAAAACTTTTAACCAATGGTCTATTATCAACCGGGAGAACTTGTCCGTTGATATAAAACCTGGTTCAGGTAGAAGGAATGGTCCACATGATGTTTCCAACACCTCCAGTAGGAAAGCAGCCCGGTTAGCTCAGTGCTCGGACTATTTGGTACGAAAAGTTAAAGCCAATGAAGGTTTAAAAGCATACACGGCTCAAAAAGTTCCTAACAGGAACTCTGCTAAAAATTTAGAGGCCAAAGACAGAGCACGGAAATTGAAGTCAAATTTTATACAAAAAATATACATGCTGCATAATGGATGAGGAAATGTACGTATGGAAAATTTTTCACAGCTTCCGGGTTAATTTTTTTATGTTGCAGATGCTCGAGGGAATGTTGAAGAAAAGTTTAAGACCCAAAAGCAGGCAAAATTTCCCAAAAAGTTCTTGGTATGGCAAGCAATATGCAGTTGCCGCAAAAAACCCAAACATTTGTTAGAAAGGGCTCTATAAATACCGAAATTTACATCAAGGAATGTTTATAAAAAAGGATGTTTCCATTTATAAGTGTCCACTTCATTAATGTGTCCACCTATTTTTGTCATGATTTGGCATCCTATCACTATGGTAAGAAAGGTCTTGAGTGGTACAAGAACCATAATGTGGTATTTGTACCAAGAGAGGCAATTCCTCCAAACTGCCTGGAGCCGAGTCCAGTGGAGAGATATTGGGCTCTTGTTAAAAGAGAATTGAAGAGCACAAAAAAGCTGTCCAAAAGTGTGGTAGATTTTAAACGGAGATGGACAACCTGTTCGGGAAGGAAGGGTTTTCGAAAAAAGTTCAAAATTTCATTATTAGTGATTAGAACTATAAAAATATTTTTTTATTTTTTTTTTTTTTTTTTTTTGTAAATTATAACAATAATTTCATTCAAATAAAAAAAGATTCAAAATTGTAAGTTTAGTGGTTTCACTTTTATTTACATATATGTATGTTAAAAATTTTTCGATCTCAGTCCTTATGATACTGTTACGTTTTTACCTTTTAAAAACGTGGGCTTATTTCCTTTAAATAAACCGGATACTTTTGATTGCAAATAAAAGCAGTTTTAGTAGTTTAAAATTGTAACAACTCTTTATTTATTTAGAATGTACAACAACAACAGAATTAAATAGGCACTCAGTGTCTTTATACACGTTTATTAATTCGCAGAAATGCACACACACACTCTATACGTACAAGTATACACGTACAAGACAGTTGATGTTAACTCTAACAGCGACAATGATCAACTCCACTCACGACTGCCAGCTCTGCCACTATTTATACACGCGCCATCTATCGGGAATCATCTACAATGTCCTCAACGGACATACTAGTACATTCGATTTCTAGAGCTTTTCGATGTCATTGCCAGCAGCCCAAACATTTAGTGTTGCCATACTTACAAACAATGTCAATGATGGACGTGCCATCAAACATGATGAGTGCTGCAGGCAGTCGTTACAGACCGCTGAATTCAAATCGTCATTGAACATTCGTAACAATACTTATTTCTATTGAATTCTATGTGGATACCAAAATTTTCAAGCAAGTTATGCTCGTTAAAGTGATTTTCGCAAGCGGGACTTTTATGGGGAGCTATGTCCAGTTATGAACCGATGAAATTTTATGTGCACGCAGAGAAAAAACATGATTCGGCATGATTACGACAACTATACTATGTTCTTTGTAACATTATTATGAGGGACAGCCGGAACAAATCGTCAACGACAAATGTTGAGGATATAGTGGACGACTAAAAGAGAGATAATGTCGCTAAGTTTATCGTTTACACAATAACAATAAAAGGTTAAGACAATGTCGCTCAACATTCAAGACATTAGCTCTGTTCAATAACTAAAAGTTGTTACTAGTTAGTAACAATTGTTACTGGAAAAGCGTTCATTAACGCAAAAATCTTGCAAGTAGAGAAAAAATCAAGAGCGTATAAATTTTAGAGAGTGTTCTCTCGTTGCAAACTATTACAAGTTCTATTTTGAACTTGTAATAGTTAGCAGCTTATAATTCATATGTTTTGTGTTATTGTTTATTTATTTACAGTTTTATTTTTGTGGTGAAAAAATTTAAAAAAAAAGAATTTTCAATAAAATTGAAGAAAATATGAGTATTTATGCATTTTAAAAGGAATAAAATAAGAAAATTGTGTGTGTAAATTTAGGATCCAGTACAGGCCACCAAGATTTGTAAGATATTGGGACCAAATTGGATCCAATTGTTACTGGAAAAGCGTTCATTTACTTTTTACTATTTTTGAGAATTTAAGAGAGTAATTTTTTAAATTTTGATTTTATTCTCTCCTTGCAAGTATTTACTGGGAAAGTAAATGAACAGACCTATTGTCGCTCATTTTGTCATCAATTGCGTTTAATATAAGACAGGTATTACATAAATCGTCAAAGACAATGTCGTCAATTTTTCCAACTGGATTGTAGAATGCTATTGCATTAGTGTGTATTGTTGGTGTTTGTCTAAGCTCCCAGCAGTTCTAGGAGACACAACCGAACTAGTGATTTTACCCATCTTTTAGGGTGACAAATAGTTACATAACTAGCTACGTGACTAGTTATTTTAACAGGTGCATGTCCTTAACCCTTTACGATTACAATGAGACCATGTCTGATAGCTGATCGAAAGTAGTCAACGCATTGAATTCACATACTGGTTACACAGCGTCAGTTACCTTACTACTTAGTCACCTATGTGGTAACTTGTTCAGCTACGTAATTAGTTATTTTAACATGTACGGGTACTAATTGACCTCAAATAGTCAGCTAAAAAGACATGCCTTAGACAGTCCAATAAACGATTGCTTGACAACTCTACAACAGATTGCTTGTGGTGGGTAAAATAACTAATTTCTAAAGTGCAGTACTAAACAAACGTTTAATGTGAATTCACAGAAGGCTACTAAGAGACACTAAAGTGACTATTAACTTCACACTATGTTACATGGGATATCAGTATACTTAAGCAAAAATAAAAATAAACTGTATGAGAATTATATCATCACAATTTGTATAAAACCAGTTTGTACGAATTACTCACAAAACGTTTAAAGTGACTACACTCCAGGTTACTAAGAGACACTTAAGTGACAATTGTCATCAAGCTAGATTACCTGTGATGTATAAAATAACCAATTGTCTTCTCCCTGTACTACAAAGAGCACATACGTGTCAAATGTCCCAAAATATATAAATTGGAGTCAGCCAAGTGATAGGACATTAATGACAATTACTGTCTATAAGGGATACATTGACTACTTGCTTAACTGCTGGGCTGTGAAATTTTTTTCAAGTAAATTTTGAGTGTCTGTAATTCTCTGTATAATAAATTCGCTCTATAGTTTCATTTGTATAATAAATTTTGCTTTCCTACAGTGAAATTTATCAATACAATTTTAATTGGGAGTTTAGTACGTTAAAACTTAAACCTATTAAAATTAAATTTTGTATTCCCAAAAATAAATTTTAATAATAATACACAGAAAAATCGATTTGTAGTTGCAACCAAATTTGTTGTCAATCAAATGATGCGGTTGCGCAAATAGAACTTTTCGGTTCTATCAACAAAAAGTCAGTTGTAAAAGGAGAATTTCAGTTGAAGCAACCAAACTTTTGTTACCCCTTCTAAAATTTTGTAGCCACAACTGTAAAATGCGAATCATTTGATTGGCAACAAATTCGGTTGCTATCACGAATCTGTTTTCTCTGTGTATGATTACTTTGGATCATAATATTATTTCATTGGATTATAATATGAAATCACAAGTATGATTACGTTGGATCATAATATGATTACTTCAGAACATATTATGATCATGAATGACAATGTTATTACGACTGTATTTGATCATAATATAATATTATAACTTTTATCAAATGTGACATGAACTGTGTGACACTTAGCGCATTCCTGTTAAGACCACATGTCGTTGGTCTCCATATCGTCCAATTCAGGTCTAAATAAGTTGGTAATGATTGCCTGGCCAACATAGTTTACAAAGAAATATGCACCAGCCCAAAATCCACACCAAATAGTGACATTTTCGGGATGCATTGGACGCTCTTGGATCTCTTGTGGATTAATATCGTCCCAAATTAGACAATTTTGTTTGTTAAGGTACCCATTCATCCAGAAATGGTCCTCATCGCTGAAGTTGATTTTTTGATGGAAATTAGACTCCAGCTGTTCCAGGGCCCATTCAGCGAACGCACGTCATTGCTGTTGAACGCTATATGCATCCATGGCGATTTGGCAAAACAACTTTCAAAGTTCGGAAGTCCCTATTGGAAGACCCTTTAGTTTAATGGGTCTATGACCAATATTTCGATGTGTTACAAACGGAATGACAAAATCAAAATCATATTTTTATATAAAAAAATATATTTAAGCTAAATATTAACACACATTTTTACTGTATTTGCAAACACATGATTTTCAGATGCCTTAATGCTGTGTTAGAGTAAAGATGTAGGAATTTGCTGAAGAGTATAATGCCGAGCATAGCATTTTAATCTGATTACAACAAATACCCGTACTCTCTTCTAATTCTTATATTCTTTATTTATACCCTACACCACCATAGTGGGGAGGGTATAATGGATTTGTGCAGATGTTTGTAACGCCCAAAAATATTAGTCTAACACCCATCTTAAAGTATACCGATCGACTCAGAATCACTTCCTGAGTCGATTAAACGATGTCCGTCCGTCCGTCCGTCCGTCCGTCTGGCTGGCTGGCTGGTTGGCTGTCCATGTAAAGCTTGTGCGCAGAGTACAGGTCACAATTTTGAATATATTTCGATAAAATTTGGTACATATCATTTTTTCTGCCCAAGGACGATCCCTATTGAAACTGGCTGAAATCGGTCCATTATTTGACCTAGCCCCCATACAAATGTCCTCCCGAAAGTTGATTTTATCCGTCACAAATGTTTAATTTATATAGGTATCTACACAAGTTTTTCTCCAAATAAGTTTTATATATAGGGAATTCATGTCACCAAATTTTATGATGATCGATCCATAATTAGTCATAGCTCCCATATAAGGCCTGCTTCCGATAATCACTTTAACGAGAATAAATCTCCTACAAATGTTGGTATACACATAAAATTCAACATAAATAACTTTCATATAAACATTAATCACGTGACCAAATTTCGTGGTGATCGGTCCATAATTTGTCATAGCTCCCATATAAGGCCCACTTCCGAAAATCGCTCACGAACATAAATTATTGAAATTTTGAAAGAAAAATGTTTTTGCTCATTTACTTAGTGTAGGGTATTATCTGGTCGGGCTTGACCGACCATACTTTCTTACTTGTTTTGTTTTTCATATATTTTTTTCTTTTATTGCAACTTCTTTCTAGTCATATCGAAAGTTCTGTTACATCGTTTATGAAAATTGTACTCAAGCAGAAAATTTAAATAAATTCATATTTTGCCAGGCATAGATAAGAAAATTTATTATTATTATTGTTGTTGACCAAACTCTATGTTATTGTTGGTGTTGCTACTGCTGGTTGTTTATACAACAACATGAAAATGAAAAAGTTGACGACGACGACGATGTAGAAGACGAACAGCAACAACTAAAACAACATCATCATCACTGACAATGATGATGTACGACTAAGTATGAATGAAGTAAGTAGTTTCTTCCCAACAGTTTGAAAAGTGCCAATCGGAAACCTTACACTAGCTATATTACTACTTACTTGTGCAACACACAAGTTCGCGGTGTCTGCTAAAGTGGTAGTTATATGGTTATCATTTGCACTACATTTCACCAGCATATTCAGTAATAAACAATATGTAGGCAGATATACAGTTGTATTCATGAAATAAGAGCTGAGAGTACTCTTATTTCATGAATACCAAACCAATTAATAAATTTTTAACTAAAAAAAAAGTTTGTTGTAGTTAAGTTTGTCATTCCGTTTTTAATTTCTACATTTTTCATTTGCGACCCCAAAAAGTATATATTTTCTGGATCAATATATATAGCGAACTCGATATAGCCATGTCCGTCTGTCCGTCTGTATGTTTAAATCAACTTTCCGTAGCCCCCAAATAACTAGAAAACATAATTGATACATCAATATATCAGGAATTCTTCCGGCTCGGTCGCTATTTAAAATCGACAAAATAGGCCCACAAATGGCTGAGATATAAGGCAAAAAAACCGGGACAACCTCGATTTTTGCCCTATTTTTGATCTATATCTGGATTACTAAGGCCCGTTTTCTCAATGTATCGATAAACTGCTTGTTAGTAAATGTCGACATAAATTTATTAGGCCGATAAACTGTTCGTTAACAATTTTGGCTTTCTCAATATACCGACAAAAAACATTATTATCTGTTGGCAATACCTCTCAAGATAGATGTGAAAGGTGGGAACCCTGCCTTCAAGTGACAACATGTTTACATAAATCAGCTGTTTAATGTGGCCATCGACAGCCGGAATCTTTTGAAAAGTGCATTATCCTCCATGTCTGCCAGGTAGTTAGGGCTGGCATGATAAACTCTTTCAGCATTCACTTGGAACTCATGTTATTTGAGTTCATCCTCCATCAAATTAATGTTATTAAACTTTTTTTATAAAATCTATTTAATTTCGTTTACAAAAACACAAACACATAAAAACTATGAACAGCAGTCAGCTGTTATTTATTTATCTGTACGATAAATAAATAATTGGCAGATGAGGTCGGGTTAGCTTTGCGACAGAATAGAAGCAAATGAGACATTGAGGCCCGTTTTCTCAATGTATCGACAAACTGCCTGTTACTAAATGTCGACATAAATTTATAAGGTCGATAAACTGTCCGTTAACAATTTTGGTTTTCTCAGTATACTGACAAAAAAACATTATTTTCAATTGGCAATACCTCTCAAAATTGTTGTGAAAGTTGGGAACCCTGCCTTCAAGTGACAACATGTATACATAAATCAGCTGTTTAATGTGGCCATCGACAGCCGGAATCTTTTGAAAAATTCATTATCCTCCATGTCTGCCAGGTAGTTAGGCCTGGCATGATAAACTCTTTCAACATTCACTTGGAACTCATGTTCTTCGAGTTCATCCTCCATCGAATTAATGTTAATTCCTCTATTAAACTTCTTTTTATAAAATCCATTTAATTTCGTTTACAAAAACACAAACACATAAAAACTATGAACAGCAGTCAGCTGATTGAATTTATCTGTACGATAAATAAATAATTGGCAGATGAGGTCTGGTTAGCTTTGCGACAGAATAGAAGCAAATTAGACATTGAGAAAACCAAATTTCTTTAATCAGTAGTTTTTCGTTGGGAAAACAGATAATCATCTAATGAGAAAACGGCCCTGAGAAAACCAAATTTCTTTAATCTGCAGTTTTTCGTTGGGAAAAAAGATAATCACCTAATGAGAAAACGGCCCTAAGTCATTAATATAGACAATATGGATATCCAATGATAGATATTTCAAAGTCTATTGCAACGATTTAGATAAGGCTATAGTTATTTGGACCTACAATGGGTCAAAATCGGGAAAATTATTTTTTAACCCGAATATTTTTTTTATAACAAACATTTTTTTGTATATATTTTTTTTTTTCTCACTAATAAATTTTTGAAAAAGTTTTGAAAAAAATTTTTTTTTTTAAATTTAAAAAAAAGAAAAAAATTTGAAAAACAATTTTGTGCCAATCGGCCACCTGCAATGACATCATCATATTAAATTTAATATGATGATAACGTTGCTCGTGGGTTGAAAATTCACTAGTAGTAGTTCTCAGTGGCTAACTAATTTGGTGTGGCGGAACTGCAGGGTTTTCTGTAAGTGTAAATGTGAATGATTGTATTCGAGTGTATGTGTGTGTTTGTGTATGCATGTTAAATATTTATAAAGATGTTTGTTTCCTAACAATTTCTCTTAGGGATGGATGCAATGCTGCTGCTACTTTAGCCATTTTATTGTGTATGTAAATACTTAAGTTTGTTTCTTGTGCCATCTTCGAAAGCATCAGATCGGTAATGTATTAAATTAAAAACTCATTCGCTAACGTGCTTGGTTAGATTATTATTATTACTATTATGATTATTTTATCTAGCAAAAGTCACTCAAGGTTAGAGATATACATTATGGTGGCCCCTAGTTTTTAGACTTTTAGATATTCGATGCTGCAAAGGTCTATAATTTTTCTCCGTCACACAGTGGTATCACTTTTTAAACCAACATAGACATATACTCTACTTTAGGCAATTCTAAGTTTGAATTTTTTTTACAAATTATAATAAAAATATTTATTGCAGTTAATCTGACCTTTAAACGTTATTGGTCAAAATATTTCGCAAAAAACTTGAAAAAAATTTAGGTAAAACTTAAAAAATTTAGGTAAAAAAGCTCTAAAATTTGTTTTGGTGTTAAATTTTTGACATTGTTAATGTTCCTTGATGTTAAAACTGTATTTTTGAGTTCTGGCTATCATGGGTCCAAATAAAAACAAGTAAGAAAGTATGGTCGGTCAAGCCCGACCATATAATACCCTACACTAAGTAAATGAGCAAAAACATTTTTCTTTCAAAATTTAAATAATTTATATTCGTGAACGATTTTTGGAAGTGGGCCTTATATGTGAGCTATGACTAATTATGGACCGATCACCATGAAATTAAGTAGTGTGATTAATGTCTGTATGAAAGTTATTTACGTTGCATTTTATGTGTATACCAACATTTTTAAGAGATTTATGCTCGTTAAAGTGATTATCGGAAGCAGGCCTTATATGGGAGCTATGACTAATTATGGACCGATCATAATAAAATTTGGTGACATGAATTTCGTACATATAAAAGTAATTTGGAGAAAAACTTGTGTAGATACCTATATAAATTAAACATATATGACCGATAAAGTCCAATTTCGGGAGGATATTTGTATGGGGGCTAGATGAAATAATGGACCGATTTCAGCCAGTTTCAATAGGCTTGGGCAGAAAAAATGATATGTACCAAATTTTATCGAAATATCTTCAAGATTGCGACCTGTACTCTGCGCACAAGGTTGACATCGTTTAATCGACTCAGAAAGTGATTCCGAGTCAATCGGTATACTTTAAGGTGGGTGTTAGACTAATATTTTTGGGCGTTACAAACATCTGCACAAATCCAATATACCCTCCCCACTATGGTGGTGTAGGGTATAAATATGTAATTTGTTTAATACATATTCAAATAATATACTGAAATTGATCTTAACTAACAAATTTTATTTATTTTAACATGACTGTCTTGGACAATTTTGACTCCAGATATATAAGGAATCAATCAATAAAAACTGTATATATTTGTGTTGTTTTTATTTTTAATCAGTTTGTCTAGTTATTCGAGGTGCACCAAATACGCAAACAGCCTTTTATATTAATTTCAGCACATTTATAACTTGTCTGGGGTTTCTTCTCCATTATCTCTAACTGCATCTATTAAATTATACGAAAAGTAGAAAATGAACGATAAGTAGTCACTCGAAAGTAAAATATATGAAATAAACTGCCAAAAGGTCTTTTAAAACTTTTCAGCGAAAAAAGGAAAACCAACTAAATTAATATTAAAAAATAAGATAAAACAATGATAAGAAAAAATAATTTCAGCTAATCATTTATGAGTTAGCTGAAACTTATGTAAATGACATATTCGAATGAACTATAAGTTTACTTGTAAAACCTAATCATTAGTTAGTCAGTTCATAACTAACTTATAGTGCCACAAGCTAACTCAATATAGAATTAATAAAAATTAATAGTACACAGAGAAAACAAATTCGTAGTAGCAACTGAATTTGTTGCCAATCGAATCATTCAGTTGCACACATAGAATTTTTCGGTTCTATGAACAGAAAGTCGATTGATAAAGAAGAATTTTAGTTGAATGAACCAAAATTTTGTATCCACAACTGTAAAATTCGGTCACTAAGGCAGAATCATTCGATTGGCAACAAATTCGGTTGCTATCACGAAACAGTTTTCTCTGTGTATAATTAAAATTAACAAAACAACCAAGAAGTTAAAGAACATGTAAAATTAGCAGACACTCACGGATAAATTCGTTAAATTGGATAAATTACTATAGCCTTATAAACATCGTTGCAATGGACTTTGAAATATCTATCATTAGATGCCCATATTGTCTATAATCCAGATATAGAAAAAATAGGCAAATAATCGAGATTGTCCCGGTTTTTTTCTTATATCTCAGCCGTTTGTGGGCCGATTTTGTCGATTTCAAATATCAACCGAAATGGAAGAATTCCCGATATACTGATGTATCAATCATGTTTGTAAGTGATTTAGGTGATTTGGAAAGTTGATTTTAACCTACAGACGGACATGGGTATATCAACTCCGCTATCTATATCGTTCCAGAATATAAATATATACTTTTTAGGGTCGCAACTGATAAATGTGTTTTTTCTCATCCATGTAACTTATTACATATTGTTCTTAGCAAAATGTGCCCTAAATAGTTTAGATAGCTATTTCTTCAATCTTTCGGAAAAAAAAATTAAAAATAAAATAAAAAATGTTTGTAATTTTTTTTCCAAAATCAAAAACTTTTTTGACTTTTGTTTCAAAATGGGCAATGGGCGCAATTTTTTTTTTTTTTCAACAAAGTTTTTGATTTTGCAAAAAAAGTCAAAAATTGTTTGTTTTGAATTACAAAACATTTATTTTGATAGATAACCAACTCGCAGCCCACTAAGCGACCAAATAGGTCTTCAAGGCAAATATCTAAGCTTTCTTTTGAGAAAAAAAAAGTTAAAAAAGTCAAATAAGTTTTTGATTTTGGATAAAAAATTACAAATTTTTTTAATTTTTTTTTTTTAAATTTTTTTCCGAAAGATTGAAGAAATAGCTTTCTTAACTATTTGTGTCACATTTTGCTAAGAACAATAGGTAATAAGTTACACGGATGGGAAGAAACACCTGCTTGGCCAAAATGTCAAATTTTTATACCCTCTAACTCAAAAAGTTCTCGACCGATCTTGTTGAAAAATTGTGTCTGAATTACTATCTAATAGAACTAACTATGGTGCAAATTTCATCCCCATCGGAATACATCGATTTCAAAAGTTGGTTCATTTGACATGAAATGCCCCATATATGTATATTAGGGTGGACCTTAATAAACGAAAGTTGGATTTTTGCCATTCTCACCCCCCAGTTTGGTGAACATTGGTAAAAAAATCATCCTAAAAAAATTTTAGGTAAATCGCTTGGGGTTAAGACGTGCCGCAAGCCCTCTGAAGTTTTGAGATGCATTTACAAGGGGAAAAAATGCATTTTTTTCAGTTTTTGTAAAAATATTGCCATTAAAAAATTACATTTGCAATTTAATTTGAAAAAATAGAAATGTGTACATAATTGTCGTTCTAATAAGACATAAAAAACTGAAATTGGTCAAAAAATATTAAAGTTATTAAAAATTCCCCATGCCATTAAAGTGTCTCAGGTCACTAGAACAAGAAATGTAGGAACAAAATTAACATATTTTGATAAATATTAAAATAAAAACTAATTTTTACTTAAACCATATCCATATTTACTTGTACATGAGTTTTTGTCTTTGTAGGATACCGTTAACCTATTCACAGCTATGACCAAAAAAATAAAATTTTTTTAACGGCAGTTTCAAAATTCAATTTTCAAATTTTTCAAAAATTTTTTAAACTAATTTCAACATTTTTTAATCATCTCATTGGGATTTATTGAGAATATAATAGGGAATAAAAATATGAAAAAATTATCAAAATATCTCTTATAGTTTTTCCGTACCTGCGATTTAAATTTTGAAATTTTCGAGATAAACAAATTATTTGGCCATTTTTTGGCGAATGAACTCTATTTCCTTACTGTTATGAATTTTAAGTAAAACCTATTCAGAATTTTATAGTCCAGATAATTCTAAATATACTCTGAAAGTTTTACTAAAATTGAAAAACGTTAAACCTTAAATCGTGAAGGTCAAAGGTAAAATTTTTAAATATTTGGAATTTCTAATATAAAGATAGCGTAATGTTATTTATTTTTGGACCGATTTTGATGAAACTTAAGAAAAAAATTACATGAAGTCTAGTATTTATAATAACAGCACAAAAAGGGAAATTAACCCTTAATGGTACTTGGGGGTTAAAATGACACTCAAATTTTAAAATCACGAAAAATTTTTCGGGATTAACAAATTGTAACTTTTAAATTGCCTTACCAATTTGTACACGATTTGTCACATACTTAGTAATAGTAATGTACGTTTTCCTAAAAATCCTTTTTCTTTTAAAACATAGCATATGTAGTCAATACAAAAGTTATACAATTTTCAGTTTTGTTATGGATTTCTCACTGTTATAAAGTTCAGAATACGGGTATAAATATGAAATGTCTTTGTGTCAAATTTATTTTAATTCAATGCATTACTTTTTGCTTTGTTCTACTTTTACTTAAATATATTAACGAAATAAATAGTTTTTATTATTGAATTTGATGTTATTTGAAATTAAGAGCCTAATTCAGAAACACGAAAGAAAAATAATTTTCAAATTTTTGTATGAAAATCACTCAGTTTCAAAATAATTTTTGAGTGTTTTTCATACAAAAACTTGAAAATTGTTTTCCTTTCGTGTTTCTGAATCAGGCCCTAAACTAAAATCCCGGAGTCCCGAAAAATCCCGGGATTTGTAAAACCCAGTCCCGTTTAGCATCCCTAGTAGAAACATCTACTTAACATTGTCATAGGCGCTCTTAGAATTAACATCAACTACATTACCAGTGCGTATTATTATATTATATAGTAGTTATACAAAGAGTGACTATTTAAACCATTTTTATTTGCAATCACCACCGTTTTTAAAAGGTAAAAACCTAACAACCATTATATATGGTATTAAATTACAATAAAATTATTAAGCTTTAATAATGTTAAGGTTTTTAACAACGACTACATAGATTTTAAATTGTAGAATTGGATTTATTAAAAAAAAACTAAAAAAACTTAAAAATAATAATTATTGCGTTTTGCAATAATATTGTCAGTAGCAAGCTACCACTTTAACCTAGCAATCATAGATTCATATTTCCATTTCTTTCTCAATTGATTTTAATGTTCCAAACAATGGCCAATGAATGTAAATAAAATTTCATTAATTTGAGAATTCATACTTTACGGAAACGGCAGCCTACATTTATTATAAAACTTATTTACTGACAAAGTACGCAAATAAGGCCGCCCTTGACGAATTGATCACTCCTACACGGCTAACTGTCCATAATTCGTTGTAGTTTTCTGTCTGCCCATCCCCACCCTCAACAACAAATGAAAACAAAGTTTATTATAAATGTTTTTTGTTTTTTTTGTGTTTAACTTTAAATGCATGTGTAGGTACTCCTCGTAGTTACGCACTGAAGCAGCAAAGTGCGAAATAATGTTTAAACTCCATATTTCATTTTATTGTACTTATTTGCGCTTGTTGGAAGGTTGGTTGGTTGGTTGGCTGACTGGCTGAATTTACAGTGTCGGACAAAACACATTGAACACAAATTGCTTCTATACTACATATTTCTAAAGGGAAAACAAATTTGCTTGTTTTTTAAATCATAAAACATATGATACGAAAAGTTCAAATTAGGATTTTTTGATTCCCGACAATTCCCGATATATATAGTTAAGGAGTGAGATCGAAAAATTCTTAACTTCAATTTCCGTGCTCTGTTTTTGGCAGGAAATTTTTGAGCCTTGTATGTTTTTAAACCTGCATTAGCTTTTACTTTTCGTACCCAATAGTCTGAGTACTGAGCTAACCGGGCTGCTTTCCTACCGGATGCGTTGGGAACTCTTTTGAAAATGCTTTCTATTTGTTTGGCTTTAGAAACATCATGTGGACCATTCCTTCTACCTGAACCAGGTTTTATATCACGGAAAAGTTCTCCCGGTACTGTTTTATAACATTGGAAAAAGTTTTATAGCAGACCTTTGATTGTTTTGCCAACTTTTTGTAGGACCAAGTTGGGTTTTGTTGAAAATATTTAATAATTGTAGTGCGCAATTTTTTCTGGTCACTCATTTTAATCAGGTTAACAACAAATGAACATAATTGACATTAAACATAATAACTGACATGCTTTACAAAGGTAACTTGATCAAAAAAAAAATCAAATAATACTTGGGTTAAAAGTTTTAATGAAAAACGTGTGTTAAGAATTTTTCGATCTCAGTCCTTATATGCTAATGTGGGTCTGCGACAAATATTTTGATGTGTTACAAACATAATGACATCTTTTTTGATGGTGGAACGTTAATAGAATGAACGTTTTAGTTATAGAATAAGGGTATGAAATTTAATTCCGTTATTAATAGTTAATACTGCTGATGTATTTTTATTTTAGAGAGCATTTCCCTAGGTCTCCACGTAGAAATATTTATTGCGGGAATTGTCAATTTTGATTGCGTCCATAAAATTTGCGATGTATAGGCTGGAATTGCCATATGTAACAATCCATTGCGCACTGATTGCTCTACTGATAGCTTGAACAATTATTGCTAAGCAATTAGCTGTCAGTTCAGTTCAATATTGTAGGATATGACGGAATGAGAAAGGGACAATGTCAATGGAACAGACATCAGATAGTGTACAGTAGTTTTAAAATTAAGCTAGTTCTAAGTAGAGTTTCCAGTTCGGTTTTAACCTAGACCGAAACCGCGGTTTTTCAAGGCCTAAAACCCAAACCGAAACCGACAATTACTCTTCGGTTTTTACTCTTAATCTATTTTCAGCAGAAAAATTCAAAATTTAGAAATGAGAAACAAACTTTTTCATCCAATATCTCTAAAAACAGATCGGTAAAAATATATTAAGATTTGTTTAAATTTGTTAAATTGTATTACAATAATTGCTTCAGATAATGTAGCAGGCTACCTTTCGCAGGCTAGGCAAGGAAACCTGTTAATAAAGCATAACACAACATATTGATCTACGAGTATTTCCTGACAATTAAACTTCAAATGACTGTTTATTTATTTAATTTAAATAAAAAATGTTTGCAAAAGTTTTTTAACAAAGTCTTAGTTATTTTCAAATATCCGATAAAAGTATGGAATATTAGCTGACCCGGTGCGCTTCGCCACCCCAATTGGAAGATAGAAATAGTACTATTAAGTCTCCCTTTTTGAAGTAATACTAATTCACGAAAACATGTCTCTAGTTTCATGTTTATTGATTCATTGTAATGTGGATTCTAGCTCATTCTAAACGTATTTTTAGAATAAAAACAGTACCATAAAAGACCCACATTTTGTATTCCAACTCAGCATCATGAATGTCTAATTTCATATTTCTGTGTCCATTATTATAGAAAATACAGAAGAAAGGTACCTCTATAATCACCTTTTGTGAATTCTAACTCATTCAGAATCATTTGTACCTAATTTTTTTTTTTTTGGTTTATTACTATAAAATATTCAAAAAGTACCTTTACAAATAAAGAAATAGTAACATTTATTATCCCTTTTAGTGTTTCTAGGTCCATCTTTATAAAATATTCAAAAAGTACTATTAGTTGGAAAAAGTACCTACAATTCCCTTTTTTATATTCTAACTCAGTCAGGATCATGTGTGTTTAATTTCCTGCTTATAGGTTCATTATTATAGAAATTTCAATAATAGTTTTTGTTACCTGAATATCATTATGCCTTCTATCCTTGATTGTTTCTTTACTCAGAAGCATATCAGCCAACTATTATGTATATTCAATAAGTAAAATAATGTAATATAATAAAAAGTACCATTAGAAGAAAAAGTAAACATTTTCCACACTTAAACCACTGTCAAGTTTGAAATTTCAAAGTAATTTCCTGATTCTAGGTTCAATATTATAGAAAATTCAAAAAGTACTATTTGAAGAACGAAAAATTACTGCTTAGTTAGTTTGGTTTAGTTCTCCATTTTTGGTATCATAATACAATTGAGCACCCTATTCTTGATTATTTCTTTACTGAGAATCATATTAGCCAACTTTAATGTATATAAGCTAATTTAGTATATTAAAAAGGTACCATTAAAAGAAAAAGTACCAATTTTCCTTTATCCTCTTGAACACTCGTCCTATATTATCAACTGATTTAATAGTTAATAAATTATCATTAAGAAAGAAAGTCATTAAGCCATTTATATGACATTGAGGTAACAAAAACTATTAGTATTTTTTCGTTCTTCGAATGGTACTTTTTTGAAATTTCTATAATAATGAACCTGACCGAGTTAGAATCTAAAAAAGGGACTCACAGGTACTTTTTTCTAACTAATAATACATTTTGACTATTTTATAATAATAAACCAAAAAATTAAATATTAAGCACTCATGCTTCTGAATGAGTTAGAATTCAAAAAAAATTACTTTTGTATTACCTTTCTTTAGCATTTTCTATAATAATGGAGCCAGACTCAACATGCTGAGTGGGAATACAAAATGTGGGTCTTTATGGTACTTTTTTATTCTAATAATACGTTTCGAATGAGCTAGATATGTTATCCTGAATTAGTATTAATTCACAAAGGGAGACTTAATATATATATATTTCTTTCTTCCAATTGGAGTGCCGCTAGTACTCCATATTTTTATCGGATATTTGAAAATAACTAAGTTTTGCATTATTTTTTATTTTTTTTAATTAAATAAAAAACAGTCGTTTGAAGTTTAATTGTCAGGAAATACTCGTAGATCAATATTTTTAAATGAGTTTGTGTCATTCTTTATTAACTGGTTTTCTTGTCTAACCTGCAAAAGGTAGCCTGCTGCATAATCTGAAGCAATTATTGTAATACAATTTAAACAATTTAAAGAAATTTTAAGATATTTGTACTGATCTGTTTGTAGAGATATTGGAAGAAAAAGTTTGTATCTCATTTCTAAATTTTGAATTTTTCTACTGAAAATAGATTAAAAGTAAAAACCGAATAATAATTGTCGGTTTCAGTTTTAGGCCTTGAAAAACCTCGATTTCAGTTAAAACCGAACCGGAAACTCTAATTTACAGTGACATGTTGTAGTTTAGTCTACATTTAATTGAAATGAATTAATAAAAGATATTTTACATTAAACTAAAATAATAAGAGAGTGCGTTTTAATTCTACATTAATATAAAATTTCTTCTTTCTATGATTCAGTGTGAGTTGTGCATACACATTTAATTTATTTAAGTACCAAAAGTAAAAAAACAAAGAAATTAGTGGAAAAAATTTTTCAACACAAAATATAAGCAAAATAAACCTCAATTTTTTAATTAAAAATGCTGTATTTGTAACGAACGTTTTCTCCACCTAAAGCAATCAGCAATCGCTGTGCTGTTGTTGTGCCGACGTTTTTGCTTTTGCATAAGGACCTAGGGTTAAGCACGAGTACTTTCTTTGGAATTGGAAAAAAAATTATAACGCTCATTTTGCTCAAAATGTTTTAATCAATACTGTACATAAATATGGCTGCATGGTTGGGTATATTGGTGATGGTTTGTTTAAACAAAAAAAATATATATCAAGTACTCCTTGTTGCAAGTAGAACCACTAAAACCATTAACCATCATATACATACATACACGCACATCCTTACAGCACAACAAGTAGTCTCCTTAAACTTATTATTTAATGGCTGTGCAAAACTTTTCCTTTCAATGTCGCTCATAATTATGCACGTTTTAGTCCTTTTCACTGTTTTTATTATTATTATTATTATTTTTACACTTTTTTTATACATTTATATGGTTTGGTACTCCACTTCATCAGATTTTTTGCTGTTTTTCTGTTTTTTTCATCACACTTTTATGTTTTATTATGTTATTAAAATAATATTATATATGTATGTATTTGTTTTTTTTTTTGTAAAACACTGAATATTGTTGTTTTTCCAGTGCTTTCAGCTCGGTAAAAACATCATGAGAAAAGTTTTACACCAATTTAATGGTTTTCATACAATACACAATTATTTAGCATCATAAATGCAAAGAAAATAGAAATAAATGACATACATATATATCTTAAACATAATTTTGTAAATACATACTTAATAAAGGCAATAATTAATGATGATAAAATAATAAATTTCGAGAGAAAAAGCATCTTTTAGTCTTTGTTAACCCTTGTGTTGTATTTTGGTTCATTAGGTACTTATATTTTATTTAATTATCAGAACATAAAATCTTTTATTAGAAAAGTTTTTATTGTGAAATATTATCTGAGAGATATATTCACTTATATAGCTAAATTGTTTTATTGGGAGTGAGAAATTTAAGGGTTTCAAGACGCTAAAATACTTAACTAGTGGTATGATTGGAATATCGCACAGTGGTTTAGAAACTTTTTTTTTTGGAAATAATTCGGTATCTCAGGAACTATTGGAGATATTGTTATATATAGTTGGAGCTGAGGTGTTTTTGAGTTGATTTACATTTGTTTAGCTTCTTAACGCTAATGGGGACCAGAGCGTGACCCCTCAAATTTGGTCACCTCGGGTCTCAAAATTTTTTAAAAAATCCCCAAAAATCCATTTATGATCCGAATGATCTGAAATTTAAAACATAAATAGTCCTTAAGAAGATCTACAAAAAATACGCTTACATGTGTAGGTTATCTCTATTAGTTGAAGAGATATTTAGGTTTATTGATTTAATTTTTTTAATTTTGCTCGATCTTTTTATAGTTTTATTTTTAAAATATTAGCTATATTGGTGATAAAATTCTTAATAAAATAAAAAAAACTTGTCCCTATAAAAAGTTACACGCATCCAAAGTTGCAACATGTGAAAAGGACCGTATTTTTACGTTTTTCCCAAAAAAAGCCCATATATTTTTTCTTTCGTAGAAAAAAATGTTCGTCGAGACTATATACAATTTTTATAGGATCCGAAAAGAGAACTTAATGCAAAAGCGTGGAAAGTAAATTTTGGTTCACTTAAGCGGACACAACACCCAGCAGACCTATCCAAACTTGGCCAATTTTTAAAAAAAAAAAATTTGATTTAAAAAAGGCAAAGCACCGATCCACATTTGTATAACCCTATATGCTTCTTAAATATCTGCAAAGATTTTTTACTATCACACGGTAAATAACGTCACAGGAGGCACTTTTTTGGAACTTCTGAGGAGTAAATAAAGTTTTCTTATATAAGTATTTGATATTGGTGAAAATCTTCGAACTTGAAGATTGATATTTACCTTAAAAACTAAAAAAATTATAGTATGGTGATTTTCCATGAAAAAATATATAATTTAAATTAATGTATAATTTTAACTGTTAATTTGAAATTAATATAGACACAAATGTCCTAAAGTCAATGTTATTATAAGTTTTGACATTTCTTATTTTCAAATACCGAAATTCCTAAACCGGGGAAAATGTGTTCCAAAAACTGAGTATTTTTAGAAAAGTGCATACTGTTACGTTTTTTGCCATGGGTTATAGAATTTTTTGATCAAATCTAAAATTTTTTTTAAAAATTGGCCAAGTTTGAATTGATCTGCGGGGTGTTGTGTTCCGAAGAAAATTTTTTTCTACAAAAAAAAAAAATATATGGGCTTTTTTTGGGAAAAAACGTAATAAATACGGTCCTTTTCACATGTTACAACTTTGGATGCGTGTAACTTTTTATAAGGACAATATAACTAGTTTTTTTTATTTTATTTAGAATATTATCGCCAATATAGCTGATATTTTAAAAATAAATTTTGACCCTCCGTAGGTCCGCCATATCTAAAAAAACATAAAAAGATCGAGAAAAATAAAAACTAATAGAGATAACCTACACATGTAAGCGTATTTTTTGTAGATCTTCTCAAGGACTATTTATGTTTTAAATTTCAGATCATTGGGATCATAAATGTATTTTTGGGGATTTTTTTTTTAAATTTGAGAACCGAGGTGACCAACTTTGAGGGACCACGCACTGGCCCCCATTAGCGCTAAGAAGCTTAACAACTCCAAAACACCTCAGCTCCAACCATGTGAAATTTCGTAACAATATCTCCAATAGTTCCATGAGATACCGATTTATTTCCAAAAAAAAAACGTTTCTAAACCACTGTGTAACGTTAGAAACGTTAGTAATTGGTAAAACATAGTGGGGCAGTATCAAAATATTTGGAAAATGAACTTACCATTTCATTCAGAGTTATTTTAGGTAAAACGAAAATACATACATGGAAAATAATTTATATATAATGGAATCGAAAATTCAGTTCTCTTGGAATGAGTTGGAAAACATGATAACCTTGATAACAAAGTTGAAAAATGATTCTGTAACTACCATTAATGTTTCATACAAAGATTTCGAAAAGTATTTGGTGTTTGGATGAAATACAGGTCGATTGCTCTCGAAATCTAGAATTGAAAAGTGTTCTGATGAAGACTTACAAGGTAAATAATTGAATAATTTTTTTCTTACATGATTTTTTCAACAATTTCTTACTGTTATCGGGTCCATTTAAAGGGTGGGCCATAGGGACTTCCGTAGATGTTTGGCATCATAAAGTGATGCCTATTATAATCTTATGAAACCTGCAATGAGTAATCATTCGAGGCCTTTCTGCATTTGAATATCACCTAAGAACAATACCAGTTAGCATCGGTCACCAAATAGTCAATAGCAGGAAATATATCTAAATTTTCTTTTTGCTAAATTCATCCTGGGATTATATCATGAAATGCATGCCTTTTGTTTCATATAATCATAACCCAAATCTCTTGATAAATTTTCTGTGAACTTTTACAAAAGTTTCTATCTACAATGTATTTGTAAATGCACATTTCTCTATAAATTGCTTACTTACCTCTGCTAATACTGGTGATTGACTATTGTTGTTTATAAGAATTCACAAGTATGAATTTTCTTTATCTCCAAAAATGTCTATTTTACTTAGATGTTTCAAGTTTGGATGGGAGTAACTTTTATTGGGAACAGATAACTAGTATATCACTAGTATATGCTTATATTTAATTCGAAATTTTATCATTAATTAAACAGATATTCTTAAAAAATGTTTCGATTACGAGTAGGTCCCTCACATCAAAAAAAAAAACCAAAACAAAGTCGGTAAAAAATTCAAGAAAAAATATGAGAACATAAATTTCTCTTGAACTAAAAGAGATGCACACATGCAGGTGCATTTTAGATATTTTGTAGTACTATCTAAATATAAAATTTCGGATAAGAACTGAATTTTTGGTGATAATTTTAAAGTTTTGTATTAACGAGTTATGCAACTTTGGGGGGCCTTACTTACTTACGGCCGCTTGCATCAACTACGAGCCCATATAAATTCAAATTAACTCAAAAACACCTCAGTACGGAAATTTCATTAAGTTATCTCAAATAGTAAGAGAGCTATATTCGGCTGTGCCGAATCTTATTACACTTTAAAATACAATTTTTAAATATTTTTAGTTAAAAAAAAATTTTATTTCTAAAACACCTCTATTTATGAGTATTTGTCTACCCATTCGACGTTAATGTGTTAAACAATATTTTTTTTAGCGACTACTAAGAAAACCCTAAATTTTTTGTTATGACAGTGTTGCTTTAAGTTAAGGTAATGTCAATTTAGTTTGTGTTATTATTTCAATAAATTGTATATTATTTTAATTTTTTAATTAGAAATTTTTTTAACAGAACTTAAATTGCGTTTTCCATTTTGATGCACATGAAATTGAAAATGTACATATATACAAAAAAAATAAAAAAAAATGTATAGTTTATAAAACGAGATGCACTTGACCTTACTCTTAATTTATATAAACACACTTACTCATACAATTTTAAATTTACCCCAAAAAGAAAAACTAATTCTACATGTTCTCTTTTGTTCAGTACATATTCGATTAAATAAACATTTTGTTTTTTATAACTTCCTTGTGGTCATACATACAAACTATCATTTATTTGTGAAAACATACACACACACACACACACATTCATACATTCAAAACTAGCACTCATACATAAGTAAAAAAATATTTAAATTCGAACAATAAAAACTAATATAATTTTAAATATTTTATAATCTAATAGGTTTATATAGCAATTTTAATTGCATACGCTTGTTTCATAGTAGTTGGACAATATATTTCACATACTAGTATTAGTATTAGATATAATAGAAAAGATGGAAATGAAGATGAAGTATGTGGAAGAAGAAATTATTTGCTACAATAAACTCGGAAATTACTTTAGAATGTTTAGTTAGTAAAGTTTTTATAGTCAGAAAATTGCTCTAAGGCAATACATACATAAATATGTATTTATGTATATATGTATGGATATAAGGGTGCTCCTTATTTTAAACTTTTCCGATTATCGTTGCTTCCAAGGCCCGTCATCTAAAAATAAAATGCTGATCATTTTAGAAAAAATCGGATAAAGTTTAGAGGTTGCACAATATTGTAACATTTTTACCTTTTAAAATCTTATTAATTTAATTCCAAATAAAAGCGATAGAAACCAATAGTAGTGGGAAGGGGCACGGTCTGGACTATAAAGCAGTTGAGGATAAACCAACCACTACATTCTACGTCATATTACGGTTTCATGGATGGTCGCACTTTCTGGGCGTTTTTCGGCTAATTTTCCCTTGAAACGAATCAGTTGCATTCGGTACATGTTGCCCGGGCTTCACATACGATCTCTTACGCTTCGGGTTATCGTAATGGATCCATTTTTCATTGCAAGTAATGATTCAGAGCAAAAATTATTTCATTTCCGACTTGTATAATCGTCTTTCAAGGTCTCTATGCTTCATTTCGTATGGTACCTAATTTACCTGCTTTTGGATAAATCCTGCTGTTAGTCCCTCATTTTAAAATCATACAGCCAATAAGAAATATTTTTCAATTTATTGATTCGAAATTCGCAAAAGTGCTAAATAAGGGGCATGCTAATATACACATTTATCCTTACATCCAGTAATATATAGTAAAAGTATAAGTACAAGTACAAGTATAATAATGAAGCTAAGGCCTTTAAAGAAAGTATTTTACTTATTTATTTTGTTTAATTTGGTAAGGATTGAACTATTTCAAAATTTATTGAAATATTAGTTTTTAAACAGCATATCTTTTTTCAGTCTATAAAAGTTAAATATTTATTTAAATATTGATACTTTTTGTAGTTGTCTACGTCGGTAGGTTATAATTGAATTGTTTTTTTTTTTTTTTTTTTTTTTTTTTGAAACAAAATAACATATCATCAAACTAAATTTTTATGAAAAACTAAACATTTAAAATAAAATTAATAAAGTATAGTCAGTCAAGCCCGACCATATATAAGCAAAATCACTTTAATTAGTTTTCCCCGTGATAATTTTCGGAATTATATACGATATGGCCATAATCAATTATGAATGTTACAGTTAATAACTTTGTAAATACTGTGATCATTCATATTTTACACCAAAAATCGATTTTTAGTATAAAAAAACTCAAATATTTTAAATCGTTGATAACTTTGTAAATACTGCGATTTTAAGGAAAATAAGCTCAATCTGTGATCACTCATATTTTATACCAAAAATCGATTTTTAGTATAAAAAAAAAAACTCAAATATTTTAAATCGTTAATAACTTTGTAAATACAGCGATTTCAAAGAAAGTAAGCTCAATCTGTGATCATTTTATAACAAAAACCGATTTTTAGTATAAAAAGACTCAAATATTTTAATTCGTTAATAACTTTGTAAATACAGCGATTTCAAAGAAGATAAGCTCAATCTGTGATCACTCATATTTTATACCAAAAATCGATTTTTAGTATAAAAACACTCAAATATTTTAAATCGTTAATAACTTTGTAAATACAGCGATTTCAAAGAAAATAAGCTCAATCTGTGATCATTCATATTTTATACCAAAAATCGATTTCTATTACAAAAAGACTCAAATATTTTAATTCGTTAATAACTTTGTAAATACAGCGATTTCAAAGAAAATAAGCTTAATCTGTGATCACTCATATTTTATACCAAAAATCGATTTTTAGTATAAAAAAAACTCAAGTATTTTAAATCCTTAATAACTTTTGTAAATATTGCGATTTTAAGGAGAATAAGCTCAATTTGTGATCACTCATATTTTATACCAAAAATCGATTTTTAGTATAAAAAAAACTCAAATATTTTAAATCGCTAATAACTTTGTAAATACAGCGATTTCAAAGAAAATAAGCTCAATCTGTGATCACTCATATTTTATACCAAAAATCGACTGTTAGTATAAAAAAACTCAAATATTTTAAATCGTTAATAACTTTGTAAATACAGCGATTTCAAAGAAAATAAGCATTCTGTGATCACTCATATTTTATACCAAAAATCGATTTTTATTATAAAAAAACTCAAATATTTTAAATCGTTAATAACTTTGTAAATACAGCGATTTCAAAGAAAATAAGCTCAATCTGTGATCACTCATATTTTATACCAAAAATCAATTTTTAGTATAAAAAACTCAAATATTTTAAATCGTTAATAACTTTGTAAATACAGCGATTTCAAAGAAAATAAGCTCAATCTGTGATCACTCATATTTTATACTAAAAATCGATTTTTAGTATAAAAAACTCAAATATTTTAAATCGTTAATAACTTTGTAAATACTGCAATTTTAAGAAAAATAAGCTCAATCTGTGATCACTCATATTTTATACTACAAATCGATTTCTATTACAAAAAACTCAAATATTTTAAATCGTTAATAACTTTGTAAATACAGCGATTTCAAAGAAAATAAGCTCAATCTGTGATCACTCATATTTTATACTAAAAATCGATTTCTATTACAAAAAACTCAAATATATTAAATCGTTAATAACTTTGTAAATACAGCGATTTCAAAGAAAATAAGCTCAATCTGTAATCACTCATATTTTATACCAAAAATCGATTTTTAGTATAAAAAACTCAAATATTTTAAATCGCTAATAACTTTGTAAATACTGCGATTTAAAGAAGAATAAGCTCAATCTGTGATCACTCATATTTTATACCAAAAATCGATTTTTATTATAAAAAAACTCAAATATTTTAAATCGCTAATAACTTTGTAAATGCTGCGATTTACAGGAGAATAAGCTCAATCTGTGATCACTCATATTTTATACCAAAAATCAATTTCTATTACAAAAAACACAAATATTTTAAATCGTTAATAACTTTGTAAATATTGCGATTTTAAGGAGAATAAGCTCAATCTGTGATCACTCATATTTTATACCAAAAATCGATTTTTATTATAAAAAAACTCAAATATTTTAAATCGTTAATAACTTTGTAAATACAGCGATTTCAAAGAAAATAAGCTCAATCTGTGATCACTCATATTTTATACCAAAAATCAATTTTTAGTATAAAAAACTCAAATATTTTAAATCGTTAATAACTTTGTAAATACTGCAATTTTAAGAAAAATAAGCTCAATCTGTGATCACTCATATTTTATACCAAAAATCGATTTCTATTACAAAAAACTCAAATATTTTAAATCGTTAATAACTTTGTAAATACAGCGATTTCAAAAAAAATAAGCTCAATCTGTGATCACTCATATTTTATACCAAAAATCGTTCTTTAGTATAAAAAAAACTCAAATATTTTAAATCGTTAATAACTTTGTAAATACTGCGATTTAAAGAAGAATAAGCTCAATCTGTGATCACTTATATTTTATACCAAAAATCGATTTCTATTACAAAAAAACTGAAATATTTTAAATCGTTAATAACTTTGTAAATACAGCGATTTCAAAGAAAATAAGCTCAATCTGTGATCACTCATATTTTATACCAGAAATCGATTTTTAGTATAAAAAAACTCAAATATTTTAAATCGCTAATAACTTTGTAAATACTGCGATTTAAAGGAGAATAAGCTCAATCTGTGATCACTCATATTTTATACCAAAAATCAATTTCTATTACAAAAAACTCAAATATTTTAAATCGTTAATAACTTTGTAAATACAGCGATTTCAAAGAAAATAAGCTCAATATGTGATCACTCATATTTTATAGCAAAAATCGATTTTTATTATAAAAAAACTCAAATATTTTAAATCGTTAATAACTTTGTAAATACAGCGATTTCAAAGAAAATAAGCTCAATCTGTGGCCACTCATATTTTATACCAAAAATCGATTTCTATTACAAAAAACTCAAATATTTTAAATCGTTAATAACTTTGTAAATACAGCGATTTCAAAGAAAATAAGCTCAATCTGTGATCACTCATATTTTATACCAGAAATCGATTTTTAGTATAAAAAAACTCAAATATTTTAAATCGCTAATAACTTTGTAAATACTGCGATTTATAGGAGAATAAGCTCAATCT
The DNA here is from genome assembly GCA_942486065.2 of Calliphora vomitoria. Classification (NCBI taxonomy): domain Eukaryota; kingdom Metazoa; phylum Arthropoda; class Insecta; order Diptera; family Calliphoridae; genus Calliphora; species Calliphora vomitoria. The sequence goes on along the minus strand of OW818029.2, from coordinate 48,592,084 downwards.
GTGGTCACCCAAATTTTTTACCAAAAACCGATTTTTAGTATAAAAAAACTTAAATATTTTAAATCGTTAATAACTTTGTAAATACTGCGATTTAAAGGAGAATAAGCTCAATCTGTGATCACTTATATTTTATACCAAAAATCGATTTCTATTACAAAAAATCTGTGATCACTCATATTTTATACCAGAAATCGATTTTTAGTATAAAAAACTCAAATATTTTAAATCGTTAATAACATTGTAAATACAGCGATTTCAAAGAAAATAAGCTCAATCTGTGATCACTCATATTTTATACCAAAAATCGATTTTTAGTATAAAAAAACTCAAATATTTTAAATCGTTAATAACTCTGTGATCACTCATGTTTTATAACAAAAATTGATTTTTAATATAAAAAACTCAAATATTTTAAATCGCTAATAACTTTGTAAATACTGCGATTTACAGGAGAATAAGCTCAATCTGTGATCACTCATATTTTATACCAAAAATCGATTTCTATTACAAAAAAACTCAAATATTTTAAATCGTTAATAACTTTGTAAATATTGCGATTTTAAGGAGAATAAGCTCAATCTGTGATCACTCATATTTTATAACAAAAATTGATTTTTAATATAAAAAACTCAAATATTTTAAATCGCTAATAACTTTGTAATTACTGCGATTTAAAGAAAAATAATCTGAATCTGTGATCACTCATATTTTATACCAAAAATCGATTTTTGCTGTAAAAAAATTCAAATATTTTAAATCGTTAATAACTTTGTAAATACTGCGATTTACAGGAGAATAAGCTCAATCTGTGATCACTCATATTTTATACCAAAAATCAATTTCTATTACAAAAAACTCAAATATTTTAAATCGTTAATAACTTTGTAAATATTGCGATTTCAAAGAAAATAAGCTCAATCTGTGATCACTCATATTTTATACCAAAAATCGACTGTTAGTATAAAAAAACTTAAATATTTTAAATCGTTAATAACTTTGTAAATACAGCGATTTCAAAGAAAATAAGCTCAATCTGTGATCACTCATATTTTATACCAAAAATCGATTTTTATTATAAAAAAACTCAAATATATTAAATCGTTAATAACTTTGTAAATACAGCGATTTCAAAGAAAATAAGCTCAATCTGTGATCACTCATATTTTATACCAGAAATCGATTTTTAGTATAAAAAACTCAAATATTTTAAATCGTTAATAACTTTGTAAATACAGCGATTTCAAAGAAAATAAGCTTAATCTGTGATCACTAATATTTTATACCAAAAATCGAGTTTTAGTATAAAAAAAACTCAAATATTTTAAATCGTTAATAACTTTGTAAATACAGCGATTTCAAAGAAAATAAGCTCAATCTGTGATCACTCATATTTTATACCAAAAATCGATTTTTATTATAAAAAAACTCAAATATTTTAAATCGTTAATAACTTTGTAAATACAGCGATTTCATAGAAAATAAGCTCAATCTGTGATCACTCATATTTTATACCAAAAATCGATTTCTATTACAAAAAAAGATAAGCTCAATCTGTGCTCACTCATATTTTATACCAAAAATCGATTTTTAGTATAAAAAAACTCAAATATTTTAAATCGCTAATAACTTTGTAAATACAGCGATTTCAAAGAAAATAAGCTCAATCTGTGATCACTCATATTTTATACCAAAAATCGACTTTTAGTATAAAAAAACTCAAATATTTTAAATCGTTAATAACTTTGTAAATACAGCGATTTCATAGAAAATAAGCTCAATCTGTGATCACTCGTTTTTTATACCAAAAATCGATTTTTTGTATAAAAAAACTCAAATATTTTAAATCGTTAATAACTTTGTAAATACATCGATTTCAAAGAAAATAAGCTCAATCTGTGATCACTCATATTTTATACCAAAAATCGATTTTTAGTATAAAAAAACTCAAATATTTTAAACCGTTAAAAACTTTGTAAATACAGCGATTTCAAAGAAAATAAGCTCTTTCTGTGATCGCTCATATTTTTTACCAAAAATCGATTTCCACTACAAAAGACTCAAATATTTTAAATCGTTAATAACCTTGTAAATACAGCGATTTCAAAGAAAATAAGCTCAATCTGTGATCACTCATATTTTATACCAAAAATCGATTTTTAATATAAAAAAACTCAAATATTTTAAATGGTTAATCTCTTTGTAAATACAGCGATTTCAAAGAAAATAAGCTCAACCTGTGATCACTCATATTTTATACCAAAAATCGATTTTTAGTGTCAAAAACTCAAATTTTTTAAATCGTTAATAACTTTGTAAATACTGCGATTTTAAGGAGAATAAGCTCAATCTGTGATCACTCATATTTTATACCAAAAATCGATTTTTAGTATAAAAAAACTCAAATATTTTAAATCGTTAATAACTTTGTAAATACAGCGATTTCAAAGAAAATAAGCTCAATCTGTGATCACTCATATTTTATATCAAAAATCGATTTATATTACAAAAAACTCAAATATTTTAAATCGTTAATAACTTTGTGAATACAGCGATTTCAAAGAAAAGAAGCTCAATCTGTGATCACTCATATTTTATACCAAAATTCGATTTCTATTACAAAAAACTCAAATATTTTAAATCGTTAATAACTTTGTAAATACAGCGATTTCAATGAAAATAAGCTCAATCTGTGATCACTCATATTTTATACCAAAAATCGATTTCTATTACAAAAAACTCAAATATTTTAAATCGTTAATAACTTTGTAAATACAGCGATTTCATAGAAAATAAGCTCAATCTGTGATCACTCATATTTTATACCAAAAATCGATTTCTATTACAAAAAGACTCAAATATTTTAATTCGTTAATAACTTTTTAAATACAGCGATTTCAAAGAAGATAAGCTCAATCTGTGATCACTCATATTTTATACCAAAAATCGATTTTTAGTATAAAAAACCTCAAATATTTTAAACCGTTAAAAACTTTGTAAATACAGGGATTTCAAAGAAAATAAGCTCTTTTTGTGATCGCTCATATTTTATACCAAAAACCGATTTTTAGTATAAAAAAACTCAAATATTTTAAATCGCTAATAACTTTGTAAATACAGCGATTTCATAGAAAATAAGCTCAATCTGTGATCACTCATATTTTATACCAAAAATCGATTTTTAGTATAAAAAAACTCAAATATTTTAAATCGTTAATAACTTTGTAAATACAGCGATTTCAAAGAAAATAAGCTCAATCTGTGATCACTCATATTTTATACCAAAAATCGATTTCTATTACAAAAAACTCAAATATTTTAAATCGTTAATAACTTTGTGAATACAGCGATTTCAAAGAAAAGAAGCTCAATCTGTGATCACTCATATTTTATACCAAAATTCGATTTCTATTACAAAAAACTCAAATATTTTAAATCGTTAATAACTTTGTAAATACAGCGATTTCCAAAAAAATAAGCTCAATCTGTGATCACTCATATTTTATACCAAAAATCGATTTTTAGTATAAAAAAACTCAAATATTTTAAATCGTTAATAACTTTGTAAATACAGCGATTTCAAAGAAAATAAGCTCAATCTGTGATCACTCTTATTTATTACCAAAAATCGATTTTTAGTATAAAAAAATCAAATATTTTAAATCGTTAATAACTTTGTAAATACTGCGATTTTAAAGAGAATAAGCTCAATCTGTGATCACTCATATTTTATACCAAAAATTGATTTTTATTAAAAAAGAATCAAGTATTTTAAGTCGTTAATAACTTTGCAAATACAGCGATTTCAAAGAAAATAAGCTCAATCTGTGGTCACTCATATTTTATACCAAAAATCGATTTTTAGTATAAAAAAACTCAAATATTTTAAATCGTTAATAACTTTGTAAATACAGCGATTTCATAGAAAATAAGCTCAATCTGTGATCACTCATATTTTATACCAAAAATCGATTTCTATTACAAAAAGACTCAAATATTTTAATTCGTTAATAACTTTTTAAATACAGCGATTTCAAAGAAGATAAGCTCAATCTGTGATCACTCATATTTTATACCAAAAATCGATTTTTAGTATAAAAAACCTCAAATATTTTAAACCGTTAAAAACTTTGTAAATACAGGGATTTCAAAGAAAATAAGCTCTTTTTGTGATCGCTCATATTTTATACCAAAAACCGATTTTTAGTATAAAAAAACTCAAATATTTTAAATCGCTAATAACTTTGTAAATACAGCGATTTCATAGAAAATAAGCTCAATCTGTGATCACTCATATTTTATACCAAAAATCGATTTTTAGTATAAAAAAACTCAAATATTTTAAATCGTTAATAACTTTGTAAATACAGCGATTTCAAAGAAAATAAGCTCAATCTGTGATCACTCATATTTTATACCAAAAATCGATTTCTATTACAAAAAACTCAAATATTTTAAATCGTTAATAACTTTGTGAATACAGCGATTTCAAAGAAAAGAAGCTCAATCTGTGATCACTCATATTTTATACCAAAATTCGATTTCTATTACAAAAAACTCAAATATTTTAAATCGTTAATAACTTTGTAAATACAGCGATTTCCAAAAAAATAAGCTCAATCTGTGATCACTCATATTTTATACCAAAAATCGATTTTTAGTATAAAAAAACTCAAATATTTTAAATCGTTAATAACTTTGTAAATACAGCGATTTCAAAGAAAATAAGCTCAATCTGTGATCACTCTTATTTATTACCAAAAATCGATTTTTAGTATAAAAAAATCAAATATTTTAAATCGTTAATAACTTTGTAAATACTGCGATTTTAAAGAGAATAAGCTCAATCTGTGATCACTCATATTTTATACCAAAAATTGATTTTTATTAAAAAAGAATCAAGTATTTTAAGTCGTTAATAACTTTGCAAATACAGCGATTTCAAAGAAAATAAGCTCAATCTGTGGTCACTCATATTTTATACCAAAAATCGATTTTTAGTATAAAAAAACTCAAATATTTTAAATCGTTAATAACTTTGTAAATACAGCGATTTCAAAGAAAATAAGCTCAATCTGTGATCACTCATATTTTATACCAAAAATCGATTTCTATTACAAAAAGACTCAAATATTTTAAATCGTTAATATCTTTGTAAATACAGCGATTTCAAAAAAAATAAAAAAATCTGTGGTCACTCATATTTTTTACCAAAAACCGATTTTTAGTATAAAAAACTCAAATATTTTAAATCGCTAATAACTTTGTAAATACAGCGATTTCAAAGAAAATAAGCTCAATCTGTGATCACTCATATTTTGTACCAAAAATCGATCTTTAGTATAAAAAACTCAAATATTTTAAATAGTTAATAACTTTGTAAATACAGCGATTTCAAAGAAAATAAGCTCAATTTGTGACCACTCATATTTTATACCAAAAATTGATTTTTAGTATAAAAAAAGTCAAATATTTTAAATCGTTAATAACTTTGTAAATACTGCGATTTTAAGAAAAGTAAGCTCAATCTGTGATCACTCATATTTTATACCAAAAATCGATTTTTAGTATAAACAAACTCAAATATTTTAAATCGTTAATAACACTGTAAATATTGCGATTTTAAGGAGAATAAGGTCAATCTGTGATCACTCATATTTTATACCAAAAACCTATTTTTAAGAATAAGAAAACTCAAATATATTAAATCGCTAATAACTTTGTAAATACTGCGATTTCAAAGAAAAGAAGCTCAATCTGTGATTACTCATATTTTATACCAAAAATCGATTTTTAGTATAAAAAAACTCAAATATTTTAAATCGCTAATAACTTTGTAAATACTGCGATTTAAAGGAGAATAAGCTCAATCTGTGATCACTCATATTTTATACCAAAAACCGAATTTTAGTATAAAAAAACTCAAATATTTTAAATCGTTAATAACTTTGTAAATACAGCGATTTCAAAGAAAATAAGCTCAATCTGTGATCACTCATATTTTATACCAAAAATCGATTTCTATTACAAAAAGACTCAAATATTTTAATTCGTTAATAACTTTGTAAATACAGCGATTTCAAAGAAAATAAGCTCAATCTGTGATCACTCATATTTTATACCAAAAATCGATTTTTAATATAAAAAAACTCAAATATTTTAAAGCGTTAATAACTTTGTAAATACAGCGATTTCAAAGAAAATAAGCTCAATCTGTGATCACTCGTTTTTTATACCAAAAATCGATTTTTAGTATAAAAAAACTCAAATATTTTAAATCGTTAATAACTTTGTAAATACAGCGATTTTAAGGAGAAAAAGCTCAATGTGTGATCACTCATATTTTATACCAAAAACCGATTTTTAGTATAAAAAAACTCAAATATTTTAAATCGTTAATAACTTTGTAAATACAGCGATTTCAAAGAAAATAAGCTCAATCTGTGATGACTCATTTTTTATACCAAAAATCGATTTTTAGTATAAAAAACTCAAATATTTTAAATCGTTAATAACTTTGTAAATACTACGATTTAAAGAAGAATAAGCTCAACTTGTGATCCCTCATATTTTATACCAAAAACCGATGTTTAGTATAAAAAACTCAAATATTTTAAATCGTTAATAACTATGTAAATACTGCGATTTCAAAGAAAATCGATTTTTAGTATAAAAAAACTCAAATATTTTAAATCGTTAATAACTTTGTAAATACAGCGATGTCAAAGTAAATAAGCTCTATCTGTGATCACTCATATTTTATACCAAAAATCGATTTCTATTACAAAAAGACTCAAATATTTTAAATCGTTAATATCTTTGTAAATACAGCGATTTCAAAAAAAATAAAAAAATCTGTGGTCACTCATATTTTTTACCAAAAACCGATTTTTAGTATAAAAAACTCAAATATTTTAAATCGCTAATAACTTTGTAAATACAGCGATTTAAAGGAGAATAAGCTCAATCTGTGATCACTCATATTTTATACCAAAAATCGATTTTTAGTATAAAAAAACTCAAATATTTTAAATCGTTAATAACTGTGTAAATATAGCGATTTCATAGAAAATAAGCTCAATCTGTGATCACTCATATTTTATACCAAAAATACATTTTTAGTATAAAAAACTCAAATATTTTAATTCGTTAATAACTTTGTAAATACAGCGATTTCAAAGAAAATAAGCTCAATCTGTGATCACTCATATTTTATACCAAAAATCGATTTTTAGTATAAAAAAACTAAAATATTTTAAATCGTTAATAACTTTGTAAATACAGCGATTTCATAGAAAATAAGCTCAATCTGTGATCACTCATATTTTATACCAAAAATCGATTTTTAGTATAAAAAAACTCAAATATTTTAAATCGTTAATAACTTTGTAAATACAGTGATTTCAAAGAAAATAAGCCCAATCTGTGATCACTCATATTTTATACCAAAAATCGATTATTATTATTAAAAAACTCAAATATTTTAAATCGTTAATAACTTTGTAAATACAGCGATTTCAAAGAAAATAAGCTCAATCTGTGATCACTCATATTTTATACCAAATCGATTTTTAGTATAAAAAAACTCAAATATTTTAAATCGTTAATAACTTTGTAAATACAGCAATTTCATAGGAAATAAGCTCAATCTGTGATCACTCATATTTTATACCAAAAATAGATTTTTAGTATAAAAAACTCAAAGATTTTAAATCGTTAATAACTTTGTAAATACAGCGATTTTAAGGAGAATTAGCTCAATCTGTGATCACTCATATTTTATACCAAAAATCGATTTTTATTATAAAAAAAACTCAAATATTTTAAATCGTTAATAACTTTGTAATTACAGCGATTTTAAGGAGAATTAGCTCAATCTGTGGTCACTCATATTTTATACTAAAAATCGAATTCTATTACAAATAAACTCAAATATTTTAAATCGTTAATAACTTTGTAAATACAGCGATTTCATAGAAAATAAGCTCAATCTGTGATCACTCATATTTTATACCAAAAATCGGTTTTTAGTATAAAAAAACTCAAATATTTTAAATCGCTAATAACTTTGTTAATACTGCGATTTAAAGGAGAATAAGCTCAATCTGTGATCACTCATATTTTATACCAAAAATCGATTTTTAGTATAAAAAAACTCAAATATTTTAAATCGTTAATAACTTTGTAAATACAGTGATTTCAAAGAAAATAAGCCCAATCTGTGATCACTCATATTTTATACCAAAAATCGATTTCAATTACAAAAAAACTCAAATATTTTAAATCGTTAATAACTTTGTAAATACAGCGATTTCAAAGAAAATAAGCTCAATCTGTGATCACTCATATTTTATACCAAATCGATTTTTAGTATAAAAAAACTCAAATATTTTAAATCGTTAATAACTTTGTAAATACAGCAATTTCATAGGAAATAAGCTCAATCTGTGATCACTCATATTTTATACCAAAAATAGATTTTTAGTATAAAAAACTCAAAGATTTTAAATCGTTAATAACTTTGTAAATACAGCGATTTTAAGGAGAATTAGCTCAATCTGTGATCACTCATATTTTATACCAAAAATCGATTTTTATTATAAAAAAAACTCAAATATTTTAAATCGTTAATAACTTTGTAATTACAGCGATTTTAAGGAGAATTAGCTCAATCTGTGGTCACTCATATTTTATACTAAAAATCGAATTCTATTACAAATAAACTCAAATATTTTAAATCGTTAATAACTTTGTAAATACAGCGATTTCATAGAAAATAAGCTCAATCTGTGATCACTCATATTTTATACCAAAAATCGGTTTTTAGTATAAAAAAACTCAAATATTTTAAATCGCTAATAACTTTGTTAATACTGCGATTTAAAGGAGAATAAGCTCAATCTGTGATCACTCATATTTTATACCAAAAATCGATTTTTAATATAAAAAAACTCAAATATTTTAAATCGTTAATAACTGTGTAAATATAGCGATTTCAAAGAAAATAAGCTCAATCTGTGATCACTCATATTTTATACTAAAAATCGATTTCTATTACGAAAAAAGATAAGCTCAATCTGTGATCACTCATATTTTATACCAAAAATAGATTTTTAGTATAAAAAACTCAAATATTTTAATTCGTTAATAACTTTGTAAATACAGCGATTTCAAAGAAAATAAGCTCAATCTGTGATCACTCATATTTTATACCAAAAATCGATTTTTAGTATAAAAAAACTCAAATATTTTAAATCGTTAATAACTTTGTAAATACAGCGATTTCATAGAAAATAAGCTCAATCTGTGATCACTCATATTTTATACCAAAAATCGATTTTTAGTATAAAAAAACTCAAATATTTTAAATCGTTAATAACTTTGTAAATACAGTGATTTCAAAGAAAATAAGCCCAATCTGTGATCACTCATATTTTATACCAAAAATCGATTTCAATTACAAAAAAACTCAAATATTTTAAATCGTTAATAACTTTGTAAATACAGCGATTTCAAAGAAAATAAGCTCAATCTGTGATCACTCATATTTTATACCAAATCGATTTTTAGTATAAAAAAACTCAAATATTTTAAATCGTTAATAACTTTGTAAATACAGCGATTTCATAGGAAATAAGATCAATCTGTGATCACTCATATTTTATACCAAAAATAGATTTTTAGTATAAAAAACTCAAAGATTTTAAATCGTTAATAATTTTGTAAATACAGCGATTTCAAAGAAAATAAGCTCAATCTGTGATCACTCATATTTTATACCAAAAATAGATTTTTAATAAAAAAAACTCAAATATTTTAAATCGTTTATAACTTTGTAAATACAGCGATTTCAAAGAAAATAAGCTCAATCTGTGATCACTCAAATTTTATACCAAAAATCGATTTTTAATTTAAAAAACTCAAATATTTTAAATCTTTAATAACTTTGTAAATACAGCGATTTCAAAGAAAATAAGCTCAATCTGTGATCACTCTTATTTTATACCAAAAATCGATTTTTAATATAAAAAACTCAAATATTTTAAATCTTTAATAACTTTGTAAATACAGTGATTTCAAAGAAAATAAGCCCAATCTGTGATCACTCATATTTTATACCAAAAATCGATTTCAATTACAAAAAAACTCAAATATTTTAAATCGTTAATAACTTTGTAAATACAGCGATTTCAAAGAAAATAAGCTCAATCTGTGATCACTCATATTTTATACCAAATCGATTTTTAGTATAAAAAAACTCAAATATTTTAAATCGTTAATAACTTTGTAAATACAGCGATTTCATAGGAAATAAGATCAATCTGTGATCACTCATATTTTATACCAAAAATAGATTTTTAGTATAAAAAACTCAAAGATTTTAAATCGTTAATAATTTTGTAAATACAGCGATTTCAAAGAAAATAAGCTCAATCTGTGATCACTCATATTTTATACCAAAAATAGATTTTTAATAAAAAAAACTCAAATATTTTAAATCGTTTATAACTTTGTAAATACAGCGATTTCAAAGAAAATAAGCTCAATCTGTGATCACTCAAATTTTATACCAAAAATCGATTTTTAATTTAAAAAACTCAAATATTTTAAATCTTTAATAACTTTGTAAATACAGCGATTTCAAAGAAAATAAGCTCAATCTGTGATCACTCTTATTTTATACCAAAAATCGATTTTTAATATAAAAAACTCAAATATTTTAAATCTTTAATAACTTTGTAAATACAGCGATTTCAAAGAAAATAAGCTCAATCTGTGATCACTCATATTTTATACCAAAAATCGATTTTTAGTATAAAAAAACTCAAATATTTTAAATCGTTAATAACTTTGTAAATACAGCGATTTCAAAGAAAATAAGCTCAATCTGTGATCACTCATATTTTATACCAAAAATCGATTTTTAATTTAAAAAACTCAAATATTTTAAATCTTTAATAACTTTGTAAATACAGCGATTTCAAAGAAAATAAGCTCAATCTGTGATCACTCATATTTTATACCAAAAATCGATTTCTATTACAAAAAGACTCAAATATTTTAATTCGTTAATAACTTTGTAACTACAGCGATTTCAAAGAAAATAAGCTCAATCTGTGATCACTCATATTTTATACCAAATCGATTTTTAGTATAAAAAAACTCAAATATTTTAAATCGTTAATAACTTTGTAACTACAGCGATTTCATAGAAAATAAGCTCAATCTGTGATCACTCATATTTTATACCAAAAATCGATTTTTAGTATAAAAAACTCAAATATTTTAAATCGTTAATAACTTTGTAAATACAGCTATTTCATAGAAAATAATCTCAATCTGTGATCACTCATATTTTATACCAAAAATAGATTTTTAGTATAAAAAACTCAAATATTTTAATTCGTTAATAACTTTGTAAATACAGCGATTTCAAAGAAAATAAGCTCAATCTGTGATCACTCAAATTTTATACCAAAAATCGATTTTTAATATAAAAAACTCAAATATTTTAAATCGTTAATAACTTTGTAAATACTGCGCTTTCAAAGAAAATAAGCTCAATATGTGATCACTCATATTTTTTACCAAACACCGATTTTTAGTATAAAAAACTCAAATATTTTAAATCGTTAATAACTTTGTAAATACAGCGATTTCAAAGAAACTAAGCTCAATCTGTGATCACTCATATTTTATACCAAAAATCGATTTCTATTACAAAAAGACTCAAATATTTTAATTCGTTAATAACTTTGTAAATACAGCGATTTCAAAGAAGATAAGCTCAATCTGTGCTCACTCATACTTTATACCAAAAATCGATTTTTAGTATAAAAAAACTCAAATATTTTAAATCGTTAATAACTGTGTAAATACAGCGATTTCAAAGAAAATAAGCTCAATCTGTGATCACTCATATTTTATACCAAAAATCGATTTCTATTACAAAAAACTCAAATATTTTAATTCGTTAATAACTTTGTAAATACTGCGATTTAAAGGAGAATAAGCTCAATCTGTGATCACTCATATTTTATACCAAAAACAAATCAAATATTTTAAATCGTTAATAACTTTGTAAATATAGCGATTTCAAAGAAAATAAGCTCAATCTGTGATCACCTATATTTTATACCAAAAATCGATTTCTATTACGAAAAAAGATAAGCTCAATCTGTGCTCACTCATATTTTATACCAAAAATCGATTTTTAGTATAAAAAAACTCAAATATTTTAAATCGTTAATAACTTTGTAAATATAGCGATTTCATAGAAAATAAGCTCAATCTGTGATCAGTCATATTTTATACCAAAAATCGATTTCTATTACAAAAAGACTCAAATATTTTAATTCGTTAATAACTTTGTAAATACAGCGATTTCAAAGAAAATACGCTCAATCTGTGATCACTCGTATTTTATACCAAAAATCGATTATTATTATTAAAAAACTCAAATATTTTAAATCGTTAATAACTTTGTAAATACTGGGATTTTAAGAAAAATAAGCTCAATCTGTGATCACTCATATTTTATACCAAGAATCAATAGCCAAGCAATAGCCAAATTCAAAAAAGTCTACGAATGTCACTCGATAAACACACATACATTTTAATGCCCTGGCATTAACGAAATATAATTGTTAAGTTAAAAACTGTGAGTACAGATATCAAATTAATGGCAAAACTCTTGTAAGTGTCACAGTATATTTTTAATTTGTATACCCACCGTTAAAAAAGTTGAAGGGAATATTGACTTTGTCAGTCCGTTTGTAATCGAAATATTGGTAGTAGAATCAAAAAGTATATATATTCTGGGTTTTCATTAGATTCTAAGACGGTGTAGCTACGTCCGTCCGTTGGTGCGTATGTCCGTCTGTCCAGCTTTATGGCTGTTGAAAACACCATAGACCCGAATGAATGGTGCTGGCTGGCAAAACTTTTCCACAAATAAGGTTTACTTAGTGTTTAGGATTATTTCGATAAATATTGCATTTATATTATTTATGTTCAAATGTAACAGTAATTTTATTAGCTGTGTTTAAATATCTGTTAATGTTGTATTTATTAGTACTATGTAATTATCTGTTCTGTTGAAAACCCTGTCTGCTAGACTATTTTTTTGTAATTGAGTGCTTTTGTTCTCGTTCAAGTAACAACAGGGAGCCATACTTCTGTAATATTTTAAATAAATGATTTTTATAACTAAAGATGAAAACTAAGTGTTTTTAATTGGTCCGTAAAATAACGCGACAACACTTAGTATTGAAAATGGGCAATATCGGTACATGATTTCACCTAGCCCCCATACAAATGTCCCCCCGAAATACAGTTTAAGCAGTCATAAATATATTGATTATGCGGCAGTCCTGATAAAATTTTGCACAAATTAGTTCTAAGTATGTACTCTGAAATTATACTGTAAAGTATGGCGAAAATCCGGCAACATTTGTCCCTAGTCCCCACTCAAGATTTATGAAATATGTGAAATTTAATAGTTTTAGAGTTTAACACTGATAGTTGTTGATAGACATTTACTATTATCCTTTTTAAGTGCCTAATGTTTGACAATTATTCTTGATGTTGGTAGCACATTTTGCTAAATTCCTTCCTAATCTTCTTTCTATTTGCTATATTTTCTTCATTGCCTCCATCCTACTTCAATTTAGTCATCGTGAGCAATATTAGTATTGAGTTAAATACTCATCATGTAAATAAATACAAACACAAATAGTTGTTTAAACAAGCGAAACAACACGACATTTGTTAAAAACGCATTTTCCTTAAAGTAGAAACAAATGACCGGAGCAGAGTAAAAATTGTTTTTGAAAAAATATTACTAAATCGTGGTTGGAATTGATAAACGTTGTTTACACTTAAGGTTTTAGACGGTATGTTATGCTACAATGTAGAAAATGCGGCAATTAAGGACATTTTGTGACCATTTAAAGATTTTGTTTGCGATTTGAAATTAAATTAGAAATTACAGCGTTTGGAATCGATAAACAGTATATCACAGATTAAACAGGTATGAAGCAGCTGGTTTCGGTAATAGAAATCAAACAAAAGAAAACGTCAAAATGGTTGTGGTATGGAAAGAGGGACGAATATACATATATGTACATCACACTCGTTGCCTATTGAAAATCGCTCTGCAATGTTGTAAGTTGATGTCTAAGATAACTCTTATCGTCAGAGTTATTTTGTGGAATTTTATGGGGATCATGTTTGTGGAAGATCTTAACTTATAGTCGAGCTATACATATTAAAAAAATTTTCCAGTTAAATTTTAATTTCGTATAATTATTACGGCAACCAAAAGTCTATATTACCCCACTAGTTGTTTTTAAACACACAAATAAATATCACTTGCCTTACAGCTTCTTAAAATGCAGAAAATTAAGAAAAAACTTTAAAAATTCTATTAGGTATGCAAAGAAGAAAACTAAATGGTTGAATGTACAAACATTTAATATTTATTTCAAAATAACGGTCAACAACCGTTTAACTAAAGTTTAACTAAATATTAACATTGCGAAGCTCCCTAAAGCAAAACGAACAAAAAAACAAAACAACCAAATAGAATATTTAATACAAACTTGTATAAAAAAAAACAATTCTATATGTTTTACGAGAACCGAGTACTTATGAAAATGCAAAAATATTTTTCATTATTGGTGGGTGGTAGAGAGAGAGAGAGTATGGTTCAGTGTCTGAGTGTTAAAGAACTGGTGCACAGTGGGGTGAATGTTTTAAACTACTGGTCCGATTGCAAAATAATGTATAAAGGAATCATAGGCTTTAGGAAAATGGAATTTCTGCCCACCCTGTTGGAATAGAAGGTGAGATACATGGTGTCAACATCGACCACCTCTGGTTAGAAAAACTTTGTACAGCTTGTAACTACACCATTTCCAATTGTATTTCAGAAGTTTCTAATTGTATTTCAGAAATTTCCAATTGAATTTCAGAAATTTCTAATTATATTTCAGAAAATTCCAATTGAATTTCAGAAGTTTCCATTTATATTTCAGAAATTTCCAATTGAATTTCAGAAATTTCCAAATATATTTCAGAATTTTCTAATTATATTTCAGAATATTCCAATTATATTTCAGAAGTTTCCATTTATATTTCAGAACTTTCTAATTGTATTTCAGAATTTTCTAATTGTATTTCAGAATTTTCCAATTGTATATCAGAAATTTCCATTTGTATTTCAGAAGTTTTAATTTATACTTAAAAAGTTTCTAATTGTATTTCAGAAATTTCCAATTGTATTTCAGAATTTTCCAATTGTATTTCAGAAAATTCTAATAGCAATACCAATCTAAATTTCTGAAATACAAATAGAAAATTCTGAAATACAAATAGGAATTTCTGAAATACAATTAGAAAGTTCTGAAATATAAATGGAAACTTCTGAAATATAATTGGAATATTCTGAAATATAAATAGAAAATTCTGAAATATATTTGGAAATTTCTGAAATTCAATTGGAAATTTCTGAAATATAAATGGAAACTTCTGAAATTCAATTGGAATTTTCTGAAATACAATTTAAGACTACTGAAATACAATTGGAAATGGTGTAGTAGACAGATTTCAATTAATGAAACTTTGTTATAAAGCAAGGGAGAAGGTAAAGAAATTCCTGTAAAAGAATTCCTTATAAGATATGAGGCATTCAGTGCAAAAGTGTTGTAACCCCAAACTATTTATTTAGTGGTATATTCAACTTACAGCACTTTTGCTATATTATGCTCTGTGCAAAAACAATTTTTTCAGCTCCAACTGATATAAAATAATATTTTATTGTCAAAATTCTTACAAGATTCGGCACAGCCGGATATAACACTCGTTAACCCCCCTTAACATGAAGTCTGGTTATGTGTTAACTAATAGTTAAACTGACAGTTTTCATACAAAAATAATTTTAACCGACAGTATAACTATTAGTTAACACATAACCAGACTTCGTGTTAATGGGGGTAATCTGTCCTCCTCTATAATTTTGCAATCGGACCAGTAGTTTAGAAGATTCATATTTATTTGATTGATTTGATTTGCGATTGAGCCCACAGTGTGGTGGTGGATGGGGAAGTTTTTTTTTTTCATTTTTGTTGTTGCTCAGTTCAAAGTAATGTTACACACTTCGTTGGTTTTGCGCGAAAGACTGGAAAATTATAGCGGCACGTTGCCTGCATCTTAAGTTAAATACCAGTAAACAAACAAAAAATTAAATGCAATTTATATTTGAAATAGTAACTGAGTGTTCCCCCGACTTATTTCCAAAAAAATCCTTTCCTTTGGCATTTAATTTGGAAAACAACCACAACTGGCAGTACCCTTTCTTTATCATTGTTTTGCAAATACGAATACAAGCTCTTTCTACCTCGCAACAACACCTTTTTGGAATTGTTAAATGTTAATTTGAATGAATGAATGAACGAACCCTTTCCACATAAAAGTCAGTCACGTTTTTACTAAATATTTAAATACTTAGTTATTTAATGATTCATTAATTTGTTTGAGCTTTCTTCTCAGTCACTTGTTTTGATTTCCTTTTAGTATTCGAATAAATTTTTTCAAATCTAATATTTCTTGCTTTAAAATTCAATTATTTTGTTGATTTTCTTTTGGCTTTATTCAAATATTTTCAGTAATTTTGTGAGTGTTTGTTTATTTAATATTAATAAAATTAAATAAAATAAAATTAAATAAAAAAATTGGAACAATTTCATTTAATTTTTGTGTGTTTGAAGTGTGAAAAAGAAAATGGATGCTAAAACCCGTAGTGCTACCAAAGGAGCTAAAACTCCACTGCCATCCGAGAAGAAAAAGTTACAGGTGAGACTTGAAATTACTTCATGTTTAGTGTTTAGATTTATTAACACGACAAAATAAACTCAATTACATATATTTGGTCAATTCACAAGGTCTTTTATCAGTCATATTGTCATAAAGTCCTAATATATAACGACTCTTAGGCATTCGGCGTTGGTCTCTGCTGGTTCGTTACGATAACACAATAAACATAGCATAGAAAGTAGTATTTATTTAAGACATTTTTTGCTTGAAAAGCGATAAAAACCATTGTGAAATATTAGGACATTATGACAATATGACATGATAAGAGACCTTGTGAATTGACCAATTGTTATAATTTGCTCTTTATATTGTAATATCGCAAACTTGCTGATTTGATGGATTTAATATCGGCTTTTCGGCGTTCGTGGTTAGACTGATACATGATGTATATGTCAAGTGAACCTTTTGAAACCGATGTTTTCCGATCAGTATGAAATTTGTTCTTCAACAAAATCGGTCAAGAAATCTCGGAGTTAGATGCCAAACAGGGGTTTTTTCTCATCCATGTAACTTATTACCTATTGTTCTTAGCAAAATTATTCCCAAATAGCTTAGATAGCTATTTATTTCTTCAATCTTTCGAGAAAATTTTTTTTGCAAAAATCAAAAACTTTTTGACTTTTTTTTCAAAATGGACCCTTTTTTCTCAAAAGAAAGCTTAAGTATTTTCCTTGAAGAGCTTTTGTCGCTTAGTATAATGCGAGTTGGATATCTATCAAAATAAATGTGTTGGTCGATTACTGGGATGCGATATCTACCAGGATAAATGTTTTGTAACTCAAGATATACAAATTTTGATTTTTTTTTGCCTAATGGGTCTAATATTATTATTTTTGTTTTTTTGCTCAAAAGAAAGCTAAGATCTTTTCCATTAAGAGCTTTTTGGTCGCGAGTGGGGTATATATCAAATAAATGTTTTAACTCAAAAATTTTATGTCCTGCTATTTTGATAGGTTTCCTAAGGGACCAAAAAGGTATTTGTTTATATAGTGGTTTCGATTGTCAAACTATTTTATATGTATGTCATTAAACAAATTTATATTAAATAGAAAATACATATCACAGATTACACAGATACGAAACAAATGACACTTCTTAAAAAAGCAATATCAAACCGTATGGTTATTTTGACGTTCAACAACCGCTTTTCAATGGTTGTGGTTTGCAGAGCGAGAGAAAAAATACAATTTTCAATAGGCAACGAGTTTGAAATATATTTGTCCCTCTTTCCTAATCACAACCATTTTGACCTTTTCTTTTGTTTGTTTTCTATTGCCATATTACTGGAACCAGCTGATTGATATCTGTGTAATAGGCTGGGTCGATTTGTATGGACGATCAAAAAGTAAAAAATCGTATAGCAGAAACGCATTGTACGGAAAATTCTAAGAAATTTTCCCCAAGAAACCATACGTCTAAAATCAAATCCTATCTTGAGCATTTCGTATTTTATCCAATAAAAAAACTATTAAAAAAAATAATAATACTGAAATATCATTGAAAAAAAATACGAAATGCGCAAGATAGGATTTGATTTCAGACTGTGTAATCTGTATTACATATTAAAAAATTTTAAATTTTGTAAATTGTGTTTTAAACAAATAATTGTCTAAATAAATGCAAGAACATACGTAAAACAATAAAATTAGGTGAGTAGCAATTAACAAATATTGTATATGTTGCCGAGACACTCTCACCTGATTAATGCACCTTGGAATATTTAATAGAAATTAATTTATGCAAAATTTTTTTTTTTTTTAATTTAGTCAGCAAATTATTTTTAAATTTTAAGTCAAGTAAATGTCGTTTTTTTTAACTATCAACGTTAACACTCAACGGCAGCAACAAAACACAGCTATTATTTATTACAACAAAGCGGTTCCTGTATTAGAAAGTTGCTTTTATTTACATTTAGCTAAGACACATGTTACAAAAAAAAAGTATTGCCAAGTTTGCATTTAAACTTCCGTTTTGTATTTTATGAGAGACCGTTACTTATTTTTAAAGATTTATCTACTAGGTTTATATTTCACAAGAGAGTACTTTGACTAAAAATGTATCATGTGTTTTGTTATTGTAGCAAAGACAAAATACATGTAAATATGGTCAATCACAGTACTTGCTTGAGATATTGTAATGTTGAGGAATAAGTTAGACACAACTTAATTGGTTGATGAAAAGTAAATCCTTTATTAAAATTTATTTTCTTATATACTAAATTACAATTAGATCTTGACTTTTTGAATTACACTCAATAACTTAAATTTACATTCCATAATTATATTACGTACTGCAATATCAACTTGTATCAGGTATATATATATATATATACATATATAAATACACATAGATCGGAAACTCTCCTGTCAAAGACCCAACTCAGTTGTCAAAAACCTAAGTGGTGAGAATGTATTAGTAAAAAAAACTATCTTAGCAGTTCCGGGAGACTGTCCAGAACTAGTGAGTTTACCTATTACTTAGGTTGGGAACTAGTTACTTCAATAGGTAAGTGACTAGTTATTTTAACAAGTGTATGTCCTAATCAGGGGGTTAATTGACTCTTTTGGATTACAATGAGATGGTCTGATAGCTGGTCCAAAGTAGTCAACGCATTGGATTCACATACCGGTTACATAGTATAGTGAGTTACCTTATTAGGTACAAAACTGGTTACTTGATTAGCTACATTACTAGTTATTTTTACATATACAGGTGCTAATTGGCCTCACCTGTAGATCGATTGCTTGTAAACAAACATTTCTCCTGGTGGGTAAAACAACTATTTTCTAAAGTGCTGTACAAAATAAGCATTTAAAGTGACTACTTAAAGACACTACAGTGACAATTGACTTCACGCTAGTTTATCTGGGAGGTAAGATACTTAAGCTAAAGCAAAATAAACTGTATGAGAATTATATCAACACAATTTGTATAAAACCAGTTTATTATTCGCTCAAGACGTTTAAAGTGACAATTGTCTTCACGCTAGATTACCTGGAATGTATAAAGTAAACAATTTACTACTCTCTGCACTACAACGAGCACATAAGTGTCAAATGACCCATATATGTATGTATTTCAATTGGAGTTAGCGAAATGATCAGACATTAGTGACAATTACTGTCTATAAGGGATACATTGACTATTTGTTTAACTGCTGGGGAAACACAAAACTCGTATGTGTGATTATTTTGAGGCGTTCAGAAATTTTAGTACATTGACACTTTAAAATCCATTTGAGTGCACTTCCAACTATTGAGTGCACAACAAAACATTGAGTGATATATTCAAGTGTCAACTTTTTACACTTCTGACGCATCAAGAAACAGAAAGTGAGCCAAAGTGTAAAGAACTCTTCAAATTGAGTATTCTACTGACCGCCTTGTAGTATTTTGGAACAAATTACAATTGCAGTTGGTTTAAATAATTTTGTTTATTACACACGCACATATATAAGTGTACTGCATGCATTAAGTGTATGCAAGACTTAAGATATCTTACAATTTGAGTATTACAAATTGTTGGATTTTATTCATTCAATACTTAAGTGTGTTGCTAGTAAATAAAAATTAATTGAATGTCTCAATTTTATATACTGAGAAATACAAATTCTCACACATTTATCTTTCAAGGATCAGAAACTTTCCGCAGATGAAAAGACATGTATAGCCGAATTGAAGAAATTGTATTTGGAAACAATTAAACTAGATGTAGACCTGCAGCGTGAAATCTACAATCTGGAAAAATCATTCGAGAAGAAACACAATGCTATTTTTGATAAACGCTCTAAACTATTAGAGTAAGTTTTAAAAACAACAAAATTACATTTATTTTAAAATTTATTAAAATCATTTTCTTAGCGATTTTAAAAATGTAGCCAAGGGTGGAGATGCTAAAGATGAAGGTCACAACATTAACAATTTCTGGCTGAAGGTCTTAAAATCTTCTTATACGGAATTTATAAGTAAAAGGGATGAGAAAATATTGGTGGTAATTATTTGAAAGAGCAAAGAAAAAATACACTTTTATTTGATTTCCATATTATTTAGCATTTAAGCGATATACGCTCAAAACTTTATAATGAACCGGACGTAAAGTTCGTTATTGAATTTTTATTTGAGCCCAACGAATATTTTTCTAATCGCATTTTAACTAAAACATATTTCCTTAACTGTTTGCCGGATGTGGACAACCCTTTGTCTTATGATGGGGCCGAGATCTATAAATGTGAGGGTTGTCGGATTGATTGGAAGCAGGAACATAAGGAACATGATAAAAAAAGTAAATTAAGTGAATGTGAAATAAGTTTTTCATAAAATTACTACCAGTAATTTTGTGCATACCATTACAGGTTTCACTTCATTTTTCGATTTCTTTGATCCGCCTCAACTACCTGATAATACCGAAGATCCTACCTATTCTGATATTAACGTAAGTTTAAAAACCATAAGATATTAATTATTTTAACTTATGTTTTGGAATTGATTTTGAAAGGTAATTTTACAAAATGATTTCGAATTGGGATTTTATTTGAAAGAACGTGTTATACCCAAGGCTGTAATGTTTTTCACCGGCGAAATAGCCGATTGCCTAAGTTCTGATTCGGAATCTGATACCGATGATGAGGATGCCGAAGACAATCCAATTGCAGAATGTTTCCCAACAGCTAAATAATTAAAACGAAATCATTTAATTAATGATAATTATACATATATATAGAGATTACAAACTTTATTATATAATTATAATCATAAATCTGAAATTATTTTGATTTTATGACATCTTCTAAATAATTTACATAATATTTTTTGTTGATTTTGTATCTGTTTAAAAAATAAATTTTAGATTTGAAAAAAATAAAATAACAATAAAATTAAAACACATTTAACAGTTACACAAGTTACTTTAGAATAGTAATTAATAATAAAAATAATATTGACATCATTTTGGAGGTGTGCTTGTGTGTGTGTGTGTATTAGGATTGTGGGAGTGTGAGTTTTAAATATTTATTGCAAATAAAATAATCTAAGTTTTTTAAAAAACTCAGTTAACTAATATTAAAAATGGCTCTAAAAATGTTTGTTTACATTATTAGTTTCTTTTACATTGTTTGTAATGTACTTTATGTGTATGATATAGAATAATAAAGGAATTATTTAAAATTACTTGTTCCACATGCCAGGATGATGTTCAAAGCAACATCTTCAGCTAACTGATCAAACTGTTATCTGAAATAAAAATTATTAAAAATTGTATTACAATTAATTAGTTTTTTAATAAAATACAAGTATATATTGTGATTTTCTTTATTCTGTATTGTCACGATATAACTTTTGTAATCGATGTCTATTTGCATCATAGTTCTATTGGATAGTAATTCAGACACAATTTTTCAACAAGATCGGTCGAGAACTTTCTGAGTTAGAGGGGATCAAAATTTGACATTTTGGCCAAGCAGGTGTTTTTTCTCATCCATGTAACTTATTACCTATTGTTCTTAGCAAAATGTGTTCCAAATAGTTTAGATAGCTATTTCTTCAATCTTTGGGAAAAAAAAAATTAAAATAAAAAAATTTTTGTAATTTTTTTTTCCAAAATCAAAAACTTTTTTGACTATTTTTCAAAATGGGCCCTTTTTATTCTCAAAAAAAGCTTAGATATTTTTAGTGGAATGCGAGTTGGTTATCTATCAAAATAAATGTTTTGTAACTCAAAACATAAAATTTTTGACTTTTTTTTACAAAATAGGCCACTTTTACATAAGTTACACGGATGAGAAAAAACATCTGCTTGGCCAAAATGTCAAATTTTGACCCCATCTAACTCAGAAAGTTCTGAGACCAACGATATATGATTGATACATCAATATAGGATGCACTAAGTAATGTGAAATCAACAACACAGCTGATTTTTATTTATCTATTTTGAAAGTGCTTGGGTTTTGTCAAACTAAATTTATTTTGAAAAAATAATAAATTTTATTTTCAAAGAAAAATATTTTTAAATCAAAAAACATTAATGAAAATGTGAATAAAAAGATTTCATATAATGTGAGTATCTAAATTGAATTTAAAAAATAAACATCCCATTAAAAAAAATATAAAATTCGGCATTACAGGAAAAATGCGTAGCTGTTGCCTTTGTAAAAAGAAGTTAGAACGAGAAAAAGGTACTTTTTTCGCTATACCAAAAGAGGAGAAGAGGAGAAAGAAGTGGAGCAATATTTGCCAAAGACAATTAAATCAATATGACAAAATATGTGAGGACCACTTTAAGGCGGACCATATTATAAAAGCGGGTAAAAATAATATGCTAATGCCAATTGCTGAACCTATCATTGATTATGCATTTCGTCGCAAACCAGTGTAAGTTATATTAAAGTGTATTTCTTAGTGGAGTTAGTTCTTCGTGGACAGTTTCATCATTTATTAAATTATTTATTTACTAGATTTATGTATTTATTGTGCTTGTATTACTATCACTATTTCAATTTTGACAAAACCTATGCACTTGTCAGCAAGAAATATTGTGTTTGTTGTCGAAACGCTCTCACCTTACTTATTACATCATGACCTGAACGTTTTTACTAAAAAAATATTTTTCACAAAAAAGTTGTTTATCAAATATTGTTTTCAATCGTCATTAGAGTATACTTTGGAGAAAGGTATATAGGATTCGTCACAGCCGAATATATCACTCTTAATTGTTTTTAAGTAAATTTTGATATTTCAAAAATTAGTGTGCAGATTTTGTATATATGTAAGAGACGGGTGCGAAAGTTGATTTATACAGCCTGAGATATTTAAATCTAAATCCTTTTTTGTTACCTTTACAAAGTTAATAAGGTTATTTCGTTTGTAATTACACAATATTAAACTATATATCTGTGGACTTTTGACAAAACAACTTAAGTGGAATTTTCAAATTTTTCAGGAGACCTTAAAAACTGTTCAATTGATCGATAATTATTTTACCATTGAAGAACTTTATTATTCGTCTCAAAGAAGAACAATTAATAAAGTAATTATCGATCAAATCAACAGTTCTTACGCTCTCCTGAAAAATGTTGAAATTCCACTTAAGTTGTTTTGTCAAAAGTCCACAGATATATAGTTTAATATTGTGTAATTACAAACGAAATAACCTTATTAACTTTGTAAAGATAACAAAAAAGGTTACGAAATTTAAAAACGATTTTACACAGATCAAAAAAACAAATTTCGTGATACCTTCTTTCTTACCTTATATTTCCTGCGTGCTCTACGCACACTTGCATACATCGAATATTTGAGAATATTTAAATGTCGCTTTATCGCTCTATTCCATTCCATCCATTTTTCAATTATTTTATAAAGATCATTTATTGTTGCCTAAATACGGTTTCACGAAACTGTTGTTTCACTTTTGGTAACACCTATCAAGTGTTCGGCTACGACTTTGCACTCGGGTTTCAATTCCTTAAAACGATGCAGCCCCTCTAGGGTAACACTAGTGCCACTCACATCCAAAAATATCAGACGCGGGGAACACTGCACCAAATGTTGCAGCGATACATCCGTGACAGATTTATAGTCACGTACAGAAAAACGTTCGAAACGATTTTCAAATGGACGATTATTGAAACGTATCCAGATGACACCCTGTTGTACGGGTTGGCGGGTGCGACCGAAACAACAAACACCTCGATCCGAAATAGTACCACGAGATTGCTGGCGGTAGGACGAGGATAATGAGAATAGATTTAAGTGATATTCAGCACCATTCTCTTCGCCAAATAAACGATCTGGTCCACCCACACCCACCACACGCCCCAAAGGATTTACAATATCCCAAAAGAGATTGTGACGCATCATTTGTTCGATAACGGGTGGGGGTGATTGTTGTTGCTGTTGTGGCTGGTTCTGCTGCGGTTGAGATTGGCGGGGCCGTCGCAAGGGTCTTACAATATTGTGATCGCGTACGTTTATGTGCGAACAATCGATAGAAATTCTGTTGCGTACATTCAAGTAAAAAATGTGATCTGGCCGTGGCAGAAAACGGCTGCGAGCTGGGGCATTTGTACCAACTAGAGGTACAATATTTGGTGATAAACTAAAACTTGGAGATGAAGTACTGGAAGTCGAGCTTGAGCTTGGACCTGCTGCATTATTTTCCGCAATACTACTAGACTTGGGCGATGAAGATGAGGAGGATGATGATGACGACGACGTAGATTCACTATCATTGAAAGATAACGATGCCGGCGTATTTAGAGAATCTTTAGTTTTCTCTAGTTTATCCTCAGTTTTATCTGTACCAGTTAATGAACGAGAGGTAGAAGGTGTTTCAGAGTTTAATGAACTATTTGCATTTGCTTCTGAACTGGAGAATGTAGATGACATTTCTGTAAGTGTATCTGAATTTGTGTCTGAATGTGATTCCTGATTATGGGTTGTATCGTCTTGAGTACCCGAAGATGTATCAGCCTGCGTACTGGTCTCTTCTTCTTCTTCAGGACACTGTAAATAAATTTCCTTTAAGGTTTCCACAGCATTGAAACACTGTAAATCGGAATCATTTAAAGGTGTATCACGTAAATCTAAAATCTTATGAAAACAAGTAGTGTTATTAGATTGTAGAGCGTAAATTTGACTATATGTACTTACTTCCAACTGTTTGAAACCATGTCGTGCTGCTATACTGCCATATGGTATGAACTCCTGCATTAGCCAGCATCCTTTTAGACTCAAATAGCGCAGCAATGGCAGTTTTGATAAAGGCATTACGTAGTAGGGATCAAACCAAGAATTATTTTCAATGGCTAGTTCTTCTAAATTAACTAAAATCGTATCGATGCCAGTAAATAATGACTTGTTACTGACCACACGTACGTTGCAAGTGTTGAGTACCAAACGTTTAAGTGTTTGGGGAAAATCTTTTAAGGTAATCTAAATTTGAGTAAACAAAAATCAAAAATTTTGTTTTAATAATTTCTTTAAAAATATATATAAAATTAGATTGATCATCAGATCGTTTTATTATTGGTGGAAAATAATATACGGTTTTTATTGAAATAAATTAATAATAAAATCACTTTTTATAATAAGCTTTTATGTTCAAATATAGTCTATATGGTCAAAAATAGTCTACATGCTATCAGAGATCGAAGAACACAAAACTATTGTAATTTTATTGTACATTTCAGACATTTTTATTAATAGCAAAATGTTCCCGAATATATTTCATATATTGATACTACAAGGAGGACTGTGATCTTTTTAAGGATCCAGATCCAAGTACACTTATTCTAGGGTCGCAACTGTTGAAAAAACTACAAACGGAATGACAAATGATCAAGTAGTATCACTGGTAAACAAATAATAATGGTAACGGTTTGCGATCATAATTTTACAAAAATAATCTAATTTTACCTGATTAAAATCCAACGTCACACCATATAATTCTAATGTTACCAATTTTGTGCATCTTGTTGTAAGAGAATTGCGTATAGTTTGGTTGAAATGTTGTATCTCTCCCTCGATATGCTGGGAAGGAGATGGTCCTCTCAATTTAATACTTTTAGTTTTATCGTGAGATCTCTCTAGCATATCTTCTAAAATACCCAAAGGCAAAGGCTCTTGACTAAGATCTATATTTTCCCATAGACGTTTGTCCAAAACAAATTTTTGAAAACGTTTGCAGACACTGAAAAAAATATATAAAAACAAAAATAATTTTAAATTGACCACACACAGATTCAAAGATACACATAAATAATTTGCATAGTAAATGTAACTATTGTAATAGAAAAACAAATATTTCATGTACTTACTTCATTAATGCCATCAAAGACCATGTATCTAAAAATTTAAATATCTCATATAAAACTTCATCGCATAATTCCTCCAACAAGAATTGAGATTGCAATTCTTCCTCATTATTAATATTGATGGCTTTAAGCGGTGGTTGATCGTCTTCGGCACCACCATCACCATTTGTTATGGACGTTGCATTTTTATTGTTTTCTTCAGGTATTGCCGACGTTGTTGTAGCTGTTTTCTTTTTTGGTGACTCATCTGAAGATTCTGTTAAAGAATAGTGCCGTTTACGTTTATTACCAGTTTCTGACCGGCACCCGCTCAAATCATCTTGTATTTTATCTGTCGTTAAATTATCCATAGCACACAAGCTATTTTATTATTATGGTATAATTTTAACAAAAATTATCAAATTTTCTCAACAATATTTTTCAACGTAATTTTATGTATTTTGCGTTTTCTTCTTCTCATAAAAGATGCAACGCAGTGTGTTCAGTGCAGCACTGTGAGCAGCTGTAAAAAATAGTAGTAGATTATTTAAACCGAAAGTAACAGATGGCAGCACTGTGAGCAGCTCATATGAGCTGTTTTTCGTGACGAAAAATGGGGGGTCTTCAAACAAATAAATCCCATAAGAAATACACAAACTGTGTGTATTTCCTGTGTTTGACGTAAATGCTGCCAGACTGCTAAAATTTGGCGGCACAATGAGTTTTTTTTGTAACAACTACGCCATTTTTAAAAGAAAATACATTTTTTATCTGTTTGTGTGTTAAAATTTTTAACTTAAAACGTTAAATTTCCAAATAATTAACAATAAAAGAACATTTGAAGAGTTACAGACTAATTTTCCATTTATTCTGTGTTAATTTTTAGAAGTTAAAACGTAAGATTTCCAAATAATTATAAATAAAAGAACATTTGTAGAGTTACAGACTAATTTTCAATTTATTTGTCTGTTTTTGTGTTAATTTGTAGAAAAGGTTAAAAAGTAACATCGTTACATACCAATTCTTTTGGAAAAAAAGAAGAAATGGCAAACGACAATGCATTCTGGAGCCAGTTTCTGGAAATATACCAGTCACATCCAGCTTTGTGGCAAAGTTCCAAAGTGGATTATCCTGCCGAGTCAAAGGAAAAAGCCATCAGACCATCAGGTGTATCCAGAGGCAGGCAGGGAAATGGTATTGAAAAAAATAAATATATTTAGATCCTCATACAAGAGAGAAGTTCGCAAAGTGAATAACAGTATGAGGTCTGGATCTTCCAAAGAAGAGATTTATAAACCAAAAGTGTGGTACTTTGACCAATTAAAGTTCTTGGACGGCACTGACGGTAACGTCATTGGAGTAACGTCCATTGATAACGATATGGTAAGTGGAAACTTGTTGCAATAGCATCACTTTTTGTACCTCACTACACACAATTTGTTTCGTTTCATTTCAGACATTTGTTAAAACACCAAGAAGTAGAAAAAGAGGTCATGGTGATGAAAATGTGCTAGAGGGTCAAATTTTAGCAGCGACCTCTAAATTGTTGAAGAAAGAGGAAAGTGAGGGACACTCTCAGCAAGATGAATATGATCATATGTTTAAATGGTGGTATCTGAAGTTCCAAAAAATTCCATTTGGAGTGCAACGTGAACTGGCACAGCAAATATGCTTAGATGTTGCATTTTGCAGCGGCAAAGGTTTGATCCTAAATATATTCCAAGTAAAACAAATTCAGGACATTTTATACAGTAATGTAAGCGAAGTAGCAACAATAACAGATAATGCTTCCGGTAGTGAAGAAAATGAATTTTAGAAAATCAATGTTCTTGAAAACGAATTATTAATTTTGTTTTGTTGCATGGTCAATCAGTTACTTTTACTTTTTCTCGATCACTTTGTTTTAGTGAAGTAAGGGTATTCATAATGTTACAAATTCAAAACATCATAAATAGGTATATTATTTAGAAACACATTGGCGGTATTCACAATGTAGAGTACTTGGAGAAGCTATTTATTGACAAACGTTTCAATTTATAATAGCGGTATTCACAATGTAGAGTACTTGGCCTAGTAAAAAAGCAGAAAAGCTATTTATTGACAAACATTTCAATTTCTATTGTATTTTGTTTTTATTTTTCTGATATTCTGCTCTTTTACTACATTAACAAGGCCAAGTACTCTACATTGTGAATACCGATAATGTATTTTGTTTTTTGATATTCTGCTCTTTTACTACATTACCAGGCCAAGTACTCTACATTGTGAATACCGCTATTTTCAAATTGTAAAACCCATGTATATTTGTTATAAAAGAAACAATTTTTAAAGCAACTACCTACTCATGATATTTTTAACTTGTAATTTTAAGAATATCGTTAAATTTCAAAAATACAGGCTACTTTTTTTTGCCTTCGACAAAAGTCTCGTTCTGGCGAGTGTGTGATGTAAGGCTTCGTATAACGGTTCCTGTGTCTTTTAATTTGGATA
Source organism: Calliphora vomitoria (assembly GCA_942486065.2). Classification (NCBI taxonomy): domain Eukaryota; kingdom Metazoa; phylum Arthropoda; class Insecta; order Diptera; family Calliphoridae; genus Calliphora; species Calliphora vomitoria. The sequence goes on along the minus strand of OW818029.2, from coordinate 48,562,935 downwards.
AACCCATAAAAACTCATTCAGCCCAATCAGAATAAAAAATCCACGGTAGTTTTTTCCCTTTTCCCATTTTCAACACTGAATTTGAATAGGAAAAATGGGAAAGAGGAAAAAACTCCCGCGAATTTCTTATTCATGATTCGGCTGATTGAGTAACATTTAGAACTCGACGTATGAACTGTCGAAGTACCATGTCATGATGTAATAAGTAAGGTGAGAGCATTTCGACAACAAACACAATATTTATTGATAACAAGAGCATAGGTTTTGTCAAAATTGAATTTGTCAAATAAAAATTAAACAAATTATATTTTTTGGCATATTAACTAAAAAAACGGCCGTTAAATTTATGGGACGATTATGGATCGCAACCGAACTTCAGTTGCGTTGCCAGAGGGCAACTGGTTGCCAGTTTTTCAACAGAAATGATAGCTGGCAGTTGCCATCTGTAATACCATTTAGGCAACTGACAACGCAACTGAAGTTCGGTTGTCATCCATAATCGACCCATTAAATTATATTTAAAAAAGAACAACGGTTTAATAGTGCTTTATCCAAATTTCAATCTTTTTATTCACATTTTCATTCATGTTTTTTGATTTAAAAATTTTTTTCTTTGAAAATAAAATGTATTATTTTTTGAAAATAAATTCAGTTTGACAAAACACAAGCACTTTCAAAATAGATAAATAAAAATCAGCTGTGTTGTTGATTTCACCTTACTTAGTGCATCCTGTACCATATCTTGATTTTATTAAGGTTTAAGCGTTCCAGCTTCCTATATGAAGATATAGGTCGACTAGGGACTTACTTAAATCGATGTGGGATAATCGTTATACTCCGCCCGTAAACTTTATTTACCAAAAAAAAGTGATCGTGAATAATTACAAGTATTTCCGAAATCTATGGACTGAAATAAAACAAAAATGCTGTACGAAAACCCCTGCATATTTTAGATGTACCGTACTGTTGTTATTTTTATAAAAAATGTCTGAATTTTACTTTTGTTTAATAGTGCTTTATAGCTTATTATTAGAAAAAACCAATAAAATAAACAAAAATTTTAATTTTTTTTACGTTTTTTTTTTTTTTTTTTGAACATTTCAACTGTCTTAACACAGAATTTAGTTTTTTTTTTAATGTTTGTTAGATAACATAAAGAAATAATATTAGATAACATAAAGAAAAAATACATGTAATAATTTCATTTGAATATTTACCTCCATTTTCTCAATCTGATTACCATTTATACGATATACTTCCAATTAATATATTTATTGTATAAGCATTGTCAGTATATCGCCACGATAAAAAATAACCAGAGATTAAGAAAATGGGGCTTAAAGTTTTACAATTACATAGTTGTCTAAATTTCCGGTTAAGCTGTAAGTGTTCATACGAACTAACTTTTAGGAAAAACACATAGTATAACAAGTTTTTTTTTAATATGATAAACCATACATATAGAAAAATCGATATATACATATATACTAAAAAAATTATATAAACTTAATATATATAATATACTAGCTGAACCGGCAAACGTTGTCCTGCCATACAAATTATTTCTACTGAATATTTTGGTTGTTAAATAAAAAGTAACGAATGTATCTTAGTGAAACAAAATTTTTTGGCCAAAAATATTTAAAAAAATGGCTGGATGACCTAGCGTTATGAAATGTACTTTACGACCTATTCTCGTACCTACCAAAAATATATAAAAAATTCATAAGAAATGGTAAATATGTATTGATATTTGGATATTGCTCATACAAAATACTAAAATCTCGGCTCAAAAATGGGTGGGTGAGGGTAGGTTGATGAAAATTTGGGATTATAGGTAATTTTGAATGCCAAATAAAAAAATGCGAATAAAAAGTTTTTAGCAAAAAAAAATTGTAAATACAAATTCTGGATAGGGACACCCTAATGACCTAGCGGTATGATATATACTTTACGACCTATTCTCATAGCTCCCAAATATACATACAAAGTTTCATAAAAATCGGTTTAGTCGTTTCGGAGGAGTTCAAACACAAACATTGTGACACGAGATTTTTATATATTAGATTAAATCACAACACGGGAATAAAAAAAAATAATAAAATTAATTCACAAACGTACGAAAAAATATTTTTTAATATTTGTTCATTGTTTTATACAAAATTTCAAAAATAATTTAAACTTTAAATTTTAAAGTTGTTATTTTGATTGTAATTAGTTGAAATCGGCGTTTCCGTTGAAATATTACATTTTAACTTTGTGGTTGATTTCAATAGGATTTTTTTTTTTTTAATAAAAATTATTTTTTTTTTTTCAATAGTATTTTAATAAATAATAGCATTCTTTCTACTTTTTATAAAACCCTGTAACAATTTCAATTTCATACATATAGAAAAATCGATATATACGATATACTACATACACATGTATATGTATACTAAAAAAATTATATAAAATAATTATAGGATTTGATCAAAAAATGCTTAGAAGTTAAAAAATAATAAAAATTAATTAATTGTTTTTGGAAAAAATAGTATTAAAAATTATTTTAGAAAAATAGTTATTCATTTTGATAAAACCCTGTAACAATTTCAATTTCATACATATAGAAAAATCGATATATACGATATACTACATACATATGTATATGTATACTAAAAAAATTATATAAAATAATTATAGGATTTGATCAAAAAAAGCTTAGAAGTTAAAAAAAAAAAACTAATAAAAATTAATTCACAAACGTACGAACAAATATTTTTTAATATTTGCTGTTTTATACAAAATTTTAAAAATAATTTAAATTTTAAAGTTGTTATTTTGAAAATAATTACTTTAAATCAGTGTTTCACCGTGAAATATTAAATTTTAACTTTGTGGTTGATTTCAATATATTTCTTTTTTGTTTTTGGAAAAAATAGAATTAAAAATTATATATAAAATAGTTATTCATTTTGATGGTAATGCTCCAGCACCATTAAAATAATCTTTAAAAGTATTACGAACATTATCACTTGAGTCATTTCCTTCCAACTCAGAATTTAAATTTGTGTCATTGCTTCTTGTATATGTTTCCTGATATTTATGTCGCCTTTTAATAAAATTATGGAGGTAGCAACAAGCCATCGTTATTTTTGTTGCTTTTTCTGGGGGTAGATTTATGGTTGTATGTAAAACACGGAACCGGTTGGCCAACATTCCAAAGGCGTTTTCAACAACTACCCTGGCTCTGGACAGTCGTTGGTTGTAAATAATTTCACTAGTGTTTAAACTTTTAAATGGATATGGCTTCATTAAATTTTCCATAAGTGGAAAGGCGCTGTCACCTACAAATACAAATGGAGCAACCACATCAGATTTTGGTAATTTCTCTGGACTGGGGATATCTAATTTCTTTTCTAAATTATTTCTATTTTCTTTTATAAATTTTATTATCGCCCATAATATAACAATAAAAAGTTAGAATCACTACAAAATATGTTCTCAATTATACATGCCTTGAATTGTCAGACTAATATAAAATAACAAATAAAAGTACAATGTTGTTATGGGCAGTTGTACGGCTGGCGGTGCTTACGTTCCAGTAATGGCGGACGAAAGTATTATTGTAAAGAAACAAGGTACTATTTACTTAGCTGGCCCACCTCTTGTCAAGGCAGCTACTGGTGAAGAAGTTTCTGCTGAAGATTTAGGTGGTGCAGATTTGCATTGCAAGACCTCAGGTGTCACCGATCACTATGCCGTCGACGATGAACATGCTCTCTATTTGGCTAGACAAGTTGTGAGCAATTTGAATTTACCCACCACCAATGCTTTCAACGATCAGTTTTTGTACTCAAGCAAGAAGACCATTAAAGCAGCCGAAGAATCTCTGGCACAGGAAATAGAAGAACCCAAATATGATCCCAAAGAATTGTATGGCATTGTGGGTCCCAACTTGACCAAGAGTTTTGATGTGCGCGAAGTTATTGCCCGCATTGTGGACGGCAGTCGTTTTACCGAGTTCAAGAAAATGTATGGCGAATCATTGGTTTGTGGTTTTGCCAAACTATATGGTAACAAGGTGGGCATTATTGGCAACAATGGTGTATTGTTTTCGGAAAGTGCCCTCAAGGGTGCCCACTTCATACAATTGTGTGCCCAACGTAATATTCCTTTGGTATTTTTACAAAATATTACCGGTTTTATGGTGGGTCGCGATGCTGAGGCTAATGGTATTGCCAAGAATGGTGCTAAGATGGTAACTGCTGTGGCCTGTGCTAATGTACCCAAATTCACCGTCATTATTGGTGGTTCTTATGGTGCCGGCAATTATGGTATTATTTAAATTTGTCCCTTTCTTATGCACTTGATCTATAATTTTGCATATTTCAATTATAGGTATGTGCGGTCGTGCCTACTCACCCAGATTCTTGTACATGTGGCCCAATTCTCGCATTTCCGTTATGGGTGGTACCCAAGCAGCCAATGTTTTGGCACAAATTACCGCTGACCAACGCAAACGTGCGGGCAAAGAATTCACCGAAGCTGAAGCCGACAAATTGCGTGCCCCGATAATTGAGACTTTCGAAAAGGAGGGCTCACCCTATTTCAGTACATCTGAAAGCCTGAAAACTAGGGTTCTATAAGTCGATTGTTCGAACAATCGACTTTTTGCTGAAAAAAGTCGAAAAGTCTATGTCGACTTTTTGGTCACAAAAAAGTCGAACATTCGATTAGTTATCACAAAAGTCGATAAAAGTCGAATAGTCGAAAAAAGTCGAATAGTCGATAAAAGTCGAAAAAAGTCGACTTTTAAGATTGTTAAAAAAATTTTTAATTGCAACATTATACTAAAACAAAATATGCACAGAATAACATAATAATTTTATGTTATTGCAATTTGGTACACTTACATTTTTTCTAGTGTATGCAAAAATAAATAATAAGTAAATGCTCATAAAAAAATGCTCTTTCTACATATTATATATTATCGCCTTAATACATTTAATTTTTATTGCTAAAATTAACACAAGGTGCATCAATAAATGCAGAAACCATGTATTTTTTACAAAAAATGGTAAAAAGTCGAAAATAGTCGGAAAGTCGAAAATAGTCGAAAATGTTGATTTAACTAAAAAGTCGAAAGTTCGAAAAGTCGACTTTTCATAAATTACCAAAAGTCGAAAGTTCGAAAAGTCGACTTTTTAAAAATCGAAAAAGTCGAAAGTTCGAAAAGTCGACTTTTCGTTTCAACTATAGAACCCTATTCATTACTACGAAGTTCTACAACTATGTGTTGTTATAAATACAGCTGTTTAATACTTTTTTTGGTCGAGCGAAAGAACTGCATGCGGAGCAGGAATCTTGTTATAAAACCATTATTTTCAAAGAAAATCATAATATTATTACAAAATAATAATGTCTTTGTTGAAGCAAATCAGTTTTTTAACAAACATACGCAATGCGGCCCTTAAAATCTCTGTGCGATCGTCATCTACTAAGGGACTTACATTGTCGTACGACAAAGATCCGCAACCTTTATTTACCGATCCAGAGACACAAAAGTTGTTAAAATCCATTACCCAGTTGAAGCTCAACAAAATATTTCGCAAGCATACCACCAAGGACAATTCGGTAGAATATAAATTCATGACCACCGAAGAGCTGGAGGATGAGTTCCGTAAAACCGTAGAAAAAGCCAAAATAAAGTTACAAATGCCTCCAGTAGTTAAGATCAAAGAAGATGAACAGAAAATAATTTCAGAGGATAAAGCCTTAAAAGGATTTTCTAATACAAAATTTGTTATTACAGACATTACATTCGGTGTACGTCATACAGATCGTAAAGTAGTGGTACGTGAAACAGATGGTACTTTGCGTTATGCCCCCATGGATGTAGCCAAGCGCATGAAACAACTTTACGTGCCCATGGAGGGTCGTAATATACAGACACCTAAAATGTTTGAAGATGAACACTTGCAAAGATGTTTGGAAGAACATAAGTATGAATTCATTCTGGATCGCATTTTGGTTCAGTACGATCCCAACGAATCGGAATTCCACAGGATTAGCGCTAAGGTATATCAGCATTTAAATGAAACCAAAGAATTCGATCAATTGCGTTCAACACGTCACTTTGGTCCTATGGCCTTTTTCTATGCCTGGCACAAAACCATCGATGATCTATTGTATGACATGATTAGACGTGATTATTTGCGTAATGGCGCTGAGCTTATTGCTCTTTATTATAAAATCCATAATATGCCAGAAAATTATTCAGAACTTTTGGCCAAATTAGATCAGTATAATAGTTTGGAAGATCCCGCCCTTAAAGAATTAAAAAGTACTTTGAAATCTTCGATCAACGACGATATACACGAAGAAATTGAAACAGCCATTGGAAAGTCATCAAAAGACTTTGAGGTAGATGAATTATGCTTGAAATTTATCGATAACTATGTAGCCTCTCATGCTCTAAAGAAAGTACAATTGGAACTGGCCATACAGACGCTGAAAGAAATCAATGCTGAAAAGAAACAACTGTATGAGGGTCTAAGTAAGGCACATGGCGTACAAAAATCAAGTTAATTATGAAATGTTTATTATAAACTAGTAATCTAAAATAAAGGCAGTCGAGAATAAAAACGAAAAATAACATTATGTAAAAATATAGTATATTTTTTATTAATATGTATTAACAATATTTGTAACAAACATGATAGAGATACCATGGTTACAAAAAATATTAGTAAATGTTAGATATAATCTCCAATTTTTAAAATGTAAAAACATTACATGGACATGTCGTAAGTTATACTAAGCATTGAAATTAAAAAAATGTATCAACATTTTTATGCATTTGCTCTGGAACGTCTTTTTCGTATTAATCGTTTGCGAAATTTTGATAGACACTTGTTGCGATGACGATTAAATACGGATATGTTGGTAAAGGATCTTAAGCAAATCTTACAAACTCCTTGTTTTGCAACCCGCTGTGATAAGAATGTCTTCACCAAGGTTGTACGTTTCTTGAACGTATGTAAAGTAAACACACGCACACGACATAAACGATCTTTTTGTGATTCCAAACCATAGACTCTAAATCGTTTACGTTTGGCGGTCGTATAGCATTTACCCCTGATTAGGATATGACGTAAAAATTCTTGACCAGTACAAAAGCCTTTGCGGCAAGCAGAACACTTATACATGCGATTGTTGTCATGTTCGTTAATATGATCGTATAGTTCCAGACGAGAAATAGCCACTACACTGCAGCTATGATGAGGACACTGCAGGAAAGCCTTCTCCAATTGACGAACTTTTCGACACTTATGCTGAAGTAGCAAATTCTCGTTGTCTAAGTATTGGCCGCATTTAAAACACAAAACCCTTGGACCACGATGAATGGACATGTGGCCATAGAAATATTTATTCGACTTGCCTATCTCTCCGCATATTAAACATTCTTTATAGTTTTTGTGCTGCGTGGAATTATCTTCAACAAATTTCCGAAAATTTTCCATTTCGGTTTCCAAGTTTTCTCCATTCACAAGAGGTTCTTCAATCATTGGCGGCCATTCATCCCACACGTCGTCTATTTCCTCATCTATTTTACATTGTATAGCAATAGACGTCATATTTAGAGCTGAAACATCGGTCTGTTGTATTTTATCATTTATTGTACACTTGATAATCGGCATATTTATATTACTGCTAGGTCCTAAAGAATTCACGGGCAAAAGTGAAGCATTCAAGTTGGACGTTTGCAATTGAGATGAATTGCTCTGCGGTATGGCTGTAGCTGTTGGTTGTACTATATTTTTGCTGGCTGATGAATTAGCGAAAACATTGGTATTACAACTCGTGATAAGCTCTTTATTGCTTTGATTTGCTAGAGCTGTCGCTAGAGGGACTATTGTACCCGTTGTTTGTTGTATTAGCGAGACTGGTTGGGTAGGTGCCTGTTTTGTTTGAATACTAAGGGTAACTGTTGTGGGTTTAGGAAGAGTTGTGACATTTTTCTGAGATACCAGTTGATCTTCCAGTCTAGTCATTTCCAAACTTCCATTTTTATTAGTAATGTAATATATTTGTTCATTTTTCTTTTGCTTAGCAGCCGACTGAGTTATAAAACGAGTTTCCACGCATATGGTTTCAGGAATTTCATGGCAATTAAGCACAATAACTTCCTTAGGGGTTTTAGTTGTTGCCATAACTTTGGCTTATTATAATTTTTTTATTTATAATTATTATTTATTAGGTTTTAAGAACAAATAAAAATACGTAAATTTGTTGATCGGCGTGAACAAAAAAAACTCTGGAATTTCAACAAACCGTAACAGCTGATTGTGCTAAGTGGTGTGGTGAGTTTTTTATACAAGTTGCTGTTCAATGTTGCCTACTCCGTTATTTTTTTAGTTTCGTATGTAGTACACCTATATTCCAGTTTTTTATGAAAAAATATATACGCCATTCGATTACTACAGTTATCAGCTATAGACTCCTGCAATCCGATATGACGCACAAGATCTCGTTCAGATTTTACAGGGCAAATACTAAAGTGGTGTTCTTCTACATTTTTCATGAAATATTTCAGTTTGGTATATGGTACCCCTATATTCCAGTTTTTTATGAAAAAATATATACGCCATTCGATTACTACAGTTATCAGCTACAGTTTTCTGAAAGCCGATATGACGCACAAGATCTCGTTCAGATTTTACAGGGCAAATACTAAAGTGGTGTTCTTCTACACTTTTCATGAAATATTTCAGTTTAGTATATGGTACCCCTATATTCCAGTTTTTTATGAAAAAATATATACGCCATTCGATTACTACAGTTATCAGCTACAGTTTTCTGAAATCCGATATGACGCACAAGATCTCGTTCAGATTTTACAGGGCAAATACTAAGGTGGCGTTCTTCTACATTTTTCATAAAATATTTCAGTTTGGTATATGGTACCCCTATATTCCAGCTTTTTATGAAAAAATATATACGCCATTCGACTACTACAGTTATAAGCTATAGACTCCTGCAATCCGATATGACGCACAAGATCTCGTTCAGATTTTACAGGGCAAATACTAAAGTGGTGTTCTTCTACACTTTTCATGAAATATTTCAGTTTAGTATATGGTACCCCTATATTCCAGTTTTTTATGAAAAAATATATACGCCATTCGATTACTACAGTTATCAGCTACAGTTTTCTGAAATCCGATATGACGCACAAGATCTCGTTCAGATTTTACAGGGCAAATACTAAAGTGGCGTTCTTCTACATTTTTCATAAAATATATATTCCAGCTTTTTATGAAAAAATATATACGCCATTCGATTACTACAGTTATAAGCTATAGACTCCTGCAATCCGATATGATGCACAAGATCTCGTTCAGATTTTACAGGGCAAATACTAAAGTGGTGTTCTTCTACATTTTTCATGAAATATTTCAGTTTGGTATATGGTACCCCTATATTCCAGTTTTTTATGAAAAAATTAATACGCCATTCGATTACTACAGTTATAAGCTATAGACTCCTGCAATCCGATATGACGCACAAGATCTCGTTCAGATTTTACAGGGCAAATACTAAAGTGGTGTTCTTCTACACTTTTCATGAAATATTTCAGTTTAGTATATGGTACCCCTATATTCCAGTTTTTTATGAAAAAATATATACGCCATTCGATTACTACAGTTATCAGCTATAGACTCCTGCAATCAGATATGACGCACAAGATCTCGTTCAGATTTTACAGGGCAAATACTTAAGTGGTGTTCTTCTACATTTTTCATGAAACATTTCAGTTTGGTATATAGGACCCCTATATTCCAGTTGTTTATGACAAAATGTATATGTCATTCGATTACTACAGTCATCAGCTACTGATTTCTACAATCCAATATGACGCACAAGGTCTAGTTCAGGATTTACAGAGAAATGTCTACAGTCGTGTTTCTATAAATTTTTTGGAAAAGTTTTAGTTTCGAATGTAGTACCCCTATATACCAGTTTTTTATGACAAAATGTATATGTCATTCGATTACTACAGTTATCAGCTAATGATTCCTACAATCCGATTTGACGCACAAGATCTTGTTCAGATTTTACAGGGCAATTACTAGTGTGGTGTAGGAATTACCCCAGTTACAATTTTTAAACATACATTTACTATGTTATTCTGTTATGGCATACTGGTTTGAAGCACAAAATTTACTTATTTTATTATTTATTATATGTTACATGTTTTTAGTTATTTGGTTTAGTTTTCAAACCCTGATGGCATCATTTTAATGTGAGTGCCATACAACAAACAAACTTTGTATATATACACAGAAGCGCTGTCACAAAGCGGCGGTGTATTTTTTTGCATTATCGCGCGTTGTTGTTGCGAAATATCTAAAGTTTGTTAAACAATTTAAAAAAAACTTGTTAAAATGACTACTGAATCGGATATTGATGGTAATGATGTATTGCGTATAATGATATCAACTGATAATCATTTGGGCTATGGAGAAAAGGATGCCGTGAGAGGTAAGAGTAGCACCTTAAAGTAAATTCAATCTGGAGTCATTGTCCTGTTACATGAGATCACTGTACTTTTTTTTACTAATTGAAAATTTAATAATTTTTTAATACTCACTTGAATGTTTATAATGATGCAGGGGAAGACAGTTTTCTCGCTTTTGAGGAAATGTTGGAATTAGCCGTCCGAGAGGACGTGGATTTTATTTTGCTGGGTGGTGATTTATTTCATGATGCAGTGCCCAGTCAAAATGCATTGCACAAGTAAGTTTCGCCATTAAGGTACATTTGTATAGAGCATCATGTAACTTAATGCTTATTTGTAGATGTATGAGACTCTTAAGGATGTATACGTTTGGTGACCGACCAATTACAGTGGAGTTTTTGAGTGATGGGAGTCAAAATTTCCATAATGCTGTTAACGAAACGGTCAATTATGAAGACCCCAACTTAAATATTTCAATACCTGTATACTCCATACACGGAAATCATGATGATCCTAGCGTTTTTGGTGGCCTAAGTTCGTTGGATTTACTATCGACCACGGGCTTGGTGAACTATTTTGGCCGCTGGACGGATTTAACAAGAATTGACGTAGCTCCCGTTCTATTAAAGAAGGGAGAGACTAAGTTGGCCCTCTATGGTCTAAGCCATATTCAAGATATGCGTTTGGCGCGTCTTTTCGAAAGTCGCAAAGTCCATATGCAAGTTCCGGAGGGTGGTGAAGGTGAATGGTTTCATTTAATGGTTTTGCATCAAAATCGTGCAGACCGTGGTCCTAAAAACTATTTGCCCGAAGAAGCACTGCCAGATTTCCTCAATTTAGTCATCTGGGGTCATGAACATGACTGTCGCATAGAGCCGGAGCATAATGTCAAACGTGATTTCTATGTTTGTCAACCGGGTTCGACGGTGCCCACTTCTCTAGCTGAGGGTGAATCTTTGCGCAAACATGTGGCAGTTTTGGAAATATATAAAGACAAGTTTCAAATGAAACCCATACCACTTAAAACGGTACGACCTTTTGTATTTGAATCTGTCAATATAATGGATTTGGCTGAAGAGCTGCGATTAGATGAGGGTGATGCATCCAACAAGGTGCGAGCTATGGCTCAGGAGAAAGTTGAGGCCATGTTAGAAAGAGCTAAGGATTTACTAACAGGTCATCCAAAGCAACCGATGCTGCCCTCAATACGATTGCGTTTAGTATTCACGGACGAAGAACAAATGTTCAATGGCATACGTTTGGGGCAAATGTTTAATGAACGTGTGGCCAATCCTGGCGATATGATACTTTTTAAGAAAATAATAAAGAAGGAGAAAAAGGAAAAATCAAATTTTGATAAAGAGGAGATGAAAAATCAATTTAAGAAAATGGCAAGTTTTTAAAAATCTACTTTTTTGTTATCTTAGTAACAATTTTCTTTCTACATATGTCTGTGTTTAAGGAAGGAGAATCGGCTGCTCGTGTTGAGGATTTGGTGGAGCGTTATTTCAATGAGGTAGATGATACCAAGGCTCTCAAAGTTCTGTCCACAAAAGCATTAACCGAAATTTGTCATCAATTGGTTGACCGTAGAGACAATAATGCTGCCGACAATTTAATCAGGTACATTTAATTATATCTAGAATTAATCTAATTATCTTTAACTTATACATATAACTATCTAAAATGTCTAGGTCGTATAAAGTAAAAGCTGTTGAGTATTTAATGGATAAAATGCCAGCAGAAGATGAGCTGGACATGCAATTGACACAATTCAAATTAAATGTAACATCTGATGACATTTTAGAAATGTTAAGTACTACTCATATAAATACTGCTACTAAGACGTCCTCCATTATTTCCGGTAATTCCAACTATAACAATGATGATGATGAAAACTCCGATGAAGATGATGAGGAAATCCCAGTTAAACAGACTCGTGCATCGGCTTCAGCCGCTACCTCTAGAGGAGGTCGTGCCAGAGGAAGAGGAGCTAGAGCTGCACCCCCTAAAACAACAGCGTCGAATAATGCGAATACATCTCGGTCTCCAGCTGGACGATCTAATAATAAACATATTATGCCGGCATTGGAAACTTCACGGGCCACAGTAAGTTGTACAAAAGTCATTTGAACAGAATTGGGTTATTAATATTTCATAAACTTTTTTTAGCGATCTTCTCCCCGTAAGCAGGCAACATTATTCAATATGGTGGGTTCCAGATCTAAGCAAAAAATTTATGAAGTTTCTGATTCCGATTCTGATTAAATTTGGTCTATCATATTGCATATGTTTGATTCATACTTATAAGATTTATTTTTTACGCGAAATAAAAAAGTATTCCAGTGAGATATTTTTCTCGAATTTTAACTTATACATTTTTAAAATTAAAGCTAATTATTGAGTACATTTTCAGTTGATTGCAGTTTTTGTATCGGGATAGAGAACGAAGTATTGTCTAAATAAACCGAACGATAAATGATATTGTTTACGGTCTAAATTGCACTTTATGATTTCAATTTTCCATGAATCGCCATCAGATTTGAAAGGATATATGATGTTATAATCGACCCCATATGGTAATATCGTTTTCGCTATCATATCGTTCTCTGGTTTATTGGAATTCTTCTATAATTTAGTTTTTCCAAAATTTATTAAATTTAATAATTGTATAAGCTTTTTGGTATTAACAAAGTATTTACTATGTAATATGTTTATGAAGATATTTTATTTGTTTTGTATTGTATTGTATTTTATAATTGGAATTCTAACATATGCAGCAGCAACATTTCAATACTTTGAATTAATTTAATTTAAAATTCAATAAAAATCTGAAATTAAAAGTAAAAAAGATAAAATTTTTTCATAAAAATAAATTAGGGTGGCATATTCGGCAGATTGATACGTTTTTACCTCATAAAAACGTTGACTTATTTTCTTTAAATAAACCGGATTCTTTTAAATTGCAAATAAAGCGCCAAGTAGTTATAAAATTATAATGAGTATTTTTCAAATTTACACATTTTTATTATTTACACTCGATGTGTTGACTAAATTACGATTTACAATTAATTGGAGATTCATACACCAGCGCCATCTAGCAATTTTAAATATTATTTAGCGGAGACACTCGAATTATCTACAATGATCATCCAGTGATTTTAAAACTGATCATTGTATAACATAAATTACGGTTGATTTTTAAACTTACCTTCAATTTCCCCTCTACAATTTGAACTCACTGAAGTTATAAATTGTTCGAGGAAATTGTGACGACAGGGTCATGTTGCTTAAGCATACCCCGCAATTATATTTTAAGTCCCTTTTTTGTTCGTTCAAATAAAACGTGTTAAAAGAATGCTTGACCAAATAAACTACATAATTGATGGAGATTGTATACTATGTATGTTCTAAATTATACACTTTATATGAAATTAATTTATTAGCGGTATTCACAATTTGAAGTACTTGGCCTATGTTGTAATGTAGTAGAAGAGCTCATTAGCACAAGCTAAAAACAAAATACATTAGCGGTATTCACAATGTAGAGTACTTTCTCTAGCAAAGCACAATGGTTTAAAAACTTTTTTTTTGGAAATAATTCGGTATCTTGCGAACTAATGATAGATAGATAGATAGATAGATAGATAGATAGATAGATAGATAGATAGATAGATAGATAGATAGATAGATAGATAGATAGATAGATAGATAGATAGATAGATAGATAGATAGATAGATAGATAGATAGATAGATAGATAGATAGATAGATAGATAGATAGATAGATAGATAGATAGATAGATAGATAGATAGATAGATAGATAGATAGATAGATAGATAGATAGATAGATAGATAGATAGATAGATAGATAGATAGATAGATAGATAGATAGATAGATAGATAGATAGATAGATAGATAGATAGATATTGTTACGAAGTTTCACACGGTTGGAGCTGAGGAGTTTTTGAGTTGATTTTCAATTGTTCAGCTTCCTAGAGGTAATGGGGGCCAATGCGTATCACCTCAAAGTTGGTCACCTCGGGTCTCACATTTTAAAAAAAATCTCCAAAAATCCGTTTATGATCCGAATCTCTTTTAGTTGAAGAGATATTTAGGTCCATTTATTTATTTTTACAGAAGGTAGATTTTTTTTTAAATCAGCTATATTGGCGATAAAATTCTAAATAAAATAAAAATAATTTGCTAACATTTATCTCTTTAAAAAGTTACACGCATCCAAAGTTGGAACATGTAAAAAAGGCCGCATTTTTTCACGTTTTTCCCCCAAAAAGTCCATATATTTTTTCTTTTGTAGAAAAAAATGTTCTAAAGTTGTATAAAATTTCTATATGAATCAAAAAGAGAACCTAATGCAAAAGCTTGTAAAAAGTTAAACTTGGCTCACTTAAGCGGACGTAGTCCCCACATCCCCAAAATTCTAAAAACGCAAAGCACCGATCTTCGAAAAAGCACCATATTTGTATAACCCTATATGTTATTGATTTAAGAACATTTGGACCAAGGCAAATTTATAGAAGGTGACGACAGAACTACAAAAAATACAACATGTACAAAAAGGTACTTTGTTTTTGTTAAAAGATAACTGAACTGTCAAAGTTGCCTGTTATTGTTTTTGCTTTTGGTTTTGTTGTATTTCTCCCACAACAAACATAAGTGAATTGACAGTTCACTTGTCTAAACAACTGAATATAAAAAATAATCAGCTGTTCTTCTGAGGCCACCTTCTATAAATTCGCCTTGATTTGAATCTACATTTCTTCCAAATTTTGTTTTGATATCTCCAATCATTAAAATTTAACATTAATTCAAATTATATATTTTTTTCATGGAAAATCACCATATTATATTTTTTTATTTTTTAGGGTAAATTACGTTCATAAAATTATTTCATATTACTTAAATATCAATCCTCAAGTCCTAAGTTTTTCACCAAACACTTATATAAAAATATTATACTTACTCTTCTTACTACTTTTTACCTTTTAAAACGGTGGTTTATTTCCTTTAAATAAGCCGGATACTTTTGAGTGAAATAAAAGCAGTTTAGTCTTCAGAGCGCATTGCCGTGTTTCAAACCCATCCGGTGCTCGAGCCAATTGTACTTCAGGTTGTTTAAATTGCAGCAACCAAGAGCAAAATGATCGGTTCTCGTTTGGAAGTGTTGACCATACAAATACTCGCGTTACGCAGTAGTTTCTTTCAGGCTTCGAAAGCGCTCGTCTAAAGTATCCAATGACTCTTTCAGTGCCATCGACACTTGTGAAAGTACGCCGCTTATTACGTATCCGCTTGCATCGCTATCACCACAAACGAATCTCCAGGTATAGAATATAATAAAATTAGTGGCGTATATACTAGATCCTTGCGTTTCTGGAATGCCAGTTATTGTGATTCACTCCCTTGGAATAATTGCGACTTCTTGGTCAGCTCATGTAAACTTGCGGCTACACTGGCAAAGCCCAAGAAAACTACACAATTCGTTGAAATTTCTCTGACGTGGCCAGTTGTCTTCAAATATTTAACTTCTTTGTGGAACAATGCACACTTCTTTACACTGAGTTTGAGTCCAGCCGCTGATATTTTTTTCAAGGTTTTTCAGGTGTTCATCAAGAGTCTTACCCATGACAATTATGTCATCGAGATACACCCGTGAAGTCTTTTCAATACATGTTCTATTAAACGCTTGAAAGTTGCTGGAGCATTACAGAGTCCAAAGGGCATTACATTAAACTGTATATCTTGGCTTTGACTTTCTAGGTATGTTTCTGCAATTTGATTCTTCAATTATGTTCTTCAGTTCATCGCATATTTGTGTCATTTTCCCACCATCATTTGAACATTCTAAGAGTGATTTCCAATATATACATTTTTGTTTGATGCTGTTGATCTCCGGACATAATGAATCATCATCATAGGTAAATGTAAACAAAGAATGTATGCATTAGACATAATGCCTGTTTTTTCAAAATGCTTATCCTCTTTTTAACCCGAGTAACGATTTTAACACTTTAAAATGAATTCTCATGTTTTGGTGTTCAGATTTGCAGAATTTCATTTCGGAATTTTTCAAAATTAACGGCCAAAATATCGGTATTCGGCAGAAGCTTTTCAAATTTAATTATTCTATGAGATGTTTCAGCTCATTTTTTGTTGATCTGCAGCACTCACTTCACTATTACATTGTGGACTCGATAAATCTTGTTTTTTTTCGACTTAAAAAGTTTTATTGGGCAAACAATTTTTACAAGATATTGAATAGTTTACAACGTTTTTGTATACTATTATATTCAAGACATGTTTCTACATTGAAATTAATTTTTTTTTTGTAAAAGTTTTGGTATTCCACTAAATTTTGACCAAATATTGGTATTAAGCTAATTTTTAGGCTAATCCGAATATTCGGTCGAACTTTAATATGTCATATGTTAACTTAAAGTTGTACTTTCTGTTAAAATAATCTTTGAATAAAACCGTAATTTTACAATATGCCACTAATCTCAAAATGGAATTTTGAAAAATCGATTAAAATCAGTAAACTTGTAAAGGTATTTAAAGCCGACAATAATGCAGTTTAAGTACTTTTTCAAATTTAAAATATGAAAACCTTTTAGGTCGTCATCGTAATCAAAGACCTGCGTGTGCAGTTTCGGCCGCAAACCGGCTAAGCTAGCCGCCGAAGTTTTCAACACCGGCGTCAAAAAAGATATATGTGCCATATTTTATTGAGTAATCCTACAAATTGCGTTGAAGTTTGTATGGGTAGCCAGTCAGACGGACGGTCATGGCTTCATCGATTCGGTTGGTATACATTAAGGTGGGTGTAGGACTAACATTTTTTTATTAATACCTATATTGTAGCTCGATTCAATTATGGACTGAATTCATCAGCAATTGATAGTATTAATTCAGTTATATTAGATTCTATGTTAATATATACAGTGGTGTTCAAAACATTTGCAACTCAAATCACATTTTGCCTAATTCTTTATTTTTTTAACAAAGACTTTCAGCATAAGTTTTTTTATTTTCTTTTTATAAAATTCAGTTATTGCATATTATTTTACAAAAACAAAAACAAAATTTTCATAAATTTACAACAATAAAAAAATAAAATTTAACAAAATTAGTCTAAATACAAGTGTTCAAAACATTTGCAACTCTTAAAGGAAATATTATACAAATCCAAAAATCGATTTCATTATTCATTATTTTGTAGCATAGCCGTTATTTATTATTACCTCGGAACATCTTTTAGGTATTGAGGCTATTAGCTTTTTAATACAATCTTCGGGAATTTCATTCCACTGCTTTTCCAACTCTGCAAAAAGTTCATCACGATTTCGGAATACTTTATTACCAATATTCCGTTTTGTAATCATCCACATGTTCTCAATCGGGTTGAGATCGGGAGATTGTGGCGTCCACGATGACACTAATATTATTTTCCTCTAACCATACTTTTACAACACCTGCCGTATGTTTAGGGTCGTTATCGTGCTGGAATGTCCATGAAAGTGTCATTTCCTATTCTCCATATGGAAGCATAACTGAGCTTAGAAGGTCTATATATATTGTGGCCGTCATTGTATTAGTAATCCGGAGAACTGGGCCAATCCCATTTCCCTAAAAACACCCCCACACCATAATGTTTCCACTTCCGTATTTCACTGTGGCGGTTGTGTATCTGGGATTAAACTTTTCGCCTCCTGGTCGTCAAATGTAGGCTCTTCCATTGAACCCCGGAGATTGAATTTGGACTCATCGGACTATAGTATGTTTTTCCATTGCAGTTGAGTCCAATTTAAATGGTTGCGGGCAAATTCAAGCCGCGATTTTCTATTTTTTCCGACACAACGGTTTTTTAGTGAATCTAAAACTTTTAAGACCATATTCATGGGCTCTTTTTTAATTGTGGAAAGACTGGCATCTATGGAAAGTTCGGGTTTAACTTCTCTAGGAACTGCTTTAGGATATTTCGTGAAAAAATTCTTAATCTTTCTGTCTTCTCTTACAGTAGTAATACGGGGTCTTCCTCCTTTGTGAGTTGTATGGATATTACCACTATTAACAATGCGACAAATTGTTGATTTTGGAACGGAATATTTTAAGGAAATGTCTTTTTGAGAAAGTCCACTTTTAAAGTCATTTAAAAATTCGACCTTGAAATCGGAATTGTATTTGTTTCCTGCCATTTTTCACAAAAGTAATTCTTACGATGTTAATGCTTCCAATATCTTATTAAAACTCTTATAGTAAAATAATTATGATGAGTTTTTTAATCAAATGCAAAGATCGAAATCACGAATTAATAAAACAAATGCGATTACCGTTATTTCCCAGCATTTGTTAGTGTTAATAGCATAGTTAAGACTAAGAGTAATAAGAGTTGCAAATGTTTTGAACAGCTGTATTTTGAATACATCTTTTAAAATTAATTTTTTGTTGTTTTACTTTAACGGAATTTGTTTTTTTTTTTATATTTTTAACAAAAACAATGTATGATGACATGAAAAAAATAAATGTTTGTATCGAAATGTGATTTGGAGAAAATTGGTCAATGAAAAGTTAAAATGCGATCTCAGTTGCAAATGTTTTGACCACTACTGTATATATTTATTATAGATTTCTGTTAACATTTCCTTTTTTGTTCTGATTATTAGCTTTCGATTATTTTCGATGAAATTTGGACAAATCCTTAAGGTACGTTCACATTAATGAAGTATTTGACAAAAGTGCGACGACTTAAAACTGTAATTTTGATTTATTATAAATATATACTATATGCTAACACAAATTATAACAGAATATTTGATATTTCAAAAGTCAAGTAAATTAGCAGTAATGTTGTGTATTTTCAGCCGATTTTGTGCCGCCGCCAATTATTTTTATGTAAGACGCCGCCACCGCCGCCGATTAAATTGCTTGGCGCAGGTCTCTGATCGTCATTGTAGACAATTGAAAAAGAACTGGATTTTCCTCTGCATACAAAAAAAGTATTAAGTGAAGTTTAAAAGTATTTCTCGTTTAAGAAAACATAGTTATTGCGTAAATTACAAGAAAATCTTAAGAAATCATGTCTAAATTATTGGGTGTGCCACTCAAGAAACCCTCAGAAGTTGATGTGGAGAAGCCATTGAACAATCTTATCCAGAGTACATATAGCGGAGCTTCTGCGGAGGCTAAAGAAACCTATAAAGTTGCAGTTCAACAATTTGCTCGACAACGCAATTCCTCGATATGGAAATTCTTTGAAAAATACGAATCATCATTGGAAATAGTTTATGCGTAAGTAAAAGATTTGTCCAAAGAAAAATAGAATAATATGAAATAATAGTGACCAAAACCTGAAATGACTCATGCATTTAATTTGCTCTAAACATGACGTCGTTACAATAATTGGTTGGGAAACAAAAACAATTGTTACGCTCTTAATCATTGTACCTATTAAAACCAAGTATTATATTTTTTTTGTATTTTTTATTTGTAATGTTTACTTTGATGCTATTTGCGTTATCTTTTATTTGCTATAGCTACTATGATCAGATTTGTATGTTGGAGACAAAAATTCCGGTCAACGAACTCCAAATACCCTTCAAGTGGAAGGATGCTTTCGATAAGGGCACAATATTTGGTGGAAGAATAAGTTTGAGTAAGTATTGCTACTCATATGATAAAGGTAGAAATGTTTAATTATATTGATTTTTGTTACAAACAGCCCATACTTCATTGTTGTACGAGAAAGTCTGTGTACTTTTCAACATCGCTGCTCTTCAAAGTCATGTGGCTGCTACTCAGTCTCTGGATAGTGATGAGGGTCTTAAATTAGCCTTAAAACTTTTACAACAAAGTGCTGGTATTTTCCAGTATTTGAAAGGTGCTGTGCCAGCAGCAGTTCC
Organism: Calliphora vomitoria; assembly: GCA_942486065.2. Classification (NCBI taxonomy): domain Eukaryota; kingdom Metazoa; phylum Arthropoda; class Insecta; order Diptera; family Calliphoridae; genus Calliphora; species Calliphora vomitoria. The sequence continues at coordinate 48,542,510 of OW818029.2, read as the reverse complement.
ATCCGAGCCAACACCTGATCTAAATCAAGATACATTAACCTGTTTGCAGGCTTTGATGATTTCTCAGGCTCAGGAAGTTTTCATAATGAAGGCAATTAAGGGTAAGTCTCTCAGTTATAAATCTTTCCTAAGTTAAAAATTGAGTTTTGGAAATATTTTTATTTTTTACTTTCTTTTTAGACAACATGAAAGAAAATATCATTGCAAAGCTATGCTGTCAATGTGAAGAATTCTACGCGGACGTTTTGAGGGCCATGCAAAAGGATTCGGTACGTTCCTTATGGGAAAAAGAATGGATTCCCACTATTGCTGGCAAACAAGCTGGTTTCCATGCCTTGACTCAACTCTACCAGAGTTTAGCTTGCCGTGCTGCTAAGAAAATTGGTGAGGAAATTGCACGTTTACGAAATGCAGTTGATCTCTTTAAAGCAGCCCAATCTAGATCCGGCAATCCCACCTATATGGATGAATACTTTAATAAGGCTAAACGTAATTTGGCGGAATCAACGAAAGACAATGATTTAATTTACAATGAAATGATACCAGATATTAGAGCTGTGCCTTCGCCTGGAAAGGCTCAGCTGGCAAAACCTTTACCCATAGCCACGCCAATGTCTAAAGATTTCGATGACATATTTAAGGAATTGGTACCAGTCGAATTGCATCGTGCATTGCAGGCTTCTGACATGCGCAAGAACGAAATTGTTAACGTGGAGATAATGAAATTACGCGAAGCTACACAGACATTGAATGGTGTATTGGCAAGTCTTAATTTGCCAGCAGCCGTTGAGACCACCGATGGTGGTTCTGGTTTGCCACCTTCGTTAATCGAAAAAGCCAACGAAGTTCGCCAGAAAGGTGGCATTGAAAGTATTCATACCCATTTGAAGGAATTGCCCGAATTATTGAATCGGAATCGTGAAATTTTAGATGAAACCGAGAGGATCTTAGATGAAGAGCGTGATTCCGACAACCAATTACGCACACAATTCAAAGAGAAATGGACACGTATCTCATCCGATAAACTTACCGAAATGTTTCGCACTAATGCCAAAAAGTATCGCGAAGTTATTAATAATGCTATAGCTGCTGATAAAATTGTACGCGAGAAATTTGAGAAGAATCAAAAAGGCATTGAACTCTTGTCATTGCCCATCGAACAATTACAACAATCCATGCCCGCAGCTGGTGGCTCGGTAGATCCCAACTGTGCTAGTGTACAAAAGTTAAAAAATCTAATGGAAGCTGTTGAAACCATAAAGGCCGAACGTGATGCCATAGAATCTGAATTGAAATCAGCTACATTCAATATGAAAGATGAATTCTTGGAAGCTTTACGCAAAGATGGTGCTATTGATGAAGCAGCTCTATCTCTGAAACGCATTGGTGAAACTTTAAATCCGTTGCAGGGACAAGTTAAAGAGAGTGTTGAGCGTCAACAGACTTTGGTCACGGACATACAAGTAGCACATAGCGAATTTGTTGCTGAGACCGGGTCAAGCGGCAATTCTCGCGATACTTTGTGTCAAGAATTGGCCACTGCCTATGACAGTTTCATAGAATTATTGGGAAATCTCAAGGAGGGTACTAAATTCTATAATGATTTGACCGAATTATTGGTGGTGTTCCAAAATAAAATATCCGATTTCTGTTTTGCTCGCAAAACTGAAAAGGAGGAATTACTCAAAGATTTGACAACCGAGTCAAGTCGCCAGGCACCAGGTCCAACACCTACATTACCATCTCATTATTCCTCGACTTCGGGCAGTGGAAGTGGTAAGTTGAAAACATTAAGCTCACATAATACCATCTCAAAAATACGATTATTCTGTTTACAAATCTTGTTAAAAAAGGTATTAAAAATTATTTATTTTATACTTTAGATATATCATCGGCAGCAACATCGTCTCCTGCTGTACCAACTGCCGCTGCAACTGGCAGTGTACCCTATCCACAAGCTGTTCAAGGAATGCCTATGCCTTATGGTGCTGGACCAAATGTTCCTTATCCATCATATGGACCACCACCAATGCCACAAAGTTTTAATCCGTATGCTACATTGCCATATCCAGGAAGTAAGTGTTAATTTCTGAAACAAACTTAGTGTTATTTAACAAATTTAATTCTCTCTTAGATGCCTATCAGTATGCCGGGTTTCCACAAGGTCCACCACCTGGGCATTATGGCACTTACCCCGGAAGTTATGCTCATCAACAGGGAGGTTATCCCAATCAAAAACCTCCAGGCTGGTAGACGAGAAAAGGCATTTTTAATCACAACAATTTATTATGAAGCAAATAATTAATTAACCCATAATATTTTAATTTAAATATTTAATTTTTTTATTTAAGTTCATTAATTTTTCTATTTCTTTTGTGGTCTTAATTCAATTAGTGAATTTTTATATATTTCAGAGTTCAGGAAAAAAAAAATGAAATTCAAAATTTTACACACAAGATATTTCATAATTATTAACACAATCATGTTTTTGGTGTTTTTATTTATTATAATTATTATTGCATAAAAGTATGAAAATGTTTTTAAAACAAGACACATTTCAAAAATATTTTAGTGATTCGATCCATGTATTGTGGATTTTATAGAGTAAACATAAAATATACCAATAAAGAAAATATTGTTAAACAAAAAACTTCGTGTTATTTTTAATTTGAAAAATATACTCTATAAAGTTTGGAACATAATTAAGGCTTTACAAGTTTTCCTGTTTGTAGCGTTTAAAAAATTCCTTTTTAATAGCTTCAACTATATTTGGGCTACAAATACTATTAATTAGAATTTCTTCCAGACATCCTAATGAACTTTCTTTAGAATTAATTTCTGCATCAGCACTGTAACGCAAACTATTTGTTTTTAAGAAATTCTCCAACTCTATACTGGTCATTGGAGAAACATTTATACAATTTGTACACTCTTTTAACAACTTCTCCACATTACTTTTACTTAAATAATGATAATCATATAAAGTTGTATCTTTTTTGGCAGTTAAGTTATTTTCCGATGATTTTTCTAGGAGATATTTTAAAATTTTAAATAATTCATCACTCGATGGACAGGTCATAAGCTGAAAATGTAATTGAAATATATAAGAAAATATTCCCTCAATGCTAATTAGATCTAACCAACTTACCTGATTAGGATTCATTACATATTTTCTGGTAGTTGGCGAACAGTCCTTTATAAAGTTTTCAATTAAATATTTAACAATACATTCCTCTATTTGTTGCTCCAAATCGCATTCTAATGGAATCCAAGCATTAACACTTAGAGACATATCTAAAGCTTCTACATAATGCCACCAATGTTTGGGGACAATTAAAACATCATTTGGTTCTAATATTACGTGATGGGCAAGACCTTTATATTTTTGAACAAATGCATTTATATCATGAAAAGGTGAATATAAGTTTTCTTTACAGTATATGCTAGATTCTTCATATGGTATGCGGGTGGTAGTTAGCGGAGTATTAGGAGGGAATAGTAGCCATGATTTCCTACAAAAATAATTTGGGCTAGTGTTGGAATGCCATGTTTACATTAGATTAAAACAAACTTACTTTCCAAAAGCTTGCACAACTATATTACAGCCGTAACTATCATAATGACACGGTGTATTTGCACCACTAGAACTCAACCATAAAGTGGAATCATCTGCCGCCTGTGGAAAGCCAAATGCTGAGAAGTCAATTCCATTTGTACAATTATCCGGTAATTCATGTCTACGTTTATAATTCAATGCTGTCCAATAGTCACAATCTTTGTTATGTTCTTTTAAAAACTGCTCTCCAGTCATTTGTATCTTTTGCCTCTTTCGTTCCCATTGTGGTTCCCACGAATCTCTTTTTGATATTCTTTCAAAAATTGCACCAGAAGAATTCGATACATCCAATGTTTTACACCATCCATCAAGGCCATCTTGAAGACAAGACCAATTAAGATTAAATCGTTTTATAACAATAGGTTGTCTTGTATTTAATATAATTTCTCTTAATTTCAAAGGATTTATATCGAAATTACTCATATTGTCGGAGGAAAACTTTTAGCAAAACAAATAATGAAAAATGTAAACAAAAGTCAGCTGTTAAGAGGGAAATTAACTCTCCACAAAATGTTAATGCTCTCCAAAGAAAGGAAACCAAATGAAAAAATGTCAGTTTACCGTTAGCTTTTATAAATTTAGTGCAAATTTATTCTCGGTCCGAGTTATTTTATTTAAATTGTGTTAAAAATAAAAGTTTCATTATGAAAATATTATCAAGTGTTAGCGAAAAGATTCTATTAGTTGTGAAAAATGAAAGTTTAGTAAAAAGTTTATTAAATAAACAAGATGTTTCAGTGTTGCAAAAATAAAATTATAGGTGACCGGCATGTGTAATATTTGGCAGTGAGTGTGTGTATGCTTATAAAGTATCTTACGAAAAATTTAATGCTTCATTTTCGTAAAATTCTTCCATAATATGTTATTTAAAATACATTTTATTGTAATTCGCCTAAATATTTGGTAATTTTTAGTAATAATTATACACAACATAAATTGTAAAATAACAACCAATGCATACATACATCTGCATTCTTAAAAAAGTGCACAACAACAATAAAGGTCTCCAAAATCCAGAGATGTTATGTTCTACATTAAAGCAGAGATGTTCTACAAATCATTTATTTCCCGGTATTATTTGAACGTATGTATTTATTTGAATAATTCGTTTATAACATTAATTTGGACATTTCTCAATAATGATAATTTAAATATTATAAGTAACGGAAAAATGTTGCGATTTTCTTTAAGTCGGTTAATGCGAATTATTATAAAGATTATTTTTGGAACACAATAAAGTATATACATGCTATTATATATATATAGAAGATTTCATAAGAGGAGTCGATTTACCTTTGTTAGTGCATTGGTTGAAATTTTCCGAAGACCTGAGAAATACCTAAGTCAATTTGTCGATGGTTTTCAAGAATAATAGCTATAAATGTGATACAACAATGGAATCGAAATGAAAGTTTAAACTTATCTTAATATTGTTTGTTGATATTAAAAATGGGCCAAATCGGTTCAACCAAGGAAAAGTAGAACAAAAGTTCCTAAGGCTTTCAATTCTGTGAATTATTGTAAAATGATAAGAAAGCTATGGGACTTATTTAATTTTTCAACAGCATCGATGCCAATTCGTGGATGTTGATGGTGATTATTCTAGGATATTTAGCTCAGTTCTGGGCCCTCTTGTCTTCATTCTGTATGTAAATGACCTACCGGGTTATGTTGAAAACCATTTTTGTAGATCTTATTTATTTGCTGATGCTGTTATTCACTGGTGTTCGAAGTGGGGATGATACTTTTCGATATGGTATTAAACATACTCTTGAACGATTTTTATTATGGTCGACGGAGAATTGTCTTTCGGTTAATTCTTCTAAGACTAAGGCTATTTTGTTTTGAGATTCTGAGAGATAGGGTGAATGCACCAGTAGTCGGCAGTTTAACTTTTTTTCAGTTTTTATGGTGGTACCATTATGAGTGCGAACATGGTATTGGGATGTTAATGGGTTATTGTTGTTTAGTATTTTGTATAGTTTTAGACTCAATTAACACTTTTCAAGCAGTTTTTATTAAATTTGAGCAATTTACGTCTTCTTGAAAAAACACGATTTGTGCCCGAAGTCGGCACCTTTAATACTAATGTCGGCAATTTGTGACCCAATTGTCGGCATTGAATTTTTTATTAAGAAAATAATAAAATCTTAAAAGAATTCAAGCGGTCGTATATATGGAAATACAACCATTGGTACCACGGTCTTGCCAATTGGTGAAAAGACCAATAGCACTGTAATTGTTTCTTTTCATTCCCCTTTTGTATGAAATATACATTCCGATATCCTTTTGGAGCCAAAACTTTGCCAGTTTTAGGGCACATACTAAAACTTGTTTCATCACCATTAAATATTCGGGATGGATAATCTAAAATATCCAAAGCGCTCTGATCATTCATTTCTTTAATCCATCAAACCATTTTCTTATGGCTTCCCCTGTTACTACCGCTCGACCCTAACTAGTTCCTTCTGCTTCTCTAATTGATAGACAGGGATGACGTATCAAACACCCTTGATACCATTTCCTTCCTGGTCGGCCGTTTAAAAACGGTCGTGTTTAGCAAATCCTCACTTTTTAATGGAAATCCACATTTTGCTAGATCTTGGCACCATTTTACTAAACGCTTTTCTTCAGAATCAGACAACACGGTTTGTGGCCCCATTTTCCTAGCACCTGCAGAAACACGTCCGTATAATCTGTCCATATTTTTTACTGGCACCTAATACCGAAATCTTCCTTTTTCTTATTTCACAAGGAGCATTTTTAAGGCTTCTTCAGGATATTGGTGCATGGGTCTTTTTCCTGGTGTGTCCATATTTGTAATTCTAAAATGTTAGGAAAATAATCTCTTCTAAATCTCAAAATATTACTAGGTTTTGCGATCTCCAGACAAATAAAAGCTGCTGTCGACTTCAGGATTCTTTAAAAATACCCATTTGCCTGAAGTCGGCATCACTATGCCGACTATTGAAAATCATTGAAATTTTTGTTCCTAATGTCGGCATTGATTAAAATAACCAAACAAATTATTTTTGGTAAAATCTTTTACATTGGAGGTAATATTTAAACAAACTTTTATCTGTTAAAACCGCTTTAATAACAAAATCACTTAAATTAATATGGTTACTTACTTGTTTTAGTTGACCCTGAAACTAAAAAAATTATAAAAAACAGGCACTACCGCACCTGTTGCAATATGGTCACTGAACATGGTCAAAAATAGATCAAGATACTCATCTCACCCAAATTTAAACATTACATAAAAAGAAATGAGTGTATGTTAAATTAAAGTTAAATATTACTTTTGTACAAAATTATCGTTATTCCTATTTATTAAGCTTTTAACTCAAAAATGCCGACTACTGGGTCATGCCGACTATAGGAGCACTTACCCTATATTCATGGCTTTGATATTTCTATTGGGGGAACTACCATTGATCTTATTGATAGGATAAGCACTTAAATTTTGGTGGCCATGTTGATCATATTAGTTTCCGAGTTTCTGGTATTTTGCAATTTATGTGTACAATTTATTCAACGAGCATTTACTTGCCTTGACGTGTGAGAACACTTTTGGCACGTACTGTGTTGATGCCGCAGATTTTATATGGCATTGAGATTGTTTCGGGTACCCACAGATTTTTATACCAAGGATCAATAACTCATTTGTTGTAAGAGTGGCTCGTCGGTGGAACTATTTGCCCTTGGAACTCCGTGTGTTTTCAAACTCTAGCAATGCTTTTCGTCTTAAATTGTCTCAAATTCTTTATAATTTGTAGTCAATTCTCTAGTTCTTTCTAATATGTAGTCAATTTATGATTCGGATATTGATTTTATATGTATACATTTACAAACACGATAAGGCCTAAACGAGAACACCAAGAAATCGAATCAGTAAAATGTTTTGGATCAAAGTATATGTCGGACTTACACCATACATATTTTGTTTCCGATTATATTTGCCACTGATATTTTATAGTAATGGAAAATATAAATTTAACCAAATCGGGTGAACCAGAATCGATGCCCGTATTATGTTGGTATATATTGGTTATATAAAAATCGTAAATTTAATGTTTTTTATAAATATAATTTCATTATTTAAGTACATACTTTTGCAACTACATATGGGCAATTCCACGAGAATGACAACCACGACTGAAAAAACAAAAATCCTTGAAACTTTTTTTCAAGATGATTTTAATAGGAACAAACACTAAAATGTTACTATGTCAAAGTATTTATATCTTATTACAACACTTTAAGTGCAAAAATAATAGTTTAAGCTGACTATATTTATTTTTTTATTTTAATTGGTATGTTTTAGGCTAAGATTGTGGAGAAAACTAACCTCCTAATTAGCATGTAGTATGAAATTTATTTGACTCTGATTGTTTTTTTGCTATTATCAAATTGTTTATTGAAACCGAATATATATTTTCTATTATTTTTTTTAGTTTTTGTATAGATATATTTACAGAATATATATTATTTAGCTATAAGAGAAAAATCTATCACGTACGGTATGTCACGTACGATATTAAATTTTATTTATTACTAGCTGAACCCGGTCCGCTTTGCTGGCCCTTAGAAAACATCTGTTTTATATTGCATATCGATCTCGATTTTAATATACAGTGTCGGATAAAGTCGGTGATCCAACCGGTAGCAGTCCGGCTGGTTCCAATGAATTCAAAAATTCAGTAGGATAATCGACGGCTTGTTCTTCGTTCATTACTGTGTCAATCGATTTGCATTTTATTGTTTCGCCAGGCAGTTTCAATTGTATTTGTTTATTGAGCTTGTTAACATCATAATTTGTTGGTGCCAAAATTGCATGTTCCCACAACCAATCCGAATTTTTGTAGTTGGTTGTAAGACTTGGGAATACCTTGTCAACAACAAAATCTCATTTGTGGCGGGATCAATTGAAATTTTTCCATTTCTGATGTCCAACAATTGTTTTGAGAATGTTTCGGCAGAAGGGTATTGCAGCTAATGCACACGCATGATCGTTGATAGTGTTCGGCTTCTGTAGATTCATTTCCAGTGAAATAAATTTGAAGGAACTTCGCATCATCATTGGGAAGCGGGAGCAATGATCCAATTCTGTGGTACATTTGCCCTTGAACTTTAAAGGTGGGCATGAAGCCGACGTCATTTAAAATCATGAGTTGCACTTTTGGATATTTTGAAGGAAGTGCTTGGAAATATGATTGGCGCCGGAAATGTAACTTAGGAGCAGCTTAGGCGGCTCAATAACTGGTGGCAGAATAACTTTATCGTTCGAACAGCACATTCCCGGGGATTCCTTAGGAAACTTCAAAACGCGGCAATGTAAGCAATGTTTGTCCATTGCGGCAATCAGTACGTCCATGTGATTCCTGTAGTCATCATACTTATTGTAATAAAATGCCGGCAACTTTAAATCGATTCTTTCTCTTGATCGAGCCATTCGGGAGCGATTGGCTTCTAGTCTTTCGATATGCTGTGGAGGTGTCTCTGCACCACTCGATGAAGATGCAATGCGACGCATTTGCTGAAGCCGTGATTCTCGTTCTCTTCCCGTTTCTGCGGCTCTAGACGTAGATGCCCTTTATAAAACAAATTTTATTTGAATAAAACCGCTATTTTTTATTAAAAGTGGAATGCGGAGAGTTATTCAAAATATTATTTTATTTCATAGATTTCATATTGAAATTTCTTATTCATGCACCTAATATGCAAGAGTAAACAAAATTGTTTATCATCGATTGATAAACAATTTATAGAATGATGTTAAGCAACGAAATGAAAATTGTCATTGTTTGAACGTTGGGAATAAAAAAAGTATTTATGTATTTCTCCAATTGAAAAAAAAAATTTTTTGGTCGACAAAATTAATTTTATTTGAAAAAAATTTTTTTTGCCAAATTTTTTTTTACAACAATCACTGACTTTGTAAGCCTGTATATAGGAAACTAAATAAACTATCTGTAAGAATTGAAGAAAAGGTAGATCAACAATTATACAATAATCTTTTTTTTATGTCATTAGCGGTATTGTATAAAAATTTGATTCTGCCACGCCATTTCGTCCATAGACCGAATATTAAAAATCTGACTTTACAGTGTTACCCGCTAGGCTTTTCAGAAGATTCCGTAAAAATTTTATCAAAATCGGTCCAGCCGTTTTTGAGTCCATGCGGAAAATACATACACAAATCTGTTTTTATATATGGCATTAACGGTATAATGTAAAAATTTGATTTTTACACACCCCTCCGCCCACAGACCGAAAATCAAAAATCTGACTTTACAGTGTTATCCGCTGGGCTATTCTGAAGATTCCCTGAAAATTTCATCAAAATCGGTCCAGCCGTTTTTTATATATATAGATGGCATTAGCGGTAAAATGTAAAAATTTAATTTTGCCACGCCCCTCCGCCCACAGACCGAAAATCAAAAATCTGACTTTACAGTGTTACCCGCTGGGCTATTCTGAAGATTCCCTGAAAATTTCATCAAAATCGGTTCAGCCGTTTTTGAGTTCATTCGGAACATACAAACATACATACATACATACCCACATACATACAAACATCCATTTTTATATATATAGATAAAATCATCCAAAGATTAGGTATTTTTATTTAAATATGACGGATTGTAAAGGAAAAATATTTGGTTTAGTGTAAGAAATTAAAAGAAAACATAACGCCTCTTACGATTCTACATTAGGCATATAACTAATTTTGGCGAAATTTTTGGCATACCACCACGTGATGGCCAATGTTGTATAAGTAATGAAAATCATTTTTTTAGGTCATTTGGAATCAAAAACATCACGCACCAACACCAATTTCTAAAATAAACCAAATTTTTTTTTCTCTGAAAAATTATGTAAATAATTTCATATTCTTTTTTTGCAAGTGTGAGGGATACTTCCCATATTTAAAATTATATTTTGAAGTATGTCTGCAGTTATTACTAAAATAAAATATATTGTATTTCAAAATAGTTGAACATATTTAATGAAACACTTTATTGCGTTTGGTGCGTGAACTTTTTTAACAACCGCGAAAAAATAATACCGTGGTATTTCATATTTTTTAATGCTCTATTCGACTATGCTATGCCAATTTGCATATTTGCAAAAAATGTCAATAGTTATATCCCTATTCTACATGTACCTCAAAATTACTTCCGTTTTATCTCACGTACGATATACCCTTATTTCGCTCGATATTTTGGAGAAGAGTGTTTCAAAAGAACTTATTATTTTTTTTAAAATATAGTACCCTCTGAATGGAACATAAAGACTAATTTATTTTTCAGATACGCTTATTTTTGCAAAATCTATTCAACTCTATAGGCGTGCAAATGTCACGTACGATGACATGAAATTGCCCATTATAAGAAAACTGCCTTACAAACCCCATAATTTCTTATTAAGACAATTGTTTTGCCACTTACGCACACTGTTTTTCAACAAATGAAGAAAATCTAAACAAATGTCTTATTTCGATGACCTTTTAGCATTATAGAATTTAACATTTATACATTATGGACAGAATGTAGTAAATAACTTTGATTGTTTATCTAGAAAACACTCTGCACACAAATACGGTTCAAAGTAATGTGCGCATGAGTACCACACCTTTAGAATATTTTCATTTCTTTTACATTATTTGCACAAAGATGACTCTGCGCATAACACAAAGGTAAATATGTACATAAAACTAAATAAATAACATTAAAAACTTTTACTGAGAAAAAAATAATACAAATTCAAAAACTTCTTATGTTAAGCGTCAGTCGTTTGCAGTAAAGTAAATGCATACTTTATTTATGTGCATTCGTTCGTACTAGCACATACAGTAGCGGTCAAAACATATTGGACAAAATTCTTTTTAAGATTTTAATAGCAACAAATAAATGCTCTCTTAAACAAAATTATTAACTACGATTTAATTAATTTCATTATTTATTATGATATTATTAAGAAAAAATAACAGTATAGTCGGCCAAGCAAAAACTTTTTTCTTTTGAAAATTTAAGAATATATTTTCGTGAGTGATTTTCGGAAATTGTCCTTGTATGGGAGCTATGACCAATTATGATCCGATTGCCATGAAATAAAGTCGCGTGACTCAGAAAGTGATTCTGAGTAGAGGTGGGTGTTAGATATTTTTTGGGCGTTACAAACATTAGAACAAACGCATTATACCCTCCACGCTATATATACAGACTGTATTATACAAGATATAAACAAATTGCTAGGTACTTAGTTTCATTTATAATTTTTTTTGTCAAGAAATGGGATTTTTGAGGTTTATTCTATTTGTAAATATTCAGAGTATCGTTGCCACATTTAGAGAAAGTCTACAATACTCCGAGAAATTTTCAATGAATTGTGTGTAGTATGTAACAGTTCATACTATTGTGTAATTCATTATTTACTTATTTTAAAAAGTTAAAGACCAGTTGGGTTATTGTGTAATTCGATTCGAAAGAAAACATTTTCGAAATACAATTTTATTTATTGTATACAAATTTACATTTTATTTGTCGATTTTTTTTAAAGTTTTTAAACTATTTTATTTACAAAAACAAATTTTAAAGGAAACCACCACAATTCAGTATTAAAATACCTAAAAACTAAGAATGTTTCGGAAAATTGAAGATTAAACCCCCAGAAATGCCGGAAAATCGAATATCTTTATGTATGATCTACAAAAGAAACAAATATAAAAAAAGCATATGCTTCATGCGAGAGTTAATCTGAAATGCGTTATTATAATCATACAGTGAATTTTATATATTGGAACCACATTATTCACAAATTATTTTTTTGGGGTTTTGGGCATCAAGGTAAAATTTAGCAAAAAACGAAAAAATATAAAACACATTTCTTGAGCACAATTATCTTGTGGACATAGCGATAGCATTTCTATTCAACCTCACATTGTTTTCATTTATGTGTATGTCCTTCTATGAAATATGTAGGGAGCAAACCATTGGCTCAATTGGCAATTCTTCTTCAAAGATTTGACATACTTTTAACCACTCATTGGGTATATATGCCAGGGTGGGTATTTTAAAAAAAACTTGATTTTTAATTTTTTTGAAAGATCCTTCGAGCTTTTGCAATCCAAGAAAAGACAGCTCATGTTGTTATTTTTTGTTTAATTGATATTTCTCAGACCAGGGTGTTTGAAAATTGTAGTAAAGTTATTATTTTTTTGTTATTGTTATTTTTTGGTTGTTATTTTTTGTTTAATTGATATTTCTCAGACCAGGGTGTTTGAAAATTGTAGTAAAGTTATTTCTTATCTCAGAAATGCAATGGAACTCGCACAAAAATATTTTGCATAAAATATTTTTTATTTTATATTTGGAATTAATTTTAATGAATATGGTAGCTTTTTCTTTACAAATAAATTACAAACAAATCTCCTTTAAATATAGAACAAGGTTGACATAAAGATAAAATTAAACTACGTTCAATATTTATGCCATGCTATTATATCACAAATAAATAAAAACAATAAGATTCTATATTGTTGTCATTGGAATAGATAACCATGCCTCATTTATAGCTTGATACAATTTCATCGGATCTCGATGTGCCATTTTCCGATTTAGAAAACAACTCAAACAAAAGAAGAGTTTCCGATTTATGTGCTTTTCGTATCATACATTTTTTACGTTTTAAAAATCTAGCAAAATTGTTTTCTCCATAGAAATAGTCATCATCATCTTTTGGTGCTACAGCCCGGTGTGGGCCTTAATCTGTTATATTGGCTTTCCTGCAATCTTCTTCGACTCCATCAAGCCATCTTGATCTTGGTTTTCCCCTTGCTTTGGTTCTGTATGGAGCAGCATTCATTATTCATTATTGAGCTCTGTTCTGTGGTATTCTAGCGATGTGTCCTGCTCAGCTCAATTTTTGGGCCTTTATAAATTTCACCAAATCTTTACCTTCGATTATATTGTCGACCTCTCGGTTGCTTCTTCTAAGGAAGCCTCATCACGTCTTGGGCCATATATTCTTCTTATAATTTTCCTTTCAAAGATTGTCAGCCTTTCCTCGTCTGCCAGAGTCAGAGCCCATGTTTCACAGCCGTATGTTAAAACTGGCAGCACAACTTTTCTGTATAACCTAAGTTTTAATACTCGTGGTATCAGCTTAGTCTGATGTGGGCATAGAATACCTTATGGGCAGCTTGAATGGGGTCTTTTATAGAGAGGTGCATGTCGTTGTTACTGTTTATTAAAGCACCTAGGTATTTAAAGCTGTTTACCCTTTCGAACGTATACTGTTGAAGCGTTATTGATTGCTGAGTGTTTACGACCGTGGCCCTCGACTTGTGTATGTACTTATTCTTACTGTCGTTTTGAGTAATGTTTTCTTGTTTCTGCTTCTAGGACAGCGAAGCTTTCTGCCAGCTCTCGAACACTATGCGCTATTAGAGCTATATCGTCTGCATATGCGCGCATTATTGTCGACCATGTAAATATATGTCCTCCGCTATCTAAAGATGATATTGCGTGGTTTTTCGGTTTATCGAATCGATGGCCAATCATGAGCATGTGTATATCTCTCTTGTACTTGTACCCCTTCATTGTCTGTCTTAACAGAAAAATTTGATCAACAGTGGATCGATTCGGCCTAAATCCGCACTGATATTCACCTATGATGTTCTCCGATACCTCTTTAAGTCTGTTGTTAATAATGATTGACCGAATTTTGTATGGAGTATTCAGCAATGTTATTCCCCTGTAATTTTCACAGTTCATTTTGTTACCCTTTTTGTGTATGGTGATTATAATCCCACGTTGCCAATCGTTGGGGATTGTTTTCGTTTCCCATATTGTGCAAATTAATTTATGGAACTGGGACCGAAAAACATTAACTGCATTTCTAAAAAGTTCTATGACTAGGCCATCATCACCAGGGGCTTTGTTGTTCTTGATTTCTATAATTTCCAGTTCAACTTCTTTTGTTGAGGGCAGTGCATCATATGCTGATGACGGTTCTCTTTGCAAATTTATTTCGCCGGCTAAATCGATGGGCTGCTCTGACACGTTTAGCAGGGCCGTATAATATTCCTCCCACTTCTTTAGTATTGCACTGTCTTCACTCAGTATGTTTCCATCTTTGTCTAGACAATTGTTTAACCTCGGCTGGAACCCGTCCTTCATATTCTTTATGCCTTGGTAGAAAGCCTTCGAATTACCAGAATCGAAATCGTTACAAATACTTTCTAGTTTCCTTGAGCATCTTTTCTCTTTCGTTTTATGAGTCGTTTAGCTTTATCTCTGAGTCGTTTATATTCTGTTGCGTTTTGACGTGTATTCTGAGCCAGAAACTTACTTCTCGCTTCCATTTTATTCCTCACTGCCAATTCGCATTCAGCATCGTACCATTCATCGTTTTGTTTTTTTGCTTATATCCAACTATTTTTTCAGTTTCAGCTTCGTTCATCGTTTTATTTAATCGTGTCCATAATTCGTTAGAATTTGGGTTGTCATCGTTTGATATATTTGCCAGATTGTTGTTTATCAATTGCTCAAAAGCTATCCTTGTATGGGGAGAATTCAGTTTATCTACATTCCATATCTTTTTTCTTTGTCCTCTTTCGTTCATTACGTTTGAAAGTCTGTGACGAAAAACAACCCTTATCATATAATGGTCACTATCACACGATAGTCTTCTCTTGTTTATTATGACGTGACCAATTTGATTTACAACACCAGTTTCTGGGTGCTTCCATGTTCCCTTATGTATTTGTTTATGTGGAAAATGGGTACTGGCAATATAAAGTGAGTAGTTTGCGGATACCTGGTACAGTTTTAAGCCGTTATCGGATATTTCATTATGCAGTGAGTACAATCCGGAAACTTCGTCAATGAAATGTTCCTTGCCGATCCATGCATTAAAATCACCGAGAATAAGAATTGTGTCGTATTTAGGAGTTTCGTCAATTAGGGCTTCAAGGAGCAGATAAAATTGTTCCTTATCGTCTTCCTCGACATTTTCAGTTGCGGTGTAAGCACTTATGATGGTGACATTGTTGAATTTTCCCTTAAGTCTTAGTGAGCATAGTCTTTCATTGATAGGCTAGAAACCTAGAATTAATTTACGTGTGTCTCTTGAAGCCATGAACCCTGTCTGTGCCTGTCCGCTTTTATCTTCCTTACCACTATAGTATGATGTAAAATTTTGTGTGTCTATTTCCCATGCCGCCCGCCATCTGATTTCCTGCAGCGCAAGGATGTTAAGATTAAATCCATAGAAATAGTATAGTAGCAATAATTGTCCAACGTATTTTGACCGACACTGTGCATAAATGTACATTGTACAGACAGATATGTAAATAAGTTAATTAATTTCTCTTCGGTAAAGCAATTAGAAAATTTTAATAGTCTCTAATAACATTCTCAGTTACGTATTTATGAAACCTCCATGAGTCGAGAATGTTTTTTACATTTTAAACTAACTAAAGAAGTTAATTTTTTAAGAATTAATTATTTTAAATATCTGACTCTTAATCCATATTTATACACATGCACACACACACTCACTCCTCTTGGTAATTATGGTTAAAAAGTGATCAATTTGCCTCCATGATTATGCAAGTCAAATAAATTACAAGTGACTTCCATTTAAATGTAAACGCGTTGTAAAACCCAACAAAAAATGAACAGCAATATCTACACAACTTATGTACTCCTCGTACTAAAGGCAAATGGAAAACCCTTTAAGCATCGTCTGACATTGACTGTATACGAGGTGCAGAAAGAAGCATTCAAGGTATGTATTTGCGGCAAACATTATTTTAATGATTGTCTAAGAAAAACACATTTGTTTTGCAAAAGGCACATACGAGAGTACACGATTATTCACTACAAAGTCTTAAACCATTTGCCCTGGAATAGTTTTGCATTTTAGCCGACACATTCGTTTACTGCTTTACATTTTCTTTTGTACTGAAATATAGTTTCAATGCGTATCGATTACATTTAAATTATAAATTATATGTTCTACTTAGTTATTAATAACTGCGGCATTTCTTGAAATTGCTTAAATTTTATTTTATCAACTACTGTTTAAATTGATTTTAGTTTCAGGTGTACTTACGGTTACATATTATTAAAAACATTTATGGCAATTTAGTACTTATATAGGTCAACTATAACTATTCATTAAAGTTAAATTAATGGATTGCACACAAATTTTGTAAATTCCTTATACAGGGTAATTTAAAAGGGTTGATGCATACATATTTAAATACTGAAAAGGATTGAGTATGACTTAATAGTCTATTTTCAACATACACCATCATAGCGGTTTTGAAAGTTTTTTTTGGAAATAATTCGTTAGCTCATGAACGATTGGAGATATCTTAATGAAATTGAGTTGATTTGTATTTACATGAGCTCTTAGTTGGAAGGAGGACTAGTGGCCGGCACCTTAATGTTGCTTACATCGTTGCTTTAAAAAAAATCATAAAAAATTCAGTTCTTATCCGAATGTCATGAAATTTCATATATAAATAGTACTTGTTAATATCATAACATAATAGCGGTATTCACAATGTAGAGTACTTGGCCTAGTAAAAAAGCAGAAAAGCTATTTATTGACAAACATTTCAATTTCTAATGTATTTTGTTTTTAGTTTTTTGATATTATGCTCTTTTACTACATTACCAGGCCAAGTACTCTACATTGTGAATACCGCTAATATAAAATACACATAATATAAAATACGCTTACATACGTATGTGGGTTATCTCTTTTAGTTCAAAATATATTTGTGTTATCAATTTATTTATTGATAACTTTAATAATTGCAGTCATTTCGGTAACGGTACCTTAGCGATAACGGTAATCAACTTGAAAGGTTTTTTTAGGGGAAACGGTAGCTTAGCGGTAAAGGTTTGCAAAAAAATCGAAAATGTTACAAACAAATTATAAATGTTTTAAAAATTTTTAAATTTAAAAAAGAACTAAATCTATTTAAAAAAACATATTTTAAAAAAAAAAAAAAATTAATAAAAAAATCTGCATTTTTACAAAAAATCGTAAATTATTAAAAATTAGCCAATTTTACAAATACGATTTTTATACCCTTCACCTTTTCCGACCCTATATTCTGGATCCTAATAGAGTCGATTAAGCCATGTCCGTCTGTCTGTCTGTTGAAATCAATTTTCTGAAGACCCCAAATAACTTACAAACTTGATTCATACATCAATATTATCGGGTTTTCTTCTGGCTCGGTTGCTATTTAAAATCGAGAAAATCGGCCAACAAATGGCTGAGATATAAGGAAAAAACAGGGCCGACCTCTATTTTTGGCCTATTTTTGATCTATATCTGGATTACTGAGTCATTAATATAGACAATATGGATATGTAATGATAGATATTTCAAAGTCCATTGCAACGATTTATATAAGGCTATAGTAATTTGGAGCTACAATGGGTCAAAATCGGAAAAAATATTTTCTAACCGATTTTTTTTTTAAATTTTTTTCTCTAGTAAATTAAAAAAAAAAAATTTTTAAAAAAATTTTGAAAACAAATTTAAATTTTGAAAAACAATTTAAAAAAAAAAAAATTATTTTTAATTTTAAAGTACAATTTGGTGAAGGGTATATAAGATTCGGCACAGCCGAATATAGCTCTCCTACTTGTATTTTTTTAAAATCAATAATTTTACAAAAAAAAAAAAAAAAAAAAATATTAATTTTGATTGAATTTCGAAAAACGGAAAAACATGTTTCAGTGAAATTATATGAGGTTTATAAGGTATTTATTTAAACTAATTGTGTATATGTAATAAGTAAAAATTTTACATGATACCAAATACTGAACACAGGACACACATTTTGAAAACATCAACACCTTTGTTTGGGACCACCCTTATATACACTCCCTGCCACATGAATGGGACCCCCTACACAATTTTTACAAAAGGTTATAGCTTCTACAAAAAAAAAAAAAAATGTTACGAACTTATGTGCTGTTTTTGTATAGCGAACGAGTACTTTGAGTGGAAATTTAACATGTGTTTTGTTATTGTAACAAAAACAAAATACATGTAAAAAACAGCACATTAATTTTTATTTCTATTTAAAGGTAATTTATATGTTATTGAACACTACAAAAATTGGTTTTGTTTTTTTTTTTAAAATGTGTAAACCAAGTAAAAACAAGTAAGAGAGCTATCTTCGGCCGTGCAGAATCTTATATACCCTTCACCAAATTATACTTTAAAATAAAATTAAAAAAAAAAAATTAATTTTTTTTTCGAAATTATTTTTTAAAAGTTTTTTCCAATATTTTTTTAATTTTTGACAAAAAAATTTATGATTTATGAAATATTTTTCCCGATTTTGACCCATTGTAGGTCCAACTTACTATAGCCTAATATACATCGTTGCAATGGACTTTGAAATATCTATCATTAGATATCCATATTGTCTATATTTATGACTTAGTAAACAAGATATAAGGACTGAGATCAAAAAATGTTTAACATACATATATGTTAATAAAAACGAAACCACTAAAGTTACAGATTTTAATCTTTTTTATTTGATTGAAATTATTGTTACAATTTACAAAAAAAAAATTTTATAGTTCTAATCACTAATGATGAAATTTTGAACCTTTTCCGAAAACCCTTCCATTATGATTTTTATAGTGCTTTATGTCACTTTGACTCAGCTCTAGGCAGTTTGGAGGAATTGCCTCTCTTGGTACAAATACCACTTTATTGTTCTTGTACCACTCTAGACCTTTCTTACCATAGTGACAGGGTGCCAAATCAGGCCAAAAATAAGTGGACATACTAAGAAGTCTTATAAATGGAAGCATCCTTTTTTTGTAAACATTCCTTGGTGTAAATTTCGGTATTTATAGAGCCCTTTGTAACAAATGTTTGGCTTTTTTGCCGCAACTGCATATTGCTTGCATACCAATAACTGTTTGGGGAATTTTGTCTGTTTTTGGGTCTTAAACTTTTCTTCAACATTCCCTCGAGCATCAGCAACATCAGAATTTTGACACGGAAACTGCGAAAAATCTGCCGAACATACGTTTCGTCATCCATTATGCAGCAAGAATATTTTTTTACAAAACTTGACTTCAATTTCCGTGCTCTGTTTTTGGCCTCTAAGGCTCAGCGTTCCTGTCAGGAACTTTTTGAGCCTTGTATGTTTTTAAACCTGCATTGGCTTTAACTTTTCGTACCAAATAGTCCGAGTACTGAGGTAACCGGGCTGCTTTCCTACCGGATGTGTTGGGAGCTCTTTTGAAAATGCTTTCTATTTTTTTTGGCTTTAGAAACATCAGGTGGACCATTCCTTCTACCTGAACCAGGTTTTCTATCAGACAGACAGACAGACAGACATACAGACGGACGTTGCTTAATCGACTCCGCTATCTATAAGGATCCAGAATATATATACATTATAGGGTCGGAAAATTATATTGTGGAAATTACAAACGAAGGTGAAGGGTATAAAAATGCACACATGAATAGGACCCTACTATAAAAACACAGTTTATGTATAGTTTCAATACAAATTTTTAATTTTATTTACATTTAATGAAAATTTTTACATTTTAAAGCCTTTTAAATTATGCGTAGGTCTCCATTTTTACAGATTGTTTCGTAAATTCGATTGGGAATATAATAATACAATGATTTTATGTAATCGAACGAAATGGTCGACCAAACCACTTTTATGCCTTCAATGAGTTCCTCTTTGGTAGTATACTGCTTTCCAGAAGCATACACTTTACGAGCTAGCCATCCCCAAATATTTTCAATGATGTTAAGGTCCGGCGAATAAGGGGGCCAATCGAGCACATTCACATTTTGATCGCGTAGCCATGACATTACCAGTATGAATTGGTGCATTGTCATGCTGGAATGTTCACTGTCAGCTTCCAAAAATGTTCTGAAAGTAAGGAAACGCTTCTTGTAGCTCTCCAATATAGCAATTAGCGTTCATGCTGCTGGACAAAAATTTCAGTTCACAGGTACCATAATAGGATATGGCTCCTCACACCATAACCCTTCCTACTCTGCTATGCAAACGATCCAATTGATCGTGAAAATAATAATTAAAGCCATCAGGGCCTTCAAAATTAATTTTTTTCATCTGAAAAAACGACACGGTGCCATTCGTTATTCCACGTCATGTGAGTTCGACAAAAACCCAAGCGCATAATTTTTTGTGCATCGTTAAGTGTTGGGTTTTTCTTAAGTTTTAATCGCTTTAGATGTTCAGCTTTCGAAATTACATGCTGCACTGTCCTTACGCTTACCGAAACACCAGTTTTAGCTTTTATTTGTGCAGACGAGTCGTGATAATTTGATGCTGCTCTGAGAATAGCACGTTTATCAGTTGCCGAAAGTACACTTTTAGTACGGCCTTTCATATTTTTCCCGTAGTTTGACTCATTCCGTAAAAAATTAGATACCTCATTTCGGCTTCTTTAGATTTGTTCAGCAATTTTGTGAATCGATTGTCCACATTCCTTATAAATTTAAATTTTTATTTTTTCCTCGACCCATTTAAATTTTTTTTATTAAATAACTCAATTTGCCAATAAAAAATTTTTTTCTATTGTTCATCTGCTTAAGAAAACTAAAGTTAATGCGGGGAGTCCTAATAAAGTGACGCAAAAAATATACACAATTTCAGTCAATCACAAAACAAAATATGAAAAAAATTATGACGGGACTTTTCCAGAACACAAATTTGATCTCAGACCAAGTAAACAATGACAAATTTAAAACACAAAACAAACCACCAATAATTGTTTGGAAATATCGGATAGAATTGCAGTTGCATAAAATACAAAAGGGGGTGGGTCCTACTCATGACGCAGGGAGTGTATACCCTTAAGGTGCATTTAAACGTTAAGACTTTACGCAGAGGAAATAAAAAGAAAATTCATCAGAATGTCAAAAAATGTCGTTTGACTGTTGCTTTTGGCTTTTAAGTAGTATTCACAATCTTGTGCATTTGTATTGAAAATTCATGCAATGGTGTATTTCTGTATATTTTGTTAGTGTAAAGTAAAAATGCAATGCATATACAATGATGCAAGACCATTTGCACAAGATTGTGAAATGGGCTATAGTGTTTTTTCGCTTTGTTTACACACAAATGCACCCTAATACTTACTACTTGCTTGTTTTTTGAAAAATGTAAAAAATTTAAAATTTTCATCCGTATTTTCTCTCAATGTCGAATGGTTTAATTACAAACTAGATTTAGACAATCCACTTAATACTCACACACAAATTTGACAGATCTTATTACAAACCGTCTTGAAAAGACATCAATTTGTTCACATAGCGAACAGTTTGTTGTCCGCTCATGAATTTGTCTCGTATGGACAACTCTTGTCGATGTTATGTTCTTGTTCGAACAACGTTGACAGAACAATTTTTCGCACAACTACGTCAAACATTAAATGTCATTTTTATACAAAAAGACTACAATTTTAAAAATTACAAAGAAAACCATGCACATGAACATTAACATGTTTTCGCCACACTAAGGAAAATTTACAAATTTGTGTCCATAATTTTGCCGACGCACGGTTTTCTCATATAACGACTGGACTTATTGTATGCGAGGTTTAATAACATTGGCTCAAGGACTCATATCCCTCCTATATATCCTAAAAGATAAAAGTCCAATATTTTGCACATATTTTCCAATAAAATTCTGAAACTTGGTAGTATTTATATCTATATGGATGAAATTAGGCATACGTTTTTGGACATGTAATTGGACAGAGGCTTTTACAATGGTATATATATACTTAGAGATGTTTTTACACTGTATTTTATACAAAATTAAAAAAAAAAAAATGTTTGCTGAAGAAATACAGACATATTTCTCAAGGTTACTTAAATTTCATATATAGCAATCGAATCGGCCTTAGTTTCTTTTTAAATCTGCAGAACAACATAACATCAGTTTATATACAACTGAGTTACTGGCTTTGAAAAATTTAAAAAAAAAGATTCTTGTTGAACTCGATAACACCTGCCAGAAAATTTGTAATACATACAGTGCCGGTCAAAATAATAGATTCTTGTTGAACTCGACAACACCTGCCAGAAAATTTGTAATACATACAGTGCCGGTCAAAATAATAGCACCACAGAACCTTAACGCAATTAACATGGAAAATATTTTTATTTCCATAGTAATTTTAATTAAATACAATATAAAATCGTTAATAAATCTCTCTTTCTTCTATGAGTAAAGTTTTCTTTCAGAAATATTCACCATTCAATCACTTATAACGGTATTGTTCATAAATACTCAGATTTTGTGCAGTCAAAATAATAGCACCATCGTAAGAAATTGTCAAAAAAAATAGAATATTTATATTTTTATTTTAAAAAATCGCCATAAAATTATAATTTGAATCTATTTATATCGAATTGAGTAAAATTGAAAAAAAAAAAAAAAATGGTTTTCTATTTATTTTAGTAACAAAAAAGTTGTGTATGTGAGCTCTAGTTTAAAAAATTATGATTTCTGAACATAAAAATTATTTGAATTCAGAATAAAAATATTCATAGATATTCAGAAATGGTATTAAAAAACATTGCATTCAAATAAAAGTAATATTTTTAGGTTGCGAAACCAATTATAGCTTTTAATCATAACACTCTTGGCCCACCGTTTCGAAAATCGGGTCTTTATGTTCTCTACGGTGGTCAAGAGTGACGACTAGTGTTGCAGTTATATGCTGGCCATTACGAGAACAAAATTTAAGTTATTTTAATCCTGGAAAAGTATCAGCAATAACAATATAACATCCTCTATTAAAGGTAAAATTTCCAAAGCCATTCTTTAACATTCAAGCACCAAAACACATTTTGGTCAAATAATTCAACAAATTATCAGACTTCATCTTCTGAATCCAATTTCAACAAAAACTTAAGATAAGGTGAATAAAACACACAGATTTTAAAATTATAGTTCGATCAAGGTTTTCCTATTATAACATTCGAAGAATATACTGAATGTGTGGAATAAATAATTCAATATTATATGTTCAAATGCTTGATAAAATCATACTCAGATATAAATCAAAGAAATGATGACCTCAGGAATGATCTCTGGTATTATAAATTGATATAAATTTGGGTTTCAAGCTAAAAGGTCAATGTCGTGGCACAGGATGCGATATCCCAAAACAGAATTTTATTAAAAATAAATGGCCAAGAGTCATAAAATGGGTAAAAGGAAATCAAAAACATTTAAGAATGTATTTTGGGGAAAGAAAAAATATATTTGGCATACAAGTTCGATACAAAAATTTCAAAATTTTAGAATATTTATACGAAAACAAAATACAGCATCATTTTTAATCGATCCTATCTTGGTGCTATTTTTTACTGATGAATTTCATAGCTATTTTTATATTATGTAGTTTTTCTTTAAAATTTGCATCTCATTTTCAAAATTATTTTTAATGTTTGAAAGTATAAATTAAGTATAAATTTATACAAAACAACACAAATCAATTAAACAGTTTTTACGTAATATTATTATTTAACAATATGAATGTTGTGGTGCTATTATTTTGACCGCAGCTGTATTTTTCCCAGGTATTTTTTTTGTCGCACAGCGTTATTTATTGGTTTATTAGTCACAAGATTTTCGTTTTTAAGTTAAGTTTCATAATCTTCTGATATTGGTGTGTTAATTGAAAATCGATTAGAAAAGGAATGTAGCAAATCACTTTTAATAAAATTGTCTATGTAACAAACTTGGAATAAAATTATGAACCCTTGGACTAGTTTCATCTAGATAGATTTGTCCAAATATTTGTTTATGTAAACTATTTTTGGTATTGTAATTTTAACTTGAAAATAAATTTATTCGACTATTCGATTAATCGACAATTATTGATCGAATAATTTTGTATTCTAACCTGAAAAATATTATATATAAAGAATATATTTCTTTCTCGATTATTCGAATAATATTTATTCGAATGACATCTGTTTAGTATTTACTAATTTCAAAATGCTGTGTGGTAACTATATAAACAGTAAAAACCTTTCTACATCAATACCTCCTTAAAACTTTGCAAGTATTGTGAATTTAAACCAAATTACAAAAAAAAAAAAGAATATGGTTGGGTATCATATTATGTAGAGCTTGAGTGGTTGTATGTTTTTTTTTATTAATTCTTTATACATATTTCTAGAAATATTTTTAGCAAGTGCTGTTGTTAAATGACCCAATCAGCCAAGTTGAAAATAATTTCAAATCTTTATAAATTTCACAACAACAACCGTTGGGGGAAATGTGAGAATTTATTTCCTCACTCAACGTAACGCATGTACGTTAGCTACCATGTATAGGTATGTAGTACTATTTTCTATTTTTGTTGAACAAACAAATCACTGGTAAAGACTGTTATCTGATCTTTGAGAATCAAACCTGAAAACTCACAAAAATCTTTCTAATATGTATTCACAAAGAAAAATTACAGTTCCAGCATAATGTACAACCAAAGATATTGCTTCTTCAAGTGTGTATTCTTCATTCGAGCAGATTTTGTTGGCTGGTTGGTAGTTGTCATTACATGGCGAACTAATTTCCTTTTAATTGTGGCAAAGATACGCATCAAACCATGATGATAAACAGTTAAACATGTGTGCAAAACAAAAACTAAAATAAATAAATGAAAACTCATACTTAAATGACTTACATGACCATAGAAGAACGAATGACCGAACGAACAAACGTAGCAGCTTCTGTAGAGATTCAAAAAAAAGAAGAACGATCTTAACATCTTCTTAAGAAACTAAATCTAAGAAGATGCAAAAGTAGAAGATGAACATGTTACACATCAAAATGAAAGAAAGATAGAGTTAAATACACAAAAAACACGTTAGCATGATTTCCGGTTGTCATATCACAATTATTATCTGTGACAGAATAGAAATGGAGAAGAACGGTTGGTAGCCGTATGTAGTGCGAGTAAGAGCCACTATATCTCAAACAGTCCCATGATGTATCAATGTCTCCTCAGCCCAAACTGTAGAAATAAACCAGTTAAACTAATTAAGAAATCACACTTAGAGTTAGCTGCTAAAAAGGCTTAAATAAACAAACATGAATCTTATTTAGATTAAAATGCATTTTCAAAATACATTTATGTTATGCGATATGACTCTCCCTACGAGTACTAATTTTAACAATGTTGTCTTGATAGAAGATGTACTCGTCTACATTTATAGATAAGTAGCTATGTATGTACAGAAAAGGGTTTTAGTTGGTTGATTAATTGCATTTCGAAATGTTTAAAAAGCTTCCATAATTATTTATCACTTGGCGCCATCTCAATTCCGAACATTCTCACAGCAAGAGAACGAACGCCTGTGTCGTTGTAGCATGTTTTGGCTTGACAAATTAAAGTTGATATTATAAATTAAATAATCAAAATACCTGTGCTGAATTTTTAAAATTATTTCAATTCTATGTTTTCTATTTGTTATTTGTTTTTAATTCTTCTTTTTCAACCTGTACAAAAATACAATTTATTTTTTCATTTAATCATTCGTTGTTACTCACGCAAACGTAGAATGTGTGAAAGAACTTGTAACTTGAAAAAGTTTTGAAATACATACATAATACGAAAGTGTGTGCACGAAAAAAAAAATAGTATCCTAGGCACTTTTTTTGTGAACTTTACATTGGGGTAATAACATTATGAATGTTTTGCAAATATTCAAAATATCGTAGCAAGGCTTCGAAAATATGTTTTGAAAATCATATCGCTTATTTGGGACAAGAGGGTGTCAGACAATTTTAGGCAAATGTTTGCTTTAATTCCAAAATTCTATAATCGGAGACTTAATATAGGTTTGAACACATTTTTGTATTACATACAAAACATTAAAAAAAGTACTTAAAATTGTAAAAAAAAATGTTTAAATGGAAATGTCAAATGGCTCCATAGGATATGTAATGGAAACTTTTTAAAATATTCAATTAATAAGTCAAAATTAAAAAAAAATTCTTAAGGCATTTGTAGTTTCTATTATTTCATTAACATGTAAAGGCTCTATGTGCATATTTTAAAATTTTACAGGAGAGACAAAAAATAATCAACCTTTTTTTTGTGTAAATATTTTTGAATTCTGTAAACGCATTTTTTTTTGGCATTTTTTTTTTGTTTTCTATGTGCAAAATGAAAAAGTATTTGCTGAGATAAAAAATTTTTTGGACTTAGAGCTTTTTCTATTCCTTAGTTTGTATTTTTACATGGACTTAGGTGTTTTTCTTAGAACTTGTCTTTTATTATATTTCTTATATACTACAATGAAAGCATAGAGAAAATACACATAGATCGGAAACTCTGCTGTCAAAGACCTAACTCAGTTGTCAAAAACCTAAGTGGTGAGAATGTATTAGTAAAAAAAAACTATGTGAAAACAAAAACAACACTCGTATGTGTAACTTTTTTGAGTAATTTTTATTCTAGTTTCCGCTCTATGTATATTTTCTCTATGAATGAAAGTATTGTACTTTTTTTTTTGCTAAAGCTGATAATATGTAAAAAATTAAGGATTGTTTTGATTATTGAAAAAAAAAAGAAACATAATTTATTTAGAAATATTAATAGCAATACACTCTCCAACAAATTAAGACTTTTTGATTGGAACATAATAGCAACCCTATAATTCTAAAAGTGCATGTTGTGCAGTCCAGCTGGTCTGAATTTTTTTTTTTTACAGTGTGTCAAAATTTTAATTTTTTGGTCGAAGCGAGGTGTAAGTTAATGTTTGAGAGATTTCTTATTGTCAGAGGTACATTGTGGAATTTTATGGGGATAATTTTTGTGGAAGATCTTAACCCTCTACCTCCTCTCTTTAGGGGTCAATTTGACGTTTTATCGAGAAAATAAAAAAATCCTTAAATGTGCTTTTATTTAAGGATTAAAATATTCTACGAAAATTGTTTGCCGAAAAATTTTAGTGGGAGTCAGCAAAGACACCAAAGTTGTAAATAAAGCTATTTACGCTTAATTAGCAAATTGTAAGTCGTCGTACTTTCTGGACGTTATTTTTCTTCTTTCTTGAGTTGGTGTAAATCCGACCACTCCAGTGCTACTACATTTCTATTTATTTTTTGGGGTGATTTTTCCATTCATCAGGAAATCTAAGTTTAAAATTATGTTCACCATCTGGTGTCAATTTGACAGAAATGGTTAAACTGTACTTTTTATAGGGACATGAAGCTTTTTTGTGACAAATTGTACTAAGCGCTTTTGCTCATCACTACAAACCAACAACAAAAAACTAGATAACTGTAATTGTACATAACTGCATTAAAATCTAAATTTATAAAAAAAGTGGACTTAGAGCCCTTGAATGTTAAGCCAGCGAAGTATTAAATTTATTTAGAAAAATAAATATGGTTAAGCAAAAAATATAATGCAAATATCGTTAAACAATATAAACTGGTAAAAACCCATAAAGATTATGTATAAATTTGGTTATTCAAAAACCAACTAGTTTCCCCTATAACCGCATCTGATAAAGATTCCTTCGTGGTATAATTTTGAGTTCTTATTTTGCAATGTACAATTTCTTCAAAGTAGAGGCATATTTTCCTCAACATAATGATACATCACTTCGTTTAAAATGGATCTCTAACCGATTGCTTTCATAGCATATTTTATGAAATGAATTGGACCCATAACTTGCACCTAAAATCTGTCTCACACCATAATAAGGAGTGAGATCGGAAAATTCTTAACATACATATATGTTAATAAAAACGAAACCTCAAACTTACAGTTTTAATTTTTTTTATTTGATTGAAATTATTGTTACAATTTACAAAAAAATATTTTTATAGTTTTAATCATTAGTGCTGAAATTTTCAACCTTTTTCGGAAACCCTTCCATTAACGTTTTTATAGTGCTTTCTGTCACTTTGCTCGAACAGGTAGTCTATCTCCGTTTAAAATCTACCACACTTTTGGATACCTTTTTTGTGCTTTTTAATTCTCTTTTAATAAGAGCCCAATATCTCTCCACTGGCCTTAGCTCCGGGGAGTTTGGAGGATTTGCCTCTCTTGGTACAAATACCACATTATTATGAAGTCTTATGAATGGAAGCAGCCTTTTTTGTAAACATTCCTTGATGTAAATTTCGGTATTTATAAAGAAATGATTGGCTTTTTTGCCGCAAATACATATTGCTTGCCATACCAAGAACTTTTTGGGAAATTTTGTTTGCTTTTGGATCCTAAACTTTTCTTCAACATTCCCTCGAGCATCAGCAACATAAAATTTTTGACCAGGAAGTTGCGAAAAATCTGCCAGAACATACGTTTCGTCATCCATTATGCAGCAAGAATATTTTTTTTTTATAAAACGACTTCAATTTCCGTGCTCTGTTTTTGGCCTCTAAATTTTTAAGCGTTCCTGTTAGGAACTTTTTGAGCCTTGCATGTTTTTGAACGTGCATTAACTGTAACTTTTCGTACCAAATAGTCCGAGCACTGAGCTAACCGGGCTGCTTTCCTATCGGATGTGTTGGGAGCTCTTTTGAAAATGCTTTCTATTTTTTGGCCTTAGAAACATCATGTGGACCACTCTTTCTAGGTTTTATATCAACGGACAAGTTCTCTCGGTACTGTTTAATAACATTGGAAATAGTTTAACGGCAGACCTTTCAATGCTTGGTCAACTTTTTGTAGGACCAAGTTGGGTTTTGTGGAAAATATTTAATAATTTTAGTACGGACTTTTTTCTGGTCACTCATTTTAATCAGATTAACAACAAATGAATATAATTGACATTAAACATAATAACTGACATGCTTTACAAAGGTAACTTGATCAAAAAAAAAAAAAAAAAAAATCATTTAATACTTGCGTTAAAAGTTTTAATGAAAAACGTGTGTTAAGAATTTTACGATCTCACTCCTTATTGCCACCGCTTGACTTCATTGTCTGTTAAATTGTATTTGAATTCATCTGGCTCACATACTTTGTTTATAATTTTTGAAACTGCTGACTGCATATTAATTGAATATTTATCTTCAATCCAGCATTAAAATCGTTTATTATTTTGGTTTTTAAATTGTCGCAAATCTTGACTCTAGCCATTTTTACTAAATATTTAAAAAAACGTATTGTGCGACAAACAAAAAAAAAAAAAAATGCAGAAAGAAATTATCAAAATAAATATTGAAATAACGGAAAAATATGATGCTTTTACTTAGTTTTCTTAAATATTATTTTTGTTTAAGTGTTCTTTCTTGCTGAAGTTTAAAAGTTTCAATTGTTTTGCTAATGCTAAGTACGATAATCACATTCTATAAATGTATTTTTATTAAAATCTAATGCTGAAATTTACTATAGGGACGAAACGAAAAATTTCGATAAAATAAATTAATTTTAAAACCTTTTCTGATTTTAATAATATTTGGTATACATGTTTTTCATTGCCATACAAAATTTATACAGAATTGGTTTTTATATAGGGAGAAGGTTCATAGTTTTTAATAGATGCATACAAAATACCTAAAATAAAACTAATCACTTTTGATATCGTATTAATTTAATGATATTTTTATTTCTATTCAATTTATTTATCACATAATTGTTTATACCATTTATAAAATTTATTTACAATGTTAAAATTTGTTTTTGCACACTCTTTTGAGAAATAAAAGTATTTCACTAACTATTTTGCGCATGCCTACTTAATGTTTGTTAGTTAGTAGAAGCTAATTTTAGATCTGTACTACAGTTAAGTAGACAGTACAATAATTTAAAGGTACTATTTGTAAACAGTTTTATAAATTTCTGAAATGATAGCAATTCATTTTTCAGATCAAAAGTGTGTGTATGATGAAAATATAAATAGAAATTTTGTCTCAAATTATTTGAAAAATATTTACAGATTTATATTTGACACACCTCACAAATAACGATTTCAGAAATATTAGTTTTTGAAATCAGTTGTAATTATCTTTATATAACGTATTCATCGCTTACATTGATTTCTTTTTACTAACATTGTATCGTGTTTTGAACTGTATACAGCTATAGCTGTATTGAAAAATTATTCAAAATGTCTATAGTGTGTTATTTGGTCGACTGTGATTGAAGGCTATTTTAGTACTTGCAATTTCATGAAATGATATACATGGCAGTTTGAAATAAATTATGATGACAATGAATTTAGACGATGCGAAAAATACTAAACAAATAAACAGAAAAATTAAACAGGATTTTGAAAGAATTCGTTGTTAAAATAAGTACTTGCTAAATTATGAAAAATTCTTTAGCTTATATTTGCACGAACTTATTATATATTAATTAAGTGAAGTAGTTTCATGACCTGCTACGGACGTCTTCAGCATTCTTAAGCTCCGAAATTATAATTTCTAAATTTGTGTGCCAAGTAAATAGAGGTTTATGTGTGGTTTGTAAGATCATTAATCAATTTTCTTGCTAAGCCATTATCACAAATCATTCACCATTATATATAATTATATTTCGTTGTAGATTTATAAAATTAAGATTTATTATTTTGTACAGTTTGTTTTAATTTAAGAATGTTAATTTTTTAACAAAATCAAGATTGTTATATATCGATCACAAACATTTTGTGAGACTATTCCAAGTCAAGAAATAAAAAAATTAAATATTATTATTATGCAGATAGATATTGGGCGATCACGAATATATTTAATGTTCATTTCAATAAAGCAATTTGTATGAAGTATTAATGTCTATATTATTTATAGCGTTGTCAATTATTCGAGTTTTATTTTAATTGAATAATTTCATAATTTGTTTATACCCACCAATCAAAAAAGATCGCGGGTATATTGATTTTGTCAATTCCACGTCATTGTACGTGACATTTTTACGCCTATAGAAATATAATTTGGTCTTAATGATCCATTCAGAGGATACTATACTTTAAAAAAAATAATAAGTTCTTTCGAAACATTGTTGCCCAAAATATCGAGTGAAATAAGGGTATATCGTACGTGACATAAAACGGAAGTAATTTTTAGATACATGTAAAATATGCAAAAATTTGCGAATAGTCAGAGGCTTTACATTTTCTTTCAATTTCTTACACTAAACCAAACATTTTTTCTTTACAATCCGTCATATTTAAATAAAAATCATCTTTGGATGATTTTATAATAAATAAAATTTAATAACGTACGTGACATGCCATACGTGACAGATTTTTCTCTTATAGTAAAACAATATATATTCTGTAAATATATGTTTACAAAAACTAAAAAAATAAATAGAAAATATATATTCGGTTTCAATAAACAATTTGAGAATAGCAAACAAACAATCAAAGTCAAATTTATTTCATACTACATGCTAATTGGGAGCTTAGTTTCCACCGCAATTTTAGCCTAAAACATACCAATTAAATTAAAAAATTAAATATAGTCAGTTTAAACTATTATTTTTGCCTTCAAATATTGTAATAAGCTCTAAATACTTTTAAATAGTAACATTTTAGAGTTTTCTCCTTTTCAAATCATCTTGAAATAAAGTTTCAAGGGTTTTTGTTTTTGTCGATCTAGCTAGTCCGTCTGTATGTCTGTTGAAATCATGATAGGTACTCTCTGTTGATAAGGTTTGTTTGGTATTGAAAATAGGCAATATAGTAGGTCCATGATTTTTTTTCACAATTTAGTTCTAAGTAAATTTGCACAAATTAGTTCTAAGTACTCTGAAATTATACTGTAAAGTATAGGAAAAATCGGGCACAAACATGTTTTATATGAACCTTAATCATTCTACCAACTTAGGATCGGTCCATAATTGACCCAAACCACCCATATAACCTCTATATCAGAAAAATATTCGGCACAGTCGAATTTTTCAAATAATCGATTAATTTTTAAAATTTCCTCGATTCGGAGTCGATATATGTATGTTGAAATCAACTTTCCGCTGTAGACCCGGTTCGGTTTCTATTCAAAATCGAGAAAATCGGTCCACAAATGGCTTCGATATAAGGAAAAATCCAGGACAACCTAGATTTTTTTATCTAAGTATATATGGATTACTAAGTCATTAGTATGGACAATATGGATATCTAATGAAAGATATTTCTAAGACCTTGTGTGACCCGGTCAAAATCGGAAAAAATATTTTTCACCAGATTTTTTTTTACCAAAAAAAAAAAAATTTTTTTTCATAAAATTTATTTACTAAATTTCCAAAAAAAATTTTAAAAGTTTAAAAAAAAAATTTCCCAATAATATAATTTTCACTCATAAATTAAAAAAAAATTTTTTTAATACTATTTAAAACTTTATATATTAAAGTATAATTTGGAGAAGGGTATATAAGATTTGGCACAGCCGAACATAGCTTGTTCGGCTGTGCCGAACTTGTTTTTAGACTAAAATATAAATTATATCTAGAGTGTTGGAAAAAATAATAGAAACGAAAGTTTTTTTTCAAATTTTGTAAGTATATTAGTCAAGTTTAGTTTTGTTAAAAAATGTATATGCAGTTTTGTTTATCAGACATATAACATAAGAAAAACCATAATCATTCCTCTTTAAATTTATATTTAAATACACTATATGACTAAAAATGTAAAGAGTCAATATTTTTGCTGGAAAAAATAATAGAAACGTGTAAAAGGGTTAAATTTTAAGAGGCACATCTTTTTATTTTTTGTTTAAAATTTATTTTATTTTAATATTTCGTGGCCCTACCTTTGTTTTTCACAACTTCATTGCATCTGCGACTAATGGAATCAACCAATTTTTTTGAAAACGTCCTTGTCAATGGAAAACCACTATTCCTGGTTTTTTCCCCCACAATTCGTCCTTATTTTTCGGACTGATGCCCACCAGCTTCCTCTTGAGCACTCCCCAAAGGTGTTTTGTTGGGTTAAGGTCCGGTGACTGTAAGGGCCATTCCATAAGAGGTAATTTGTTGACAGCAAACCAATCCTTTGACAATTTTGAAGAGTGGTTCTGATCATTGTCCTGCTGAAACTCCCATCTCAAGGGAATCTCTTCCTCAGCAAATGGAAGTATTATGCTTTGCAATATATTTACGTATATTTTGTTCTTTATCCAAAATATTGAACCGACACCAGAAGAATAGAAACACCCCCATATCATGATGGATCCAGCGCTGTGTTTGACGTGTTTTTAGTTTTCGTTTTTGAGTTAAGTTTTATAATGTTCTGATATTAGTGTTTTAATCCAAAGTCGGTTGGAAACATAATGTAGAAAGTCGTTGCTAATAAAATTTTGAATTTAACCAACTGGGAATAATATTATAAATTATTGGTCCAAATTTTTGTTTATATAATCTTTTTTTTTATATGACTTCCATTACTCGACAATTATTGATCGAATAATTTTTTGTTCTGAGTTGAAAAATTTTATTCATTCGAATAAAAAATATATTTTTCCTCGATTATTCGAATAATTTTTATTCTAATGACAACCCTAATTATTAAGATAGCTTTAAAGCCTTATTAATCTCTTTCAAATACACATTTAACCCGATATCTATTTGATATTAACTCATTCTTTTCAATATCTGCTACAAAGATCTTAGATAATTCATAGAAATGCTTGTCTACAAGTGCTGGAAGTTAGTATCAGCTTTTCATGAAATTTAAATTTCTCTGCAATTTGATTTAATGTTGAAATAAATTATTTAGTGTGGCTTCTACGAACTTTTATACATTTTTAACTTGTGAGATTTTAAAAAATTAAAATTTGCTTTAATTTGTTAACTAAAATATTTTTTGCTTTATGTACCAAAATATAGAAGATATGTGTGAGAATTAAGATAAATATATTTACGAGGCTCACACTGAATTTTGGTAAAATTGGTAGTGGTGCATTAAAATAACGGTACATACCATTATTTTCTATTACTAGGTAACGATATTTTAGAGAATGCAGTTAACGATAGTCTTGCCGAATAGAAGGCGAAATAAAACAAAATAATTGGTCAATTCACAAGGCCTCTTATCATGTCTTATTGTCATAATGTCCTAATATTTCACGAATTGGCGGCTCGGCTTAACCGCGTTCGGCGCAAATCTCTGCTGGTTGCTTACGATAACACAATAAACATATACAGAGTAGTAATATTTTAGGACATTTTTCGCTTGAAAGGCAATAACAAATTTTTTTTATTAATTCTTCATTTACATAACCGAGCCCATATGGCCTTATATGGTTAATAAAAACTACTAACTATATAACAAACTACAATAAAACCATTGTGAAATTTTAATACATTATGACAATATGACATGATAAGAGACCTTGTGAATTGAGCAAATATTACTGAATATTTGTGATTTCTATCAAATTATATTAAGCTAAAGTACTTCAAATTAGAAATTAAGTTTTTTATTATTGATACCTTCAGCTTTAGATTTTAAAATAAATTCTAAAGCTGGCACTTATTCAAAATCTGTATGTATGTATAAATATATTATTACACTTATTTGTAATATTAAGGACTCTTCAAAATGTCTAAACATCAAAATGTGCATGTAGTATTTTAAACCAACATATCTTGTTGTTGTTTCCACAGAAATATATTAATGAGCACTCCTTAAAAAATGCCCGTATAAATTAAACATAAAAAATATTCACATGCCTGGATTTATGCGTCGCAACACACTTCATTTTCAAAAGTCATTAAAGTTTAAAGCCACAAGTAAATTGTGGCCGGCCCAAAACTTACACCAAAAAGACAATTATAAAGAGGTCAATGAACGAAAGTAAAAACATGGTATATAAAATGAAGAAAATTCAAAAATAAATTAAAATGTTTGTTTGTTATTTGTTTCTTTATTTATTCTTTTTTTGGCGAACTACTTTAAGATTTTTAGTGTTTCATTTTGTCATCATGAACTTCTACTTGTGGGTCAAAATAATAAATAGTTTGTCTTTATACTTCACAGATTTTGTTATACTAAAACACACATAAACAAAGGTAGTTATGTAGGTATAATAATTACCAAAATCATTGATGTGAAATCTTGATTATTTAAAGTAAACAATGAAACTCAAAAGTAGTTTTTCATAAAAAATGTGTGATTACATACTCAGCTTTTGTAGCTATGTATTATCTTATATATTTAGTTTATTAATTTCACTTGATTGTCTGGACTATAGCCTTGTCTCTAGTCTAGACTTTATTCTTGTCTATAGTCTACCTTGCCTTTTGACTATACCTTTTCTACAGTCTGGACTAAGTGTGGACTATAGCCTTGTCTATAGTGGACTATAGCCTTGTCTATAGTGTGGACTATAGCCTTGTCTTTAGTGTGGACTATAGCCTTGTCTATAGCTTTGTCTATAGTGTGGACTATTGCCTTGTCTATAGTGTGGATTATTGCCTTGTCTATAGTGTGGACTATAGCCTTGTCTATAGTGTGGACTATAACCTTGTCTATAGTGTGGAGTATAGCCTTGTCTATAGTGTGGACTATAGCCTTGTCTATAGCTTTGTCTATAGTGTGGACTATAGCCTTGTCTATAGTGTGGAATATAGCCTTGTCTATAGCTTTGTCTATAGTGTGGACTATTGCCTTGTCTATAGTGTGGAGTATAGCCTTGCCTTGTCTATAGTGTGGAGTATAGCCTTGTCTATAGTGTGAACTATAGCCTTGTCTATAGTGTGAACTATAGCCTTGTCTATAGCTTTGTCTAAAGTGTGGACTATTGCCTTGTCTATAGTGTGGATTATTGCCTTGTCTATAGTGTGGACTATAGCCTTGTCTATAGTGTGGACTACAACCTTGTCTATAGTGTGGTGTATATCCTAGTCTATAGTGTGGAGTATAGCCTTGTCTATAGTGTAGACTATAGCCTTGTCTATAGCTTTGTCTATAGTGTGGACTATAGCCTTGTCTATAGTGTGGAGTATAGCCTTGCCTTGTCTATAGTGTGTGTGAACTATAGCCTTGTCTATAGTGTGAACTATAGCCTGGTCTATAGTGTGAACTATAGCCTTGTCTATAGTGTGGAATATAGCCTTGTCTATAGCTTTGTCTATAGTGTGGACTATTGCCTTGTCTATAGTGTGGAGTATAGCCTTGTCTATAGTGTGGACTATAGCCTTGCCTATAGTGTGGAGTATAGCCTAGTCTATAGTGTGGAGTATAGCCTTGTCTATGTGGACTGTAGGCTTGCCTATAGCTTTGTCTATAGTGTGGACTATAGCCTTGTCTATAGTGTGGACTATAACCTTGTCTATAGTGTGAACTATAGCCTTGTCTATAGTGTGGACTATAGTCTTTTCTATAGTGTGGACTATAGCCTTGTCTATAGCTTTTTCTATAGTGTGGACTATTGCCTTGTCTACAGTGTGGACTATAGGCTTGTCTATAGTGTGCACTATAGCCTTGTCTATAGTTTTTTCTATAGTGTGGACTATTGCCTTGTCTACAGTGTGGACTATAGTGTGGACTATAGCCTTGTCTATAGTGTGGACTATAGCCTTGTCTATAGTGTAGACTATAGCCTTGTCTATAATGTGGACTATTGCCGTGTCTTTAGTGTGGATTATTGCCTTGTCTATAGTGTGAAGTACAGCCTTGTCTATAGTGTGGACTATAGCCTTGCCTATAGGGTGCACTATAGTCATGTCTATAGTATGAACTATAGTCATGTGTATAGTGTGGACTATAGCCTTGTCTATAGTGTGGTCTATAGCTTTTTCTTTAGTCTGGACTATAGTCCTGTGTATACTTTTGTCTATAGTCTACCATTCCTTTTGACAGACTAATACCGAATCTAGAGCAATGATAGCTATATGGGTAGATCCACCTTCTGAGAAATTAATGATAGCTTCATAAACTTCCGCAGTGGTGGTTACCTCATCGAATTAGTAGAAATTCTATAGGAATATTTACGTACCTCCTATTTTAAATAATTTTACATTGTACATTTTCTTTGCGTTCACATTGTTCTTTACAGATAGACATTAATGCAGAGGCTTTAATAATTAACGGTTTTCTTATGTTTAAATAATTTTTGTTTAAATTGTTTTGTAAACACTGTATTGTAAGTGTATAAACATCACATTATGTTTAAAATTACAAAACTAGAAACTTATCTACAATTTTGGTATACCTTAACGCTTGGGTGCGCTTTATAAAATACAAAAGAATTCTCTAAGAATTCTACATTAAATTCATCATAGCATGATCTTATATGATGATTAGAAAATTCTTAAGTCGGGTTGTTTTAACTACAACAATAATTACCTTTTAAAATAGTTACAAAATAAAAAGTTCCAATAGGCCGCATTAAAAGACACCCTTCAATGAGTTTTTAACATGTTTAAGTGGTTATTTAAGAGCTTTAGTTGTAAATATTGTGTTATTCTTACTTACACTGTGGCGTGTTAAACCTTACTACGATTCGAAAGAACACGCTTTCAAATAACAATTATAAGTTACAAACTTAAAATCTAAAGACTAACACATGTCAACAAATTTATATAAGCCGCTACAGAAAAATCATTATTGTTTTATAAAAGGTAATGCACAGGGTAATGACCGCTCATTATTAAGTAACACATCAAGTAGTGTATTTGTTACGATTGTATGCATGAAATCATTAGTCACATTGTTACAAGTTTAAAGACAAAACTGAAACATACAAATCTGAATTTATGTCATGCTACTTAATTTTTCTGATGGTTTACTGAGTGTAAAGATTACATACTTTTGTTGTGTCATAGAACTCAATCTGTGCCTTTAAGAAGATTAATTTTATTATTTCCTTAAAGAACAACAAACTAAAAACGTGACTCAAGTATAATTAGATAAAAATTATTGAAATTACACAAACATTGCTAACATTGTTTTAAAACCATCCGTAAGCAGTGTCTAAAGTAAAGACTTGTTCATAAATATAAATTTAAACTTGGCTGGCTAAATTCTTGTAGGGTAAAATTTAAATAAGTCATCAGATTTTATGTTTGCATGTAAATGAAAGGAAAACAACAGCAAAAAATAACAAAACATATTTATGGTTTCGTTTAATGTTTTAGTCATTTATAAGAAGAAATCTACCACTTGTCTGTGGCAACAATAAATTAACATTTTATTGCGAATATCACATTAAGATGCAAATTTTAGTGTGGTCGCCATTAGTATATTCGTACTGCCTGCTATCACAGTTGTAACGAAGTGTTATTTTATTGCAAAGAGTTGTTGGTAAATGTGCGATAAGAGAAAACATTTTTAAAATTATTATTTAACTGGCAGACAAAATATGAGGCATACTTCTTGACGGCTATTTAGATGATAAGATATTTCTTGGGCAGTAGTAGAAACAACAAGTTAGAATATTCACATACATATGTATGTTGTTTTAGCGATTCTGTCACCTCAAATGTAACACAAACATTTATGAATGGTGAAAGTTTATGTTAAATATCATATTGTATAAGGAGTGAGATCGACAAATTCTTAACTTCAATTTCCATGCTCTGTTTTTGGCCTCTAAATTTTTAGCAGCGTTCCTGTCAGGAACTTTTTCAGCCTTGTATGTTTTTAAACCTGCATTAGCTTTAACTTTTCGTACCAAATAGTCCGAGCACTGAGCTAACCGCGATGTGTTGGGAGCTCTTTTGAAAATGTTTTCTATTTTTTTGGCTTTAGAAAAATGTGGACCATTCTTTCTACCTAAACCAGGTTTTCTATCAACGGACAAGTTCTCCCGTTACTGTTTAATAACATTGGAAACAGTTTGACGGCAGACCTTTGATTGTGTGGCCAACTTTTTGTAGGACCAAGTTGGGTTTTGTTGAAAATATTAAATAATTTTAGTACGCACTTTTTTCTGGTCACTCATTTTAATCAGATTAACAACAAATGAATGTAATTGACATTAAACAGAATAACTGACATGAAAAAATAAATAAATCAAATAATACTTGAGTTAAAAGTTTTAATGAAAAACGTGTGTTAAGAATTTTGCGATCTCATAATCGGATAGTTAAGTTGTCTTTGAGAATTTACAATAATAAAAATATGGTAGTTAATTATTGCGTTTCTCTCTCAATAACATGGTTGTCTGGATTTCAGGGGATTATTACGGTGAATAAGCGCTGTTTAAGATTCACTGCCTTGATGGTTGATATAAATCCGAGTTGGCAGAGACTAAGAACGATTCGAATATGTATATAAATTTTTGTAATGATATGGACGGACTTGTCATTCGAACTTAAACAACGTCATATGATTATATATATGGTGGTTTACTTATAGTCAAACGTATCAACTAATTAGTTTGACTATATGGCAATATCTCCACGCTTTAGGAAATGCCTGCTGGATGTGGGTATCGATTGCAATTTCACCAAAAAACATAATTTAGAGGTATTAAAACTCTTGCTTGTGGAGCCTGAATAGCAGCTCCTTTATCAAGGAAAATTTTGAAACGCAAATGGCAGATGTTATTCACACCGATAAGTAGCTCGCTATTAGGGATAAGATAAAGTAATTTTCCAACAACATGGTTGGCTGCTTAAAATAGAAGAGCGAACCCAACTTTTTTAAATAGTCAAATATTGGATGTTAATAATGAAGAACAACATGCAGTCCGTAAGGATTAGGCGAACAAGCTAACAGCATAACTATTCGTATTAGATATCCATCAGCTTCCTTATGGAATAAGTTTCAGATGGACTATACGGAATTCCCACTGAACTACTTCTTATCCAAAAGGCGTGGCATATGTACATTTTTTATTTTGGAACAAAGTAATGATTGTGTAATACTGTGTACTTTTATCCAGTAAATATGGCATATATAAGTTTTTCCTACAAAATTAAAGCGTATTTGCTATCCATCAACTTCCTTCTGGAATTCGCTTCAACTGGAATAGACGGAATTCCTACTGAAATTCTTCAAATTAAGCTAACTAGCGGAAATACTGTGCCCTCTTATACCGAAGGCGTGACATAGCTAAGTTTTTCTTAAAACTTTTTAAGGAAGGAATGATTGTGAAATACAGGAAACGTGGAGTGTTCTAACTGGATAAGCATATGTGTTCTATCTTATTTTGCTAAGCTCACCGCCAGTATAATACCAGATGGGATCAAGGATCACCTTGAGACCACAATAGATGAAGTACCTGTGTAAAATTTGTTTTACCTGGAAAGTGTCAGTAAAACTTAGTAATTACAGTAAAAATCTACATGGCAAAGAAATAGTTTAGGCAGGGGTTGAAGTGATGACGAAGTGGTTCGATTAAGGTGATACATGCATGATTTTTACATTTGCGTGTCATTGGAGATCACGTGTTTATGCAAATATTTAAATTTACATCGATTTTTTAGTGCATATTTTTGCATATTTTGCTCTTTGCAGCCTATTTTAGCATATGTTGCTTTTTATAGCATATTTTTGCATATTTAACTCATTTTGTTTTCTTGTTTGCATTGTAATTTTTCATGTCTATACTTTACTATTTTTTAAGGTCCAATGAAAATTGACCTAAGTTACTTAAAGAAAACATTAGAGTACCCATAATCGACTTATCTTAAAATATTCAGAATATTACGATTCATCGAAAACCTCTTATTCAAAGGCCGTTGATAGCTTCATACAAATTGTAACGTAGATATTGAGAAATCATTAAAAAACAATATACATGGGTATCGATAGAGGAACAAATTGATGAGAAAGAAAGAAACATAGGAAATGTGATGGTATTTTTAGTCAAAAATGTTTTTTTAAACGCCGCAGTCATTCACTATTGTAACGCTTTTTGATAATTCTATTTAAATTTTGAAAGTCGAATTTATTTAAATGCATGTATGTAGACGCTCTAATCGAGTTTTTGAAACATAATTCAAATGATTAAAAAGTAGTTTTAAAGCTTCATGTAGAATAGAACAATTTAGAGAAATTTATGCAGAACATCCTCTCCCTACTGATCCTATAAACATTGGCACACATGAATTCAGAAAGTAAAATATTATTCTGCTAATTACTAAAAAAAACTTTGAAGTATTAGGCAGTTTAAAATTGAATTGATCAATTGATTAAGATTGTATAAGAAACTCTACGGAAATCTAAAACAAAGATTTAGTTTAACAATTTGAAAACTTAAGTAAACATAGTACAGGCAAATCCTGGTATAACGAACGATATGTTGTCAGGTCCATTCGTTAAATCGAAAAATTTGTTATATCGAGATTTATCTTTTCATATTTTGTAGTATTTTGTAGTATTTATTAATTGTTCTTCGGTAGGTTGACTTGAGGCATTACCAAGCCTTCACTGTAACGGATTTCGGTTCTAAAAATGATTCTACCATTAAAAATATCCATTATTTCAATGAAGATAATTTACAACAACATTTTGTTACGAAAAAAGTACCGTTGCCTTTCAAAGATTCTTTGTTCAACATTCATAAAAGTAAACCAAAATTGTTAGTCTATCCATCGATAACTTTCTCCCAGGAGCATTAGTTTCTCTAGCGTGAACAAACGTTTTATCTGGTATCATTTTTCAATAGATATCAGTTTTATTCGCATTGAGAATAACATCAGGAGTTAGATTGTGCTCAACTATAATTGTATGCTGATTCTTTAAGAGTCTTACGCCTTTTTTTTTAATACAGATATCCCCTGCCTGATATCCACCATTATAAATCCTTTTTGTATTTCTATGGCTCTACATTACCACATTAACTGGAATGTGTTTTTACCTCTGGTCGAGTAATCAACAATTAAACTCCTTTTCCATAAGGAGAAATACATCATTATTTAGATATAGTTGATTATTTGATCCATTCTTGATAGATTGATGTAATTGTCAATGTTAAAAATTTTATCGTTCGTTTGATTTTGTTTTATTTTTCTTAACATTCGTTAAACCGCGTACAAAATTGGTGAAACGTTCCTTATATAAGGTAGTTAATGTTAAAAATGTGGTTGTACGTTATATCGGATTTTCGTAAAATGAAGATTCGTTATACCGGGATTTGCC
Organism: Calliphora vomitoria; assembly: GCA_942486065.2. Classification (NCBI taxonomy): domain Eukaryota; kingdom Metazoa; phylum Arthropoda; class Insecta; order Diptera; family Calliphoridae; genus Calliphora; species Calliphora vomitoria. The sequence goes on along the minus strand of OW818029.2, from coordinate 48,499,828 downwards.
TGTAATTAATTGCAATAATAAAGTGAATTGAATCAAACTATTTTCATGTAGTGACATAGTCATTAAAATTGAAATTTAATCCTATAATAATCAATTTTACTTTATGAGCTCAATATTTTATTTACTTTTTTATTAAAACTTTGAAATCAAACCATATTTTTCGTTTTTAAGTGCATATTTTATGCGCATAAAACACTTTTTTAGAGCATATTTTTGGTTGCTCTGTTAATAACTAAATTAAACAAAAATCTTAAAATACTTCAATCTCAAATAATTTTAAATATGTATTTGAATTCTCAGATAATCTTTAAAAACTGTTCTTGGATGATATTTTTAAGTGCTTCATTATTGGCGAATTTATTCAAATTTAGGAAGGCATTTAAAATGAATTGTAATTCACTATTGCTTAAAAAGTCGTGAAAATTACAATAACTTTGAACTACATATAGGGTATTCAATCGATTAACCGCCAATCGGTTAACCGATTAATTTTTGTCGGTTAACTGTTCGAATAATTTAAAATTGGCGATTTTCAAATAACAAATAAACCGATTAATTTGTGTCGATTAACCGATTAACCGAAATTTCTTTTTTTTTGCACTTTATATAGAAATATAGTTTTAAGCACACTAATTTTATATATTAATGCATGCAATAGTTTTTTAGGTATAGCACAAAAATTGAAACTAAGAAATTTGGAAATTAAGTTTTTTCTAGAATGTACTATGATTATCTTTGTCCTAATGAGTCGGAGGACGACTTGATAATAGATGAATCTAAAGACATAACTGAAACGATTCTTTTATCAGAAACTATTAAAAGTATACATAATCTAAAAAAAATACAAAAAGGACTCCAAATATATATATGAGGATTTTATATGAGAAATTGGATATTCTTTATCATGCCTTACTTTTGATTTCTCTAACATCTAATCAGTGAGAGAGTTCTTTCAAAGTCAAGTTTTATTAAAACTAATGAAAAAAAATCGTTTAAAAGGAAAACATTTCAATTATATTCTTTTTTAGAAAGCTTATTTCAGAAGATCTCCCTAAAATCCTAAAAAAACTCGCATGTGCATAAAAAAGGTCTCAGATACCATATTTTTGTTTTGCTATTACTTATTTGGTTTTGTTGAATTGCTATGTTTTATTTGTTTTTTATGTTTTTGTTCTTTTTATTAATAAAATTCTTAAATAGTTACACAAAATTCGTTGTTTTATTCTCAATTTAAAATTAAAATAGAAATTACTCGGTTAATCGAATAATTCAAAATTAACCGATTAATAACCGATTAAATCTAAACCCCGATTAATTATTTGCTCGATTAACCGATTAAAGCAGAAACCCGATTAATTGAATACCCTAACTACATACTTCCAAATCTAGCCATGAACCATTTCAAATGACACATTTTGAGAAGAGATTACTATGATATTCTATAAAATGACTTGCTCTGGAATCCATTTCATATGTCTACCGGTAGAGTAGGCAGACCACGTAACACCATAAGGAACATGTGACAAAAGCGTGCTCTCCATTGCACAAAGTAGGAGCCAAAGGAAATCAAATGTAAATACATATATAAATTTACTTGATTTTAAGGTTCCACATGAACTCTTGCAAATTCAGACTTCGACACGGGACCGATCCCACATGAGGCATTCATTAAAAGGAAATATTTTATAAATATACACCATGCAGTTCCAATCGATTTTCGGAAATCCATTTTATTTTACATATTAGACAATACACACATATTTCTCAAAACATATTCATAATCAATGGTTTCTTTATTGAAAAATAATCATTTTCATTTATAATCATAAAAAACGTCTTGTCCTTTATTCACCAATACAAAAGTATGAATCATTTCAAAATAATTTTAAATTTTTTCACTTTCATTTAAAAAAACTCATCGTCTTAAAGGTTTATTCAACCGTAACAAAAACATTCTTCCTTTTTTTTTGCAGTATTTCGCCAGAAAATATAAAAGACAAACAAACAACATCTTTTTTGATTTATAAACATTCTCGTACGAAGGAAGTGGTGGAGAACAGAGCAGAACAAAAAGAAACGAAATGAAACTTTAGAAAATACCAATAAAAAATTGGCTGGAATACCACAAAGAACACATACCAGACATCGTAATATCCTGATATGAGTTTAACTTGACATACCTAAAGGCATTACTTACTCATACGAGTACATGTAGTAGTATAGTATGTTCCAATCTACTCGTATGCTGTAGAACTTTGTATGGAACGTTCACTCCTCCGGTGCGAATCAATGTACATACATACATAAATACTCCTGGGTGCATTTTTGTTATTTATTTTCTTTATTTTTTGTGATTTATTTTTTATTCGACTTCATTCTAAATAAACGTTTATGAATAAGTTTATTTTTGGGTTTTGTTGTCGTTAACTTACCTTGAAGTGTGGTGGTCTTTCAGTCATGTCAATATCGTTATGTGGAATAAATACTGAAAATGATTTAAAAGTTTGATGGCTTTGTGTATGATAAAGCAGAGGTTTAAGGTTATAAATTCGTTATTATTATAAAGTTTTCTGAAGCTAATTTTTAGAAAAGTCTTCAGCAATGAGGATTACCTTAAATCCCCAAAGGAGGTCTCTATAGCAAGTTCAAACTTTTCCATAGAATGATCATCGTACGTTTTTTATTAGAGAAATATCGATAATATCCCCATGTCTTTATTTCAGGTTATTCTCGTTGAACCAGACTTCAGGAGATGACCCTATTAACATTGCGTTGGTACCATTATTATTGTTATTGGAAAGAGGATGTATGAGTAAAGGGAAGAGGTATGTTGGGAGTTTATTCCATATACCGACAGATAGGATAAATAGCAAATTGTCTCTGTAATCTGTGATTTACTGGCCGAACGACCACAAACAGATGAGATTATTACATTATATAATAGATAAAACTTTGAAATTAATGAATAGAAATTGTTACGCTACTGTCACCGATTAGCACCTTAGGTTCCAAAATAGACATTGAAGTTTTATTTTGTTATTTTCTAAATATTTATATGACTGAAGCAATATAATAGGTTAAGTCTAGCGGGCATTAAAATCAACCATATTCGCGCGATCCATCATGTTCTGCCTCATGACACCAGTCTTCTATAGGCTTGGCTTATAATTAGCATAAAATGTTGTTGTCATGTGCAAAAGAAGAAAAAGAGTTTGACGTTCAACATAGTTAGAAGAGCATTAATAAAGTTAAGAAATATATTACATCGAAGAACCAGAGCCTTGAGCTAACCCTGAACTCGTTTGTTGATCTACAACAACTAGCATATTGCTCGTTTGTTGATCTACAACAACTCGTTTGTTGATCTACAACAACTAGCAGAGAATGCTCGGTATAAATAGAGAGAAGAATGCCGAAATTTTAACATGTTTTGAAGTTTTTTAGGGTTTTGGTTGAATTAAAAATTGACTGATTGATTACTTTTAAAACCTGTTTGTTTCTATATTCTTGATGGTACCCAGTTGGCGAAATCCTTGTAGATTATCTTCGACGATATACATATGTAAGACAATTTGAAATTCGTGCCCTGTCGCTAACAACAACGAAAAAGAAATCTAAGTTATCGACAAGATATGTCTTCAATTAAACCCTATTGACGATAAAACTAGTCATATAGGATTGGCAAAAAGATGGAAGAAATAGTAACGAATATTGTCTTCTATTAACTCACATTGTTAAAAAGATGAGTGAAAATGTCTTCAAGGATGTCTTCTCTCACCCTCTCTTATTGACAAAATGAGCAAAATGGCCTGAAATGTTGTATTCTATAAAATAGGAACAATTAAGTGATACAATTTTTGGCTTTAGGTTGGGCGACAAAGTCTTATTTGATGTGTTCTATAAGACTATTTTAACGCCAAGACGATAATTCTGAATGCTTTCTCTTTTGACGATTATATGGGGGAAAAATCGTAAATGTTGTCTTCTGTTAAACATAAGCGAAAAACTCTTGAAATTATCTCCTTTTCAGCCCAGTTGGCTACAAGGCTTTAAATATTGTCTTCCAAGTAGTTTTAAATAAAAACAAGTAAGAGAACTATATTCGGTTGTGCCGAATCTTATATACCCTCCACCAAATTATACTTAAAAATTTTTTTTTATACTTAAAAATTTTTTCGGGTTAAAAAAAAAAATTTCCGAATTTGACCCATTGTAGGTCCAACTTACTATAGCCTTATATACATCGTTGCAATGGACTTTGAAATATCTATCATTAGATATTGTCTATATTTATGACTTAGTAATCGAGGTATAGATAAAAAATTGGCCAAAATAGCGGTTGTCCCGGTTTCTTCCTTATATCTCAGCCGATTTTCTCGATTTTAAATACCAACCGAGCCGGAAAAATTCCCGATATATTAATGTATGAATCATGTATGTAAGTTATTTAGGGGCTACGGAAATAACAACATACAGACGGGCATGGATATATCGACTTCGCTATCTATGACTTAGTAATCGATATATAGATCAAAAATAGGCCAAAAATAGAGGTTTTTTCTTTATATCTCATCCATTTGTGGGTCGATTTTCTCGACCCAGAAATATGTGATATGTTAATATATGAATCATGTATGTAAGTTATTTGGGGGCTACGGAAAGTTGATTTCAACATACAGACGGACATGGCTATATCGACTTAGCTATCTATAACGATCCAGAATATATATACTTTGTAGGGTCGCAAATGAAAAATGTAGGAATTACAACACGGAATGACAAACTTATACACAGAGAAAACAGATTCTTGATAGCAACCGAATTTGTAGCCAATTGAATGATTCGGTTGCACACATAGAATTTTTCGGTTCTATCAACAGAAAGTCGGTTGACAAAGAAGAATTTCGGTTGATGCAACCAAACTTTTGTTACCTCTTCTAAAATTTCGTAGGCACAACTGTAAAATTCCGTCTCTAAGGCAGAATCATTCGATTGGCAACAAATTCGGTTGCTATCACGAATCTGTTTTCTCTGTGTATATACCCTTGCCACTCATGGTGAAGGATATAAGTAATTAAGACCCATTTACATTTACAATGGACAACAATTTTGTTACTAAACTATTGTGAACAAATTTTAGCTATTTTTATTTCAAACTGAGTTTATTGTTGTCTTCAAAATCTTTGCCGACAAAATGTATTACAATGTCGCCCATATAATCATTGGTGAATTTAATATTCATTAATGTTGTCGTATAATATTTAAAGAACTTTTCATTGCACTGTATCAAAGACAAGTTGAACGACATTGTATGTCTTTTATTCGTGTATGGACGAAATGAACCACATTGTGGCCCAAATAATTATTGATGTTGAAATGAAGAATATTGTCGCCTATATATTGGGTTGCATATGCTCCTTTTTAGTCTTATTAGATTTGTACTAGTTGTTCATTATTCATCTTTGACAATGTCTTGAAGACGTGGCCAACCGGGTTCAAATATGAGAAACATGATCCGGCGGCGCTTCTACATATGTTATTGTTATGAAAACAATTTTAAATTGTCTCTTATAGAATACACTCTCTTACAGTTCTGACGCAACGTATCCAGCTTAAAAAAGGAATTACATTTGGTTGTATTAAAAAGAAATCTTAAGGATATTTTTATAAATAAAACAACATGATTTGTATTTTTTGATTTATTGAAAAAGTTGTTGATTTATTAATGTTATCAGTCCAAATAGTTTGTTACAAATTCTGTATTTATCTTCTTTTTTTTTTAAATTATTAATTTAAAATATTTCTTTTTTATTCATAATAAACTGAATGAACATATTCATGATTTTATAAATGAATTTTATAGGTATAAAAATAAAACAAAATTTACTTAATATTAATTTCAAGTAACATAAACATTTTTTTATATTATTAATAATTATATTATTTTTTTAAAAGAAATATACTTATTAAATTGAAAAGTTTATTAATAAAATGCGGATAGGGTTTAAAATAATTGGACGGTTGTTATTAAAAATAGTACAAAGAGTAACTTAACAACTTCGGAATTTCCCTAGATAGAAAATTCAGGGGGCTAATTCTCGCATTTGAATACAAGTGAATATTTATTCGAACTTGCTGATTTTTTTATTTTTGGTAATCCCTTATTCGATATCGAATAAAATGTATAGATATGTTTAATGATGACATTCGATAACGAGCGAGTTTTCAACCTTAAGCTAAGAAGCATTCGAAATTTATTTCGACTACGAATGTGAAAATTAGCCCCCTGAGCTATAGCTAGAGATTTATATTAATGTGAATTAAAGATGTTTATTTCTTAAGGATTTTTATTTAAAAAAAATACAACATTAAAAATTTTAAAAATTTTAACATTTCTTTTCAGATCTTGATTTAATATTGCCTGATTTCTTTATGGTAAGTACAAATCTCCATATTTTATTAAAAATTAAAACGTTTTGTGCCATTTTCTCAATGTCTGGTTAACGTTTTTCGTCACGATATATTCCAATTAATGTAATTTTTGTATGAGAGATTGAGAAAATGGGACTTTGTGTCCAAACTATTATTGAGTTTTTAAAACATTTCTGATCATTATTTGTTTGCTGCAATTTTCGTTAATAAACTTTTCATTTAAACAAAATATTAACTTTTTAATGACTTAAGATACTAAACAAATTATTACTAAAATTACTACCATTACAATATTTTGTCTGCATTTTTAATTTGTGTTTATTGTATCGTTTTGAGTGTGAAAGAGACTGCACGATTATAAAAATATATTATATATTTTAAATTTTGACATTTCGATAAGAAAAAGCCATTAATTTTTATATAAATCGATTAATTTTAAGTGTTAAGGATCAGTTTCACAATATTTAGTTAAATCTAGATTTTGGAATAAAAGGAGATTAAAACAATGTGAAATAGTTTTTAAAGTTAAAACTAAATTGATAAATTTTAGAAATAAACTTCAGCTTAAAACGTAGTAATTGTTTTATAGAAATATTTCAAGTTCCCTGTCTTTAAACCATTCAGTTAAACCAAACATCGTGAAAGTGACCCTTGAACATTTTTTTACATTATAAAAGTATAAAAGGTTTTTTTTTTGTATATTTTTGTTTGTTTATTTATTTAGTATTATTAGTCTTTTGATAAGTCTAAAGTTTTACTTTATGCTTGAGTTATTAAATTTAGGATGCTTGTATATTTTGCAATAAATGTAATGTCTATCATTATTACCTACACAATTTGTTTGTTCTTTTGCAAAAGAAAAAAAAATGTTAATATGGCTTTTGTTTGCTTTAAGATTATGATATAGTCCAATATTTATTAATTTAATCTGTTATATTTAATTTGATTCTTTTTTTAGCCAATATTTTCACTTTTTTATGTTTTTAAAACATTATTTTCTGTTCTTTTCTTTTGTTTTTTCTTTTACGCTACAATATTTTTATAGTATGATGGTTTCTTATGATTCTCTTTTATGACATAAAATCCTTTAGGTTTGCCATTGCCCGAAAAGTATTTATTGAAACTGTTTTTATTGACCGCACTAGCCGGTGCATAATATGTAGGTGATTTACGTTTTAGAGACTTTTTATAGCTCATCATTGAATCCTGATTGTAGGATTTTTCAATCGAGTCATTTTCCCATGGTTTTGACCATGTTGGTATATTTTTTATATCAATCAATTGTTCGACTTTGTTCGGTTCGATATTTGCAACGCTGGGAAAACGTTGTTTATCTTCGAGCATCTTTTTAATGACCGGCAAATTCCAATGGTAGATACGTCCTGGTTTGCCATTCGAGTTGAATGGGAATGAGACCTAAAACAAAGAATGAGACACAAAAAAAAAGAACAATGAAAGGTGATTAGATATATATGTTTGAGTGTGTTTAATAATTTGTGACCAAAAAAGTGAAAAAACAAAATTCTGAAATGAAAATCAGGGTGCCGCAACCTATTAAGAACAAGTCAGTGAGCTATGTATATTCGATAGTGCCGAATCATATATACACAAAGTATACCTTAAAATAAAGTTGACAAAGTTGTAGGTGTCTATCATTAGATATCCATATTGTCTATGTTCCAGGATCAACCATATATATGTTACAGTAAACATGTATATGTTTGTGACAACGATTTATATGATGAAGGACTTACCATATTATGTTGCTCTCGGCTTATGGATATCATAATCTGAGAACAACATATTATGATAAAATTATTCATCATATAAATGAACATCCTAACCTCATGTTGGACAGGTCTGAATACTTTACGTTTGTTACTCCATTGTCACTTTTGTTGTGCCAAATGACTCTTGTTTGCTGCCACCTGCTATAGGTGTCCTCAAATTACTATAAATCTCCATCAAATACGTCAAGATCGAATGAATCCTGCACATAATCCTGTACAGTCTCCTCATATAATTCATATAAATGGTTGTCACAAACATATACATGTTTACTGTAGCCATATATATGGTTGATACAATCATGTGAATCGTAAATTAACCATATTATTGTTACCACAATCATATATATAGTTACTGTGACTATAATATTGTTAAAAATGTTGAAATGGTTACAGTAAACATGCAAATGTAGATAAAAAATCGAGGTAGTCTCGGTTTTTTGCTAATACCTCAGCCATTTGCGAGCCCTTTATCCCGAATTAAAATAGCAACCGAACAGGGAAAATATCAATCAATCAAGTATGTAAGTTGTTTAGGGGCTTCTGAAAGTTGATTTAAACAGACAGACGAACATTGCTATATGGACTCCGGAATTTATAACGATCCAGAATATATATACTTAACGGAATGACAAATGGTGATGGGTAAACAAAGTTCTCATTGTTTATCATGGGAGATGATATCAAAAACACTGGTATCAGGACCACCGGTTTTTGCTCGATTTCTATATTCATTCACAGTTCTCTCTTAGTTCAGAACGAAATTCGTAAACTTCAATGTAAACGTGATTTTAGTAATACATAGTTCTAAATAGTTACCTTAATATAGAATGGCCCTAACTCGTGTTTATTTTAAGCCCAGATTTTCGTTTATTTCGATAAAAGGGCCGCTCAGAAATCATGTTTTACTAATAAATCTCGACTTAAAGAAAACACGAGTTAGGGCATTTCTTAATTAAGGTAACGAAATGTTTATTATAGAAATCGTGAATCTTATCTATTACACAAATCATCGGGTACCTTATTGACGCAGCAAAAGAATCAGTAGGGTTCACAGATTTGTGGTAAAATTTTTCAAAATCTCATTCCTTTGTGATGCAGTTTGAAATAAGGTCGGGATTTATTATGAACTGCATTTATATTGAGCTGGATACATTGCCATGAATTACGCACTGGGATGATATTTGACCAACTGACTGGATTTTTGTCGGAAAGGAACTCTTTTCTGGTATCTTTAATGAGTGTGCTAGAAAAAACCATTTACTGGGTTGAGTTCGGAGTTTGTTCTCCAAAGTATGATAATTTTCATTTCTTATACAATTTTTAATTAATTTTCAACTCATATCAAGTGACTTGTTACCCATAAAATAAATTTAATGTGTTAAAAATTCCGAAAAAAAATCCTTTTTCTTTAAAAAAAAAAGTCCCCTTCACTAATAACAACGAAGAATTTTGCATACAAGTTCTTCACCAGGAAAAGGGTTATTTTGTCGCATGCTGCCAGTTTTGTTTTCGATCCATTCGTTGCATCATATTTTATGTTCAATTTATCTTCTTTGGTCTAAAATGCTAATTAGTATCGTTCCATCCCTTAAGCTGTTGTTTCTTTATGTACGTGTGTTTGTACTTGTATTCTTTTGTTAGTGTTACGGTCCATAAAATATGGTTTTCAATTATATTGACGTTGTGGTGTAACAAATTTTAATTAAACCTTTTCACCGATAACCATCAATTGTCATAAGGATTTATGTGAGCACTTAAGGGCAATAATCAACTCACCTCTGACGGGGTGGCTGGATGGCTTTTGAAGAGGACATACAAAGCTATGGTAATATATTTAAGCTTCATGTGAATAAATTTGTTGTTACATGCAGCATACAATTTATTAAAAAATTGTATAACAAAGTATGTTTAATTTAGCTTTAAAAATTTAGGAATTTAATTAAATCACAAAAAAACATTCATATCCTTTAAGCAATGTGCTGATATTCAATGTTTTCGTATATATGTTTTATTCAAACTATAACTTTAAAATTTTCAATGATGAAAAACAATCATATTCACGTATTGTTTTAAAAAATCTACCCATTGTGCAGAAGGCCAGCTACCAACTTGTTTTGTGGAAAAAAACTTTAAACAAATATCTATTTTTAGATTAAACTAACTTCACGTAGCTTTTCTTTTTTTATTCAATTTAAAACATAAATAAGTCAAGGTTCTTTTCAGCATTAAATCTACGTATTGTATGCAACACTTCTAAGGTAAACTATCATTAAGCATTTGCCACAAACTTCAACACCACCGCCAACTTAAACATCATCAACAACAAGTGTCATACATATATAACCCCAATAGCGAACCATTCATTCCCATTCCGTGAGCAACAAGATGTAGCAGAGACTTTAGTGCGTGCATGTCTATGAGTAGTCAGTCCATTTAAAGCATTTACATTATCCTATTCTCAAAAACCAACTACTGAGACACGTACATTCCTTGTGTACAGTGTGATAATACAGTAAGGGAACTTCAATTAGGGTAAACTGTAGAATTCGCATTAAATTTCCATTCCGAATAGAACTGTATTTAATAAGATAACTATGATTTTGTACAGATGATATCTGAGTGGCGTGAAATACTTCTTCGAGAATCTGAAGGAACCATTGAAAATTTGTAAATTTATAGAAATGGTAAAATTATAGAAGACGGTTAAAAGATGGCCCGGACTATGGACTGTGAAATCTTGCGACCTACTTGCTACTATATTTCATGGCACAGAACATAACTTGGCAATGTGTTTGAGTTTGCATAGCATAGCACAACGCCTTGAATTGTCCCAACATAAGAAGAGAGATCGTAAAATTCTTAACACAAGTTTTTCATTAAAACTTTTAACCCAAGATTATTTTATTTTTTTGATCAAGTTACCTTTGTAAAACATGTCAGTTATTATGTTTAATGTCAATTATATTCATTTGTTGTTAATCTGATTAAAATGAGCGACCAAAAAAAGTGTGTACTAAAATTATTAAATATTTTCAACAAAACCCAACTTGGTCCTAGAAAAAGTTAGCCAAGCATTATTAAACAGTACCGGGAGAACTTGTCCGTTGATAGAAAACCCGGTCAGGTAGAAGGAATGGTCCACATGATGTTTCTAAAGCCAAAAAAAAAAATAGAAAGCATTTCCAAAAGAGCTCCCAACACATCCGGTAGAAAAGCAGCCCGGTTAGCTCAGTGCTCGGACTATTTGGTACGAAAAGTTAAAGCTAATGCCGGTTTAAAAGCATACAAGGCTCAAAAAGTTCCTGACAGGAACGCTGCTAAAAATTTAGAGGCCAAAAACTGAACACGGAAATTGAAGTTATAAATTTTTCGATCTCACTCCTTATTAGATCATGAAATGCTTTAGAGATGGAAAGTTGAACTATTTTATATATGTTTAAGTACATTTTGTAATGCATGCATTTCTAAAATACGTTGAGAATTCGTGTCATTTCATTAGGACAAGGAGATTAACATAATTATACAGGAAAAAGTTGTTTTATTTTACAGGTTGTTTTTGTAACAGCTGTAAAATAAAATATTTAATTCTGTATGATGGTCAGTGAATTGTGTTACTTCATGAAGGGTGTCATGAACATCCTGACCTCATGTTGGGTGGGTCTGAATACTTTACGTTTGTTACTCCATTGTTACCTCAGTTGTGCCAAATGATTCTAGTTTGCTGCCACCTGCTATAGGTGTCTTCAAATTACTACAAACATACGGTATCCAGCGATAGTTAAAATTATGTCATCTCTATAAATCTTCCTCAAATTCGTCAAGATCGAATGGATCCTGCACATAACTCTGTATAGTCTCCTCATACATTCATACGTCATGTTTAAAATGTCTCGGGGGATCCTCTACCTGTGTAAAGTCGCAGTTTATATTGCCTTTCCGATGTCATACCCGAGGAACTCTGTGTTTTTATGAATCTTGTTCAAAGTCGTCGAGTTTAAATGGAATAATTGCATACGAATGTCCTATCTGACGTATCTCGAGGAACTCCCAGCTGTGTGATGTCAAAGTCTTGTATTCGATGACATCCCAGAGTGGAACGTTTGTTTCCCCATGAAAATGAAAGCTTTGAATATTTCCATTGGGACCACACTGAAGCAGCTTGATTGACTACTGACGTTTCAATCGTTTTGAGTATAGTTATCAAGGTTTCTTTATCCATATCACAGGTGCTTTAGGTTAGCGCTTTGTAAACTTTGTTACTATTTTTGAAATTTTTCGTATGCTGAGTATGTAATAAGTCTGCCATAAACCCGCAGAAATGGCGAGCAAGAGGAGTAGAATATCCGCCTTTTCTATCAATGTCTCCCATTATCGATTTATTAGTTTTGGGCGCTACTTCTCCAAGAAATAGTCGAACTTGTGAATACTATGATATGGTCCTCAAATACCTATTTACTATGGCAATATGAAATCTAACAGCTTACTGGGATATCGCTATTGAAATTAGATAAGACTCAGACTCAGTTAGTTCTCATGTATACGAAAGTTACAACCCCTATTCAAATTTCCCGCAGTGTTTCAGAAACGCCTGTGTAGTATGTGCTTAAAATTGATTTAAAGAAACGAAATTAATATTCAAGGCTACTTTAATACATGATCTTTCATTACTCTGCGCAATTTTTTATTTTTTTTTTTTGTTCATCTTATAATTTTTTTTGTATTTTATTTATTTATTTAGTCTTAAAAAGAATCTGTTTTCATTCTTTGTAAAGATTCGTTGGTTTCATTTTTAGCATTTTATTTGAGTGGCCAATTAAAATTGTAATTTGTAAGATGTTTCTTAATGTCTGTTAATATACTGCTAGTTTGACTTTTATACATGAAGTATGTAAGTAAGTATTCATATCGTTGTTATTCTTAAATACGTATTTTTTTTTTTAATACCGCCACATACTTGGAACTACTCCAGCGCTACTTTTAACGATAGTTTTGTGGAAGTTGGTGTTGTAAATAGCAGCAAAGGAAAGAAGAACGAGAAAAACAAATAATGTTTTGAAGAAATATTATCTTTCAGCACCCAGCATCATCAAACATTTTTCGATGAACGCAAACTGTTTTATTTTTGTTAAACAGTGTGTGTGTATCTTTTAATTTTCTCTTTACTTCATCGTTTTAGTTGTTAATGATTGTTGCAACAAAAGTTTTAGTTTTCATTTTTTGAATTCATGGGGCGCCAATTAAATTTTACTGCTGTTCAGCCGAATGTTGGCAGTGCGAATGAGGGGGGGGGGGATGTAGAGGTTGCAATAAAATATATGTTCGGTTTGCTTTTTAAACAAAACTTTGCATTCATTTTATGCAGTTTTTTGTTCGGTTGTGTTGTCCTGGCGGTTTAATTGTTGCCATTTAGGAGCTTTTGTGAGTAGCCATCATAAATACTAGCAATTTAACTTGTTTCTTCCCTGTGTTCATATGTGTAACCATTTGCAACAGATTGTCTTCTAATTTTTATTATGGCAATTAAACACTCTGTTGCCATACAAATCACTGTGGCCATTATGTTTTTGCAAAGTTCATTGCAATGATTTTTAAAGCAGAATTTTCAAAGAATTGAATTAAAGGATTTAAATATTTTTAAATCTGGTTACGATTTTAGGTATTTTTTCAAATCTTACAAAATTGGACTATTATCATAAAATGACTATTATCTATTAGAAATTTTTCTTTATTATCATAAAGAAGTTAGAGTGCTATATTAGGCTAAGCCGAATCTTATCTCTAAACTATACTTTACTTTAAAGCTTAGGAATCAATTCTGTGATGAAAAAATTGGGGTTAAAAATTAATTTTTTACCGATTTTGATTCATTGTCGGTTCGATATTGATTTTGTCTATGTATATAACATAATAATTGAGATATTGCCTTATATCTCGGCTACATTTTTCCGATTTTAAATAGCAACCGAAGCAGAACTATATCAGATATATTGCTGTATCTATCATGGTTATAAAACAGACAAGCATGACTATATCGATGACGCTCACGATAACGATCCAGAATATATTTATATAAGTACTTTATGGGGTCGGAAATGAAAAATTTTGAAATTACAGGGTATAATTACTGTGAGTTGTTGGGGATTTTATAATTTAAAGTTTGTAAACTTATTAATTCAAAATGTTAATATTACAGGTGAAACAGACAGAAAGAAGCTGACATCAATGTACAGTAAATTTTAGAATGGAATTACATTCAGTTTTCTTTGTCTCTTTTGATTTTTTCATTTGTGAAAGGATCTGTGTATAAAAACTTTTAACGAATTTATTCTTTTAAATTTCTATTCAACATGTTGTCACTATTAGCAACAACATTATGACTCTATTATCGGACTCATATAATGTTGTTAAAGATAATTTGTATAAATAATTACATTTTATCGTCGTATAATTACCTATACGATATTAAAAGTGTGTGTTGTTTTAAATTGTATGAAAAAAAAAAATTTAGTCAGGAAAGGCCTGGAATATAAATGATTTTTTTTTAAAGTATTTTCTCTTAATTAACTGGATGTTATGGAACATTTGAGATCTACAGGCAAATCCCGGAATAATGAACGATATGTTGTCAGGCCCATTCGTTAAATTTATATCGAGATTTATTTTTTAATTAAATTTATTTTTATGAGATACATATATGTTAATAAAACTGAAACCACTAAACATACAGTTTTTAATCTTTCTTTATTTGTTTGAAATTATCGTTACAATTTACAAAAATAAATATTTTTATAGTTCTAATCACTAATGATGAAATTTTGAACCTTTTTCGAAAACTCTTCCATTATGGTTTTTATAGTGCTTTATGTCACTTTGTTCGAACAGGTTGTCCATCTCCGTTTAAAATCTACCACACTTTTCGACACCTTTTTTGTGCTCTTCAATTCTCTTTTAACAAGAGCCCAATATCTCTCCACTGGACTCAGCTCCGGGCAGTTTGGATGAATTGCCTCTCTTGGTACAAATACCACATTATTGTTCTTTTATCACTTAAGACCTTTATTACCATAGTGACAGATGCCAAATCAGTGGACACATTAAGAAGTCTAATGAATGGAAACATCCTTTTTTTTAAACATTCCTTGATGTAAATTTCGGTATTTATAGAGCCCTTTTTAACAAATGTTTGGCTTTTTTGCCGCAACTGCATATTGCTTGCCATACCAATAACTCTTTGGGAAATTTTGTCTGCTTTTGGTTCCTAAACTTTTTTTCAACATTCCCTCGAGCATCTGCAACATAAAAAAATTGACCCAGAAGCTGCGAAAAATTGTCCACACGTACATTTCGTCATCCATTTGACATTTCGTCAAAATTTGACATCAATTTTCGTGCTCTGTCTTTAGCCTCTAAATTTTTAGCAGAGTTCCTGTCAGGAACTTTTTGAGCCTTTTATGCTTTTAAACCTTCATTGGCTTTAAGTTTTCGTACCAAATAGTTCGAGTACTGACCTAACCGGGCTGCTTTCCTACCGGAGGTGTTGGGGGCTATTTTGAAAATGCTTTCTATTTTTTTGGCTTTAGAAATATCATGTGGACCATTCCTTCTACCTGAACCAGATTTCATATCAACAAGTTCTCCCGGTACTGTTTAATAACATTGGAAAAAGTTTGATAGCAGACCTTTGATTGTTTGCCTAACTTTTTGTAGGATCAAGTTGGGTTTTGTTGAAAATATTTAATTATTTTCACTTTTTTGCACTTTTTTCTGGTCACTCATTTTAATCAGATTAACAACAACTTGGGTTAAAAGTTTTTATGAAAAACGTGTGTTAATTTTACGATCTCAGTCCTTAATGATGAAATAATTTTATACAACTTTTTGATTTAGTGGATCCCCTAAATCAACTCGGAATTATAACTTTTCTCCAGATTCTATAAAAAGTTTTACAGCGTATATTTTTTTTGTATCAAGACAGCCAACTTTACTTGCATGGAATCCACCATTATTAAATTTATTTTGTATTACTATAGCTTTGGTTTATTAAGCAATTCCATTTACTGGAATGTGTTTTACCTCTGGTCGAAAACCCATTCTTCAGTGATCGACGATTTTTGAATCATTCCTGGTAGCTTCTAAATTCGATAAAATTTTTGTTTAAATTTTCTTCAAAGTAAATCATCAATATGATTTTGGTATACCATATTTCATTTAATGTTACGAATTTGGCCGTCATTAAATTGGATTTTCATTAAAGTGAGATTCGTTATACCGAGATTTGCCTGTATTTAGGAGAAAGACTCAAAACTTTTTGTTGTCAAAATGTCACTTACAATAATCGATCTGCGATCGGTAATCGTTTTATCTGTCGTCTTGGTAATATCATTTGGACGTGTGAGAATGATAATTGGCCAAGGTCTTGGAAATTGGGTTGGTAGGATCTGAAGTCAGAAGAGGGAATCACATGAATGAAATCGTGTTCCATTAATAATGGGAATACTTGTTCATTCAAACAAAGAAACTCTGAACAAAGATCTTGAAAAATTGGTTTGGTAGAATGAGATACTGTGAAGCCAGACGAGGCGTCTAAATGAATGAAATTTAAAAACTACCTGCACCTGGACCTCCATATCTACATATATGGAAAGTCATTGAAACATATAAATACCTAAGACTTAAAATTAGTTTGAAGCATGAATGATCCTTACTATAAACAGCATTTCATTCAGATATCTCACTCCTTTTTATTACATAGACAAAATTTTATATTTTCGCTATATACACTAGACTGTCCACAAAAAATCGATTTTGGAATCTTGTTGGTCTTAACCCCACAAAACGATTCCCCTTTCCAGATATTGAGATAGCCGAAATTTGAGCTCGATTAAACGACGTTAACCCGTGCCGCTCGTCGCTCAAAGTTTGAAAAAATCAACATTTTTGGCCAAAAAGCTAACATAAGAAGCTATAACTCCAGAACGGTAAATAATAGAAACACGATTAGTATCTCAAAACAAAGCTAATATTGTTCTTCAAAATTTATATTATATACATTATTCTTGTTACTTTAAGCCAAACAGAGTTACAACAGCTTTTGTCTCCAAAAACGTGACCTAGTCGCGGTAGGAGCATACTTCGTATATTTTGATATTATGTGAAAAATGTTGCTAGTAAGTAAATATTTTTATATTTTATTGTTATTGAATCATAATGTACATCGATTTAGTATTTCAAAACGATATAAAACACAAAAATTGGTTGAGAAATGTAAAAGTTATTAAAAATTCCCCAGGCCATTAATGTGTCTCAGAGCACTTGATTATGATATGTGGAAAAAAATTTAACTTATTTTAAAACTATACGAATAAAACTATTTTATTACATAAAATATACCTATTTTTGCTCAAATATAAGTTTTTTTCCTTAAAATATAACGTGAATCTGTTCTCAGCTATGATCAAAAAAAATTTTTTTTTAGACGACAGTTTCAAAACACCATTTTCAGTTTTTTTTAAACTTTGTTAAACAAATTTTTAAATTTTTTAAATATCACCGGGGGGTTTATGGTCAATAGATTAGGGAACAAAACAGTGAAAAAATTAGGTCAATACCTCTTATAGTTTAGGTGTACCTGCGGTTTGAATTCTGCGGATTTCGCGAAAAACTCATTTTTTTGGAATATTTTAGAAAATATGTCATAATTTTTTATTGTTATACATTTTAACCAAAATATTTACAGAATATTATTTCTCAGATATTAAAAAATATGTCCCTGAAGTTATATATAAATCGGGAAATCCTAAGGCGTAAACTTTGGAGGTCAAAGGTCAAATTTCGCAATATTTGGAAATTCACATTGAAACATATGGAAATAATCTTTATTTGTCGACCATAATTACTAAAATTACAGGATTTTATGGTACATGGTCCGTTTTGTTTTGTTCCCTAATCTATTGACCATAAACCCCCCGGTGATATTTAAAAAATTTAAAAATTTGTTTAACAAAGTTTAAAAAAAACTGAAAATGGTGTTTTGAAACTGTCGTCTAAAAAAAAAAATTTTTTGACCATAGCTGAGAACAGATTCACGTTATATTTTAAGGAAAAAAACTTATATTTGAGCAAAAATAGGTATATTTTATGTATAAAATAATTTTATTCGTATAGTTTTAAAATAAGTTAAATTTTTTTCCACATATCATAATCAAGTGCTCTGAGATATATTAATGGCCTGGGGAATTTTTAATAACTTTTACATTTCTCAACCAATTTTTGTGTTTTATATCTTTTTGTAATACTAAATCGATGTACATTATGATTCAATAACAATAAAATATAAAAATATTTACTTACTAGCAACATTTTTCACATAATATCAAAATATACGAAGTATGCTCCTACCGCGACTAGGTCACGTTTTTGGAGACAAAAGCTGTTGTAACTCTGTTTGGCTTAAAGTAACAAGAATAATGTATATAATATAAATTTTGAAGAACAATATTAGCTTTGTTTTGAGATACTAATCGTGTTTCTATTATTTACCGTTCTGGAGATATAACTTCTTATGTTAGCTTTTTGGCCAAAAATGTTGATTTTTTCAAACTTTGAGCGACGAGCGGCACGGGTTAACGTCGTTTAATCGAGCTCAAATTTCGGCTATCTCAATATCTGGAAAGGGGAATCATTTTGTGGGGTTAAGACCAACAAGATTCCGAAATTTTTTTTCCCCCATACAAATAGTGGACAGTCTAATATACACACACAATTCACTTTGTATGCCACTGCTTCTAAACTGCATTTTGCAATTTTTTCTTCTACTTAGTACTAAACTAAAAAAAATTCCATATGTACTTATTTATATAAAAATTCAGCTTACATCTTCTAAATATACTTCAACAACGTGATCATAACGTTTTGTTAGTTATTTCAAACACGCGTAAATAACAATCGATGGAAAATATGTCAGTCCCACGTTCAAATCTCAAAATCATTCTATCGCCATTCATTCATTCTCTTCTCACGAGTTAAGGTTCAAATACAAAAAAAAAAAAAAAATAAAAAATAACTAAGAACAACAACAAATATAAATTTTTAATCGAACTGTAGTCGAAGATGATGATGACAATGATGATGTTAGATGATGGTGTTACTGATGTTGAAGATAATGAAACTTCAATAGAGATACATACATACGGATACATACGATACCGTACTACAACGAGTGGCATGAACAAACATTTTGCAACATAAGAAACGTGTGTTTGCAATTTGTTGATGGTGAGAGCAGCATCATCAGCACACTTTTTTCGTTTCGTTTTTTTTTTTCTTCTTTTCGTTTGAACAAAAAACCTCTCTATTGAACTGGTCTGATGTTTATCTTAAAACTTGATGCGCAGACACTATTACAAAATACAGGCATAATATGCGTTTTACTTTACTTAATTTTTTTTTTTTTTGCTAGCGATATTTAAGATATTTTAGTAGCAGTTTTTCGGTGGGCGATTAAATGTTAAATTTTAATATATGTAAAAACTATTACGTCTTTGATTTTAGTTAAAAAAAAAACCATTATGAAACTAATTTGTCGTGGCTTTCAATTAGTCATGTTATCCAGAGAAAAGATAAACATGTTTAAAAACAAAGCAGCTTACTTTTTCCATCAAAACCGGAAATCAGAGGTAACACTATACACTGACATATCAACTATTGAAATATTTTTCTAAATAGTTAGTGTCACGTATCGTAAAGTTGGTAATGGTTATTACTACAATATTGTTAACGAAATAACTGCACCACCGCATTCAGGTATTCAGCATGTCTACCTTAAAGATCGCTCTACGAAAATAGCTCTACATGAGGTGTGTTCTAGAGATCTCTCACGAATATATACACTATACGAGTACAGCCTTAGAGATATAAATATCTTTCAATAAGTGACTAGTTTTTCAATTCAACAAAGCTCTTTTTAACCAGACAATAAAGCGATAAAAGTATGTAGTTTTACTAGTATCGAGGTTGTTTCGGCATGTGATAAGTGGCATCATGTCCAATGCTTACTTAACAAGTGGGCTACTAAAAGTAGTGTAGGAGTAAATCCAAGAAAAACATGAAAACTTGCAAAACATGGTACTGTTCACAACAATGATCTAGCTTCATAAAACTGAAAACAAGAAGGTAATTTTAGCCTATTACACCAGTCGTGAGTTGGTGGACTGTAACTGGGTGAAAATATGTCGTAGATCAACTATATAAAGTTCAGAGATCAACATGCAGTGGTGCACTACGAACTAATCCACCAGAGTCACTGAACCTCGTGCACATTAATCTTCATATAATGGCCAATTCTGCCTACCATGCTGCGAGGATTAATGCATCTGGATGTTGGAGATCGAAAAGATATGGCCATGCGCGAATTTTAATCTTCGGACTATATTACTCCACATACGACCTTTGTTAGAGTGTTCAAAGTTTTTGTCCTCTCCTGAAGTAAGTGGTGTCAGGGGTAACAGACGGCTATAACAGGTGCAGTTGTTTTAGATCTAACGAAGTTGTGTTAAATATTTCACATCGTCTTCCAAATGAATGTAGAGTATTTCAGGCTGAAATATTTGATATCATGGAAGCATGCAAGCTACTATATGATAGCAATATTCATCCGTTACTAAAATTATATATTACTACAGTGTCGGTCAAAACACAAAAACAAAAACGAATTTACTTGTTTGTTAAAACAAAAAATATTTGATACGAAAAGTTCCAACTCTGATTAAATTAAAAAAACACAATATGAGCAATTTCAGCTGGGTTCAAAAGGTATACAGCTGAGAATAACAAATCTTAAAGCTCGCCTTAAATTTGCTCGAGAACACTTGAACTGGACTGTTACACAATTATTTTTATAAAATGATAAGAAATAGCGAAATAAAATTTCGTTGTTAATACTACTGAGGATGTATTTTTATTTTGCAGTGCATTTATTGGTTCTAAAATATTTACTTTGGAATTGGGAAAAAAGTTATAACGCGAATTATGTCCAATATGTTTTATCCTTTAATGTACGGTTCCATTCACCAGTTAATGTAAGAAAGAACTATCAAAGCTGGGCAGGTGCGGATCGAGGTCAACCATTTGGGGGTAGGGGGCGGTAAACAAATTAAAATGTATGTAACATTTTTCTTTTTACCTTTTTTATATTAAAACTTTTCGATTTGGGGGAGGGAGATTTTCCTTTTTTCACCTCCCTGGATCCGCGTCTGAGGCTGGGTCGCCTATCTGTCATGACTTTAGTTTGAGTACAAAATGGGATCTGCTTAAGTATCTCTTACGCGGTGTCATTTCAATTTCTTTTGGGACTATTAAAGACAGTATCTACAGACACTTTCTTCAAAAAGCTCGGCTCTAACTGTCAACAGACCCAGATTCCTGAATAATTACGTACTAACTATCTAATGTAAGTTATCTGGGTCTAAAATACTGTGATATCTCATGGCTAAAGGTTGGATTTAGTACCTTTCCACATCTGGCGAGTGGTGTGGTCGTGTCAAAACGGAGTCCTTTAATTTTTTAGTTAGATGACACCATTTGCATAACATTATAACATTCATAAATAGGGTTAATTATTAAATTTTGCACTACCCTGTATTAAAAAAGTATTTGCTTAGGTAAACAACCTGCAACATGCGTTCATTTTCTTTATCTGGGAGAATATGAAACAAAAAACTAAAAGCACTTATTAAATAGAAAAAACTTGTTTACCTTTTTTCCGTTAGCATCCTTAGTTGTACTTGTATCATCCTTAAGTACATGCGGTACTAAAGAATTTTTTTTATCCACCGATGCTGCAATAGAATTTGGAGATGATGATGATGAGGCTGCTGCAGTGCCAGACGTAGATGGTTTAGGATTGGTGTAATAATACATATTTGGCGGTAATTTTATAATAAACATGTGTGAATCATCTGGTGAAGCATGACGTCGTGATTCGATGGCCAAACGTTTCCGGTTATGACTGTTAGGTGCCTTGACTTTGGTGAAACCCAATTTGCTGTAGCAACAAAAAAAGAAAAAAAATGTATATCTGTTAAGAAAACCTAATGCAAAAATTTAAATGTTGTTTAGTTATGAAGTGTACAACAAGTAAAATCTTGTTTAAAGTTAAAAAAAAAGTAAAAAACTTAAAAAAAAAATGATGAATTTCCAACATAAATTATATGCTGAGTTTTAACTACGTCTACTACCTCTTTACAATAAAAAGTCATTGTATTTAATTGGAAAACGTTTTTAGTGCTCATGCTGCCTTTAAACTAGAAAATGGAAGCAAAATGTGTTGTTTAAGAAAACTTCTTATTTTTTCACTTCCAACTAGTCCGCCATAAATTAGTTGGATTCATTATACAGAAAATAAAAAAAATAAGTAAAAAGAACTTTATACATTTTCCAACATAATGAGGCACGAAAACGTGGCCTTTCAACAGTTGTGTTGTAATCTCAACTGACCACTAACTCGTTACATCATTCTAATCAGCAAAATTGCAAATATGTCAGAATATGTTCGCTTATGTCATTTCATGTTTTACAAAATTTAGTTTTGCTGATGCAAACATTTTAAATTGCATAGAAACTTTGCAGATGCTGTTCATAGCTTTGGGGAAAAATAAAGAAGGAAATAAGTTAAAGTGTAAGTGAATTTTAAAATTTTGTTTCAAATAGTACTTTTTTCAACCTCAAGGTACTAAAATTCCCAATTTTAATTTAATTTCATATTAGCAGAGTTTTGTGTTGCAAATCTTTTTTTTTCAATAGAAAATACTGTTATACACACGATTTTTTTTATAGAAAATACTGTTATACTGAAGATTTCCTTTATAAAATACTGTTATACTGAAGGTTTTCTTTATAAAGAACTATTAAACAGAAGATTTTTTATAGAAAATTAGTCTTTATACATAAAATACTCAAAAATATTCGAAAGTATCAAATGTGTCTTGGGAGTACCATGATACTTTTTATTATAAAATAGTATCAACAAAAAAAAAAGTACGATTGTATCAACTTTTCCCGTCGAAAAATTGGAAAATTTATTCGCTTCTGCGAAGTTTTGCCATAGTGATTAATTCTCGAACAAAAATTATCGTAAAATTGTAGACATTTTTTTTTAAATTTGAATTCTCCATAATTTTTCGAAGGATAAATCCGAGAAATTGTAGAAAAAGAGAATATTTGTTCCAGTAAACAAATCACAATCGATATTTTGCTAAGTATGTGTTATTGCGTTATGTGTTATTGCCAACGTTCACGAATCTATGAGATTAAGGGTTTGGCGGCCACCAACTGAGCGACAAATGAACATTTTTCTATTCGTTTCCGATAGTCGTATTCGAATGGTGATAAAATTTTACAATTCTCTGGAAAAAGTTTTAAATAGTTAATGGAAACGTTGTAGATTTCTTATAAAAAGTTGCACAAACAACTTTTTATAAGAAATCTACAACGTTTCCAATAATTTAAATATCAAAAAGGTTTCTGTTGCTTTGAATGCTAAATATATATAACTATTTAAAACTTTTTCCAGAGAATTGTAACATTTTATCACCATTCGCCAACAGAATCCAGAAGTGTTCTTAAATAGGATTGACCGAACAAAACTGTTCGTAATTTTCTTATTTGAGATTATCGCATTCGATATCGAGTAGATTTTATTATAATTTCGATATCATAATCATTTTGAGATACGATAGCTTATTCGATCACGAATGCGGTAATTCAGACCCAGGTTATTAAGTTTTTGTCAATGTTACTAATAGTTTTGGTGACTATCCCGAACTATTGACTTAATCCAGCATTTCTTGTTACCAAATTATTTATTTGCCTAATAATTTTGACATGTGTCCTAGGAGAAAGTTCATTGGCCATACATAGATTTCTAAAGGGCAGTATGATAGCTGTGAGTCATCATGGAAAGACTCACACCGCGATAACGTCTCCAAATAAATCAGCGTTCTGTGAGAAATGTTTTGGATACACTTTGAGCAATATATGTTTTGCATTATGAACTTTCCAAGCCTTTCAGCTAATTTCTCGTTCCGGAACTGTTATCTGGCTGCCTAAATCATAGTTTATCACACCTCTGGATTTTATTCTATGGAGTCAAAAGTCTTCGTCGATAAGCCATCTACGATTCAAGACTTGAAAGCTTAAATTGCATGTGTAATCCAAGAGAGGTAGCAATGCTAGAAAGAGTGATCGAAAATTGAACCTTCCGAACCTTTCAAATTTTGAATGATATTAACTTTCAAAAGTAAATGTCAGAGATTATACTTTCAGGTCATAATAAAGATTCCGACATCATATTCTAATTTAGGTGTTTTATTTAAAATTAAAAAGAAACTTTAGTTAGTTAAAAGACAAAATGTTTAATAAAATTTTTTTTAAATTAAAGTATTATCGATTTAAATAATTACTTGTTCTTATGTTAACGGAAAGCTAAAATTGCAATCAGACTACACTCGGAAATACGAAGGGACATGGAGTGACTGATAACTCTAACATATATTACATTGCGTGAGTAAAATAATTACTTCTAAATGTGAAAAATAAAAAACTTTAAACTGACTATATTTTAACAGCCTGGGCCACGATGTCGAAAGAAAACTTAAGCGAAAGAAAGTCAGTCACTTTCATTCGAAACTGTGGCCCACTAACTTACGACTTATCATTCGCCAGAAAACAATCGACAATATATTGAAAACGCTTGCACAGACGACAATAAATAAAAAAGTGAATGAATTTGACATTTCAGTTCGTACAAATATCAGAAAATGTAAATAGTGAGCCACAATTTTGTATTGTGTTGCTTACGTTATCGTTCGTATATGTTTTCTTTGGACTAAGAGTATTAGTGAGCCGCAAAACAGCTGTTTGTCGTTTAAAACGACAATGTTCGACATCGTGGGCCAGGCTGTAAATCTTATGGACACTACACATATAATTGACTCCACACAGGATTACCTGGGATGTGTAAAGTAACTATTTGGCTTCTTATTGCATTACAAATAACATAAAAATATGTAAACTTATTTAGGGGTTGACTGAAAATATATCAGTCATCAGTCTATGATTTCATTTTGTTTTATTTTCTCAAAATTACCAAACAATTTAAATAATTGAATGTACATATTTTAGAAAACATAATTTAGTTATTTCTTTAATCCAAAAAATTTCAGCTTTCTATTTATTTTCATACTCACTTTAATAATTTTCTATTTAAGCCATGTGCATTTTTTCCCGATTTGCGAAATTTTTTTGTGCGATGTTTATTTGACGTAGTAACGTCGCCGCCGCTTTCGGTAACATTGTAATTTCCCTTATACTCCTGATGATGCACGACATCCTGTTGTCTTGACTTTTGTCCTTGTTGTAGATGTTGTTGCTGTTCATGTTGTAAATGTTGTAGATGCTGCTCCTCTATTCGTTGTTTATGCAAGTATTGTTTATCCTTTGATGGATTCAGTCTTTTAATTTTATAAATGGTTGATTGTGCGGCTGTGAATTTTGTATCCTTTTTATTATTATTTCGTTCCGCCGTAGCTGAAACAGCTGAGTTTTCCGTCTTTTCACACTGTACACGATGTGTGAGACTTAAAAGGCAGAATGAACTATGTTTCAAACGGCAAAATGAAGTCAAATGATATGAAAGGATAAGAGAGAGTAAAAAAGGATTGTGATTATTTTAATAATATGTTTGTAATTAGTTAATTAATGTTTTTTTTTTTAAATTGTGGATAAAGTAAATACAAATTTGTATCTTTTGTAAAGCTCTGGTATTATTTGATAGCCTTGAAATATTATACATGCATACATATTTGTTTGGTGTTAGCAGCTACTACGTATTGTCTGCTGTCACTGCGATAACATTAAAGAAGAATTGAAACGATTTATTTTAAGTAATAATAAGTATATGGGCAAATCCCAATAAAATTTATATTTAAGTGAGTTAGTAAAGAATATAATTGAATGAATTAAAAGTCGTATATTGCAAATTTAAATTTAAATTATAGAACTTACTTAATGATTAATTTTACATTAACATTGCTCAAATATTTTACGAACTAAGCAAAATCACGATTTTTAGCAAATGTTTATTTTATCATGGATTGGGTTCCCAGCATTTATTGAGATTGTCCCCGAATTAATGAATTAATATACTATTTAGAGACTCCATTGGTTACCAAATTGATTATTATAACTAGAATACGCTCATGTTCTCATAGGAAGTCAACTGACCCCACTTGGATTACAAAAAAACAGTCCGCTAACTGAGTCTGGGCAGTCAACTTATTGTAATGCACTTTCCGGTTACAATAAGTCAGTTATCTCACTAATCTTTCTTTACTAGATATTTTTACATGAGGGATTTAATTAACACCTAATAGTCAAACTACAAACTTCTGCAAATTATCATTAAAGGATAAATCAAAGGAAAAAACTTAAGAGGACATTGTTAATTAAAATGTAAAATCCGAATGACAGATATGCAGTTAACCCAATCAAATATTAGCTACAATATGTAGTCTGTTCTAAGTGGTTAATAGAGTTGTCAATTATTCGAGTTTAATTTTGATCCAATAAAAGTTAACAATTTTTTTATTATTCGAGTGATCGATTAATTTCTAAACGTTCATAGATTATTCGAACGAATAATAAGTAAAATATATTATTAGAATAATTTAATTTTTTTAAATTTTTTTTTGTTAACAATGAAAAGATACAAAATTAAACAAATAATAAAAAATTAAAAAAAAATAATTTTTAATTGACAATTTTTAGAATTTTGATATCAAAGTATTTTAAAAAATGTAAAAGACTCTTACATTATTATTTCTATGGTTTGTTTTCATATGTATTTAACAAAGGTTCAAAAGGATTAATTTTTAATTCAATTTTCATAATCAAATCAAATATATCCTCTTAATAATTTCGTTAAACCATTCAGCATAGAGTTTCCAAAAAACCGAAGAATTTTAAAATCGCGGTTTCGGTTTTAAAAAATTGAAAACTGATCGGTTTCGGATCGGTTCAGTTTTGTAGTAATTTATTAACTATTAAATACGTTGATAATATAGGAAATGCTATACAAATTTAAAGTTCAAACTTGACGAGTGTTCAAGAGGATAAAGGAAATTGGTACTTTTTCTTTTAATGGTACCTTTTTAATATATTAAATTTAGCTTATATACATTAAAGTTGGCTAATATGCTTCTCAGTAAAGAAATAATCATGAATAGGGTGCTCAATTGTATTATGATACCAAAAATGGAGAACTGAAATAAACTAAGGAGCATTTTTTCGTTCTTCAAATAGTACTTTTTGAATTTTCTATAATATTGAGCCTAGGATCAGGAAATTACTTTGAAATTTCAAACATGACAGTGTTGTAAGTGTGGAAAATTTTTACTTTTTATTCTAATGGTACTTTGGTGACGTGTAAATCACGTCACCAAAGTGATATTTATGTGGAAAGCAAAAACAAAATTTTAAAATTTGTTTTTACTTGCAGGTACTTTTTCCAACTAATAGTACTTTTGAATATTTTATAACGATGGACCTAGAAACACGAAATTCACTAAACCATGAATGCTTACATGGTTTAGTGAATGCGAATTCAAGAGGGATAATTAATGTTACTATTTCTTTATTGTAAATGTACTTTTTGAATATTTTATAATAATAAACCTTAATATTGAAAATTAGGCACAAATGATTCTAAATGAGTTAGAATTCACAGAAGGTGATTATAGAGGTATCTTTATTATGTATTTTCTATAATAATGGACATAGAAAATTAAACATTCATGATGCTGAGTAGGAATACAAAATGAGGGTCTTTATGGTTCTGTTTTTATTCTAATAATACGTTTCTTCGAATGTGCTAGAATCCACATTACAATTAATCAATAAACATGAAACTAGAGACATGTTTTCCTAAATTGATATTAATTCACAAAGGGAGACTTAATAGTACTATTTCTATCTTCCAATTGGCACCGGCTCAGCTAATACTCCATACTATTAACGGATATTTGATAATAACTAA
Source organism: Calliphora vomitoria (assembly GCA_942486065.2). Lineage (NCBI taxonomy): Eukaryota > Metazoa > Arthropoda > Insecta > Diptera > Calliphoridae > Calliphora > Calliphora vomitoria. The sequence continues at coordinate 48,471,517 of OW818029.2, read as the reverse complement.
GATTTTGTTAAAAAAATTTTGCATTATTATTTTTTTTAAATTAAATAAATAAACAGTCATTTAATGTTTAATTGTCAGGAAATACTAGTAGATCAATATGTTGTGTCATGCTTTATTAACAGGTTCCCTTACCTAGCTAGCGAAAGGTAGCCTGCTACATCATCTGAAGCAATTATTGTAATACAATTTAAAGAATTTAAAGAAATCTTAAGATATTTTTACCGATCTGTTTTTAGAGATATTAGATGAATAATTGAATGAAAAAGTTTGTTCTCATTTCTAAATTTTGAATTTTTCTACTGAAAATAGATAAAAAGTAAAAACCGAAGAATAATTGTCGTTTTCGGTTTTAGGCCTTGAAAAAACGCGGTTTCGGTTAAAACCGAATTGGAAACTCTAATTCAGCATGAATTAAATCGTTGTCTTAATTCCTTAGTACTCCAAACGCTTTGAGTTTATTCCTTTATAAATTCATTCTTTATAGATATAATTCCTTTCAAGTCTTCTTTAATTCAAATCCATTCAATTGTTGAATGATTCATATTTTCCAATTTTTTTTTTATGGGTCCTCAAAAAAATCCAAATTTTTTCCCCAAAAAATTGGTTTTCGTCCACTTTTTTGAAAAAAATATAGGAAGAAAAAATATTTTTTTTCCTTTTTTTTAAATAACTTCCAGGGACTCTTAATTTTTCACTAACAATATTTATCTATGCATTCTGAATGTATCTTAGTACTCTAAATAGCACATAAAAATCACTTTGTACCTTAAAAATTTTCGTTTTTACTATTTTTTGACGACAAAACAAAGATTTCTTGTTACCAAGTCTGAATTCGCTGTTGGACAAAAACTGATGACACCATTTTTTGAAGGGCCCACTGATTTTCAGAATCTTTGGGGGCCCGTAAAAAAAATTGGTCATCAAAATGGACAAACTGAGTATAGGGTTTTACTACCCTTTAGTAGTAGAGTCGAACGTATACTGTCATGATTATGTGTTTTTCCAAAAGTCTTTATTTGTTGCATAGTGTTTTTGTTGGTGTTTTGTTTAAGCTTTGATATTTTTACAAGTAAAGCTTCAGTGTCTGTAATTCTCATTCACTCTATAGTTTTATTTGTAGAATATCTTTAGCTTATCTAAAGCCTTTTGGGAAAAGGTTTCCTCATGATTTGAGCTAAACAACCAGTGAAATGGCCATAGGCAATAAATTTCAGTGAATTTTTCAATAATTGGGATTGTCATAGAATCCAATCATTGTCGAAATCGGTTTTGAAAATGACAAAAAAAGTACATTGGTCTCGTGAAATCGAAAGTTATCGGTTTGATATTCGATCTAGAATTAAATTCTTTATTGATTAAAGAAAAAAATTACATTGGATTTCATAAGTAAATGTACCTTTTTTGTCGTTTTCAAAACCGATTCCGACAATGATTGGATTCTATGACAACCCTGACTAAATCTTACCAAAAACAAATATTTTAATTCAATTTATATTTAAATTAAAAACATTTTAGAATTCAAAGGCTGAATGAATTCTGTTATGAACGAACTCAACGATAAATTAATTCATTTAAATGAAGCTAAATAATTAGATTTTGGGAATGAATTTATGGAATGAATGGCTGACATTTTTTTGTTCCGAATTAAGATTTTAGTGAATTAAGCTCAAATTGAATTATTAAATTAGAAGTTTATTATATTTTAGTTAAGTTTGATAATGTTGTGATCTTACCCCCAGTAACACGAAGTCTGGTTATGTTTTAACTAATAGTTATACTGACAGTTTTCATATAAAAATAATTTTAACCGACAGTATAACTATTAACGCATAACCAGACTTCGTGTTAATGGGGGTTAAGGTTTAATCAAAAATATATTGAAAAATAAATGTAGAAATTTGAATAAAATTTTCAATGATATTAATATAATTAATTTCTTCGAGTATTCGATTATTGGACAATTATTGATCAAATAATTTTTTATTCTAAATTTTATTCTAGTTTAACGTCAAAAAAACATCAAATTCAACAATAAAAACTATTCATTTCGTTAATATATTTAAGTAAAAATATAAAAAAGCAAAAACTAATGCATTGAATTAAAATAAATTTGACACGAAAGATACTTCACATTTATACTCTTATTCTGAACTTTATAACAGTGAGAAATTCATAACATAACTGACAATTTTATAACTTTTGTAATGAGTACATATGCTATAGTAAAAGGATTTTTAGGAAAGCGTACATTACCAAGGCGAATTCATACAAGGTGGTGGCAGTTCTACAAAAACAACAATTGGTCTTAACAAATTTCAAAAAACAGAAATGAAAAATGAAACAAATAGGTATCAAAACTTAAAATAATGTGGATATTTGAATAGTGGTGGTTCAACTTATTTATGTAAGAAATAAATATTTTGTTAATAAGCATAGAATATGTAGATATTGAAATGTAGAAACTAGCTTTGACAGAAGTTAGAACCAAACAAGCGAAAAAAAAATGTATCAGCTGATTGACTGACTCCATCTTGTATAAATTCGCCTTGGTATATTACCATTACTATGAAACTAATCGTGTAATGGTTGGTAAGGCAGTTTAAAAGTTATTTACATTTAAAACAGCACAATTTTTGTCGAAAATGTTTGTTTCCTCCCTAAATTAATATTAAAAATAAAATATAAAAGTATTGTTTTATTTTATAACATAAAATTTCCGCTTGTCTGTTTAAAACACGATAGGGCACAAATACTATATGTTGATAAGGTTTGTTTGGTATTGAAAATGGTCTATGATTTCCCTCAGCCTCATACAATTGTCCACCGGAATACGAAAAACATCGTTCATAGTAGAGTTTCCAATTCGGTTTTAACCGAAACCGCGGGTTTTCAAGGCCTAAAACCGAAACTGACAATTATTCTTCGGTTTTCACTTTTAATCTATTTTCACTAGAAAAATTCAAAATTTAGAAATGAGAAACAAACTTGTTCATCCAATTATTTATCCAATATCTCTAAAAACAGATCGGTAAAAATATCTTAAGATTTGTTTAAATTTTTTAAATTGTATTACAATAATTGCTTCAGATCATGTAGCAGGTGCGCTTCACCTCCTCAATTGGAATAAAGAAATAGTACTACTAAGTCTCCCTTTGTAAATTAACACTAATTCATGAAAACATGTCTCTAGTTTCATGTTTATTGATTCATTGTAATGTGGATTTTAGCTCATTCTAGACGTATTATTAGAATAAAAACAGTACCATAAAGACCCACATTTTGTATTCCTACTCAGCATCATGAATGTTTAATTTCATATTTCTGTGTCCATTATTATAGAAAATACAAAAGAAAGGTAAGACTATAATCACCTTTCGTGAATTCTAACTAATTCAGAATCATTTGTGCCTAATTTTAAGGTTTATTATTATAAAATATTCAAAAAGTACCTTTACAATAAAGAAATAGTAACATAAATTATCCCTTTTGAATTCGCGTTTCTAGGTCCATCGTTATAAAATATTCAAAAAGTACTACTAGTTCGAAAAAGTACCTGCAATTCCCTTTTTTATATTCTAACTCAGTCAGGATCATGTGGGTTTAATATCCTGCTTATAGGTTCATTATTATAGAAATTTCAATAATAGTTTCTGTTACCTCAATATCATTATGCCCTCTATCCTTGATTCTTTCTTTACTCAGAAGCATATCAGCCAACTATTATGTATATACAATAAGTAAAATAATTTATTATAATAAAAAGTACCATTAGAAGAAAAAGTAAAAATTTTCCACACTTAAACCACTGTCAAGTTTGAAATTTCAAAGTTATTTCCTGATTATACATTCAATATTATAGAAAATTAATTTTGAAGAACGAAAAAGTTCTCCTTAGTTTGGTTTAGCTCTCCATTTTTGGTATCATAATACAATTGAGCACCCTATTCTTGATTATTTCTTTACTGAGAAGCATATTAGCCAACTTTAACTAATTTAATATATTAAAAAGGTGCCATTAAAAGTAAAAGTACCAATTTTCCTTTATCCTCGCAAACACCGAACCGAAACCGATCGGTTTTCAATTTTTTAAAACCGAAACCGCGGTTTTGAAATTCTTCGGTTTTTTAGAAACTCTAGTTCATAGTCAACGCGAATTTATTAATAAACTTGTGTATAAGTCTGTCAATGCAGGGGAGACCCTGCATACAATTAAAAAATCTGTCTCTGTTTGGATTTGAAGCGAGATTAGTATTATAAGTATGCTGAAATTTAAATTTCTAGGTATTCTGAGAGCTTCAAAAATCATCCTAAAATATCAAAAATCTTGTAAAATTCGGGAAATCCCAGAATTTTCGGGATAGGGATTATTGGCATTTGTCTATAAACAGAAAAAATCCACAAATGCTAGTTATCTGCAAAATCTTTTAGTTGGGGTAATCTAGTATTAGTAGTAATTAATAAAATTCCCGAAAATGGAAGTAACCTTTTAATCTTATGCCTTAATTGAAACCCCTACATTTTGCATAAAGTTTGTGTTTCGAGTTAGTCCCGTTTATGAGGCATATTAATTCTAATTATATAAACTTACTTATGTATACAAAGTTCTCTCGCTATAATTTTAATAACTGTATGCAGCCCATAACTAGAAAATTTCAACATCAATACTTTAAAATAATGTTTTTGCGAACAAGTTCATAATTTTATTTAATAATTTGTTTTTTAATAAAAACTAACAACAATTAATCCTTAAAAAATGTGCTGGACGTGTATAAAGTAATGAAGTTTATTTACAGTCTGTGATTCTTCCGTTTTAATATACAGGACAAAGTCCTTGTACACACACATATGCACGTACATCCGCAAACATCCGTAAATGTAAAGATTTTTCGTTAGGTAGCCGTTTGGTGGTCAATTCTCATAAAATATGTACATATGTGCGAAATCATATGTACATAATGTATCGGGCCATATGAAACTACATACGTTTATATAGATATGAGTACGTTCATTCATTCAAACATATGTTGCAAATGTTGCAAAATTTATTGTATTTAATTTACTTATAGTTTCTTTTTTTTTTTTTTTTGTTTGTGGTACAAGTAGCTACATTTTTTTTTACTTCTTTTTTTATTTTCTATGAAAAATATTCCACCAAAGCCCATGTTATGGAGACTGACTTCCTTTTCTGGTTAGAAATTTAATAAATATTATTTTATAAATTTATATATAAGTACATACATACACATACATATATTCTTTTTCTTTGAATCTCAAATGTTCATAGTTTATAAATAATTCTGCAATAAGGAGCAAGAGAAAAATATTTATATAATTTTTGAAATGCTAAACACGTACAATAAATAGTATGCGGCATTTTTTATGCTGCTAGTTGTTGTTGTTGTTGCAACTTGTGTTGCTGCTTTTGTGCCATACACAAGAAATATTCATTTTAAAGAATTTTGTTGTTGCTTTTTAAATTTTATGCAATTTTATAGTCATATTTATTCATTGGATTTGGTTTTTTTATATTGGAAAATTTTATGCTTAAATATAAAAGAAATACATATTAACATGAAATAAACATTTTGTTGAAAGAGTAAAAAGGCACCAATAAATGTATTTATGTATAGAGAAACTACTTACATTGTAATCATTATCAGTAGCATCTTAGGCGGTCAATAGTACATTCAATAAATAGCATATTTTGCAAAAAGTTTTCTGTTCTTTTTTTGTGTGTTGCACGTTATTGTACATTTACACTTGGAGAAATTTAACACTAAAAAATATAATAAATTTCCATAAATAGAACGTTTTATAGCATAATAAACTATTACGAATCTCTAAAGGGAATTCCAGGAGAATTATTTGAAAACAGGTTGATTGTTTTAATGACGTTTCGAAAATAAATTGTTATCGAAATGACAAATTGTTGACATAGAAGCTCACTTTAAAACGGGGAATGTAAGGCATAAGCCAGAACCATATTATCCCATCCAGATGGAATGTTTTCTTCTCTCCTTCATAAAAGCATAGATATATTCGAGAACAGCCTTATGTAAACCCTTAATCGGTCTGTCTGTATTGTTAAGCTGTATGATAAGCTTAATATCATTATTTTTAAAATCCTTAGAGCGAATTATCGATACTATGGTACAGTGGAAAATACCCTAACAAATACTGATATTATTAATAACATGCCTACATTGGAGTTCGATCTAACGCGAACAAGATTATATAGGAAGTTGTACATCACATTGGTATATCGTTTAAATCGGTATAATATATTCCAGATGATGTAGCCGAAAATTATCCTTATTTTGTATGTACAAGCGCATACGAGGCAATTGATATATCTGTCGACTGAACCAAATATGGTAATATAAACCAGTGACAAACAGAAATATTTCTATTTTCGATGAATTCCAAATTCTTAAATTATTAGTTGCTAAACTCCATGGTAAACTATCATTCTTAAGCCAATCGAGATTACGTAAATAGAAGCAATATGCGCTCAACCGTATTGAGTGCATAATTAAACCTTCTTATATCCATCCCTGACAGATTCGGCAGGCCTAGAGAGAAGAGGCCGTGGCAGTTGTCATTATGACAACTTCTACAGAAACTGTGAAATATCAGATTCAATTTCCTGGAGTGCAATCCGAACAAGCACTTACCAGTTTTCAATGCTACTAGAATCCGCAGCTGAACCTGTGGAATATTCGTCATACCCGTCCTACAAGTAGTGTCTGTGGGCCAACTTGTCTGTGCATAATCGTAAAGTGTTCTCTGTATCATACGATTACACGAATCAATTTTCGCTTCTAAGAGCGACTTCCCCATCTTTACGAAATGGTAACCTAGTACAGCATGGTGCCCAGGTATCCAATAGAGTCCACGTATGGAATGTTTCGACATTTCGTTAAGAAATGCCCGACATTACAGGATCAAGTTAGATGATGGGAATGCCCCATATTATTTTATCCAGTCACGATCAACTCAGAAAATTCTCTGTCGAAGAAAGATTTGTGAGTGCAGTAAACAATATTGTCCAGGATTATACCAGGCTGTTAGGCTCGGTCACAAGTACATAGTTAAGAGCAACTACCATTGCAATAAGATCAGCAGACAATCTGTCCATCATTGCCAAAAGTGCCTTTGATGGCATGGTATATAGTACCTGTAATCATAAGTATTTTCTCAAACGATTTACGTTTGGTGACTTTCAAAAGAGCACTTCACCAAACGAGTGCTCTATACATCAGTACCATCATTTCGAAGAGCCATCTGGTGTTTCCTGAAGTATTTTCCCAGATATGTCCTATATAGAACATGAATAAATGGCCATAGATGACTTGGATTATACCCAGATATTCCGCGCTGTCAGATAATTTAAGCTCTACCCCGTTTAAGCGAGTTAGTGCGAAAGTATGTGCTATATATTTTCTTTGAGTTATAACGATAAGTGCGCCCCAGTTTGTAGTTCAAAGGACTGTTAAGCTGTTAAGACAAATTATATGCTAGGAAATATCAATATGTTAAAAAAATTTTATTATTAAATCTCTCAATGTCCTGGAATAAGAAAATAAATTCCTATAACTCATACCAAAAATTGATTAGTATTAGGTTAAGTATTCAGGCAGCTGTCCAAAACGTTTTGTCTCGTACAGCTCACTTGATCATTTCCTTTGTGGTATCTGAGGAAATGCAAGTCACCATAGCAACATTGGAAATGTAAAGGCGGATAAACTATTCAGAATATGTTCCTCATTGGACATCGTCTACCTTGAAAAAACTAAGCCATCTAAGAAAGACCTTAAGGAATGGAAATTTTGAAAACATGTCAAACATTGTCAGGGAAGGACAACAAACATCGTATGCGAAAATTCAATAGATAAATTGTCATCGTTACTGCTTAATGTGCTTTCTCGTATATAGGATAGGTGATATGTGTTTATTTTTATAAGAAACAAATATTTTTCTGATAGACACGATACCTGTACTATGGAATTGGAAATCTACGAGGCTCTATATCGAAAAGACTTGGTTCATATTCTGGGTCAAATTTGTATGGAAATTCCGAAGACAGTAAGACAACTAATGCGTTTTTTGCGGTGTAGTTTACAAACCAGCAATACATACTTAAAGATGTACACAATTGCATATAAGTATGATATTAATAATATTTCATATTCATACGGTTACTAATTTGTTCAATAACCCATGTATTCCCAATACAATACACAAAACGAAGAACGTGCCTTTTACAAAAAATAGTATTTTTTTTTTTTACTTCTGATGTTCGTTCCAAGTTATTTAGCACATTTTTCAGAAATAACCGCATACCATAACATATTAAATATGTATTTTTCATATGTACGAATGTGTATTTTGTTTTCATATGTAGTATTTGTTTTATGTCTTCTAGCCCAGCAGTTCTGCATGACTGTCCCTGACTAGTGATTTTACCTATCACTTAGGGTCACCAGTGGTTACTTGTCTAGTTATTTTAACATGTGCTTGTTTTCGGCAGAAGTCAATTGATCCATCATAGATTACAAAGAGACTGTCTGATAGCTCATCCAATGTAGTCAACGGATTGGATTCACATACCATACATATATCCAATTACCTTACTAGCTACCTAACTGCTTACTTGGCTAGCTACATAACTAGTTATTTGAACATGTACGTGTCCTAGGCTGTAGCTATTTGACCCCAAATAGCCAGCCTAAAAGACATCTCATATTACTAAACCTAGCTAGCTATAAAGATACAGTCTAATAGTTTGTTCTTAGTAATTCACTCATTCTGAGGGAACTCTCACATTAGTTACAAAGAGACAGTCCAATAACCGGTTTTTTAAAAGTAAATTATATGGGACACTTTGCTAGAACAGCTGGGATAGTACATTTGAATTAACTAATAAAGAAATTGATTTATTTATTATGTATGTTACTTTAAACAGTTTTTCTATTAAAGAAATGTTTTGATAAATGTATCTTGTCATTTCTCTCTTGTGACCAGAGTTGTTAATGTGCGAGTGTTGTTTTTATAGTTTTGTTATAATCTACACCACCATAGTGGGGAGGGTATTATGTGATTGTGCTGACGTTTGTAACGCCCAAAACTATTAGCTTAACGCCCACCTTAAACTATAACGATCGACTGAAACACTGTTTGAGTCTCCCCCCGAAATATGACTTTATCGTTCATTAATGTTTAATTTATATAGGTATATATATATAGGTATATATGTATATATATATGACGATCTGTTCATATTTATTCGTAGCTCTCTTATATGGCCCACTTTCGGAAAACACTTTAATGCTTTGGTCACATTTGAGTTTTTAAACGCGTTTAAGCAAAATGTTGATTAAGTTGACAAATAAAAAAACAAAAAAAAATAAAAAATAATTATATTTCTTTAAAGCATTAAAAATGTAAATACTTTAAAAAAAGTTTTCAGCAGATTATTTAAATTTATTAGTTATGGAATTGTGAATATTGGTGTATTTTTTAAGGTTGTTTATGAAAAAAAATAAAAAAATTATTTATTTATCGGTAGTACACCTGAAAGGTACGTTCATTGTGGCCGATGCTACATCATAATCACTTTGAGGTATGTTCAGGTGATTCTACGTGATTAATGAAAATATTAAGTTTTAATCATGTCAATTTAAAGTGATTAACAAATCATTTAAATATATGGATAATCATCTCTATAACGAGCACAAATGTATATAATTAGTCATAGCTCCCATATAATACCCACTTCTGGAAATCACTTTAACATTCACAAATATTTTACAAGTATTAAAATTTTTTTGAAATAAGTTTTTTGTGATCAGTCCATAATTTGTAGGTTATTATATGGTCGGTTTTGACCGACTATACGTTCTTACATGTTTTTATTGTCGCTGTTTCTGCAACAATGTTAAATTCTTTTGTTTTGTGTTTTTTATAAATTGATAGGATTTATTTTTATTCATTTGATATTTGGTTTTCTTAACTATTTCAATTTCTTTTGTTATAGTATTACATTTCAATACAAAATATAAAAAAGATACACTTGGTAGTTATTGGCTTTTTACGTTTTGTAAATAATATTCCTAAGAATGATTAAGAGGTTTTTTTCGTCCAACCATTAAGGGGGCATTAAAAACACATACACACATAAAAAAAAGTTTTCTTTATTGTAATTTTCAATGTTGTTCATATGAGTATTTTTGCTTTCAAGGTGTTCCAATAAAATGCTAAAACATAATAAATGTTTTAACGAATACTAAACATAAATGGTTAGACATGATTTTTCTATTATAATAAATAAGTACACAATAATTTATAGTTAATTAAGTAAATGTATATTGGTTTATGCTATTGAAACCTTTCTAAGCAATCATCTACAGCATTTATCGTCACCATAAGCCATCTTTCCGCTATTCATGATAGGGGAAGTCAAAGATGCCTTTTAGAGTTATTAGAAAATTTTTTGAGAAGTTGAGAGAGTTGTTCAGGAACGATAAAAGTTTTTAAAATGCGAATAAAATTTGACCTCTTTTTCATGTAACATTGAAAGTTTGAATTCAGTATTTTTATTTTTTTTTTTTGGGATTATTGACATCATGTACCGAACCAGAACTCCAAACGCTTGCCTATATCAGTATTATTTTAGTTAATTAAAGTTGCTATAGCCCAAAGGAAGTTATATGAACTTTATTTTCATACATTATGTTTACTTAAGTAGTATTGGGTGACTTGACAACTTTGCCCGACAACACACATAAATCTTAAATCAGTTGCTAATTTCGTCCTTCAAGCTGACGTGCACATGCACGTTGCAAGTCAAACAACCCCAAAGACAGACGATTCGTTGATTGTTTTCTATACATGTTTAAGCAAAAGTATTGTTTAATGAAAAATTACAAAAGAATTAACTAAGTATGTAACTGAGTATGTGAAGCACCCCTTTTTTAAATCCAACGACACACGCACTCTTATTTTAAGGTTCAACCAACAACCGACATTACGAATTAATAAAGGAAGTGTTGACAATCAAGCGATTTTCCAGATACATTTTTGTAAGCTAGCTATTTTTTAAAAAAATAAAAAATATATATATATACTAAGGACTGAGATCGAAAAAATCTTAACACACGTTTTTCATTAAAACTTTTAACCCAAGTATTATTTGATTTTTTTTTATCAAGTTACTTTTGTAAAGCATGTAAGTTATTATTTGTAATGTCAATTATGTTCATTTATTGTTGATCTGATGAAAATGGCTGACTAGAAAAAAGTGCGTACTAAAATTATTAAATATTTTCAACTTGATCCTACAAAAAGTTGTCCAAACAATCAAACTGCCGTCAAACTAATTTCAATGTTATTAAACAGTATCAGGAAAACTTGTCCGTTAATAGAAAACCTCGTTCATCTAGAAGGAATGGTCAACATGATGTTTCTAAAGCCAATAAATATAAATCATTTTCAAAAGAGCTCCCAACACATCCGGTAGGAAAGCTGTCCGGTTCGCTCAGTCCACGGACTATTTGGTACGAAAAGTTAAAGCCAATTGTATGTTTTAAAACATACAATGCTCAAAAAGTTCCTGACAAGAACTCTGCTAAAAATTTAGAGGCTAAAGACAGAGCGCGGAAATTGAAGTCAAATTTTATACAAAAAATATAGCAGCTGAATAATGGATGACGAAACGTACGTATGGAAAATTTTTCGCAGCTTCCGGATCAATATTTTTATGTTGCTGATGCTCGAGGGAATGTTGTAGAAAAGTTTAGGGCCCAAAAGCAGAAAATTTTCCCAAAAAGTTCTTGGCATGGCAATTCAATATGCAGTTGCGGCAAAAGAAGCCAATCTTTTGTTATAAAGGGCTTAAATACCGAAATTTACATCAAGGAGTGTTTACAAAAGAAGATGCTTCCATTCATAAGACTTCTCAATGTGTCCACTTAATTTTGGCCCGATTTGGCATCCTGTCACTATGGTAAACAAGCCCTTGAGTGGTACAAGAACAATAATGTGTTATTTGTACCAAGAGAGACAAATTCCTTCAAACTGCCTGGAGCTAAGGCCAGTGGAGAGATATTGGGATCTTGTTAAAAGAGAATTGAAGAGCACAGAAAAAGTGTCCAAAAGTGTGGTAGATTTTAAACGGAGATGGACTACGTGTTCGAACAAAGTAACTGGAAGCTCAATAAAAATCTTAATGGAAGGGTTTCCGGAAGAGGTTCATAAATTCATTACTATTGACTAGAACTATGATAATAAAAATTTTATTAAATTGTAATAATAACTTCAATCAGATAAAAAAAAATCAAGATTTTTTCGATCTCATTCCTTATATTCACACACTTTCAATTAAAATATCTTACGTTTCGACAATCGTTGATTACTAATCCTTGATCACTAATAACTCATATGTATGAAAACGTCAATCCTTAATGAACTTTGATTGTCAATAACTCATTAACTCAATTGTGATATCTCACATTTCCACTAACTCAAGCAAAGAAACTCAATCTTATATTTCTCATTCTTTCTTCATCACTCATCCCAGCAGTTCTGGCTGACTGCTCTGAACTAGGTAATTGACCTCAAATGTAAGTCCAAAAGACTGACAATTTGTTTAAAAAAACAGTGATGAAGATACAAGATCATGTATACATGTGTACGTTGTTCTACATTTTTCTTTTTTTTCTTCTTTTTTATATGAAAACTTTTCAGTTTTGGGGATTCCTATTTCATCCCCTCTGGATCCGCACCTGCACTAGGTTTATTTAATTACTTAATCTAGATCCAGGTCTCTTCCAGTAATATAGCTTTAGCTATACCAGTAGCGGATCCAGGGGGTGGTAAGAGGAATTTTCCACACAAAACCGAAAAGTTTTAATATAAAAAACGAGCAAAAACAAATGCAGTGGAAGCTCGGTATTCGCGACGGCCCGGTTATCGCGACGGCTTAATTTTTAACATTGCAGGTTCTATATATTAATATTGCGACAGTTTACTTTTATCTGTTTTTTTTTTTAATTTGATTACAAAGTCTATAACCACACAGAGAATACAGATTCGCAGTAGCAACCGAATTTGTTGCCAATCGAATGATTCGGTTGCACATATAGAATTTTTCGGTTCCATCAACAGAAAGTCAGTTGATAAAGAAGTATTTCGGTTAAAGCAACCAAACTTTTCTTACCCCTTCTAAAATTTGATAGTCACAACTGCAAAATTCGATCACTAAGGTAGAATCATTCGATTGGCAACAAATTCGGTTGCTATCACGAATCTGTATTCTCTGTGCAAAAAAGGGAAATCCCCATCTTTTGGTATAATAACCTTTTTGGATGATTTTGATCTTCAGTTTTGTCATTGTATTCGTGTCATTTGTTGTGTAAATACATCTCTTAATATGGGAAAAGTTCAACATATTTTAAAACCAACGGTTTCTTAAAAATTAGCGATTTAAAAAAAAAAACAAGTAAGAAAGTATGGTCGGTCAAGCCCGACCAGATAATACCCTACACTAAGTAAATGAGCAAAAACATTTTTCTTTCATAATTTCAATAATTTATGTTCGTGAGCGATTTTCGGAAGTGGGCCTTATATGGGAGCTATGACAAATTATGGACCGATCACCACGAAATTTGGTCACGTGATTAATGTTTATATGAAAGTTATTTATGTTGAATTTTATGTGTATACCAACATTTGTAGGAGATTTATGCTCGTTAAAGTGATTATCGGAAGCAGGGCTTCTATGGGAGCTATGACTAATTATGGACCGATCATAATAAAATTTGGTGACATGAATTCCCTATATATAAAACTTATTTGGACAAAAACTTGTGTAGATACCTATATAAATTAAACATTTGTGACGGATAAAATCCACTTTCGGGAGGACATTTGTATGGGGGCTAGGTCAAATAATGGACCGATTTCAGCCAGTTTCAATAGGGATCGTCCTTGGGCAGAAAAAATGATATGTACCAAATTTTATCGAAATATCTTTAAATTTGCGACCTGTACTCTGCGCACAAGCTTTACATGGACAGCCAGCCAGCCAACCAGCCAGCCAGCCAGCCAGCCAGCCAGCCAGCCAGACGGACGGACGGACGGACGGACATCGTTTAATCGACTCAAAAAGTGATTCTGAGTCGATCGGTATACTTTAAGGTGGGTGTTAGACTAATATTTTTGGGCGTTACAAACATCTGCACAAATCCATTATACCCTCCCCACTATGGTGGTGTAGGGTATAAAAATGAAAAGTGGAGATTCCATAAACTCAATTTGCGTGAATTATAAGTTCGTACGTACAACAGAAAGTGGCCCTGCAAACGTTGCACCTTAAAGAAAGCTGAATGGAAAAAATAATTTATAAGTGGTTTGAAAAACAAAGAGAAAACATTTTTCCAATATCAGCAGTGATTTTATGATCACATGCGATTTTACGATCAAAATTTATCAAACCAATTCAGGTTTAAATTCCAGTGAAGGATGGATGAACAAATTTAAGCGTTGACATGGAATTAGATTTTTAAAAGCTACGAGAAATTGTCTTCGAAACCTTTGATGATCATGGGTTGCCTCTTCACCAAATCTACAATGCCGACTAATCCGGTTTATATTATAGGATGCTTCCAAATCACACTCTTGCTACATGTACTGAGAAAACGACTCCCGGAAGAAAAATATGTAAAGATTGAATAACTTTTTTGCCCTGTTCAAATGCGAATGGCACATACAAACTGAAATTGTTGGATGTTGAAAAATCGTAAACCCCACACGGCTTTAAATGCTTTTTCAATAATACTGTAATATACAACTCCAGTAATAACGCCTGGATGACATCATTTATATTCAAGTACTGGTTCCATCAAGAATTTGTTTCCCATGTATCCCAGTACGTACACAGAGAAAACAAATTCGTGATAGCAACCGATTTTGTTGCCAATCGAATGATTCGGTTGCACACATAGAATTTTTCGGTTCTATTAACAGAAAGTCAGTTGATAAAAAAGAATTTTGGTTGAAGCAACCAGACTTTTGTTACCCCTTCGAACATTTTGTAGGCGCAACTGTAAAATTCGGTCACTAATGTGGAATCATACGATAGTGGTCATGAAGAAAACAAAATTATAGTGAACGATTTTATAACATCGATAAATATATGCATACAATGGGCTTTGGAAAATGATAAGCCGACAACAGCACTATATGAACTACGTGATTCAGCTGTTATTTTAAAAAATAATTTGCCAAAAAAGCAACTAAAATCTATAATTTCTTTAAAAAATTTAAAAAAATTACATAAAATTTTTCAATACAATTTTGGGTTCTGTTATCGCGAAAATTCAGTTTTTGCGACAGGTATGGTTTTTAATTAGTCTTGAATACCGAGCTTGCACTGTATTACTTTTTTCCTTGTCTGAGCTATACCTAATTTTTAAATATTATAATATAAATCTGCTACTTATACTACGTATACGAGTGCATTTTATTAATGAATAGTTGACATCACTAAAAGAAGGAAAACAAAAGGAAACAGCCACAATGTAAAAGAAGAAAAGAATAAGTATCTGGTGGTGATACTTTGATTTGTTCTTCGGTTGCTTTATTAAACTATATCACAGAATTGATGAGAGTTGTAAAGGAGGAGGGTTGGTATGGCAAGTGAAGGGGTTCAGTTAACGACCACACATATGTGCCACTATTGAATTATTAATAAATGTTGGGCATTATTCTTAATGTTGCTGTTGCTCTGTGGCACAATCAATATTGTGAAAACAAAAACATTATATTTATGTCGGCGATGCCCCAATGATGGTATAATGATGAAACGATTGCGTGTCAACAAATGAACAGATGATTCAAACTGATTTCTAGAATAAGTATGTTGCAAAATTATGTTTTCTTTTTATATATATTTTTTTTTTTCAACTTTTTATGTTGAGAACGAATAAATATTATCTTTTATAGTCGATTATGAATTATTGTTTGTGCTCTGATTGAACAACAAACAAGTGTTGAATTTTGTTTTGGTTTATTTCTTTAAAATATACAGATAATACTCTACATTTTTTTTTTTTAATTTTGAACATTAATTTGTAGCAATTAGGTTTGTAACATTTTATCAGGATCTTTTAAGTTCTGGACGGTACCATTTTCATCAGTTACCAGCATGTGATGTCTAATAATTGTTATTGTAGCATTTATTTTATTTAACACAGGGGTTAAAGCTTTTGCTTCACGGCTTGACAAATTTGATTGAAAACACCATATTATGGTTACCACAATCATGTAAATAGTTATTGTGACTATAATATTGTTATAAAACTTTTAAAAATGTGGAAATGGTTACTGTAAACATGCACAACGATATTTTGTCTCTGCGTGTACCGAAATTTACATCAAGGAATGTTTACAGAAGTTGATGCTTCCATTCATAAGACTTCTTAATCTGTCTAAGCAAGGTTTTGAGTGGTACAAGAACAATAATGTGGTATTTTTATCAAGAGAGGCAAATCCTGGAAACCGACTGGAGCTAAGGCCAGTGGAGAGATATTGAAGAGCACAAAAAAGGTGTCCAAAAAAAGGTGTCCATGGACAACGTGTTCGAAAAAAGTGACAGCTAGCTCTATAAAAACCTTAAATGCAGGGTTTCCGAAAAAGGTTCAAAATTTAATCACTAGGGATTAGAACTATAAAAATAATATTTTTTTTTTTTAATTGTAATAATAATTTCAATCAAATAAAAAAATCAAAACTGTAAGTTTAGTGGTTTCATTAATTATTTCTTATTGGAACATAAGGACTGAGATTGAAAAATTTTTAACATACATATATGTTAATAAAAATGAAACCACTAAACTTACAGTTTTGCATCTTTTTTTATTTGATTGAAAATTTGAAAATTGAAATTTTTGTAAATTTGAAAATTTACAAAAAAAAAAAACAAGTAAGAGAGATATATTCGGCTGGGCCGAATCTTATATACCCTTCACCAAACTATACTTCAAAATAAAAATTTTAAATATTTTTAGGTAAACAAAATTTATTTTTTTTCCAGTTATTTTTTTCTTTTTTTGGAAAAAACATTTTTTCGATTTTTTTTTTTTTAATTTTTTATGTAAATTTTTTTATTTTTTTTTTATTTTTTTTAAAATTTAAAAAATTGTTTGTCTTAAATTTAAATTTTTTTTTTTTAATATTTAGCGAAAAAAAACTTTTGGTGAAAAAAAAAAATCTGGTTAAAATTTGTTTTCCCGATTTTGACCCATTGTAGGTCCAACTTAATATGGTCTTATATACGTCGTTACAAAGGTCTCTGAAATATCTATCATTAGATATCCATATTGTCTATATTAATGACTTAGTAATCCAGATATAGGTCAAAAAATAGGTAAAAAATCGAGGTTGCCCTGGTTTTTTCCTTATATCTCAGCCATTTGTGGACCGATTTTGCTGATTTTAAATAGCAAACTTCTCGAAAGCATGTCTGACAGAATTACTGAAGATTTGGATCCCGAAGATATCTGGGGTCTTAAAAAAATTGATTTCAACAGACAGACGGACAGACAGACAGACAGACCGACAGACAGACAGACAGACAGACAGACAGACAGACAGACAGACAGACATACAGACAGACAGACAGACAGACAGACAGACATACAGACAGACAGACAGACAGACAGACAGACAGACAGACAGACAGACAGACAGACAGACAGACAGACAGACAGACAGACAGACAGACAGACAGACAGACAGACAGACAGACAGACAGACAGACAGACAGACAGACAGACAGACAGACAGACAGACAGACAGACAGACAGACAGACAGACAGACAGACAGACAGACGGACATGGCTTAATCGACTCCGCTATCTATAAGGATCCAGAATATATATACTTTATAGGATCGGAAAATTATATTGTGGAAATTACAAACAGAATGACAAATTTATATATACCCTTCTCACGAAGGTGAAGGGTATAAAATAATGATATAATGATGAAATTTTGAACCTTTTTCGAAAACTCTTCCATTATGGTTTTTATAGTGCTTTATGTCACTCTTTTGGAACAGGTTGTCCATCTCCGTTTAAAATCTACCACACTTTTGGACACCTTTTTTGTGCTCTTCAATTCTCTTTTAACAAGATCCGAATATCTCTCCACTGGCCTTAGCTCCAGACAGTTTGGAGGATTTGCCTGTCTTGGTACAAATACCCCATTATTGTTCTTGTACCACTCAAGATCTTGCTTACCATAGTGACAGGATGCCAAATCAGGCCAAAAATAAGTGAACACAATGGAAACATCCTCTTTTGTAAATATTTCTTGATGTAAATTTCGGTATTTATAGAGACCTTTGTAACAAATGTTTGGCTTCTTTTGCCGCAACTGCGTATTGCTAGCCATGCCAAGAACTTTTTGAGACAATTCTCTGCTTTTGGATCCTAAACTTTTCTACAACATTCCCTCGAGCATCAGCAATATAAAAATATTGACCCGGAAGCTGCGAAAAATTTTCCATACGTACATTTCGTCATCTACTTATTATGCAGCATGTATATTTTTTGTGTAAAATTTGACTTTAATTTCCGAGCTCTGTCTTTGGCTTCTAAATTTTTAGCAGAGTTCCTTTCAGGAACTTTTTTAGCCTTGTAGGCCTTTAAACCTGGATTGGCTTTAACTTTTCGTACCAAATAATCCGAGTACTGACCTAAACGGGCAGCTTTCCTACCGGAGGTGTTGGGAGCTCTTTTGAAAATGCTTTCTATTTTTTGGCTTTAGAAACATCATGTGGACAATTCCTTCTACCTGAACCAGGTTTTATATCAATGGACAAGTTCTCCTGGTATTGTTTAATAACATTGGAAACAGTTTGATAGCAGACCTTTGATTGGCCAACTTTTTGTAGGACCAAGTTTGTTGAAAATATTTAATTATTTTATTACGCACTTTTTTCTGGTCACTCATTTTAATCAGATTAACAACAAATGAACATAATTGACAAGCATAATTGAAAGCATGTTTAACTTTTCAAAGGTAATTTGATCAAAAAAATCAAATAATACTTAGGTTAAAAGTTTTAATGAAAAACGTGTGTTAAGGATTTTACAATATCAGTCCTTATCAGTTATTTCATGAACAGTAAATAATAGAATTCGAAGTAAATTATATGTCGCCTTTTGGAGCAAAATAACCATGAATTATCATGATTGATGATTTATTATGTTTATGAAATGTAGGATAATATTATTTATTTTAATAAAAATATAAATTACTTAAATTAATCTATTACAATTTTTGTATATGAGAAATTTTCCAATTAATTTTAAATGTATTTGAATTCCAGGTTCTGGATAGAAAATGTACAACATGTAGGACACTATGTGGTCAGCATTGATCGTTTAAACATTCCAACATTAATTATACAGCACATACACTTGGTTTTTTTTTTTACTAAAACACTTGGAGCTCATAAAAATAACGAATACAGAAAAAGTTTTCGCTTAAACAAAAACGTATGTATCTTGTTAATTATGAATGAACAGAACAAAAAAAAAAAAATTTTTTTATGTTAACCACTTTATTTAAATTGTGGTATGTTGTATGTTGCACATTGTACAAATACAAGTTAATGATTTTTTTTTTTTTTGTTTCATGATTGTTTTCCCCTCCAGTTTTTTTTTTTTTTTTTTTTGCGAATCTAAAAATTGCGTGTAAATATGCAATAATTTATTTATAATTGTCTCTCTGCTTGTATTTATTCTATTGGTTGGATTGGATGGATGCAGCTATTTTAAAAATCTGACTGATACTAACTTTCAACATAACATATTATTAAAATTATCACTCGTATTAATATTAAAATTATTATTAACATTATTACAACATTCACCGGGCATATTGAATATTTATTAATGTCTGTATAATTGAAATTAAGATTCAATTATAAACGGGAGAAAATGTACTAATATTTTTTAACAACATCCATCCATCCTACTTTTGCCACAGGCAACATTTAACTAAACTAGTTATTTTTCATAAAAGGGACTAGTGATGGTATTTTTTTTTCTTTTTTTAATAAATAATCAACTAAATTTATCACACTGTGGGTCTAGGGTTGCTAAACGAGAAATCCTCAATTGTTTTGAAAATCCAACGCATCGAGTTTTTGACTTTTTTTAAATATTACAGTATTTACCCTCTACTTCGTTAGCGTACTCTGATAAACGTATATCTCATTATTTTGAAAAAATCCATTTTAAGAAAAGTACATCAGGAAAACTAACATTGTCTTTAAATAAAAAAATGAACGATACGGAGGTTTTTTTTATTTGAGACCCAACTTTAAAGTACTAAAAAGGGACAAATGTAAAGATCAAAAAAATTAAATATAAATTAAATAAAAGATAATTTCAATGTCTATATAAGCTTTGAAGTATAGAATCCTTATTCAAAACATTTATTTAAAAGCAGAAAATTTATAATAATTTGTTTGTTAACAATGAAATAAATACAAAATTAATAAACGTATGTAAATAATAAAATATTATAACATTTATATCATCATAGTTATATATATATAACTATTTATTTTCGTTAAACATTACACTTTGCTATAAATTTTTTTTTTGTCAGAACTTGAAAAGCGACCTAATGGGGTTTGTAGGTCTAAGTGAGAACATACTAAAACCGTTTTCAAAGATTTTGAAACACCCTCAAAATTATTTTGAAAAAACTGTTTTAGGGTAGGTTGCAGTACTTTAGTACCTCTAACTCACACATTTTTAGACCGATTTCAAAATTTTAAACAATTATGGAGAAGGAACAAAATTATGTAAGTTTTTATACAAAGTTACGCTTTATTTTTTTTCGTAATTTTTCAAATTCAGCAGTAGTTATTTCAATTTCTTTCTATGAAAACATGAGACATTACTTGTTAACATCGGTTTATTTTTGCAAAAGTTATTAAACATTTTCTAAATTTTTTTGTCATAAATTTATTTTCAAATTTAAAAAAAAAAATTTTTTTAAAACAATTTTGAAAAAAAATATTTTTTTTAAATTTTGAAAAAAAAAAATATTTTTTTTTAAATTTTAAAAAAAATATATATTTTTTTTTACGTAAAAATATTTAAAATTTTTATTTTAAAGTATAATTTAGTGAAGGGGACATAAGATTCGGCACAGCCGAATATAGCTCTCTTACTTGTTCACATGGATTTTTTACTAATATCACCACTTAGGTTTTTGACAACTGAGTTTGGTCTTTGACATGATAGTTTCGGATCTATGTGTATTTATCTATGATTATAACATTTATTTCATACATACATGGTGGCGCAAAAGTAATCCTCCTATCAGAAAATGCTATAAATTTTGCGAGGCCCCTAATGTCAGTTCTGTTTTGACATTTGTGTAGTAAACACATGCGAAATACACGTTAATAAACAATGTTACGCTACACTGCTCCAGAACGCGGAATATTGCTGACTATTTATTTGATCAATAATCGGCAAAATTTATAGCATTTTCTGATAGGAGGATTACTTTTGCGCCACCTTGTATATCTATTTATTTTTGTTAAAAATTTAGACAAATTATTGTTGATCAAAAGAATTTTTATGTCAAAGTATTTTTAATTTGTAAAAGGTTTCTCTGTAAATTATTTGCAAATCATTTCACTTCTATTACATACTTTATTCTTTCCTATGTATTTAACAAAGGTTCGAAAAAAATTAATTCTTAATTCAATTTTCAAATTAAATAAAATGTATCCTCTTAACAATTCCATTAAATCATTTTACACGAATTAATTAGTTGTCTTAATTCCTTAGTACTCCAAACGTTTTGTATTTATTCCTTTAAGAATTTATTCTTTATAGACTTAATTCTTTTATGAACTAGTCAAGTTTTCTTTAATTCAGATCCATTCAAATGTTAAATGATTAAGTAATTTTTTATCAATACATTTTGTAAATGATTAAAAACAAAACAGAAACCAATTGAATGAATAACAAATAATTAAGTTCAATTTGTATTAGATTTCAGTTAACAAAAATTTAATAATTCAAAAGTGAAAAAATCTATTACGAATTAATTCAATGATGAATGAATTCATTTAAATAAAAACATTTGAATGGAGCTAAAGAATTCGATTTTGGTAATGTATTTATGAAATGAATGGCTGACATTTTTTAAATTCGTATTAAGATTTTAAGGAATTTAGCATAAATTGAATTAATAAATTTTTCATACTTTAGCTAAGTTTTATAATATTGTGATCTTAGGGTTGGAAAATAAATATAAAAATTGTAATACAATCTTTTATTGACATACGAATTACTAGTTTTGTTCCTTTGGGATTGGTTTATTCAATATTTTAGTTAATATAAATAATTTTTTTAAATTTAAACTCAAAAATAAATGTACGATTATTTGACAATAATTGAACGAATATTTTTTTTTTTCTAAATTGAAAAATGTTATTGAATCGAATAAAACATATTTTCTTCCCTCGATTATTCGAATAATTTTTGGAATGTTACGAATTTTGAAACAAAAATATGAGCGTATATTTGTTAAATTTCCAGCACTTCTCCCAAGAAAACCAAACGATAAAATACGATATTAAAAATAAATTATATTCCGCTTTATTCTGAAGATATTTTTATATTTTTTTTAAATTTTTCGTCTTTTTTTAATCGACTTGGAAAGTGATCTTAAGCACTTTAGGGTTGGTGTTGAGACAATATGTTTGCACGTTACACTGTGGTGGTACAGAGTATACAAATTATCACTTTTCAAAATGGTATTTGTTGGTCAAAATTGGCCCCATAAATTGATCGATATATGTCATATTGCATTCAAAATAGTTGTAAGTACAAAATAATGTACATTGTTTGCGCCTTCTTTCTAGCGAGCGTGACTTTATATTTCGAAATATTTTTGCATATATCTCGGATACTGTGTTCTGTATGTGGAATAAATATATGTATAAGGGTATTCAATTAATCGGGTTTCCGGTTTAATCAGTTAATCAAGCAAAGAATTAATCGGGGTTTAGATTTAATCGGTTAATTTTAAATTATTCGATTTCTATTTTAAATTGAAAATAAAACTACGAATTTTGTGTACTATTTTAAGAATTTTATTAATAAAACAAAAACATAAACAACAAATAAAGCATAACAATTCTAAAAAAAAATAAGTAATAGCTAAAAAAATATGGTATCTGAGATCCTTCTTTTATACACATGTGAGTTTTTTTTAGGATTTTAGTAGGATCTTTTGAAATAAGCTTTTAAAAAATAATATAATTTAAATGTTTTCCTTTGAAACGATTTTTGACTTTAGTTTTAATAAAACTTGACTTGAAAAAAACTCTCTCGGTGGAAAAATCTAAAATTTTTTTTTAGATTTTTAATAGTTTCAATAAGTTCTGATAATATAAGGAGTGAGATCGTAAAATTCTTAACACACGTTTTTCATTAAAACTTTTAACCCAAGTATTATTTGATTTTTTTTTTTTTTTTTTATCAAGTTACCTTTGTAAAACATGTCAGTTATTATGTTTAATGTCAATTATGAGTGACCAGAAAAAAGTGTGTACTAAAATTATTAAATATTTTCAACAAAACCCAACTTAGTCCTACAAAAAAGTTGGCCAAGCATTCAAAGGTCTGCCGTCAGACTGTTTCCAATGTTATTAAACAGTACCGGGAGAACTTGTCTGTTGATAGAAAACCTGGTTCAGGTAGAAGGAATGGTTCACATGATGTTTCTAAAGCCAAAAAAATTAAAGCATTTTCAAAAGAGCTCCCAACACATCCGGTAGGAAAGTACCCCAGTTAGCTCAGTGCTCGGACTATTTGGTACGAAAAGTTAAAGCTAATGCAGGTTTAAAAATATATGTACAAGGCTGAAAAAGTTCCTGACAGGAACGCTGCTAAAAATTTAGAGGCCAAAGACAGAGCATGGAAATTGGAGTTAAGAATTTTTCGATCTCACTCCTTACTCATTTGTTTTTCTTCTATTACCATGTCGTTCTTCGACTCATTAGGACAAAGTTCATTACAGAACATTCTAGAAAAAAGGTAATTTCCAAATTCCTTAGGTTCAGTTGTTGTGCAATACTTCAAAAAACTA
This sequence comes from Calliphora vomitoria, assembly GCA_942486065.2. Classification (NCBI taxonomy): domain Eukaryota; kingdom Metazoa; phylum Arthropoda; class Insecta; order Diptera; family Calliphoridae; genus Calliphora; species Calliphora vomitoria. Next base: position 48,447,325 of record OW818029.2, on the reverse strand, counting down.
TTGCTAGAAGGGAATGTTCCTGAGTTATGAAATAAAATTTGTGTGTTTAAAACTACATTTCGTCTAAGGGCCATTATTACAACTTGCCTATATGTTCGTAAAAGCTGCTTTTTTCTATTATTTAAAGTTACCTTTTACTATTACGAACATAAAGGCAAGTTGTAATAATGGCCCTAAAGCTGAATTCACCCATGTCTTTCTGAAACATTTTTTGTTTCATGGGTGAATTCAGCTTAAGTAAGCTTTCAATTAAATCGTCCACAATAGAATTGTTGGCCTTCATCAAATTATTAATTACAAATTTTATTATTCCCTTAAATTCAATTGAAGTAGCAGAATCCGTAGTAAGCTCTTTTATAGCCACGTCCAACGGCTTTAAGGTTTTAGATAAGTTTTTCAAAACTTATACTTTGAAATTTGTAAAAGGATGTAAACCAAAATCAGCTAGAGCTCGATTAACGCATTTGTATATACGAAGGAAATTGTCTATCTTATTGGACAAAGATGACCAGCCATGTTTTATATCATGTTTAAGATAAATACCTTTATTTTCTTGCAACTTAAGACTGTAATATTTGCACATGATTAATGGCATTGTAATTTTTCATACTCAAAAATTTCGGTTAATCGGTTATTCGACAAAAATTAATCGGTTTATTTCTTATTTGAAAATCGGCAATTTTAAATTATTCGAACAGTTAACCGACCAAAATAAATCGGTTAACCGATTAACGGTTAATCAATTGAATACCCTAGTATTTATATCAAATGAAATATATTTCACAGGCCTACCGAGTAGAGAGTAACTTATATATTTGGTTCGACTATGGATGAAATTAATTTTTTAACCCAATTTTTTTTTTTTTAAAGAAAATCTGAAAAATGTTTGTCTACTTGTTAACATATTTAGACCAGTGAAATGGTACATATGTATGTGCTGTTTTCACATGCCAAGGTAATAGTGGTCTAAAAATGTTGCCTAGTTGTGAAAAAACTTTCAATAGTGACAGAAAATCTATTTTGTAACTAATACAGTTTGACACAATTCCATTACATTAAGAAAGAAATCAAATAAATATTTGCAAACCAGTATCTTAAGAATAATATAATAAAAGAACTTACCTGACAATAATTAATTTTATTAGCAGCATTTTGTAGAAATTTGTCGTTTACACAACCGTAACACAATGTAATGCGCGCAATTACAATGGAAAATCAGCAACAACAACAAAAAAAAAGCACAATAATCAAACGATCGAATCAAATCGAATGAATTGGACGAGCACAATTTGAAATAATCCTTCTTCAATTGACTTTAAAGTTTACACGCTAAAGCAATTCCAATTAATGAAGTCAGTCACAAATGATGAATGAATGAATGAACGAATCTCGTTGAATCACTGTGAGTTGTAGAAATGAGCACAAAGTATAAAAAACAACATTAAACATTACATTAAAATAAAACGTAAAGTAAAAAAAAAGCACTTTAAAAAGTTTAGTCAGTCAAGCACACACTATGAAAACATACAAATCGAAGTCAGTCAGCAAATATACTGATTGTAATGCAGTCGTTTGTTAATGTTCTTATATGGCTTTTTATAAGGAAGTTTTTTTTCTCTATAATTTCTTCTTGTTTTCTTCTTCTAACGATGAGTTTTGGAGTGGTTCTTTTTTTATGTGAATTTTTCTTTAGTTTTCTATAATTTGTTTTTACTGGCAGTGCGTTTGTTTAGTTTTGTTATTGTAGTTTGTTGTACTGCAAAGCCAACGACAAAAAAACATCAAGTTTACACGTTTGGAATGTCAACTTTACTTAAATGTCAGCGTTAAATACATAAATGACAGTGGGTGCAAACGTTAAATAATAACGGGAAATATATAATACACTGAGTTGCAAGAGAATTTTGATCAAAATACCAAAGATGGAAATCTCAAACATTATTTCAAAATCAGTCCATATTTTTATTATTTTCACCATAAGTTTGTCATTCCGTTTGTAATTTATACATTTTTCATTTGCGACCCCGTAAAGTATTTATATTCAGCATCGTTACAGATAGCGAAGATGATATAGCCATATCCGTCTGTATGTTGAAATCAATTTTTCGATAACTTTTGATACATCAATATGTTCGATTGCTCTCGAGATCGAGAAAATCCCTCAACAAATGGCTGAGATATAAGCAAAAAAGCAAGTCTTCCTCGATTTTTAAATTTTTTTTTTCATTTATATCTGGATTACTAAGTCAATAATATAGAAAATATGGATATCTAATGATAGATATTTCAAAGACCTTTCCAACAACGTATATAACGTCATTCGGCAAAGCCGAATATAGATCTCTCTCCTTAAAAATCCTACTTTCTTGAAGTGTACCAACATACCAGTCGGATTTGTCGCTTAGTTTGTTAATCGCATACAAAGAGATGCTATCATAAAAAAAGTGCCACTTTTAATATCACTCACTGTCCTCCTTTATTCGATACAATTAACAAACTAGCTTCACAGTTTTCTTTTCTCATTTGTATTTGTTCACGCTCTCTGGCTTAAAAGTTCTTATACCACAAATAAATAATTGTGACTTAGAATTTCCTAAACAATTTAATAAAAGGCCTTACTTACGCCTACGTGCATAGATAGTGTAGCTGTAATTTTAGTTTTAATTTTAGCATTCACACTTGTAAGGATGTACATAAACTATATTCAGAGCTTATTAAAATATTTTAAACAAGTTCTGGTCTATTACTTAAGTACGTTCAACTATAATGAATATACAAATATGTATAAAGTTGATATATGTATGTAATTACTAGGGTGGCCCTCATATTGGAGTTTTTCGAGTATCGGTGCTCCCAAGGTGTTAAATTGTTCTTCGCCATCTAAAAACCAAATGCTGAAAATTTAAGTAAAATCGAATAATGTTTAGATTTTACACATTTTATTTGAAGCAATATTTTCAAAAAATTAATATTGAAGAAAATTCCAATTAAAAATTATTTTTGTATTTACTCATAAAAGTTTAAATATAAAATTAAAAACTCATTATAATTTGACAAAAAAAATTAAATTTCATCCATATCTCAAAAACCCAAAATTTATTTGGAGAAATTTCAAAATATTAAAAAAATTACTTTTTTTTGTAATAAATGCAAAATTATGAATAATAATGCAAATTTTAAAAGTAATACATTTTATATGTTAGGCTTGGGGACCGATTTGAAATTGACGGATTTCGATAAAATTTACTGTTTGGTCACAAATTTGTTATATAATTTTTTTAAACCAAGGTTGGTCAACTATTCAAAACGGTTAAAAGATAACGGTAACGCTAATTTGGATTATTTTGGTTACAGTATTTTAGCGGTAACGGCAATTGCAGTTATTTCGTTAACGGTAGCTTAACGGCATTTCCTGTTACCTCTGTAGCTATATTTTATTGATAATATCATTCTGAATTAAATTATTCAATAAAACTGGTATTTTATTATATTTAAAATTTTGTAGAATTCATTAAACTCAATTATTAATCATAATAAATTTTTAAACTGATTTTGTATGGAAATTTTGTTTGATAAACCTTTTATAAATTTAACAAGTAAGAGAGCTATATTCGTCTGTGCCGAAATTATATATACCCTTCACCAAATGATACTTTAAAATAAAGTTTTAAATATTTTTGTAAACAAAATTAAATTTTTTTTTTTCAAAATTTAAATAAAAAAAATTTTTTTTTCAAAATTAGTGAAAAAAAGTTATGACAAAATAATTTTTTTGGTAAAAAAAAAAAATTAGGTTTAAAAAATATTTTTCCCGATTTTGACCCATTGTAGGTCCAAATTACTATAGCCTTATATACATCGTTGCAAAGGACTTTGAAATATCTATCATTAGATATCCATATTGTCTATATTAATGGCTTAGTAATCCAGATATAGATCAAAAATAGGCTAAAAATCGAGGTTGTCCCGGTTTTTTCCTTATTATCTCAGCCATTTGTGCGCCGATTTTCTCGATTTTAATTACCGACCGAGCCGGAAGAATTCCCAAAATATATTGATGTATCAATTAAGTTTGTAAGTTATTTGGGGGCTACGGAAAGTTGATTTCAACATACAGACGGACATGGCTATATCAACTTCACTATCTATAACGAACCAGAATATATATACTCTGTGGGGTCGCAAATGAAAAATGTAGAAATTACAAACGGAATGACAAACTTGTATATACCCTTGCCACTCATGGTGAAGGGTATAAAAACTGATTATGAATAAGTGGGTTATAAGTAATTTGAATTATTTATAGAATATCGGTAAAAGTAACGGTATTTACAATTATATCGATAAAGGTATGCTAGTGGCAACAGATTTGCAGTTATTTCGGTAACCGGAATTGAGCTGAACGTTAGCCAACCTTGGTTTAAAAATTTCTTAACCAATTTTCTAATATTTAATTTCAGATTTTTGATTTTAAATTTCCTAGGCATTTCTGAGTTATTCGAGTTTTATTTTAATCGAACAAAACTTTATAATTTTTATTATTATTCGACTGATCGGTTAATTTCCTCGATTATTCGAACCAATAACGAGTATAAAATATTATTCAAATAATTTAATAAAATTATTATTATTTTAAAACCAGAAACATTTCAATTAAAAGTTTGTTAACACACGCAGAAAAAAATATAGTTGTGCATGTTTACTGTAACCATTTCAACATTTTTACAAGTTTTTTAATAATATTATGGTCACAGTAACTATTAATATGATTATGGTAACTATAATATGGTTAATTTACCATTCACATGATTGTATCAGCCATTTATATGATTGCAGTAAACAAGTATATGTTTTTGACAACCATTTATATGATATATGTTGCTCTCGACTTATGGATATCATAATCTGAGAAAAAACATATTATGATAAAATTATTCATCATAAAAATGGTTGTCACAAACATATTCTTGTTTACTATAAGCATATATATGATACAATCATGTGAATCGTAACTTAACCATATTATAGTTACCACAATCATATAAATTGTTAGTGTGACTATAATATTGTTAACATAATTGTAAAAATGTTTTTCTGAGTGCAATGAATAAAAATACAAATTTAATATATAGATGTAAATACTTAATAAAAAATTAGAGCATTTTAATTCGTATAAGGCTCTCAAATTTTTAATGCATTTAACTTAATTAATTTGTATATTTTATTACTATCTATTATATGTAAAGTCATTCTAGCTCTATTGCAGATACTCCAACCTTTCCTAGGTGTTTAGTAGTTACAAGGTTTTCGCTTTTAAGTTAAGTTTCATAATATTTTGATCTTGGTGTGTTAGTCCTAAGTCGATTTTTATTTTTTTTTTTTTCCGAAAGATTGAAGAAATAGCTATCTAAACTATTTGGGACATATTTTGCTAAGAAAAATAGGTAATAAGTTACATGGATGAGAAAAAACACCTGCATGGCCAAAATGTCAAATTTTGACCGCCTCCAACTCAAAAAGTTCTAGACCGATCTTGTTGAAAAATTGTGTCTGACTTTCCAATAGAACTAACTATGGTGCAAATTTTATCGCAATCGGAAGACATCGATTTCAAAAGTTGGTTCACTTGACATGAAATGCCCCATATATAATAGATTCAATTATATATTTTGGTTTGTTTATATTACTAAACTATTTTTTTTTTTAAATTTTAACTTGATAATAAATTTATTCGTGTATTTGATTAATCGACAATTACAGATCGAATATTTTTTTATTCTACTTTAATTGAAAAATTTTATTATTTTTTTAAATTATACGAATACAAAAAAATATATTTTGCTTGAATTTTCAAATAACAACCCTATTCTTAACCCTTTTATATTTGGGTCAAAATTAGCTGTACATTAAAGTTATTAAAAATATAAAATAAATGAAATTATTGAAGTAACGAAATTTTTAATCGCATTTTGATTTTTCCAGCCGATTAATACTTTAACCCAAATATTTGTTGTCACAAAAAGTCTCTGATTACTCTAAATAAAATTTAGATTTGCAATAGAGGCATTTAGTATCAGTATGCAACTATTATTTACATAAGCATTTGTTATATTTTAGGATATTCAATTATTTATTTATCTATATACGGAACCGGAATATTTTGTCATAAACATAATTTTAAATGACTATTTTGCATGGCTACTAAATGTCGCTACACCATTTCCAGTAGATAATTATTAAAAATGTTTTAAAAAACTATAGTGTACAATGGAGAAGAATCAAAATATTTTGAAAATAAATCTGCCATATCTAACTGGCTTCTTTAATCGACATGAAATTTCACATGGCTTATTCAATTCAATTTTATTTTAGTATTCGATATTAAATATTGAAAACGGACCCCAAAGACCTGTCAGTAGCATTGTCGTAAGGTCTCTAAGAAGGACAACTCAGACATTAAACATTTTAAAAAGCTTTCCAATTTTTTACTCTATTCTTAATGCTCATTTAAGTATCTCTTATTGTTAGCGAGTTAAGCGTTTTTGAATATAATTGATTTTAAAATTGGAAATTCCAAAAAAATATTTACTAATAGCGTTTCAAAAGTTATAGTCTTATATAATTCTGAAGCAGGAAACTTCTAAAATGTAATTATACTTCATAAACACAGTTTGCAATGCGACACTGCACTATACAGTTCATAAACTCAATAGCGGTGTTCACAATCTTGTGCAAGTGGTCTTGCATCATTTTATATATTTATTGCATTTTAACTTTACACTAATAAAATATACAGAAATACACCATTGCATAAATTTACAATACAAGTGCCTAAGATTGTGAGAACCGCTAATAGGTTTTGTTTTGGCAATGTCGCAAATTCATTATTACATGACAATGCTTTTCAATGAGCAACATCTGTCAAATTTGTGCATTGTTTTTATTTATGAACCTTTAACCTTTATACGTTCATAAATGTACTAAAATGTCATTGCATATTTTGACAAAGGAATATTGCTTTGCCTTGTAAACGAATTTCTTCGCAGTGTTGCATTGCAAACTGCGTTTATGAAGTCAACTGACCTTTAGAAAGTAACCTATTCACAATCGAAGTTTTTAATTTCAGTCAAGTGTTCTAAATTCCCAAACGATAATCCCAAATTGACAACAGCTTTGGGTACTATTAGGGTATTCAATCGATTAACCGCCAATCGGTTAACGATTAATTTTGGCGATTTTCAAATAACAAATAAACCGATTAATTTGTGTCGATTAACCAATTAACCGAAATTTTTTTTTTTGCAATTTATATAGAAATATAGTTTTAAGCACACTAATTTTATGTATTAACTCATGAACATTAACTTCTAGCAATAGTTTTTTAGAAGTATAGCACAAAAATTGAAACTAAGGAATTTGAAAATGAACTTTTTTCTAGATTATACTATGATTATCTTTGTCCTAATGAGTCGGAGGACGACTTGATAATAGATGAATCTAAAGACATAACAGAAACGAGTCTTTTATCAGAAACTATTAAAAGTATTCATAATCTAAAAAAATACAAAAAGGACTCCAAATTTATATATGTATGATGATTTTATATGAGAAATTGGATATTCTTTATCATGCCTTACTTTTGATTTCTCCAACATCTAATCAGTGAGAGAGTTCTTTCTAAGTCAAGTTTTATTAAAACTAATGAAAAAAAAAAATCGTTTAAAAGCAAAACATTTCAATTATAATCTTCCCTAAAATCCTAAAAAAATTCACATGTGCATAAAAAGGTCTCAGATACCATATTTTTGTTTTGCTATTACTTATTTGTTGTTTTATTCTCAATTTAAAATTAAAATAGAAATTACTCGATTAATCGAATAATTCAAAATTAACCGATTAACCGATTAAATCAGAAACTCGATTAATTGAATACCCTAGGTACTATGATGCATTTCAATTAATCCAAATTAGTTTTTTGTATGTCCGGGACACAATGCGGGCTTAATGGACAAGATTAAAAAATCCTAATTGTATTTCGAAGTTTTCATTTTGTTTTAGATAATAATTTTTTGGTTAGAAAATCCAAAAATTTAAAAAAATTCAGTAACTATAAATTTTAAAAATATATTTTTGAATAAGGACTTCAGTTCCCTTCAGATCTCGATTGAAAATCAATTTGTCAAAGAGAATATTTCGAAATGGATGATAAAAATTTCGAATTTTAAAATTTTTATAAATTTTTTTAAAAATATTTTACTCCATAAAAATACCAAAATTAATTACTTACAAACAAATTACATAAATTTATAAATATTTTTTTTTCATATTATAATTATGAAATTTTTTAAACACATTTCGAAAAAATGTTTAATTTTTTTTTTTACGAATTATTTAATATCGATAATTTTAATCTCAAGTAGGAAACTGAAAATTAAATTAAAACGAATTTTTTAATTGTTACCGTTAATACGCATCGAATGTTTATTCGCACAAACTATTGTCCTATGCGACACTCTAAAGGAATTTTGAAAATAATTATAAATCGTAGTTTTCATTAAATTCATAAAATTAAAAATTTAAAAAAGAATCAATTTGCAAAAATATGAACAAATTATTAATCAGCAATTTTATTAAGTTTACTATTTTATTTTGTATAAAATTAAATTGGAAATGGTGTACCGATTTTAAAGTTTTTCCTTCACATTAAAATTTGATTATTTATTTATTATAAGTTGCAATATTTTCCATTCAAAAATACCCTTAGACCATCTAAAATGTCCACTTTATTTGTAGGATTTTTTTTTTGTTGTTTACTTATCACACTCATACGGAAATCTGAAGATAAATTTAAAACTTCATATCTGCCCATAATCACATTAATATCATGAGTCCATTCACAGAAAAGCTAACAAGAAGAAAACAAGAACAAAGAGAAAAAACTCCTTTTCCTAATAATTTTAGATTCACACACACCCGATAATATTTAATGTTGGTTTTTAACACGTTTTTCCTTATTTTGTTTGTTTTGTTATTTTCTTCTTTGAATTTTTTATTTTTTTTTTTTGGTTTTTTCGATATTTGTTTTCCACGAAAAAACTAGAACAATTTACAGTACGATGTCAACCTAAAAGTCATCTGACATGCTTAAAAGGAGGCAAACAGAGAACAGTAAAGAAAACACACTAACACGTTGTAATGTTGCCGTTAAACTGACACGAGTTGCAAGTAAGAAACTTTAATATGCAACAAATCGCATTTAATGTTGCTTCATGTTTTTTTTTTTTTTTTATTGTTTGTTATTTTTTACAAAATGTTCGTTCTCTTTATACTGCACACTAGACTACACTAGTACGAGTTGAAAAATATACACCGAACTGAATTGAACTAAACAGAAAACTACACTGCGCAATCGCATCAAATATCTCATACGTACGCACACGATAAAATCTTGTCATAGACTGAAGTGTTTGCATGAATTGTCTGAGCTTATTTACTGAACTTCACCAAGTTGTCTTCTTATACGAACGAATATAGTTGGATGTTAAAATAAACTGAGTAAAACACAAAAAATCAAAACAAATAATGTAAAAACACGTAAGAATGTTATATTCGTCTATGCTGAATATTATATACCCTAAATTAAAACACAAGCAGACTTTGACCAAAAATATCTTTATGTTAGTTGTTTTGTATATTCGATCAGGTAATTTTTCCAGATCCTATTTCAATAAAATGCGTAAAGGCGTAGGTACTAATACCTTATTCGTTCATTTTAATCCAAAGCTACTTTTGATCAACATAGATTTCATTCTCATATTTTATTCCAAATGAACGGAAATAGCTAGATCGTCTTACAATTCCAGCAGGACTTTATATTTCGATGTGTTGCAAACGAAACGATAACAGCAATATACCACCCGAAATTTTTGGTGGTGGGTATAAAAAGTATAAATAAACTTACATTGGTTAGTGTTCTTCATCGTGTTGTTCTTGCTATTGTTTAGTTGTCTGCGAAGTTTGTTCTTTTTGCCCCGACTCATCCATATTGCGATACAATGAAGTCAGTATATGAAGAGTTGAAAATCATATTTTTGTTTACAGAAGGAGAACAAAGAACAGAGAGATTAATTTTTATATAGTTAATGTAAAACACTGAAAAAAATATTAATTAACATTTAATAATGCTTAGGGCCATTATTACAACTTGCCTTTATGTTTGTAATAGTAAAAAATATCCTTAAAGCTACCTTTTTCTATTACTTAAAATTACCTTTTACTATTACGAACATAAGGCAAAAATTGCTTCATCTGAGTACTCTATTTATGCTCTGGATGGTCCATAATCATAGTCAAACAATAAAGTCGGTTCTTTTTAAAAACTACTTTAAAATAAAATTTTATTATTTCCCAACTATAGTAAAAATTAAAGTGTTTTAAATTGAACCGATTTTTTACTGAGTGTCACCTCAAATGTAGAAAATCTTTTCATACAATATACAACAAAATATAGACAAGTGGCATCGCTGAACAGTTGACTTAGAAATTTAAAAAGACAAGTAAGAGAGCTATATTCGCCTGTGCCGAATCTTATATACCCTTCACCAAATTATACTTTAAAATAAAATTTAAATTTTTTAAATTTTTTTTTTTTAAGTTTTTTCCAATTTTTTTTAAATTTTTTTTATTTAATTTAAAAAAACTCTTTTTCAAAAGATAAATTCTTTTGAAAAAGAGTTTTTTGTGAAAAAAATTCGGGTTAAAAAATATTTTTCCCGATTTTGACCCATTGTAGGTCCAACTTACTATAGACTTATATACATCGTTGCAATGGACTTTGAAATACCTATCATTAGATATCCATATTGTCTATATTTATGACTTAGTAATCGAGATATAGATCAAAAATAGGCAAAAAAAAATAGAGGTTGTCTCGGTTTTTTGCTCATATCTCCGTTATTTATGGACGGATTTTGCTGATTTTAAATAGGAAACTTCTCGAAAGCATGTCTGACAGAATTATTGAAGATTTGGATCCCGAAGATATCTGGGATCTTCAGAAAATTGATTTCAACAGACAGACAGATGGACATGGCTAAATCGACTCCGCTATATATAAGGATCCAGAATAATATACTTTATAGGGTCGGAAAATTATATTGTGGAAATTACAAACGGAATGACAAATTTATATATACCCTTCTCACGAAGGTGAAGGGTATAAAAACAAAAAGTGACAAACAATAAATGTAACCGGGAAACTAAAGAAAAAACTGTTTGTGGTGGAAAAATAGAAAAGGAAAGATTAATATCAAATTTATTCTATTTTGGTACTAATTTTATTTATTCAATATTCAATAATTGCAAAATCTCTGCCAATATCTTGTAACTTAAACATTTTTGACTTTTTGTCGAACTTTTTTACATGGCGAAGAACAGCTGATGCTGTTGTTGAATGAGTTAAAAACAACTTCAGCTAGTTTTATATTTACAGTCGACTTAAATGTCAGAAGTATACTTTAACGTGTCTATGGTAGACCTAAAGTCCACTCTTAAGTAAAGACAACTTTATTTCTCTTAAAATATACTTTATTTTCGACTATGATTATGGGCCCTTATCTTTACAAGTTTTTATAAATTGTCAGACTACCAAGTATATTTGCGGTTAAACTGTGCGACCTGAATGAGAATAAACAAATTATGGAGATCTCCGACAATAACCCTTGCATTGGAGTATCGGTCTGCATGTTCCCGACTCTGATGTTGTACACGCATTTTAAGGTCCTTATATCTCCAAGAGATCTGTGGTTGGACCAAGTTTGTTGTGATGTTAATGTCGAAAGGGTATTCCAATGGGTTCTGAATATTTCACGCCATCCTCACCCGCGCTGTTGAGCACTTATGGCCTTCTTATAAGTAATGGTAGGATGTAACGAAGCCCATGAAAGCGTTAAATCTCTGGACGAACTTTTTGCACACAATTGGTTGACATTGTGCTTTGTACTTGGTCATGTGGCGACGAAAACTTTCTAACGTTTTGGCAAACGTTGGGGAAGTGTAGAGCGAAGGGCTTCGGACGGGTCTTATTAAGGATGTTTTTGCTCCCTCATGAAATTGGCTTCATATTAATTATGGGCCTGTTGTGATAATATTTAGGGATGTACAAAAGATTAAGATAATGAACAAAAATTTTGTTGAAAAAAAATTGTGATAAAAAAGTTTATGGAAAAAAATTTGGGATAAAATTTTTTTTCCTGATTTTGACTTATTGTCGGTCCGGAAAAAAATTTTGATAAAGCAGATCTGGTAAAAAAAATTTGGTGAAAAAAAAATCGTATTAAAATTTTTTCCCGATTTTGAGTCACTGTTGGTCCGAATTCTTATAGCGATATGTATGTCCTTAGAAAAGTCTTTAAATTGATATCCAGAAAGCCTTTCATTTGATATCCATTGTCTATTTACATGACATAATAAACGAGATAAAGGTCAAAAATGGGTTAAAAATCGGGGTATTCATTGTATTTTGCTTATATCTCAACCATTTGTTTTACGATTTTCCCGATTTTAAATAGTAACCGAACCAGGACTATACTCATGTATCAATCATATTTAAAAGTTATTAAGGGCTTCGAAAAGCTGATTTCAACATACAGACGGTCAGACGAAAAAAAATATTATGATTTTTCATTGATTATACGTTTATAATTTTTGAATTACAACATTTTTGTTCTCAGTGCATACGACAATATAAATTCTCTTTTACAAATAAAACTTTTGCACTCATCAAATCATATGGAACTTTAGCACCAGTAGTATTTCACCTGCGGCAACTTCTGCACAACATGAGGCACGTCTTCTCTTTAGTTTGTTATGCTTATTTTGTTTTCCTTTGTGATTTTTGTTTTATTTTCTCCATCGTTAGCTGAGAAAAGCCGGCATTCTAGAACAAAAAGAAAAACCAACAACTACAACCGAACAACTGATAATAGAAGCAACAAAAGTCACGCTTGGCAGCAACAACACCAAAAAAAAATCCAACAATAATAACAACGATAGGCAACAAGAAGTGAAGAAGTACCCAGCAGTTTTAAGAATGGACATTGTTAAACTTTGCACTAGCTATAGCGCTAGTAAGATAGGTCTTTATGCTGGACTAGTTACATTTAACCAACAAAATCGTGAGTACATTTTCTGCAGGAATTGAAGAAAAATTACCACAATTCTTTAGCCCTGGCTTCGCCAGCTAAATACCTGCAAGTAGGTTGGTACACTTTTGCCAACGCTAAACTAGTTCTCACACCTGCAGGGTCAGTCAATTGTAATGGTGTTAGTTAAAAGTGATGATGTTAGGGCATCCATTCTTAAGTCAGAAGACCCGCTCGTACGACAGCGCCAATACTAATATTTGGTATCATTGTTACTATTGTTTTTGTATTTGTACAACCACTACCGATACATGCATGCCTGGCTTATGACTTATGGCCATATCAAAGGTGTTTTTCTTTTTATTTATTTTAGTTTTTTTTTTTTCGTTTTGTTTTCATGGTTGTGGTCAAAAAGAAACAAAAGCAGCAACACTAACAACACCAAAAACAACATCAAATAGAAGAAATCAGCAACAATGAAAACTCTTGAAGCAAATGTTGCCAGAAATAAAATACAAAGAAAAACTCAGAAAAACAAAAAAAACATTAAAAACATTAAAAAGCTTTAGAACTAAACAAAAAAAATAAAACACATAAAACACAAAAGTACCCTCTACTAAAACCGCACGTCCAACAACATGATGATTAAGCATGAAAAAAAACTTCAGTATTGACTAAATGACTGACTGGATCTATGTGGCCTTTAAATATTTTTACCTGACTGACTTTTTAAAAAGCTGTCTGCTAAATCTATCTATTTTTATAGCATCCAAACAATGATATTGGGATCTATAAATTGTTTCATTACGTTTGTAACATATACATAAGGAATAAGTAGAAATGGTTTTACAATAAGGACATAACAATTTTTTATTTATTCACTGATGTCAAGTCCATTCTATTGTAAACAAAAATAGTCTTACAACATTTTTGTAAAATAATAATAATCATTTTCATAATATCATAATTTTTATTTTTATTGACAATCCAACCACTTGAAACTTTTAATCGATTTTTGGTACAGGATCCTATTGTCCGATTTGTTTTAAATGTATCCTCAATTAGTTTTCAATATAAAATTAGACCCATGCAAACAAATCAAATGTATTTTTTAATTCCGGCTTTAATGTACACAATTTGGATAAAAACTATCAAAAAGCATTACATTTAGAACTTGAACATTAATTGGTCAATTCACAAGGTCTCTTATCAGTCATATTGTCATAATGTCCTAATATATCACGACTCGGCGGCTCGGCTTAACCGACTCTTAGGCATTCGGCGTTGGTCTCTGCTGGTTCGTTACGATAACTCAATAAACATAGCATTGAAAGTAGTATTATTTTAGGACATTTTTTACTTGAAAAGTAATAATATTAGGACATTATGACAATATGACATGATAAGAGACCTTGTGAATTGACCAAATATTTTGTAGAAATTGATATATCGAGGGACTATCGAGGGTAGTGAACCTCTATTTTAGATTTTTATGAACATTAGTTTTTGATGGCAAAATATTCCACAAAAATTTTAATAAAAAACTAATATTTTTTTAAATTTTATTGATATTTTTGTAATTTCTCCATCTTAAAAATATTTTTTATTTTTTTAAAAATAATTACTTTCTATCCACTTGCATAATAGATTTTCTTACTAATTAGGATATGCTGATAACGAATCTGACAAAATATTTTAATTTGACTGAAGTGTTTTCTAGATATCACCCATTCAATATATTTGAGTCGGAATAACTACTGTATAAACATCATGTAAACTATCCTAAAGTATCTGAACCAATGTCACTTTTATATCTTTCAAATTGTAGTGTAAAATATAATATAATTTTGATCTTCAAATGAAAACATATACAAGATGTATTAATTCTGGATTAATTTACAATATATGAAGAGCATAATACCACCAAAATACCATACTTTATAGTAGAACTTTCACAAACATAACATCATCGTTCAAATTCAATAATATTTCCCTTGAACCAAAACATTGCTGTAAAAAACAAGTTATTATTTAAATAAAATGTATTTAACCATAAACTTGTTTGCGAAAAAACATTTATGATGGCTTAAAACTTAGTACAGTTGCTGCAATCAAGTCGAGTTTGTACCTAATTATTGTGCTAACTGTATTATTTAATGCGATCCTTAACCCTTTCAAATAAATGGAAAATTTTCCAGATTACAATGATAACAAAGCCTTGAGAGGATTTAACACTACCATCCTCTTATGGACCAATAAGCCTACTACTACCTTGTTTGTCCAAATATATTTGAGTGATCAAAATAGTATCCCAGTTTAACAATTCGCATTCCGTTTGACAAAGTTTGGCATAAAGGTCTCATATATAACACCAAACGGCTGCTGCTCATAAATTACTAGAGTCTTTCTTATTGCACCGTTTGTTTGTTTAGTGTAAAGTACAGAGATTATGTGACAGTATACTATGAAGTCAAAGCTAGCGTTCCACAGGAAAGTTACCTCGCACCAACAATTTACTTGATATACAGCTCTGAATTGCCAATGTACGATTTGCATATGAAAATTACATTTTTAGTTCACACTTGGCATCTAGAGAACTTCTTACTGCTCAGACGTGTGGAGATATGGTTGAAAAATTGGAGAATACGAGCAAACGAACTCAAAAGTAAACACGTTACGTTTTCACTTAGAAGAGGAAACTGTCCACCTATCACAATTATCTCACAGTCTGATCATGTTACATACCTTGGCATTTTCTTGAGACTTTCTTGGCGTCGCCACATAGAAGCCAAGCGGCTTTATATGAAACTAAAAGCATATAATCGCCACTAGCTACTCAACGGCCAGTCGGAATTTAGCCTTGATTCAGCCTGTACAAAACTGATAAACCTGATAATTATCGGGAACATGTTATCCTTATACAGAAGGTCCAATCCAAAATTCTTAGAACCATGGCGAGAGCACCATGGCGTATAAGTAATGAGAATATCCATTGGGAGTTAAAATCTTGTAAGAGTTACATCTCGAAATTACATCATTATCCGAACCTGCTTGCACAACTACCAAAATCGAACAAGGCTGATTTATCACACTCCTAATTTTAGGCCTACTTGTCCATCATGGCTCTCAGCTGAGAGCAGATTGTTTTTAATTTTAGTTATAAGGTATAGTTAAGCGGCCACATCTATAAAGAACAATTAGCCTTTGTGTATACATCGCACACAACGATCTGCTAACTAGTAGACCGATTAGGCTTAGCAGATAGTTAGCAAAGAGTTTATTTATAATGCATTTTGTCTGTCAATAAATTATAAGAAAATGAAGTCTGAAAAGTGTGATGTATTGCCAACTATTTAAAAAAAATCAACTCTGATTTATTTGTTGACATTTTAATTAAGTTTTTTCCCTCAACTCATAAAAAGAAGAACAAAGTGTGGAATATATTAATTTAATTTTGTTCCCATACAAAGCTTTCATAATTGGTCAATTCACAAGGTCTCTTATCATGTCATATTGTCATAATGTTCTAATATTTCACAATGGTTTTTATTGCTTTGCAAGCAAAAAATGTACTAAAATAATACTACTTTCTATGTGATTTTTATTGTGTTATCGTAACGAACCAGCAGAGACCGAATGCCTAAGAGTCGGTTAAGCCGAGTCGTGATAAATTAGGACATTATGACAATATGACTGATAAGAGACCTTGTGAATTGACCAAATATGTTTATTTACAAATTTACTTCGACACAAAATAGCTGTTGTTTGTTAACATGTGTTTAACGAGTGGATAAGAAATACATTATTAATAACTCGTATGTTAAATTCAAGCTTAATGTTGGTTATAAATACGGCTGAAGATAAATAAATAAAACCTTTCCATATTAAAATACCAAAATTCCAAAAACTGAGTGCTTCAGAGCATTCGAAAATTGTATCACAACAGAACTTTATGCTTCTGATCACCTGTCGCTCAGTTTGTGGCAGTAAAACCTTTACTATTGAAGGTTAATTACATTATCAGTACCAAATTATTAGCAATATTGATCGAGAGTTTTTTTTATTAAGGACTGAGATCGAAAAATTTTTAACACACATATATATATGTTAATAAAAATTAAACCACTAAACTTACAGTTTTGAATCTTTTTTATTTGATTGAAATTATTGTTACAATTTACAAAAAAAAAAAAAAAATATTTTTATAGTCCTAATCACTAGTGATGAAATTTTGAACCTTTTTCGAAAACCCTTCCATTATGGTTTTTATAGTGCTTTATGTCACTTTGTTCGAACAGGTTGTCCATCTCTGTTTTCAAATCTACCACACTCTTGGACACCTTTTTTTGTGTTCTTCAATTCTATTTTAACAAGAGACTCAGCTCCAGGCAGTTAGAGGAATTGTCTTTCTTGGTACAAATACCACATTATTGGTCTTGTACCACTCAAGACCTTTCTTACCAAGTGACAGATGCCAAATCAGGCCAAAACTAAGTGGACACATTAAGAAGTCTTATGAATGGAAACAGCCTTTTTTGTAAACATTCCTTGATGTAAATTTCGGTATTAATAGAGCCCTTTGTAACAAATGTTTGGCTTTTTTGCCGCAACTGCATATTGCTTGCCATACCAATAACTTTTTGGGAAATTTTGTCTGCTTTTGGATCCTAAACTTTTCTTCAACATTCCCTCGAGCATCTGCAACATAAAAAAATTTACCCAGAGGCTGCGAAAAATTTTCCATACGTACATTTCGTCATCCATTATGCAGCAGGAATATTTTTTGTATACAATTTGACTTCAATTAACGTGCTCTGTCTTTGGTTCTAAATTTTTAGCAGAGTTCTTTTTAGGAACTTTTTGAGCCTTGTATGCTTTTAGACCTGCATTGGCTTTAACATTTCGTAGCAAATAGTCCGAGTACTGACCTAACACGGCTGCTTTCCTACCGGATGTGTTGGGAACTCTTTTGAAAATGCTTTTTATTTGTTTGGCTTTAGAAACATTATATGGACCATTCCTTCTACCTGAACCAGGTTTTCTATCAGCGGACAAGTTCTCCCGGTACTGTTTAATAACATTGGAAACAGTTTGATAGCAGACCTTTGATTGTTTGCCCAACTTTTTGTAGGACAAAGTTGGGTTTTGTTGAAAATATTTAATAATTTTAGTACGCACTTTTTTCTCAGCAATCATTTTAATCAGATTAACAATAAATGAATATAATTGACATAATAACTGACATGCTTTACGAAGGTAACTTGATCAAAAAAAATCAAATAATACTTGGGTTAAAAGTTTTAATGAAAAACGTGTGTTAAGAATTTTACGATCTCAGTCCTTATTACCAAAATTATTCTTATTTTTGAATATTGTCTACAATTTCACAGATTTCCCTTTCGAAAAATTATCGAGAATTTTTCGGTGTTATAAACAGTAATATTTTTAAAAATCTTAATAATTTTACAAACATTTTTCTTCGAGAATTATTTGGTTTTGGGAAACTTTAATGTTTTATCCACCATCACAGTTCGATACTTTCTCGTACATCTGCATACTTCGGCCAATACTCATGATGTTCAAAGCTCCATCAACATAAATATTTGTAAGGTTATCAATTTCATAAATTTCATAAAGTTGTTGCTGTAACAGTTCCACTATTGTCGATATTTATTTCCGAGCTAAAAAACGTTCGGTTGATATAGCTGTCGCTGATAATCATTGACCGATTAAAGCACATGTCGTTCCGAAAAGACTCGATGCAATTATCTTGGGAATGGAGAACTTTTATTCGTCGACCTTGCATAACCAAATCATGCTTTTTGGTCCAGATTGTAGGGTATTGCAATAAAAGTCCATAATCATCAAGTTTAACTTGTGATTTACTTAAAGGAGATTTAAAAGGGATTCTATATATATGAGATTTAAAGCTTAACCGCATCTTTGCAATAGTGTATGAGTATTTGAAAGTCTTCAATTACATAGGCACATGTAGTATTTAGTATCATGCACGTGTTTAAAATCAAAAAGATTGGGCTAAGTTTTAGGAGATTGAAATTTTTTTAAAAATAACTCAACGTCACAATGTTGTAAGAAAATTGGTAACACCTGTTAAGCTTAGATTTCGTTGATTTGTTAAACTCTTTGCATATCAATCATATTACAGATTAAACAAATTTAAGCAAAACATTTACAATAATTTGAAAGAACGATTAATTTGTAATTCATAAGTAGAACAGTCAAATAAGGAAAAAAAATACGCTGTTTAGAGGTTTATATATGACTTTTAATTAAAAAGCGAAGTTAATCAATTTCAACCTATTAACCACATGGAATAAAATTTTAAGAGTTTCTAAAATGCTTAACTAACTTTAATATGTCACAGCTTGCGGTATAACCAAAACAACCTTCAATTACTTTCCTCCTTTCGTTGGTCTCATAAAAAAAAACAAATTTTTCCTTACTTCATTTCAGCTCCCCCACATATTTTGCATATTTTAAATTGGCAAACAGTCATTTATTTATCCCCTTTTGCTCATTATGAAAATTATGACCCTATCCAAGACAACAATCATAAATTTTAGGCAAATACTGGCCAAACAGCAACAACAATAATGAGTATATAACTTTTATTTATTAGATATTTGCCAAATGTTTTGTTAACGTCGACCACAGCACAACTACATTATTAACGTTGAAAAGTAAAAAAACTGAAAATGCCAAAAAACACAACATAAACAGTATAAAATCTGGAAAAAAAAAAATACCAACATTATTTTTTCCAAACCAAATTATGGAGTGTTGTATTGTTTGTGGCTATAATGACAATGGCATTAACAGCAATGGCAACTGCAACAGCAACAGCATCCATATCCACAACATCAACAACAAACAGCAACCATTTCAATAACAGCAGCAATTGTAGTGCCACAAGTTATATTTATGTATAGACAGATGCTGAATAAACAATTGGGATAAAATTAAATTTCAATTTGTGTTTAGTTTAAACAAAAATAAATTTTACAATGATATGGATGGAGAGTAGCATTCAGCTTGCCTGCCTGCCTGCAGTCAACAAGCAAACAAATCGTCTTTTAACAACAATGGCCTATAAAATTGCTCCATACGTTTGCTGACTGACGACCACCACATCTATGACACATTTTACTATATTTTACCCTGCCAGCAATTGGAAGTTATATTTTCGATGAATACACTAAAATATTTCTACTTCGTTCCGAAAAAATGTTATTCAGTATATACTGCGTGTCACAGCTATCAGGCCTGTCACACATTTTGTTCGGAATGGTTTCAATTCAATGGTTTCAATTCCGTAGTTTTTAATCTGATCGATTTCGTGTTGGGTTCTTTAGATTCTGTGTAATTAATTAATTCCAAAAATATTTAATAATTCTGTATTTCTGATTTTAATTTCATATTATTTTTTTATATTAGAACAAAAGTGAAGAAATATCAAATCCAGTTTGAAAACTGGAAGTGGTTTCGTTCCGAAAGAAATTTTCGATTTACTTTTTTTGAAGAAGCGAAATACTTTTAATTTAAAGTCATATTAAATTTATTTATTATACCCTTCACCATGAGTGGCAAGGGTATATATAAGTTTATCATTCCATTTGTAATTTCTACATTTTTCATTTGCGACCCCATAAAGTATTATATTCTGGATCGTTATAGATAGCGGAGTCGATACTGCCACGTCTGTCTGTCCGTCTGTCCGTCAGTCGGTTGAAATCAACTTTCCAAATCCCCTAATTAGCTTACAAACATGATTGATACATCAATATATCGGTAATTCTTCCAATTCGGTTGCTATTTGAAATCGACAAAATCGGCCCACAAATAGCTGAGATATAAGGAAAAAACCGGGACAACCTCGATTTTTGGCCTATTTTTGATTTATATCTGGATTACTAATCATTAATATATACAATATAGATATCTAATGATAGATATTTCAAAGTCCATTGCAACGATGTATATAAGGTAATTTGGACCTATAATGGATCAAAATCGGAAAAAAAAATTTTTAACCCGAAATTTTTTTTTAACAAAAAATTTTTTTCATAATTTTTTTACTAATAAATTTAAAAAAAAAATCAAAAAAAATTTTTTTTTTTTAAATTTTGAATTTTTTATTTAATTTTGAAAAACAATTTTGAAATTTTTTTTTTTAAATTTTGTTTACCTAAAAATATTTAAAATTTGTATTTTAAAGTATAATTTTTTGAAGGGTATATAAGATTCGCCACAGCCGAATAAAGCTCTCTTTTTATATAAAAAAGTTATATGTACTCCTATAAATATATAGTAATTCATCACTATATAGTGCAGTATAAGATGAAAAGAAATAGAGGAAAGTTTCTCCCGAACAATGACACTATATCGATATATGAAAGCGATATCATATTTGATGAGTTTCAACTTCAAAATGATACGTTTGGGAAATTTTTTCGATAGAAATTGTTTACATGGTATACACATAACTTTTTGTTTGTTTTTATCTTTTGATTACAGATAGAAACAAATAAATTCTCATAAAAATGCAAAATAAGTAGGTACATTTCATTATCTGTGTGATTTAAAGTGGTCAAAATAGAATTACTATGTGGCAGAAACTTGGACATTTAAGCTAATATTTTTACTTCAAAATATTTTAGATCTGGACAAATATAACAAAAAATATTATTAATTTATAGATTTTTTGGTAATTATTTGAACTTTTTATTTTCTATAATTTGAAAGTAAATATTTAATTTGGCTTAAGTTCATTTATTATAATTCAAAGAATATCACTGAAAATTAATTTTAGACAATTGGCAAATTGGAATGCATTTTCTACCAACAATAATAAATTTACTTAAGCCAAATTAAAAATTTACTTTCAAATTATAGAAAATAATATTTTTAAGTTTTATTCAAGGTTGGCTACCGTTGCTGCAATACCCTTTTAACGTGATTATTGTTATCTCCAAAATAACTGCAATTACCGTTGCCGCGTCCATAAGACAACCCTGGTTTTTTTCTAAAAAATGTTCCAACATTTGTCTTGAACCCATTCACATAAAAGTTTTTTCAAAATCCAATTTTTTTTCTCTGTTGTCCAAAAAACGTTCAATTGAAATTTTATAGATTTGTAATATAAAAGGATGGTTATATAAAGCACAGTGTACTTTGTACTTTATATGTATCAAAGGATGGTTATATAAAGCACAGTGTACTTTGTACTTTATATGTATCACTTTAGTTTGATATTTTTGAACGTAGTACTGAGATACAGATGGAGCTCCATGCTCCTCAATAACTGGGAATACTGGTGAATATTTTCTTTACAGGGATTTTCAGTATTAATTTCTTACGAGCGACACTGAGATCCACGTATCATTTATTGTACGAAGAGCCAATCAATCTACTATGCGGTGGTGTGTGTCATCGGGTCTTTAGATTTGTGTTTGTCACTATTTGAACAAAACTAATCATGTATAATGTTAAACAAAGTTTTTCATAATTGGAAATTTTGTTAGAAACTAGTAAAGTATATTGAAATCGGATCATGATTTCAACTAGCAGCATATTAACTTAAATACCCTAGAATCATTATAATTTATTCTCTTATCTCATGATAATATTTATAAATATGTTTAAAATTGGTTCATAAATGTAATTCATTATAACTAAGTATTTCAATAGCTGATATAGGTCATAGCCGGTCGTGTCTGACTGACTTTTTTACATTTTTCTATTATCTACATGTATATTTCATTAATCACAAACGTATACATGTTTACTGTAACCATATATATGGTTGCTACAATCATGTGAATCGTAATTTAACCATTTTATAGTTACCACAATCATATAAATAGTTACTGTTATAGTAAACATGCAGAACTATATATTTTTTTCTGCGTGTACATTCGTGATATAATTTTGAGTTCGTATTTTGGGATCTACAATTTTCCACAGCTTTTCAAAGACATTAAGATCTGGGAATTGGCCAGGCCACTTCAAAACACGTACCTCATGGGATTATAACACCTTTGTTACAATCATAGAGGTCATTGTCGTGCTGGAATCTCCAAACTTTAAAATGGATCTACACCCCACAATTCGACTGTCTCATTTGTGTACTTGAGGTCCAGTTTCTTTCACTTCTGCCTAGCAAACGTTCTCCTCTTCATCCGAAAAGAGAACAGTATTCCATTTCTAAATTTGCAAATTGTATACGAGTAGTACGGTTTTATAGAATTTCTTAAAATCTCTTTGTATTTAATTGTCTTGCCTTGGAGTAGATTTACAAGGACCTCTTCCCAAATTCTGAGTTTTTACAGTTTCTTTCTTACGAGATTTTTTTTTGTAATTTTTGAAACTGCTGATTTGTTAATATAATACTTATTACAGATAGTTATTTGCTTTAAACTATTATTAAAATTGTTTATAATTTTCGCAAATCTGGACTCTATTTAAAAGTTTTACTGAAATTTTTGTATATATCACTCTGATTTCTACTCTTAGTAAAGTCGTATTTTTGGCATTATACTTAATAGATATCTATTGTTGATAAATATGATACCAACTTAAAGATATTTAAAAGATCTGTCAATAATATATACATAAATATTTAGAAAATATATCAGTATTAAGAAGTTTATAAAAAATTATATTATGTATTTGTAATAACAAGCCACAAATAATGCAACAATTTGTTCGAACGCACTCCCTAAAATTTAAACAAATATGTGGTCAGACCATTGGTGCCCATTTCATAGCACAATTGTCCATGCTAACCACACACATATTCTTATTCTCTTTGGTTTAGTAGTCACTGAGACAGCGACGAATGAACATGCTAAGCGGGTATATTGCTATTTTTTTAATTTTTGTTCATGATCACTGAAAGAAATATTTGAATTGTTTAATATATTTAGAACTTTAAAATATCATTGAAGTGTTGTCTGGTTTTTCACCTCAATTTACTTCTGTAAACAATTTTTTTCAGAATTGAAATGATTTTAATCAAAACAACGTAATAAATAAAATAAGCAAAAAAAAATAAATATTTTACACATTTTAAATATTTTCAAATTTGTCGAAAATGATTAATATCGAACTCTCAATTAATGAGCTATGATAATATGTCACCAGACAAATTGATTAATATTGTTGACTTGATTATTGTTAACAAATAAAGCGTTTGAAATATTGACATCTTTTATTTAGTTCACTAAACTTATCTTTCACCAACACAAATACAGTTTTAGCTTTGGGCATCTCTGAGTCAGACTCATCATTGTTGCTATTCATTTGTGTGCGTTAATATTAAACAAATTTGTAAATAATCACATCAAATAACAAACAGTTAGATTTCCTTTTTGTTCTTCATATTGTTGCAAGCATTTTATTTAAAGTCTTCCCCCTTTTCGTCATTCAATCATACAGTCAGGCAGTTATTTAGTTAATAGTTAGTGTTAAGGTGTTCCATGACATAAGTAACCGAAACAAGATAGGTATTGGACAAATTAAACATATTTTATTTAATTTTACGGTTTTGTACAATATTTTTCAGACTTAGTACACTTCAGAATGGTTAAAAACTTCAAGTTCAGTGAAATCATAAGGCAAATAAACATTGTTTTTACGTAGTAATTATAATTTACAAACGAATGGAAAAAACAAAGCGATATAGCAATTTGTATAAACTTTACATAGCACAACAATTTGGTTGCGTTGTAATGACAGAACACGAAAATATACATATTTAAGTTGTCATATCAATGTACAACACCTCGTTTGAGTTGACACAACATAGCTAAGCTTGAAATCTTTGAGTATGGCATTTTTGTACAGAATGCAGATCTTTAATAAAAGCAACTGATGTTTATCGAAAAGGCTATTGTTTGTTTACAAAATAAATTTTTCCAAATTTTATGAATATGTATTAAATTATCCGATTAACCGCTACAATGGCTAACGAATAATTGAAAACAATACTTAACGGCCACTTACTGCCACTTGAACTTTACAAATGTATAACTGTCATTGGCATTGTTCGTTTGTTTTTGAGTGCATTTTACATTTTGTTGATTGTATTTTTTGTTTATACTTATACATATATATTTTGTTTGTCCAAATCTTTTACTTATTGTATAGAAGAGACATTTGGTTGGGTTTGAATGAAATTGTTGTATGAAATAAAACACAGTTAGATATTCCCTCTAACTAGCATTTTACGATAATAAATGAATGTATGAAAGTGCATGTCTGTCCCACTGATGATTGTATAGAAAGTAATACGTTACAACAGCATACTCATTAGGATGACCCTTATTTTACACTTTTTGGATTTTCAATGCTCCCAAGGTCTAAGATTGTTCTCATCTAAAAAACAAATGCTGAAAATTTTAGCAAAATTGGATTAAGTTTAATTGTTGTAAATTTTTTTTTGAAATTTCGAGTTTTGGGTCAAAGTATTCCCAGTGAAAAAATTAATACATCCGTGTACGATTTGACTCCATTCGGTATCAATAGTGTATCAAACCCGCATGTGGACAAGTCGTACACGAAAGATGTAAATTTGGCAACGAAGAAATGACACCATACCGTGACAAATTTGTCGCCGTATCGTTGTCAATTTGTCACCGTACCGTTACGATTTAACACCTCCCGATGTCGTTTTGACACCGTACAGTTGTGGATTTGATACCTTCAGTTGTGGATATGACACCGCCCATTTTTCATTTGGAATCGTGTAATCCCTTTAATTTCCAAATCCACCATAATAATGATGTCGATTAAAATAAAACATAAAATACCATATTATATCCTTCAGTGAACTGCAGAAGATGTCACGTATACACCCGGTTAAGGTCCATTGCAACGATGTATATAAGGTTATAGTAATTTGGACCTACAATGGTCAAAATCGGGAAAAATATTCCCGATTTACACAAAAAAAAATTTTTTGTCATACATTTTTTTCACTAATAATAAAAAAAAAAATTGAAATTAAAGAAAAATTCAAAAAAAAATTTTAAATAAATTTTTGAAAAAAAATTTGAAAAAGATGTAAAATTTTTTTTTTAATTTTATTTCAAATTATAATTTGGTTAAGGGCTCTCTTCTTGTTTTTCATTAATTTAAATTTATTTAATAAAAACACATTTTATTATATGAAAAAAAATCTCCAGTTGTTTCCATGAATTGTCGTCCCTTTATTCAACAATCTCCTCATTTATCTTATTAGTTGCACTGTATTTACTTTGTTTACTTTTTGTTCACAACAAATTATTTGTACTTTTGCGTTGGAAAATAACGTAATGATAAATAACATTTCGTTCGTCTCCTGAAAATCAACTGGCTTGTAATTGATGGTGAGATGAGACGACGTATAATGTGACAACATTGTATTGTCGTTTCATACCTGTTTGTTTACAAAATCGAAACGTACGATGTCAAACGAACTGTCATACTGCGCTCACTTTTTGACATTTATGTTCAGTATTCTAGAAAATCATCATGAATAGATTTACGCTTGAACAAATCTACCAAATTATCCAAATTTATTTTGAAACTCAGTCATCGATTCGCGATGAGGTTCGTTTTATGCTTAATGGACCCTACAGACTCCAATATATCCATAAAAATGCACCGTTTGTAGGGGCTACAGGCTAGTGACATCATCGGACCTTATTTCTTCAAAAAGGAAGCCAGAATGGACGTCCAAAAAATGCTCTTCGTCAGGAACTGCCGCTGTGGTCGGTCATATGCCCGAAATCATTTTCAAATGGTAATGCCGTGTATTGATCTTTCAGTCGGTCATACAAATCATTTTCAAATGTTAATTTTTTTTATTAAAATTTAATGGTTTATTTATTTTTGACAATTTCAAGTTCTATCGGGCTAAAAAGAACGCGCTTTACATCAAATCCTAAACTCTTTAAAAAAAATTTTAAGAATATCGAACATTTTTTCTCAATACTTATAAATGTTAAATGAGGATTAAAAATACAAAACTCGAAACTTCAAAAAAATTTGCTAAAATTTCCAGTGTTAGAGTTTTAAATGACGGAGAACAATCTAAAAAGTGCAAAATTAGGACCAACTTAATGCATATTCATGCATTTGTTTGAAATTCAATTTTATTTGATGGTTACTTCAAAACACTCCACTCGTTATTTGCGTCGGTGTGCGAGTGGTGTGTTGCATCCAGCATTGTGTAAGGATTATTGAATTATGCGTTGTTCTATTGTTCAAACAGCTTGTTGAAAATGCATGTTTACAGGGTTTTTATTAGGAGGAGAGCTTGTAAAAAAAATGCCCATAAGCTGCATTTCCAAATAAATAGTTTATTGCAGTGGTATTCGATTTGAAGAAAAAAAAATTATGTATTTTAAAATTGTGTTTACAAAAGATTTCATATTTTTCAAAAAATTATAAAATTTACCATAGATATTTATTACTGCTGAGGACACAACATGCTGGACATAAATGCTATACTCAAATATTTCATGATCTGTTATGCTGTGATCATGTTTTTTCATTGCAACGCATTCTTTGTACTGTACCATGAAAAAAGTTTCCATAGTGATTTTTTTACATATAAATGAAGCAGAAACAATTAAATTTAAATGTGATATTAGAAAAATGTAAACAATTTTATACATGAATTCTATTAAATTGACCTTGGGTCTTCCGATTTTGATCATATTTCATAAACACATTTTGGAAATTTCTGTATATATTTATTCTAATCTGGAAGAACTCTTAATACAAACTGTTCTGAAATGGACAATCATTTGCTAACACTACTGGTCTTTAATTTAAATATTTGGTCAATTAACAAGGTCAGTCATATTGTCATAATGTCCTAATATATCACGACTCGGCGGCTCGGCTTAACCGACTCTTAGACATTCGGCGTTGGTCTCTGCTGGTTCGTTTCGATAACACAATAAACATTTTGTTTGAAAAGCAATAAAAACCAAGGTTGGCAACCGATACCGTTATTAATACCGATACCGATTAAATACCGTTTAAAATTGAGTACCGGTATTGATACCGATACCGAAATAATTATTTCGGTAAAATACCGGTATTCAAATACCGTTTCCCTTAATACCGGTATCATACCGGTACAATACCGTTATCATAACGGTATCAATACCTTTATTATACCGGTATCAATTGCAAATCAATACCGGTATCATACAAGTTTCAATACTGATATCATACCGGCATTATAATTAAATTTTGCAAAATTGTTAAAATTACATAATTTAACAACTTTGCTGCTAGTAGAAAATAGTATTTGAGCCTTGTCCATCCCTGCTTGATGTTCAACTAATGCAACTCTGTCTTAGTTGTTTACTTACATACCAAGGCGAATTTATAGCAGGTGACCTCAGAAGAACAGCTGATTATTTTGTTCACTTGTATAGATGATTGGATTGTCAATTCAAGCAAAAACAACAACAGGCAACTTTGACAATTCAATTATCTTTTAACAAAAACAAAGTACCTGTTGTTTTGACATATTGTATTTTTTTTGTAGCTCTTTCATATATTTCGATTTTTTATAAGTTTTTGTTAGGTTTGATGTACTTAATTTTTATACCGGTATAAATACCGATATATTAGTTTTATACCGGTATACCGATACCGATACCGAAATAAAAATAAAATTAATACCGATACCGTTACCGATACCGATACCGTTATTCGTTTCGGTTGCCAACCTTGATAAAAACCATTGTGAAAGATTAGGACATTATGACAATATGACATGATAAGAGACCTTGTGAATTGACCAATTCTGATTTCAAAATTTATATTTTGGCTTAAAAGTACATTATGTACCTAACAGCGATTAATCGGCATTACATATTAGTTATTATACACAAATTTTGGAAAAAGATGCTTTTCGTTTAATATTTATACAGCTTCAAAAAGTTTATATTAAAAAAAATAATATCTTTTGCAGTTCTCACTTAATCGGCCAGGTCCCACTGTACTAGCACATGCATATTTGCAAGACATATTGGTAATTTGTTTTATGGACAACCCAAAAAAAAAGCAAACTGTTAGTAACAACAATGAACGAACGACAACCATCTATAACAATTATTGAGTTCATGTACTAAAGCAAATAACAAACAACAACAACACATCCATGTCCTCATTAAATCCCCCCAAAAATCCACCATACAAATCGGTTTATGTAATCCTACTATTATGGAAACAAAAAATTGGAATTGGGGTTTTTGTCCAAATATGCCAATAAACAACACACACCTCGTCATCGTCGGGCATCGGCATCCACATCCTCAACTTCGTCATCATCTTATACTGCAACCTACATGGATGGACTGCTGTTCAATTCAACTTAAGGCAGTTTTTGTTTTGAGTTTTGTGGTCATTGCTGGAGCAAAAAGTTGACTACTGGCTGCCCATTATTATAACGTTTGTTTGATTCTTTGTTGATTTTGTTTTTGCTGTTGACGGACGGGTGTGATTTTTTATTATTTTACTCGTACGAGTTGCTTTTTGGCTCCAATAGATAGTTATGGAATGATGGGTATGGGATGCCATGGCTGAATGGTTAGAATGGAATGATATGCATTGGTTTTTGTGTGTTAGAAAATTATATATTGTGTGTGTTTCTGCTGTTTTTGTTCTCACACAAAATGTGTTGTATGCATAAATAAATCAAGTAATTGTTACAACCCCGAAGCATTATTTCCAAAAACAACCAAACAACACTCTACTCTGATGGACGACGAAACAATAAAAATCGAAGGAGTATCGTGAAAAGAGTTAAGTGTTCTTTTGAGGACAAGCTACAATAATAAATTCTTATACATACAATGTATGTATGTATATTAGGGTGTGCCAATACATATCCCAGCAGTTAAGCAAGTGTCTGATAATATGGCTGACTCCAATTTATATACTCTGGGACATTTAACACGTATGTGTTCTTTGTAGTTCAGAGAGAAGTCAATTTGTTACTTTATACATCCCAGGTAATCTAGCGTGAAGTTAATTGTTACTTAAGTGTCTTTAAGTAATCTACAGTGTAGTCACTTTAAGCGTTTTGTGAGTAACTCATACAAACTAGTTTTAAGTTGATATAATTCTCATACAGTTTATTTTCTTTTTGCTTAAGTATAATTATATACCATGTAACCTAACGTGAACTTAATCGTGACTTTAGTGTCTCTAAGTGACCTGCACTTAAAGACTGCACTTTAGAAAGTAGCTATTTTACCCACCAGAAGTAATCTATTGAAGAGTGGTCGGAGGAAGGTTTGTTCAAAAAGTCTTATTAGTTTAGAACTTTTTTGTTTGAAACACAACAGCAATTTGTTTAAACTATCATAATATATTAGGACATTATGACAATATGACTTAACAGCAGACCGTTTGAATCCCCCAATTGTATTTAAAGATCTATGGATTTTTTTTAAATTTAATTTTTAAAAGTATTGCTACTTTGAGCCAAAACTCGAAACTTCAAATTAATCTAAAAAGTGCAAAATAAAGGCCACCCTAATGTATATAAGTGTATGCAAAGTTATTTAGGAGAAAACATGTTTATTTTATTTAAATATTTGGCCATTGAAAAAAAAAACTATGCAAATTTTCTTCAAAATAAATATTTTCAAAGTTTTTGTGCTAAAAAATGTTGAACATGAACAAAATGTGGTATTTTGTAGTTTTTTTTTTTTTTTTAAATATGTTTAGCAAGAATTTGTTTGTGGGTTTTAATTAAATATTTATCCATACTATAAACAGATATTATAGCTGCAGTAGTAATTTATGTTTAATATTTTATAAAGAAATTATGTAGTACCCTACACTTTGTAGTGATCATTTATTATTAAATACGCATATGTAGTTCATTCTAATAACTCTTCAGATGTTTGGCAATCAAATTTATTTCAATAATTAGACTGTGAAAATCAAGAAATAAAACGCTGAATCTAGTTGAGTTAATTATTTTTTAGTATTAGCACCTCCTGTACAAGGACTTTTACGTTTATAGATGACATATACAGTGAGAATACAATGTTTCCATTGTTAAAATATTACCTTTTAACAAATATATGTACAAATTTCTAAGATAAATTCAAATTTACTAAGTTTTCTAAGTTTTTTTAAGTTTAAAGTTTAAAAAAAAAAATACATTAAGAAACTTACTTGTAAGAAAACCATGTAATTTGTAATTTTTTTCGCCCAAGAGTGTATAAATGGCTAGAATTAAAATTTACAAATATTTAAAAACCAAAAAAACAAACGATTTAAAAAGAAATCTGGGATAAATATCAATCAATTAATAAAACAAAAATTATAAAAAATTCGTGAGAAAGGAGAGCACAAACTCAACTTCATAAAACTACTCTAAGACAAGATAATTTAACACCAAGAGAGTTTAAGAAATTCCCAAAAATGTCTCTCCTGGAGGTTACCAATAATGTAAAATTGAAAATTAGATCTAGATCAGTTAGCCGCAGGGCTAATTAAACTGGTCGATACAGAAATGGAATACTGTCATATTTTCGTATGAATCCAAATAGAAAAAATAGGAGAAAATTTGTAACACGGCCGATGGGAAAGAGACTAGACCTCAAGTACACAAATTCATATCATAAAATCTATTGTACTAAGACTAGAACTGGATGCAGATCCATTTTAAAGTTTGGAGATTCCAGCACGACAATGACTCCAAACACACCTCTATGGATTTAACTAGAGTTTCGTGATTGGTTTTAACCAAAACCACGATTTTCAAGGCCTAAAACCGATACCGAAAACCTATTTTAACCTATTTTCAGTAGAAAAATTCAAAATTAAGAAATGAAAAACAAACATTTTATTATAAGTTAATTTTCAAAATATATATATATATACAATAGCAGAATTTTAGATTCTAACGATTCATGCAATTTCTGTAAAATCAAATCGATGTAAAAATATCTTTGGATTTATTTAAATTTTATAAATGGTATTACAATAATTGCTTCAGATGATGTAGCGAACTGTCTTTCGCAGGCTAGGCAAGTAATCCTTTTGATAAAGAATGGTACAAATCATTTAAAAATATTGATCATATTCACTGACAATTAAACTTTAAAAGACTGGTGGTTTGTATAATTTTTGATTTTTTTAAGTGCAAAATTTATATATTTTCAAATATCTGATAAAAGTATAGAGTACTAGCTAACCCAATTAGAAAAAGGAATAAATACTACTAAGTCTCCCTTTGTGAATTTTTACTCATTCAGGATACATTGTTTATTGGTTCATAATAATGTGAAATTTAGCTCATTCGAAACGTATTATTAGAATAAAAAATAATAATACGTATTTTTACTCATCTTCATGAATTCCTAATTTCATATTTCTGCGAAAATACAAAAAGTATCATTAAGAGGAAGAAGGATATCACTAAAGTCACCTTCTAATTCTAACACATTAGTGTGCTTAATTTTAGATTTATTATTATAAAAAATCTAAAAGTACCATTACAATAAAGAAATAGTACCATTTATTATTCCTTTTGAATTCTCATTCAATCAGAACCATAAATGCTTAATTTCATGTTTCTAGGTCCATCGTTATCAAAATATTCAAAAAGTACTGTTAGTAGGAAAAAATACCTGTGAGTCTCATTTTTTTATTTTAACTCAATCAATTTCCTATTAAGGACTGAGATCAAAAAAACCTTAACAGACGTGTTTCATTAAAACTTTTAACCCAAGTATTATTTGAAAAATTTGGTTCATGTAGAAGGAATAGTCCACATGATGTTTCTAATGCCAATAAATAGAAAGCATTTTCAAATGAGCTCCCAACACATCCGGTAAGAAAGCATAAAATAAAATAAAATTATAAAAATAATATTTTTTTGTAAATTGTAATAATAATTTCAATCAAATAAAAAAATCAAAACTGTTAAGAATTTTTCGATCTCAGTCCTTACTATAGAAATTTCAAAAAATAAAATTTAAAGGACGAAAAAATACGAACAAGTACTTTCTTTATTAAGAAGCAAATTAGCCAAGTATTATTACAGAAAATTCAAAATGTTTAGTAGTATGGTTTAGTTCTCCTTTTTTGGTACCATAATACCATTACTGGGAAGCACATTAGCCAACTTTGAATTTTTAAATTACTCCATTTTGGCAAAATTTATTGTGACAAAGATATGTCTCAAATTGTGAGGTCGATGGTTGGATCAGTAAAGTTACTCTTTTATAGATTATTGAGTAACTAAATTAAAGTTTTCTAGAAGTATCTGACAACACTGACAAAAAATCGACTAATTTTGTTTCTATGATACTTAATATTTAATAAATTATCACAAAACCGAAACCGCGGTTTTGAAATTCTTCGGTTTTTTGGAAACTCTAGTTTTAGCCATGTGGCATAATCGCCAGATCTTAATATACTTACCTCGAAGGTGACTTTAGCAATATATTTCAAAGGAGACGATTAAATCTTTAATTGGTTCAATGCATCGTCGCTGTGCAGCAGTAATAAAAAGCAATGGATATCCAAAATACTGAGTCACTAAAAAAGTCCGGACCTTTTTTTGTAAAAATGAAGAAAATGAAATCAATACCATAATTTGTTTGTTTTTTTATTTTAATTAATTACGTTTTAATTTTTGTTATATAAATAAAATACTAAAAGAATACAAATTTCTATAGATTTTTTTTTGGATTTTGACATATTAGTTAAACATGTATGTGGGATAGTTTTCATTGTATTGTCAACCACGTTGGTTTTATGTAAACTTTCGCAAGATCAAGACACTTATAAAAAATTATTTATAAATATTACTATTGCGACAAAATGGAACATAAATAAGTTTAATGTTAATGTTTAGTTAGAAATCACGTTACGATAACATATAGTGAGAATCTGTCCATAATATAATAAAGCCTACTCAGTATAAAACCAATAGTTTTTGAGTTCAAAGAAACTACTTAGATAAATGATAAGGCATTCAGTGTTCGCCTATAATCTACTATAAAATTAACATTTATATTTAATTTATTTCGCTTTCAAAAAAGTTCGTTAAAGTTTCTATTATTGATATTGCATGTTTTGTCTGTCTGTCTACCCGTCTCATATTTATCCTTTTGTAATTCATGGCTAAAAGTAAAAGTTATACTTTGAGCCAAAAAAAAAAAAGAGAAGAGAAAATAAAGAAAAAAGTTTTAACAATAGGTTATGAAAATTTCGTCCAGACATTAAAGTGAGGGCAGGGGGCAGGCGGTAAAATAACAAAGCAAACACTTGTAAAAACTAGTCAGAACGTTGCCGTTTTCAAACATTGATTGACATGGTGCCATTTTGAAATATTTGTATTATCTATTTAAAGGAACTTATGCATGTTATTATAATAAAAGTATTATAAGTAATTAGGGAAGAATTTTTCTATATAAAATTTTCATAAAATATTTAACAAAAGGTTAACATTACACGATTTCAGAGTAATATCTTCAGGTTAACACTACACGATTTCAGAGTAAAATCTTCAGCATATTTTTTTCCATGGATAAAGTTATAATAATATTAATTTGTTTCATTAAAACTGAGCAAACAGTATAAAATCGCAGGTGTGACACAATTATCAGAGCAATTGAACTTTAAATTTTTAGATTTTATTCTCGTATATATATCCTAATAAAATCCTATATAGGTAATAGATCAAAACAATTTTCTTTTAAAATTTCAATGATTGAGTGATTTTTGGAAGTGAACCTTATGTGGGAGATATGACTAATTATGTACCGATCTTCATAAAATTAGGTAAAATGACTTGCGTATATATAACACTTACATCGAAATTTGTGTAGGTATCCATATAAATTAAACATTTATGATCAATAAAGTCCTAACTATGTCCCCACTATGGTGGTATACACAATTTAAAATATTAAATTTGTCCCCTTCTATTATATCGAATATAAATTTAAACTCATATTTGGGGAGGAACTCGGTTTAAAGACCTCATAACGTCTTCTAAAAAAAGCTGGTGTATTTCTGGCTAAGATATAGGCTTCTAAAACTATATGTAAAGCTCTATAATGCCAATAGGTGGCACTTCTGATAATCAAAATTTACACTAATTTTTCTACTGCCTAGTGCAAAAATAGCTCTTAAGGCTAGCCGTCTATCTGACATTTCCCTTCTATCTGACGGAATATCATTTGGTCCTATCTTCAGATGGCTGTATATGTCGCTTAAAATGGGCACGTGTCGGGTAGCCAGAAATATGTGGCCCACATACAATCAGAAACCCACTATATATACATCTCTTAAATAAAGGCATACTTCGTCTTCCTTTCAATAGTAATGATTCCAGCTGTCAGAGTTGTGATTTATCTTATTTGAGAATGTTCATTTATTCATGTTATGAGACTCCTATTTTCAGACGAATATATACCGGTTGATATAAATGGATTGTGGGTAATAAAAATGTGCGACCTTATTAGTCAAGATGAATATTATATATACTCATTTCAAGATCACTTTCCTGATATTGTACCTCAATATCACTGAGTGATGTGATATTCTCAAAACGATTGCAGCGAGTTATCATGTAAACCAACTTGAATTTGAATGGAAATTTCAAAAACATAGAATATTTAGAAACGCGTGACTAGTTCAATGAATCTCCGGCCGGTCTAAAGCCCAAGAATCTGTGCTAGATTACTGATCTGATTTTCATTAATTTAAGTAAAGTAATATACTTATTGTGTACAGCTTTCTTCGATTATATATTTTACTTATTGATTCAGAATTGATCAATGATAGATTGTCGAAATTTGTAGACTAGATTTCTGAAATTATTTATATATATCGAATCTACAATTTTTAAGCTATTACTATGAGCGTGAGTGATTTTTCGGGCGGGCTTTATGTTAGTTTTAAACTTATTTATACTGAGAGACTTATTTCAATCTAACAATTTTCAATAACTGTTATTTTTCAAAAACAAACAAACTTTCTAATGACATTGTGAAAGTTACAAAAATATAATCAATATTTTGTGATAATACAGGTGCATTTATACAAAATTTAACGATTTGTTTAGTAGTGATTTAAAAACAAGTTTTCTTTTAAATTATTCATCTTGTTTTTTATTTCCTTCTTTTTTTTTTGACAAATAATTACATGAAATCATGCAAACTAAATGCCATGAATAGAAAACTCATTATATTAAACTTTTAAACTGAATAGAATCCAAAATCCCTTATGTCATTCACAAGACAAATCAATACTTTATAAGAGTAGTTGTAAACGAATTGAAAATGAATAAGTGCATCTAATGTCCATGAGAAACACAACAAATGAGGACACAAATCAAAGAAATATGTATGAGACATAGATACAGACAGACATATATTGTACATAGCCAGACAAGACACTAATAATGCACAGAGGTACAAAGTACAAAATGTTTCGTTATCTTGACTCAACAATACAATTTAAAGTTCATGGAAAATCAAATACTTATGGTCAACTATGCATTTACGTCGAGATATGTAGATATTGAGTGATTAAAACATGTAATTTATCGTACAATACATATAAGTATACATACAAATAAAAAATCACGATGATTTCTTTAATAAATTCTGTTTATTTGCTTAAATATTTATGCAACACACAAGTAAAATAAAAATACATAAAAACATATGTATGTAAAAATAAAACCATTGTAGATATAATACAAAATAATGACTATGTAAATTACATATTGATTTTTTTCCTAATCTATGTTATTTATAATCTATTGACTGATATTTTTATTAAAAATGTAATTATTAAACTATTAGATGTTAATATGTTTATTTTCATTACAAATCTCTTAAAGTATCCACCTTGAAGGATGGTCAGCGATTTTATAATTATCTGGGCTAGTCAATAACCTAAAATCAGTTTTGACCAATTACTTTTCCGAATCAGATGATTTTTGCATATTTTGATTTTATGCGCATATTTTAACAGTTTTATTGCGTCAGTCTTTTAAAGCCTTATCAGACACTTTTATGAGTATATATGTACAATTCCGAGGGGAATTTGTTTGGGGGATAGGCGAAATCATGATCCGATTTCAACCTTAATTAGTTGGGTTCCTCCTTGGACCTAATTAATCCTTTAATTTTGACCAGGTTTTCTGGTAAATTGCTCCTCTGTGGGTCGTTTCCAGGTATACAGCACAAGTTTATACTGTGCAACACTAGATTATTAAGAGTTGTAACACTGCCCATACCACATTCGACTTTATCTCATACGATGATAAGGTACTGAACGAAGTTTTACTAACTGATATTACAGAAAACGTTACATCTTAGTCATCTCCTCCAAAACTATCAACGGCATTTGAAGATGGATTCTCATGGGAATAGACTTCGATGATTCAAACCGCAAATCCGTAAACCGTAGTTGAGCAGCCACCACATACAGTATCGGCCATAACTAAAGCACCCCCTCAGTGAATTTTTTTCATACTATATTTTTTTTTTATAAAAACTATGTTTTAAATTTCTATTATGTATTATTTTTAATTGTTAATATATTTACTATTAATAAACAAATACTTTTTAAGTCAATCTTTCTATAAAAGGTAACTTTAAATCAAAAAATATTTAAAGCTAGAAAATAAAACGGACAAAACTAAAGCACCCCTTCATGGATATAATATAAACATTTTTATAATTTATATTTTGTTGCAAATCCTTTGTTTCGGATGACACAAGCACATCTCTTAGGCATAGAATATATTAAGTTTTTTATGGTGTCTTACGATATTCCTTCCCAGGCTATAATAAATCCTTAATTCGGCAATTTTCACGATTTATTTTCATATTAACAATCTCCCACAAGTTCGCATTAGGATTGAAATCGGGAGATTGAGCAGGCCAATGAAGAACTTGAATCTTATTGCTCTGTATCCAAGTCTTACAAACTTTGGAGGTGTGCTTAGGATCGTTATCCTGTTGGAACCTCCCTCTAAGTGGCATCTCTTCACTGGCATAAGACAACATTAGATCTTTCAATACATCACGGTACATGAACCGATCCATAATCCCATTAACTTTTTGAATTGGCCCAATTCCTTGACCAGAAAAGCAACCCCAGGCCATTACATTGCTCCCCTCCATGTTTAATTGTTCCTTTGCAATACTTAGGATTCAGTCTTTCTCCTTTTTGCTTGTGCACACGCCTTATTTCATCGGAACTTTTTAATTTGTATTTGGATTCGTCAGAGAACAGTACTATCTTCCAATTTTGGACACTCCAGTCGATGTGGGCTTTGGCAAACTTCAGTCTAGGTTTCTTGTTCTTTTCTGGGTGTCCTCCAGAATGCCCCGGTGAAATTCGACCATTCTGCAAAAACTGTGGAATCAGCCTGGAAATAATGATCTGTTAATTGAATATTTTTTACTCAATTCATGCCGTGATAAGCCTGCCTTCCAGTCTTCAATAACTTTAATTTTAAATTCACTGGAGTACTTGTTCCTTGCCATCCATAGTTTTTTTTACAATAAACTGTATAAAACTTAAATTATACAGACTACGCCTTCCTTTATTTTTATCTTCTGGAATTTTTCAATGCATCCGTTGTGAGTCCCGTTAACTGACATTGAAAATATGCAGAAAAATAGACAAATTTTTAAACATCTTTTGTTTTATCATTTTAAATCAATTGTTCATAAAAATATCCTGTACTAAATGAACATTATATGAACATTAACAATATCAATATTAATATTAATAAAATGTTAATAAAATATATATAAAATACATCCAAAAAAAACTTTATTTATCAAAAAAATTATGATATGAAAAAATCCATTAAGGGGGTGCTTTAGTTATGGCCGATACTGTATGACCAAGTTTAGTTTGTGCCAGTTCTGATAAGGATAGCACAAAGCTCCTGTGTAATATTAAAAACGATAGCCTGCAGTCTGCCACTCTTATGGGACATTCTCAAATTGTTTGAAGATATGCATATGCCAAATCAGCGGTAGCTGTATCAGCCGGAAGTTTTTTTCCCTAGGAAAGAACTTTGGACGGCAGCAGACCTGTTGCAACCACCAAGATATGTACCAAATATTGCCTAAGTCAAACATAAAAAATACTATATGTTTTCAAGGAAAAACGACGTACCAAATGTTGTCAAATTAACCACCGTCTCACCGTGAATAACAAGCCAGTTGTTTTTCAGAAACGAACGAAATGGTACTTATCATTAAGTTTTTTGTTATTTAGAACACAAAAGTACAAATTATTTAAGTGCTAAACAAATTATGTTTTGTGAACAAAGGTGAGCAAACTAAATGCAGTGCAACTAATAAGATCAATGAGGATCTTATTAGTTGCATAAAGTGACGGCAAGCAAGTACAACATTTCCTGGAAACAGTAAGCATTAAAGTTTTTTTATACATATTATAAAATGTGTTTGTATTAAAAAAAAATGGGCTGTGTCAAATCGACAACGTACGGTGTCAAATCAACGCTATGATGACAAATCGGCAAAGGATGGTGTCAAATCTGCTACGATATGGTGGCATTTCTTCGTAATTGATACACTATTGACACCGAATGTTATCAAATTCCAGTTGTTACAAAGTTTATTATACCCTTCACCTTCGTGAGAAGGGTATATATAAGTCTGTTATTCCGTTTGTAATTTCCACAATATAATTTTCCGACCCTATAAAGTATATATATTCTGGATCCTTATAGGTAGCGGAGTCGATTAAGCCATGTCCGTTTGTCTGTCTGTTGAAATCAATTTTCTGAAGACCCCAGATATCTTCGGGATCCAAATCTTCAATAATTCTGTCAGACATGCTTTCGAGAAGTTTCCTATTTAAAATCAGCAAAATCCGTCCATAAATAACGGAGATATGAGCAAAAATAAGAGACAACCTCTGAAAATTTCATCAAAAAAAGACAATTTATGTTTAGATGTGTGTTGGTTTCATTGCTTTGCGTATTTTGTTTTTTTTTTTTTTGCTGTTTCGTTTCGTTTGGCATTGTTGTTTTTATACCCCTCACCTTCGTGGTATAATATAAGATTGTCAGGATATATATAAGATTGTCATATAAGATTGTCAATTAATGCATCCACAACAAAGGTGAAGGGTATATAGGATTCGGCATAGCCGAATATAGCACTCTTAATTGTTTTTATATTAAAGTTAATATCGATACATAAATGTATAAGATGAGTATAAAAGTAATTTTTCGGCTTTTGTGCTTCATATGATACTATATGATCAATCATTAAACGATCCTAGTAGAAGTTTCCCGAATTTTATTCAAAAGATATCTCACATATTCATGACTGTAAACACTCCATTCCGATTCAAACATAATGGTTTAAACTGTACTAGATATAATTTCACTTCACTCTTTTAATATCAGGAATAAATACACAGGGCATTGACCTATCATATTAATAATATAAATTAACCATATTTAACGAGTAAAAATTCTATGATAATTTCTGTAAATGACCATAACAGTGGCACCACTTCTTAGATTCTCGTTGTTTCTACTAAGCTTGTTCACTCTCCAAATACCCAAAGGAAATGTATTTCAATCAATACTAATGATCTTTTTCATATGCACCACGCATGCATGCTTTATGGATCTTGTTGATTGCCCCTGCAGAATGGCCAGCCAGACCATTTTGCCATTTAATATTCTACTGCGTAACTAATGATTGTCAAATCAATTAACAAGTTTTTTTTTTTTTATTCTTCTTCATCTAAATCCACAAGATTTTCTTGTTTAAAAATACATGATGATCATTCGTATCTCTAAACGTCATTAATTCTATGTAGTTAATCGTGCATATTTAAATGCATTTTACTTATGCCTAGGAAAAACTACACTTGTTCGTATATCTTTTATGAATGAATGAGAAATTTGCGTGCATATCAGCTTGAATAATTTACTTTTTCTTTTTCATCATTAGCTATGATCTGTGCTACTAATATCAAATATCTTTAAATGTTGCTGACTGGCTACTTGCTACAGTTGATAAAATGACCTCTTGGCATAGATTTTTATTTTCAAATCATGTTTGCTTTTGGTAAAAGTAAGTACTTTTGTGCAGCACAAGTGCAATTGAAATACATAATTTAAAAATAGACACAAATAGATAGAGATACATGAAAAATATATTTTTCAGTGATAAATCTATGGAAAACTGTAATAATTTGAATTTAAAAATACAGGGGGTTTTGTCTAGAACATAACAAAACTTTATCGAAATTTGGTAATGTTTTAGCATTACAAAGCTTAATTCAAGGTGGTATTACTTACATGATTTATAACAATCGAAAAAAGGGTCAACAGGGAAAAAAATCTTCCACAAAAAATTAAAATTACACAATATAACTCTGACAATAAGAATTATCTCAGACATAAACTTACAACATGTTTTTCATTTAGTAATGCTCCCTTCAATCAAAAAATTAAAGCTTTGACCCACTGGACCGGCTGGATTATAAGTTTATTCTACAAAAATTATCTATCTTTCAAAATTATAGGATCGCTATTCTGTTCCAAAAATGCTATTGGACAGTGTTATTAGTATTTTTAAAATTTGTTTAATTCGAAAACTTCTCACAAGTTATAAAAACGGGCATAGGGTCTAGAGGCGCAATTGGGAGTAAGTTGAGAGTAAAAATAATTACTCTATCCAAAATATTATGGCTGACACAACAACAAAATACATTGATATACATAAATTTTGTTATTGCCCGACTTGGGTTTTGGACAACATACTTAGATTTTGTTTGTCTCTCAGTAACACTTCTATGAATATTTTATGCTACGGATACGGGATTCTGTTGCTCGCCACATGTCAGCTGTCAATCAAATCAGCAAAATTTGTTTTTTTATAACACCACAAGAAGTCATCATCTACATTAGCAGATAATCCTCATCCATTTATATCTTCGGTGCACTTCCATAATAAATTATTAGCGAACAACTCTTCACATTCTAAAATAGCATGACCATAGCATTTTGTCATTACGAGTATGTGTATAGTAGATATGGGATGTGTTGTTGATGCAGTGGACTTTTCAGTTGTTCTGCACTCAAACGGATAGTGTAACCAGGTGGCCGGATTGACTACTTAGATGTGCTATCATCATTTAAATCCCAAAATAGAAGGAAATAAATAGTAAATGGAGTATGAATGATGTAGTGTTTGCGAACAAAAAGTGTTGTGCTAATATTTTTACCATATTTTAAATGATTCAATGCCAAATGATACCAACCAAATAAATAAATAAATAAATGAACATGTAGTCGATTCCAAGTAATATGTTGCAGATGTTTCCAATTCTTTGGGTTAAAAAATAATGGTTACTCTTATATTTATTTGTTCGTGTGCTGTTTTATTTTATTTTTTTGTATCCATCTCAATTTGACAAAATGTCAACACCTCAATTAGAAACTGTCAATCAAAATGTTGGCAATGAAATGGGGGAAAAACTACATATTTTGCTAGTGCATTTTTATTGCTGTTTCGATTCTTCCAAAACAATCATCATACATACATTCATTTGTACATCCATCCAGCACCTCCAGTCAGTCGTCTGTAAGTAACTCTTAACAGTTTGTGTGAATTGTTCTTTATTTGCACTGATGTACATTTTTCATTTAAAACATGAAATTTTAAACGGTTTTTTGATTTTGTTGTATGTATTTTGTATAATATGCCTTAATAAAAACTGTAAATTCATTTATAAGGCAGGTAGTTAGTAGTTGTTTGATGCCAACATTGATTTGCAAGGATTAATGGTTAGAAGTTAACATGTTCAAAATCCGTTATTGAAAAACTGTTAAAATTAAATAGTCGTTTAGGAGAAAATCAGGTTAAAAAATGTACACATAGAGAATCTACATACATACTCCTATATAGTATATAGAATAAAAAGAATTCGTATATACAATTTAAAATAATGTATACGTTCTTCAAATAACAAAAATTAAATATTTAAGAAAATTGATTTTTGTATAAACGATTAAGGAGTAAGAATAAAAAAGTAATTCAAACAAGCAAAAGTGTTATATTCAATATGTAGTTTTGGCCTTATATGGACACTTGTGCCGCATAATCAAGATATTTATGACTGCTCAATCAGTATTCCTGGGGGACATTTGTATGGGGGCTAGGTGAAATCTTGTACCGATATTGCCCATTTTCATTACCAAACTAACCTTATCAACAGAGAGTATTTGTAGAATTTCAGCCAGCCATCTTTTTTGATGTTGGGTATAAAAATATATCGTTAATCATTAAAAATAGTTACAATGAGTGGCACTTTCTATAAAAAAAACTGTTGTCCCAAAACTTTTTCTATAGAAAAACTGTTGTCCCAAAACTTTTTCTATAGAAAAACTGTTGTCCCACAACTTTTTCTATAGAAAAACTGTTGTCCCACAACTTTTTCTATAGAAAAACTGTTGTCCCAAAACTTTTTCTATAGAAAAACTGTTGTCCCAAAACTTTTTCTATAGAAAAACTGTTGTCCCAAAACTTTTTCTATAGAACAACTGTTGTCCCACAACTTTTTCTATAGAAAAACTGTTGTCCCAAAACTTTTTCTATAGAAAAACTGTTGTCCCAAAACTTTTTCTATAGAAAAACTGTTGTCCCAAAGCTTTTTCTATAGAAAAACTGT
The DNA here is from genome assembly GCA_942486065.2 of Calliphora vomitoria. NCBI lineage: Eukaryota > Metazoa > Arthropoda > Insecta > Diptera > Calliphoridae > Calliphora > Calliphora vomitoria. Next base: position 48,403,430 of record OW818029.2, on the reverse strand, counting down.
TGTCCCAAAACTTTTTCTATAGAAAAACAATTGTCCCAAAACTTTTTCTATAGAAAAACTGTTGTCCCACAACTTTTTCTATAGAAAAACTGTTGTCCCACAACTTTTTCTATAGAAAAACTGTTGTCCCACAACTTTTTCTATAGAAAAACTGTTGTTCCAAAACTTTTTCTATAGAAAAACAGATGTTCCAAAACGTCAAACACAATACACACACACCGTGCATTCTTATAGGACAGATTGGTTTGAAGACCCCCATTTCCAATAGTGAGAAGAAGAAACTCAATATAAAGCAAGTAAGAAAGTATGGTCGGTCAAGTCCGACCTTATAATACCCTACACTAAGTAAATGAGCAAAATCATTATTCTTTCAAAATTTCAATAATTTATATTCGTGAGTGATTTTCGGAAGTGGGCCTTATATGGGAGCTATGAAAAAAAGTTATTTATGTTGCATTTTATGTGTATACCAACATTTTAAGGTGATTTATGCTCGTTAAAGTGATTATCGGAAGCAGGTCTTATATGGGAGCTATGACTAATTATTTACCGATCATAACAAAATTTGGTGACATAAATTCGGTATATATAAAATTTATTTGGAGAAAAACTTGTGTAGATACATATATAAATCAAACATTTATGACCGATAAAGTCCAATTTCGGGAGGACATTTGTATGGGGGCTAGGTGAAATAATGGACCGATTTCAGCCAATTTCAATAGGCTTGGTCCTTGGGCAGAAAAAATGATAAGTACTAAATTTTATCGAAATATCTTCAAAATTGCGACCTGTACTCTGCGCACAAGGTTTACATGGACAACCAGCCAGCCAGACGGACGGACGGACATCGTTTAATCGACTCAGAAAGTGATTCTGAGTCGATCGGCGTTACAAACATCTGCACAAATCCATTATACCCTCCCCACTATGGTGGTGTAGGGTATAAAAAGTTTTGCTCATGTCAGCGGGCAAGGTAGGTAATATGGTGATTTCTAGAAATTCACCACACAAAGATGCATTTGCACTGTTTAATCGACATGAATTAATACACTGCATTATTAGTGTGGGAATTTGCTTAAGCCACCTTTTTTAATCTGGTAGCACCTAATTGTAAACCGTTTCAACATTATATGTGGATGCTTTACCTCTAAATACAACCCTGGTCTTGTTGTAAATCAACGATTAAACTGCAGCCAACTTCAGGCCATTGTTACTGTATTGTATTTTTCGACGAAAAAAACAATTTGCAAAGAATTAAAAAGTTTTTGTATTTAGGGAAAAATATAAATATTAATTTGTGTACATTAAAGAAACATATAAACAACATGGCTTCTTTAGAACCAGCACAAAATAAAACGTGGGACTTATCGTTGTACGAGTTGCAACGCAAACCACAAGAAATCATTACAGACAATACAGAAATCGCAGTTTCACCCAGAAGTCTACACAGTGAACTAATGTGTCCCATATGTTTGGATATGCTAAAGAAAACAATGACCACTAAGGAGTGTCTCCATAGATTTTGCCAAGATTGCATAATAACAGCATTGCGTTCGGGCAACAAAGAGTGTCCCACTTGCCGGAAGAAACTGGTGTCGAAGAGATCTTTGAGGCCAGATCCAAATTTCGATTTATTAATCTCGAAGATTTATCCCAGTCGTGAAGAGTATGAAGCTATTCAAGAGAAGGTAATGGCTAAATTTAATCAAACCCAGTCGCAGCAAGCCTTGGTGAATTCTATAAATGAAGGCATTAAATTGCAAAGTCAGAATAGGCCACAACGTTTTAGGACCAAGGGAAGTGGTGGCGGTGGCGGCGCTGGAGGAGTTGCTGCTACTGCTGCTGGTGGGCCAGTTCGAGCTTCTAATGCTAATCACAATTCTTCCCATTCACACAATGTATCGAATGAGAGTAATACAAATGGCAATGAAAGTGATACAAATACTAGAGAAAGTACCACCACAACAACAGCACCGCCAGTTGTGGCCGTTGCTATAAATGTCCCAGCTACAACCGCTTCAACCCATTCCAATACCACTACTATTGCTGTTGCTTCATCCGTTACCGTAGGCATTGCGGCAAGTACTTCATCCACTCGCATGGATGATGGTGGCTCCAATCCACCCTCTGTACGTTCCACTCCCTCTCCAGTACCTTCCAATTCGAGCAGCTCAAAACCTAAACGGGCTATGTCCGTATTAACATCTGAACGTTCAGAAGAATCAGAGTCTGACTCTCAAATGGACTGTCGCACCGAGGGTGACTCAAACATAGACACCGAAGGTGAAGGAAATGGTGAATTGGGTATTAATGATGAAATTGAATTGGTTTTCAAACCTCATCCCACAGAAATGGCTGGCGATAATCAGTTAATGAAGGCTTTGAAAGAAAATTGTATACGTTACATAAAGACAACGGCCAATGCAACAGGTATAAGGAAAACTTTTTTTATAAATAAAACATTTTTTAACACCAACACGTATTTCATTTTCTAGTTGACCACTTGAGCAAGTATTTGGCTTTACGTTTAACTCTTGATTTGGGTTCCGAACTTCCCGAAGCATATCGTATGCTCAACTTTTGTATCTATGTTGCCCCTCAACCCTCTCAGTTGGTTATTTTGAACGGCAATCAAACTTTACATCAAGTGAATGAAAAATTCTGGAAAGTCAATAAACCCATGGAAATGTTTTATTCGTGGAAGAAATCATAAATATGTTAATTTTAAGCATAAAATTAATTATCAGAATATCACTTTTTATTATAAAATATTTTCGTAGTTTTTAAAATAATGTTTAATTTAAAATTAAGAGTTTTTAGTATAGTTTGCATAATTTTGACATTTGTTGTTATCCTTAGAGAAACAGTCCTTTCAGCAGTTATAAATTAAAATGCTTTTTATTGTAAGATCAATGTCTATATTATTAAATGAATAAAAAAGATTAAGTATTTAACAAAAAATTGTAAAATCTTTAAATATTGTTTCTGTCAAAGATTTTTCTTATATTTGCTTCAAATGAATAGTGACTAAATGATGCAATTTCTGAAAAAATACAATCATCAGTACAATTCGTCAATAAAAATTATAAACAATTTCGCGCCAAAAAAGATTGTTCATTTTCTGTAAGCGAAAAACAAGACCAAGCATACTAGACTGACTACAGAATTTCAAATACTTTTCTCATGGTGGTTTCAAAATTTAATTTCCGCGCTTTTGAAAAAGAAAAAACATGGTTCATTGGATTGTAACCACTCGGTTACAACCTTAGAAGTGTGTTTGGGATTATTGCCGCGCTCAAATATATAAACTAGCCGCATATTATTTTCAGCGAATGTATGGATGCATAAGTTACAACGCTTAAAATGAATTTGTATCCCATCGCAGTCATAGTATATTTTATGATATGAATTGGATCTGTCTTATTTCTGTACTTAGGGTCTACACAATTGTTACCGCCATTACTGTCTCTTAAATTGTATTTCTGTGCCTCGACCATTTTAAGCATTCTTTGGCAAATTGTATACGAGCAGATGCAACCAAGATTATACTCATTTGTCCTGCTAACAGTTTGACCATTAATTTTAAATTTTAGGTTATTTAGGATAACCACCCGCTGAATAATTTTCGGAATTTCTTAAACTCTTTTTTAATTTTTGAAACGGTTGATTTTTTAATTGAATATTTATCACAGATGGTAAGTAGTTTGCATTAAAATCGTTCAATTGTTTGGTTTTTAAATATTCGCAAATCTTGACTCCAGTAATTTTTACTAACTTAAACTTAAAATAAATTATCGAAATAAAATAAACATTGCAATAACAGTAAAATAGCATGTTTTTACATCGTTTTCTTATACCTATATTCTTTTTGTTTTAGTCCTCTTTCTTGTTTCCATTGTTTTGCCCAGTCTAAGCAGTATAACCACATTCTATAAATGTATTTCTTAACTTTAATGCTTAAAAAGGCTGAAATTTACTATATTTTAATACAAAAACTAGTAAATTTGCAGTTATAATAGAAATATACATACAACTTAAATTACGGAACATACAGACCAGGCGCATCGATTGTCAAATAAAAATACAACAACTAATTTGTCTGATACAACAACAAAATACTTTGACTAACATGTATTTAGTTGTTGCAAGAGTTAGGTTTTTGACAATTACGTCTCGCCTCTATGTTACGGAATATGTTAGTACGTTATAAAAATAAATATGTGGACAATTTGATCATTTTAAATCAATAAAGAATACGTCCATAATTTAGACGTATCTTCTTAAACAACTTTCTTGTGAATGGATCATATGATTTCGATGCATTAAAATAAAATCTTATTTCTTCTGTTTTGTGATTTATTCAATAAAATATAAAATCAAGGTACATTTAAAAAAAGTAAAGAAAAATACACAAATATATACGCACATATATCAAAGCTACTATATAATATCCTTTCCCGAAGGATACATTATCGTTGTTTTATATAATTTAAATAAAATTTAATTTAATTGATATAAGGGTGTAAAAAGTAGTTTAGAAATTTTATTAAAATTTAGGTTTATAATTGAATGTATCTAATTTACAAGAAAACTTCATATATCGCACTCATTCAACAATACTGTATTAACTCAAGAACTTTTAAGTGTTCAGTAGTGATAAAAAACAGTTTGTTACATTTTACATTTTAAGAGAAGTTGAAAATCCGAATACATCATAGTTGTTTTTTTGAGTTAAAAATAATACCTTTTTGATGAAAATATACGATGTATTTCTATTTAAACTTTTCTATTAACTCAAAATAATACCTTTTTGATGATATAAAGGTAGTAACTATATTCACGAAAAAAGTCTCAAATGTGGTTTTCGATATGAAGAGTATTCGGAATACGTTGAAATTTTTACAGTAGATATTAATGTTGTTAGTTGATATCTTGCAAAAAAATTAAATTTTAAAAATGTTGAGTTAATACAGTATTGTTGAACGAGTGCGATATATTTGAATATACAAATACGTACAAAATACGTAGTTGAAATATTAAAAACATTTTTAAGGAAATATGTATAAAATAAACGTATTTAAGTTTCCAAATGTATTTAAGGGTGTTATTTTATAAAACGTAACGACAAACGTTAAAATAAAATTCTATTGAAAATATTCAAATTTCAATCTATTTTCCCAGTATTCTTGATACAAATTGCTTACGCTTCCAAACGTTTCGTTTTATAAAATTATGCCCTAAGAAATAATTTATATTCTACACTCTAGTTCATTATTTCTGAAATATAATTGACAACTTATAGAAAACAATGGCCAGATATCAAAATTGTTGATAACGTAGATAATGATAATTTTTAGGAATTCTCTACATATACATACTAGCAAGTAATAAAAATAAATTTTAATGTACATAATACAAGGGACGCAAAAGGAGTGTTTAGTAAATTTCTAAATTAAAGCTTTTAAAATTAAGTAAAATAATGTCTGAATTGTTGTTACTCGATATTTTCACTATTTCCACATTTAAAAAAATACTTTGTTTGAATGATAGTAAAAACAGAAAGTAAAACTGATAGTTGATAGGGTAAAACAGGGCAGTTTTCTTCTTGTGAATTAAACTTTTTACAAATATTTGTTGAAAGCACTTTTGGTTTCAGTTCCTGAGTACATATGTTACTCTTAGCTACGATACTTATACTCATTGATTTAGTTTCTTTAGAATAGCATTTTTATAATCCTTATACTCGCCACTTAATTCAATGCTATTGCGCATTTCACCTTGGATGCGAAATAAACAACGTGTTATGTTGTCACTATCTCCGGTTTGAATTTGATTATGCAGTTCCTTCTCCAAGTGATACGGTAAACCCATATCGACAAGTTCATCTAATTCATCAAGCGTTAAAATTGCTGCATTTGCTTTCATATATTCCCCGCACTGCTCATAGACTTCTACAAACTGTTCTGTTGTTGATTTGTCACCACTACGTGCCTGCTGCAAGAAACTTTTCAACAAAGCAAGACCCTGGCGATTGATAAGGGTTTCTTGAACGCTAAACTGATAAATACGTTGTACTTCATCAACGGTCATTTCTCGACAGCCGCAAAAACATTTAAGCAAACGCTGGGCAGAATTCTAAAATTTATAAAGTTTTCATTTAATTCATAATCAAACTAGCAAAGTACACTAAAGGTTCCTAAGTACATGATGAAGTTTTTACCTGGTATGATCTCATTGCCATGTTGTTTTGTTTTTAATCTTGTTGATATTATAAATATGATTGTTTCCACCAGCTACAATAAACAAAATATTTTTTTATTTTCTTATTGGAGTTACTTTATATTTTACGAAGTTGTTGCAAATTTTCTATCTTTTAATTAATTTCAAATTCATATTGCACTTTTTGGAATATATTTTGCGAATTAAATTTTTGTGAAATAATTATGCTGCCGATGACTCGTTTTTGGTATTTAAATATGACAAATATTCTAAATATTTGTGTTACAGGTAACTGCACCACTTTTTCAAAGGTTTTCTGTTAATTTATATCAATTTCTTTGCCAAATTGTGCTAACAAAATTTCACATGCCTAATCTATTTTTTTTCTATTGTTTGGGTACATAAATATAGTGACATCCAGGGATGGAAAATATTTTTTTTTCTTTATCAAAATAATATTCCAATATGTATAACTTGGGAACAAATGAAGAATCTAGTAACAGTTTATGTATGTATAACTTTATAGTTTTTGTATTGCCGGCTTTCGGCCGATCGAAAAATCACGTGTTCAATATATCAAAATTTGCTGAAGTACATACTGTCAAATAAATTCAAAAAGGTATTTTTGGTTCATAATATTAAAAAACAGTACCATATTATATGTATATCACATACAAGGTATTTTGAGGCAATATGAATGGTACCCATAGCGATCAGTTCATTTTCTAAATATTTGAGAAGTTTACTATTATACTATGTATATATTGACTTTAAATTCCTATAACTCCAAAACTAACATTTTTAGCTATACATTTACTCTTCTATAGAAAATAATTTTATAAACAAAATTTTCTGTATAAAATACTTCTACTGTAATACACAAAACCTCCTGTAAAAAATACTTTTATAAAAAACTACAAACTTTTTGAGCGTATCAAATTAGTCACGGAAGCATTTATGAACGTTTAAATACGAAGTATAAAAAAAGTACGTTCATGTCAACTTTTCCATTCCTGGTTACAATTGTCAAATAATTTTATGATGATGCCACATCATTTTATAACATCAAGAACAGTAGTAGGGGATCCAAAATCAAATCTGAAAACCGGTCAACCGGTTAAACGATTTAATATTATGCATATTAGAAACTAAATTAATGGTCATTAAAGCTATAAAGTTTATTCAGTGATATAATTTATTTCATTATTCTGAAAAAATAATAAAAAAAGGAAAGTATAAATAAAAATAAAATATGTTAAAATCTATTTTTCTTATGGATTTACACTTATAATTGTTCGTCATTAACAAAAAATCTATAAAAATAAATTTAAGTAGACCTTTTTCATATTGAATAAAATTTTAACCCGTATTTAGAATGGCAAAAACCAAAACCGGTTTTTTAAAAAATACACTTTTTCGGTTAAACCGGAAACCGGTTTTTTTTGAATTTGCCGTTTTTTAATACTCTAAATAGGTCAACGACAAACATATTTTTTTCTTCAAATTAACTTAACTTGTTCAAAGATTAAGTAGTGTCGGGTACTCATTATCGTAAAGAAATTTAAAAATTTGTGTTTCGATACCAAATATTTTTTACCCCAATAATCGACGTTAATAAAGCTTTCACAAAACTACATAAAATAAATGGTTTTGTGTCATCCAGTTACGTTTATTTTTCAAGACATATTTTACAAGGTTCTTTGACTTGTAAAAAGGTTTGTTTTGTTTTTAAAACCCTTTAGAAAATCACAAATTAATAGTTAAAAATTAAGTGAAATGATATAGCGTTAAGAATTTGAAATAAAATAAATTATTTTAAAAACTCATGTCCTTAATAAATGCTAATTTGATGTTTATGCTTGAATTAAATAACACTTTTAGCGTACACACTACACACAAAAAAATAATCGAGGCTATATTAACTAAGCTTGCATAGTTGATTTCTTTTTGTATGAAAATTAAAAACTATGTTTTATTATCTATGCCAATAGGTAATTCAAACAATACACTTTACCTAAAAAATATGTTAATATAACTATTGGAATTAGTAACTTCTTCTTCGAAGTTTTTTGTTTATTTAATTGTCAATTGAAAATATTTTTGGTGCAAAAAGGTATGTATATATATATATATTAAATTAACTTTTAAAAATATAAAAATTTAAATAAATTCTTTTTTATTTTCAAAACTCAAAAAATCAAGCAGCCCACAAGAAGTTCAACTCCCGTCAAATCCACATAAATGCAAGTCCTCCACTTTTAAATTCATCAAAAAAAATCAACGGGCGAAAATTTAGAAAAACAAACAGATAATGAAAATTTATCTGGTATCGATCATCAGCAGCATGAGGTTTGTAATTATTTGTTACTAACCGGTATGTCAACAGCCAATGCAGTGTCGGAATTGGCATAATATAATTCAACTAGATGCCCTATGCGTGTCTTACGCCAGCAACAAAAGCGCACGAGTTCAAGGGTCTGAGTGATTCTGATGCGAATCACGTACAAAAATGCATCTACAAACAATTTTTATAAAATTTCATTTATATAAACATAAAATTCATTTTGTAAATACATTTTTTTAAATAAAAGCTAAAGATTTTCTAAATATAATTTGTAAATAAATTCATTTTATGTTACATTTGTTCCATAGTCAAATTATCAAAAATTAAACTATAAATTTACTTTGCTTTCATAGGTGAATTAAACAATTTTATAAGGAATTTTAACAAAAAATTTTAGTAGATTTTTCGAACATTGAAATTATCTAAAATTTTAGTCATATTAACTAAGAAACTTTGTAAATGCCATTCTACCCTTGCGCTTAGTTAAATTTATACTATATTTTTAGGAAATATAACCTATGGATTTTTTTGTGTGTAGCAGTCAAAAACCACTCTGTCACTCTACAAAACAAACAAAGATTATCTAGATTATCACCCACTACTGTAACATTTACTTTAGATCTGGCAACGCTATGTTATTTCGCATTTAGTTAATTTATAAAATTTCGGGAATATTCACAAGGATTGTGTTTATTTTTATTATTTTAAGAGCAAATAAGCATTTTAATAGATTAGAGCAAAAAAATAAGAATTTAAACAATAATAGTATTTTTTTTGTGTAAATTTAAAAGAAAAAGAATATCATGGCATCCCAACGAGCACGACGTTCAAATGCCGGTAATAGAATTGCAAAATTGTTAGACAATGAAGAGGAGGACGACTTCTATAAGACCTCCTATGGTGGTTTCCAAGAAGAAGAAGAGGATAAAGAATATGAGTAAGTTACTGTTGACAATTGCTAACGGCTTAACATTTTGAACCATAACTTTATATCTAGACAAAAGGACGAGGAGGAAGATGTTGTGGATTCTGACTTCAGTATCGATGAAAATGATGAGCCCGTTTCAGATCATGATGATGAAGAAGGCAAAAAACGTAAACGTACTGGTGTAAACACTAAAGCTTATAAAGAACCTAAACCTGTGAAAAAAGATGAAAAAAATGCATCGAGTCCAGTCAAAAAGAAAGCTACTAAAGTACTTAAAAGAAAAGTACGACCAAAATTTACCGTGCTCGATTCCGCCCGGAAGTCAATTAGAGCCTCTACTGCCATTAAGACACAAGCGACAAAAATTCGTCTAAAAGAAATGGATGATGCTCGGAAAAAGAAGAAGAAAGTGAAAAAACTAGAGGAATACATGCCAACTCAGGAGGAACTCTTAGAAGAGGCAAAAATAACGGAGGAAGAGAATATTAAATCACTGGGTAGGTGCATATAAATGGAAATATTTTTATATACGAGCTTCTTTTAATTTTTCAAATAATAGCTTAAATTAGAAACGCTTTAAGTTTCTAAAGATATGGTCACACATGGCAAATATTTGCTCAAAAAAACGTAACCACTTTTTTAACACAAAATAGTTTGACTTGTTTACTCTTACAAGCGTTTTGTAAGATCAAACAGAATCAAATAAAATAAAACTAAATTGTTTGTTTTGAATCATCCTAAGTAAAATAAGTTTTTGAAAACAATAAAAGAATTCAAATATATTTTATTTAGTGGTTACGTTTTTCCCGTCAAATATTTGCCATGTGTGATCCTACCTTAACGGTTTAATTTCATATGTTCAGTAGAATAGTTTATATTTTATAGTGGCTATTCTTATCGATTATGTTTAAGCATCTTTAGTCCAATCCCCTGACTTTTTTGAAAACTGATAAAACTATATTATAACTCAGTTGAAAAAACAAGGATATTTTATGGCGTTGTTGCGGCAAATGAGCGATATATTACACTCGTCGCCTATTGAAAATTACATTTTTTCTCTCACATTGAAAGTGGTTGTAGAACGTCAAAATAACTATACGGTTCGATATTACTTTTTTGAGAACTGTCATTTGTTTCATATCTGTAATAATCTGTGATTTCTCTATGTCTATACCTGATATATTTTTGTCATGATAAACGTCAAAATGATTGTCAAGATAAAAAATTATCAGTTATAGTCTCCATTTATTAGTATTATTGCTTCGTTATAACAAAATTGTTAGTGATTTTGCTCAGACAATTTTGTCTTGTCTTTGATAAATATTTGAATTGTCAGACAAAAATAAAAAACAATGCTGAAGGGGTTTTAAATCCGGGTTTATCGAATAGCTGCTACGCATAATATTTGTATATCCTTCACCATGAGTGGTATTGTATATATAAGTTTTTCATTCTGTTTATAATTTGTACATTTTTCATTTGCGATGCCATATATACATATATATATCCTGGATCGTTATAAACAGCGGAGTCGATATAGTCATGTCCGACTGTATGTTGAAATCACCTTTCGAAGCCACTAAATAACTTATATACATGATTAATTCATCAATATATTTTTTTACCACAATTTTTTCCAAAAAAAAAAAAAAATGGCACTCTTGTTTCACTTTATATTTGGATTGTTTTCATCTACGAGACATGAAAACAAAAATGGTATTACTGTATATCTACCATTAATATGAATCACTATTTAAAATAATCGCAGCTCGTTAGCGTCGTGTATTTAAGAAAATATTTCGTTTAAGTTTCACTGAAGAAGTAACTACTAAAATGCAGAAATGTTTGAATATGCCATTACCATTGTTCTTTAAATAACATGTCATGTTATTTTTAATTTTTGTAAACTGTGACACTTATAATTAACTTGATATATGTAACAATTTGCAAACAATTTTATGTTAGCAAAATAATCTATTTTATTTTAAAAATTTTAGAAAAATTTCGAAAATTGGAATTGGAGAAAAAGAAAACCCGACCTACAAAGCGTATTTTTAGTGGTCCTATGATACGCTATCATTCTATGACAATGCCAGTTGTACGTAAACATACTCGAGGTTATAGTGCTCCCCATGATCCCAATGATCCAAAATCAAAATGTGAACGAACATTTATTTCCTTGGAAAACGACTTGGATGAAAAAGTTTTTCAAAATATATTCAAATCAAAAAGGCTGCAACGAAACTCAGGCTATCTATGTCCAATTACAAAGTAAGTACAAATACAACAATAATTTTGTAAATACTTACAATGGTACACAATTTTTTCATTTATAGATTACCCGCTCGCTACTTTGATCCTGTAACTCAACAGCCGTATTACAGTATACAGGCTTTTAAAATCCTACGAGAAGCTTACTATATGCAGCTAGAGGATCGGGGTAATACCGAAAATCCGGAAATGCAAAAATGGCTTAACTGGCGTAAAACGATTAAAGAGAATCGTTTAAAAGCTGTAGCCAATAAAATAAACAATTCATAATTTCCGCTCAAATAAGCTCCATTAAAAAAATTCATCCACCATAATGTAAGTTTTGTTTTCTAATATTTTTTATTTTTTATATTTTGAGTATCATTACTAATTATTAATAACTCACACAACAATAATATCATAGTGCAAAAAAACATTTAACATTTATATAAACTATATAAAATCTACAAAAAATAAATTGGTTTAATTTGACACTTCTTTACTTAACATTTTTATCTTCGATTTTCGAAATTATTCATTCTATATAATATAATAGATGAAAATCAAATAGATAAATAAGTAATATATATATTTTTTTTTTTCATAATTTATATTAAATTAAGGAATGTTATCTTTTACATCCATTTTCTGAGATTATATTTTACTTATATTTTTCTAAAAATATTTGTGGATTAATTTTAATTATGGATAGAATTTTTAAGTACAAATTCCGTAACTTCAGTCTAGAAAAACACCACAATTATCGATCTCTTCTCGTTCTCAATAATCTTTACAAACGAATAGCTACATGTCACTAGTTTTCCGAGTTAAACTGTGATTGTTATATAAGCGTGTCTTCATCTTGTCCCTCATACACCATTAACAAGGAATGTTGCGAGGGTGAGCGTCCCAAAGTCAATCCTCCTAATGAACCATCCGGTGATAATAGACCTGTCTGTAAGCTGTTGGTATCACGGTATCCCGATGTTGAAGATGTTTGTGATACTGAATCCCACGATATTTCACCTATTGGCTTAGGATGTTCTTCCTGTGACAATGCAGTAACCTGTAATTGTTGTTGGCTTGTATAAACTTTTTATAAATAGAATCGCATCGAAAACTTACTATACTGGGTGGTTCCATTGGTGTTAGACCACGTTTTCTTAAACGGAACGTTTTTCTGCTGGCTGCCTTTGTTCTTTGCAAACGCGATCTTGTATGATCACCTGAACTGTCTTCGGCTGGACTTTCCGGTGATAGAGGTGTTGTTGAAGTCTCTCCAGAAGAGTGCCTAAATTCCACAGACGATACGAAACGTAATTTAGGTGGTTGGGCCTTAAATGGTGCCTGTTGTAAACTTTGCGAATGCGAAAGATGCGAGGTGACCCCTGTTGGTAGAGCTGTAGCTATAGTAGCAGAACTAGTTCCTTGACTAGATACCACGCCACCAGATCCTGAAGCGCCCATCAATGTAGGAGCTGATCCAACTGCTTGTTCACCACTATGACTTTCGCTTGTTGTATGATGGTCACGGCCAGTGGAGCTACTAGATAAGGATTCTCTAGGTGGGTGCAGGGTTTGTTGAGAGAGTGTGTCACTAGGTGTACAAATGCCACCGGAGCCACTTCTAGAATCAATGGGAACCGCTGAAATATGAGAGTGTGTAGCCTGACCTGTAGTGGTACCTGTAAATATAGAAATTAAGGAAGGTCTTTGTTGTGATTTGTTATGACCATCTGTTCCACTTGTTGCAGCTGGTGTATCACTCTTCTTCAAATCAGAACTTTCACGATCTAGAAAATATTATAATCTGTAATAAGTAGACATTGTTTTGTAAACAAATCGTACCATAGCGTTTTTCTTCAAGTTCATCCCGCAAGTCTCTCAGTTCTCTGGCTAATTCTAGCAATAATGCTCCCTTAGACTTAATACCACCTTGAGGTGGAGTACCTCTTAATCGTTCCCTAATAATAAATTGCATGTGTCTTTCATGATCACCAATAGGGGGTTGAGATATCTAAACATTTGGACCAAACATTCAACTTTTGCTAAACAAAAACAACATTATTTGAACTTACCTTATGTAAAATAAATGGCATTAGTACAATATACAAAGGTGTTCTGTGGGTAACTACAAACTCTAGGAAACTCCATAAGTCTGGAGCCGCTTCGTTTCTTCTGCCTAAATCTCTCATAACCCTTACAATCCTGGGCCACTCGGTGGATAAGCGATTCTCAAAACATATACAAACAATCCTTAGAGCAAGAAATGCTGCTTGATATAAAGAACCAGCAATTCGGGCAGGTCTCTTTGCATCTCTACTGCCGGTAAAAGTCAAAGAACCAGTTCTTAGATCACCGCCAACACGATTTATTTGGGAAACGGCTTGTCCCGTTCTCCCAGCTGGTGGGCTCATTGCGTTTAGTACTGCAGTAAGTAAATAACTTACATCGGTCATTTTTAATTCTCCCACATCGGAAACACCACGACCGGAACACACTTTCAAGCACAAGGGCATTATCAAATGCATTAGATATCCTTCGGCCTTCTCCTGGGTGGCAAACTCTGCACTACCACCACAGATTTGAACCAAAGAAAAACAATCTACTGGGCTGACAACTTGTAATGCCACCAAACGCACCACAGTGGAGCAGAAGAAGGCCGGCGGATTCTGAGACATAAGAGCTGCGCCTGCACTTGATACACCCTCAGGGACCGAAGAACCCGGTTCATTAACAATAAGATTTTGCACAGTACCAATCAAAGTCTTCATTTGTTGCCAATGCAAGACATATGGATGCCTGACGACGGTTTCGTGAATACCTTTCAATAAACCGGCGGCCGCTTCCCAATCGGTGTTACGACGTATAGAAGGTTTCTTAGATATTTTAAGGAAAACCTTGTCGATTCTTCTCAGTATGGTAACTAGAGCATTACGTAAAGTATCATTAGACCAGTCGGCCCGTGGTAAAACTGCCTGCATATACCTTTGAAGACCACGACAAGCCATTGATTCCGGGTCGTAGGGAGATACTTTGAGCAAAGAATGGGCTATATCTGCCAATCTAATATGACATTTTGCATCTAAAACTTCAGTAGCCTTGCTCTCATCTTTTGGTAATTTCTTGGAAAGTTCCTTCAAACGCGTTGTAGATTTACTTAAGAAGTCCCCTACCACCGAAAGTAAAACATCTCTGGGTCTACGATACTCTGTACGTATCATTTCCGAATCTTCTCCCGAATCCATAACATTTTTGGTGCGTGGATCAGTTATATATTTTGAATGAGATTCTTCTTCAAAATCTAGCCCTGGAGAACAAGGAGGCCCTCGACTGCAGTTTCGCTGTGAAGAGCCTTTATGTTCAGGACTATTACGGTAGGGACCATTGTAGCTCTTAGCTAAACCTTCGCAATTATGTACCATGGTACGTATGGCTACTGCCAATTGCAGAATAATATCACGTTCCGATTTCCCTTGCAGAGGTATATAGCTAGGAGATTGTATTTGTTGCAGATAGCAAGGTAATATCGCCTCTAGGATAATCTGAAATTCAGGTTAATATCGAGTAATTAAGTACGATTAGTCTTAAAAGCTTAGAACAGAAAGTACTTACCAACATTTGATAACCTCTAGTACTTTCTGCAGAATAGGATACTACCATTACACAGAGAGTTATACAATCCAATACAGTTACATCACCATCTTCATCATGATAACAAAAATCTATAGCTTTCAAAGGTTTTGGTTCTTTGACCAATTCTCCAATATTTAAAGGATCGGGTGAAGGATCCTCTAAACTAAGTAAGAGATTAAATAAGCAACTGGATTGCACCTGTAAGATATAATTGTTAACTTAACACATCGTTTTAGTTTTCTATATGAATTAAATTACCTTGTGAGCTTCTCCATAAATACCATCTTCATCGGTATCCAATATAGCCGATACGGAACCAAACATTTGCAATATAAAAGGCTTGCGATTTAACAAATAAAATTGTTTGACAGCATATTCTATTGTTGTGGTAATCAACTTGTTTGTTTGATGCAACGAATATATTTGCAACAATGTGGGCATAATCATAAAATAACCATTAGTAGAGAAAATATTTTTAAAATTAAAGGCAGCATTAATATAAGTTGCCATTACATAACGCATTATACAAGAATCCTCTGCATGTAGGAATGCGGCCCCAGACAAAACATTTAAGAACAATTGTATATCGGCCGAATATGCAAAATTGCCAGCCATTGCCTCAAACATACGGGCTATCAAACGGACCCACATAAATTTATGTAATACATCCAACCCCAACAACACTTTGCCATATTCTCCTCCCTGATGTAAATCCAAATCAACTTCAAGAGCTTTTCGAGGAAATGAAGGTAATTTCATAAGTTCCTCATGCAAAAACACTACTCTTTGCACTACCATGTCCACATTCTTCAAAATAGCCCAAGTTAAGTGGACTTTACCAATTTCTACAAATTTTTTCGTTAACTCCTGTTTTTGTAAGGCCAAAAATGATTCATCTGGTTTAAGTAATACCAATCGTACTTCGGGATATTGTGATCTCTTGAAGAAATACAAGTCGCGAATATACCAGTTGGGATTTAGAATTTTGTCTGTAAAAGAAATGGAACAATAATTTTCACTGACGTTATTGAAATATAAAGTCCTTGTACATACTGCTTTTGTAATCCACCAAACAATAATTATTTATATTCTTTTCATCAACTGGGTAATAATCTAATGCTTCCTTTAATAGCTGACAGAACAACGTATCTTCTTGGACCGGAAACTGAGATGGTATATTACAATCGTCATCTGTTGGGCCATGTACAACAATTTTCTTAGCTGCTGGAACATTTGCAGTTAATAAAATTGAAGCATCGCACTGTTCTTTGCGTAAAATTTGCTTCAAGTCCTTAAACATTATGCCATGCACACTATGAACAACCATCCACAGTACCGACAAAGCCGAACCAACAAGCTGAAATAACATTCACATAGTACTCCAGGGTAGCGAAAAAAGAATTTCGAATTTAAAACTTACTTCTTGTTTGAGTTCATTGGAAGATCTTACATAGAACATGATGTATCCAATAATAGAGTTGTATAAAGCAAATGCCGCCTGTTGCGGCAATCTCGGGACAAAACGTATAAGGTGTCTCAATAATTTAAACATCTGATCTTGACGATCTCTAGTTAGTCTCTCAAAAACATAACGCAAAAATAAAGCCGATTCCTCTACCAAACAAACCCATATGACTTGATAGGCCACTTCATAAACGGCATTGCCATCGGTACCAATTGCTGCATCGTCTAGACAGCCAACAATTTGCATCACAGAAGAACACAAAACCGAAGGAAACAAAGAATGGGCATGGTGTAAATGCGAAGATATACGTGTACCGTCGATTTCTTCTTCGCCTTCATGATCTTCATGCTCCATACCCGGTTCATGGGAGGCTTGTTGACTTATCGGTATGGTAGTAATCAGGAAACTGTGGCGCTCGGCTCTTTGTTTGTCTCTCTGTTGACGCAATGCATTGCGTATGGCTTCAGTTTGTTGCATTTTACGGCTTTTAGTTGCAGTAACTAGAAAAGGCTGTAATTGAAATTTGTTTTTAAGTCATGTAAAGTTGTTCCGGTTTACCTTTGTAACCTACATGACGATCTTGATTAAGTGTAACATCCATATCTTTAGTTTGTTGCACTGGCATCCATGGCGGATCCACGACTGGCAAACTTTCTATGCCTATTTTCGGAGATGGTAAAGTAAACTCTATGCCACCGGGTGGTACTTTGAAAGTAACATCATGAGCATTTTCCTCCATGCGGGGCCAGACATGGAAACGATTTTTCCACAATATTAAATATCTGAACACAAGAAATTAAATAATTCAACAATTTAATTAAGAAAATTATATCACCTTTGTATGGCCCCAATTCGTACATCTGGATCTTTATTCTTCAAAGCTCTCTGCATAATATCAAAAGCATAGTTTTGTGCCTTAACTGAACCCATTAAAAATACTGCAGCACTTGATGCTGCCGTATCCTGATTAGGTTCCAGCAATAATTCCCAAGCTGCCGGCATAGCCTCTATAACCATTTCCTCTGTTAAGATAACGGCTCCTTTTAACATTGTGGCAAAAGGAAAATGAAAAAGATTTCGTATGTGAAAACGTAAAAATTTCAGCATTGGAGGTTCTTCTTGTTCTTTCTTCTCTTTCTCCTGTCGAAAAGCTTTAGCTAACTTTTCAGCCATTTCCAAATCGGGATCATCACTAATGCGATCTTTACGTGAGAGACTATCCTTTCGCTTGGACGGCGATGTTTGCGTTGAACTTTGTTCGGAAACTTTGCGTGCCGATCTAGGTCGTTGTTGTTGGGCTTTAGCCGATGATATAACGGTTGGTTCCAAATTTGGATGATCAGAATCGAATGTAAAACCAAATTCTTCGCCATAGACCTAAATAAATAAAGGGTTTTATTAGATTTATAGATTACAAAAAATACAATTTCTTTATTTGAAGTACATTTTTTAAGTCGTAAATTATGCAGGGTATCGCTGATTATGTGGAATTGGATTTTAACATAACTACCAGAAAGTTCTTATTTAAATTGCCTCTAAGTTATAGCAACATAATTTTAAATTCGCTCAATATTTTCGAAAGATATGCATGAAGTTGTTCGGGTATTTTATTTAACCATATCCGACAAATCATTCTGCAGTTATGCTGAAATATGTTTTGGAAACTGCATAATTTTTTTTTATATATTGGCTATTAACAATGTAATTTTGGGGATTAGAACTTCATTATCACTCTAATTTATCACAATAGACTCCAAAAAATTACGAAGCAGAAACTATAAATTTGTTTGCGATGTGTTATCGTTTACTTGATTTTTCGTATGAAGCTAATTATCCTTTTTATTAAGAGATCAAAAACATCCACTATTTCAAGCCGAGTCGGTTTGCACGGCCCCAATATATTGTAATCCCATGTATGTATGTACATCCTCAATGGTCTAATGTAACTGGCAATAAAAACTTTTTTCGACTCAACATTACCCAAAGCCAATTGATAGTATCTATGACCGCAATGTCAGGTAAATAGCCCCGTAAGTACTCTAAAATCGCTCTTTTCGGGCGACAGCAGCTTCTGAGATTTACCCCTGAATAGAGTAATAAAACGTTGCGGGTGCCTGAGTCCAGATATATCACCCCATTGGCGGTCAAATTCAGATTCAAGACAAGAATCAATTCTCCTTCTATCATAACGTCACGTGGTGCCAAATTAATGTTTCGGTCTTATGAAAGTGCGCTAGAACCTTTGTTGCCAAACCACCTTGCAGTTCTTTTCCTTGGCCCATGGCATGGTACTTATGACCAGGTAACCATAATGTTAACGAGTTTTTTATTAGAGACGTTCAGGATGGCGCTTAGAGCATAACTAGGGCATATTTTGAGTCACTAGGGGTCGTATTTATATGCAAAATCATGTTTTTCTCGAACGTTTTTAGAACATGTAGACTAATTATATATCCGAATGATACATTTTGGTGTAAAATGTCATCTATTGTTATATTTTACTTGAAAATTCATATTTATATGAATTTTATCCAAATTTTGTGTCATCAATGAGCAATATGTTGTCGACTAACTTCCTTCGGCATCTAGAAACTGCCAGGAAGAGCTAGTTTCTTACTTGTCCGTTAAACGTTGGTTAACACGCTGTTATATTAAACCTGAAGCATATTTAGCCGGGATTTAACCGATGATTGTGTTTCTCACTAATGGATTATTTTGTTAGCATTGCCATACTTTTCAGTCAAATCCCATGTGTATTAATCAACATTAATCAACAAATATGGCAATGCTTTAAATTTTATAAGAAAAAGCAAACGCTTGAGAAACACAATCATTGGTTAAATCACGGCTAAATATGTTTAAGGTTTAATATAACATCATGTTAAGCTACGTTTCACTGACAAGTAAGAAACTAGCTCTTAGGGCCTAATTCAGAAACACGAAAGGAAAATAATAGTTTTTGAGTGTTTTTCATACTAAAATTTGAAAATTGTTTTCCTCTCTTGTTTCTGAATCACCCCCTGTCTACACCTGATAAATTTTTATCATGATAAACGTCAAAATGGTTGTCAAGATAAAAAATTATCAGGTATAGTCTTCATTTCTTATTATTATTGCTTCGTTATGACAAAGTTGTTAGTGCTTTTGCTCAGACAACTTTGTCTTGACAACAAACGTCATTAATTTTTATGAAAAATATTTGTCAAGTACAGACAGGGCGTCAGGCCCTTAGTGTTCTTTATATCTTTCGTAATAGTTGTCAAACATTTTTTTTAATAACATTATTTTATATCTAATATCCAAAATCTCGTGAAAAATAACACTGTGCTCGAATTTGATACTTTTTGTTTGTCAAGCGGGGCGCACGGCGGGTTAACCTAATTCAAGTATGATAATTTTTTAGCAAAATTTCCAAATTTTTGTTTTTTAAAACGGCGTACGCTGTTGAAATATATATTTCTTGTAAACTTGTAATATTAATTTAATTGTCTGTTTATGAAAGCTTTAAGTTCATAAAGCTTTATGCATAACTTTTGTTGTAGTACATATGTATATTCAATGTTAAAGTGTATCTTGTTAGAAGTTCATACAAAAAAGCGTTTATGATATTCGTTTCTATTTTTAGGATGTAATGAGGAATATGAAAACTATTTTTAGAATATTGTATGTTGGAGTTTTAAACAGTTATTCTTACGTTAGGTTTAAAAAATGAAATTACCAAAAAAAAAACTATGATTGCGCAAGTATGATAGAACAAATAACTGTTATTAAAATATACATATGTATGTATATTTATCGTAAAATTATCTGTTGTACATCAATATTAAACATTTCTAATAAATATACAAATTAAAAAAAATTAACATCAGCAAACATTGCTGCCACCAGTGAGATTTAAACCCAGCCACTGTTTAGACATATTTGTGCGAAGTAAAAAAAAAAAAAATTAAAAAAAAGTTCAGTTGCCTCCTGTGAGGTTTGAACTCACGACCCCTGGTTTACGAGACCAGTGCTCTACCACTGAGCTAAAGAGGCGGACAGCCAAGCTGCAGCGGAAAAGCTTATAAAAGAAACCGCCTATAAGTTCTCCAACCAAAGTACTACTTAAATGTGTTTAATTAATTTTGATCATTATCAAAAACCACAGCACATATTGTGATGATGAATCATCCATCCATCATTATTTATTTTCTATTGTGTATGTATGTATATGTGTGTAGAATGTATGTTATGTAGAGGGTTAATCAATTTCTATCAACATACCTTTCTTGTTGCTTTTACCAAACGTGTGGACGCACGCATATGCCTCTTATAACAATAGGGGTGACAGTAACCCTTATGGGTACAATAGTAATTATAACTTCCAATCAAATCAATAACAGCCTTCAACCATGGCATATTTTTGGCGGTATCATCAGTTTCATTAGAATCTGTTGGAGATTCTGGCTGTTGGTCATCACTGAGTATACCCGGCGAGCCGTGTTCTTCTTCCCCGCCACTGGCTACACCTTGTTCAGATGTATCGCTACGATCTGATAATGAAGATACTTTACGTCTTGATTGTATAGAATCTACTCGTTTAACTATAATTTTTTTTTATAAAAATTTTAATATAAAGTCATGTTAGAAATCACTTTTTCATCTCTGCTACTTACAATCGGCTTCCATATCTTTTCCATCTTTGGTGTTGCGTCGTAATTTTAATGATCTGCGCTTAAACGATCCTCCTGTAGTAGCGGCAGTACCACGACGGGATAAAAACGGTCTGACTGCAGATGCAATAGGACGACGGGCTAAAATAGGAAAATTATTTTCATTTGTATAATTCTGTGTTAAGAAATATAAATTTCGAAATAAGTATGTACATATGTTTTTGTATGTTCTTTCATTAATTTCCCCACCTTCTTCGCCTTCTTTTGTCAACGTTGTATTACTGCTGTTTTCCGACTCGTTGTCCGGTTCATGTAAAACAAACGATATTTTCCTTTCTGTTTGGCCCACTGCCACATCATTTCCCGCCGCAATGGATTGTAAACTCTGCGCTGATGTCTGTGAATGACCCATTGAGCTCAGAGCCATGGACCATCTACGATTTGCCTCCCTATAGACCTTTTCCCAAGGTGCCGGTTTATCTTTGTGTAGTAGTTTCGATGCCTTCGGTAAAGTCACATAAATATCACGCAAAAATGCGGTTATTTCGAAAAGTAATACGCATGCAATCAATTTTAAAGCATGTGGACAATCGTTGCCATGGGGATTAACAGAGGCTTCATCTAAGAAATCCTCTTCCTCGTCTTGTTGTAAAAGTTCTCGTTGTTTCTCGGGATCCGTTAAACTGGCATTAACAGCTTCATATTGTAGACGCTCGGTAAAAAGAATTTCTTCCAGACGTGCTCCTAACATTTCCGCCCACTGTAAAAATAATTTACTGTAGTATCTTTATATCGTAAAACCGTTAGAATTATATGAGTTGCAAATTTATTTTTAGAATTTACATGTGTGGTGTGTTGTTTACCAAACTACTTTACTCTAAGGTTAGAATTCATGCTGTAGACTAGAGGATTGCGATTGTAACTAACAGATGTTATGTCACGGGTTCGATTCCCAGCTATGGCAAGATATATATAAAGTACATAATAAAATTACTGTGTTATATTTGAGTTTAAATTGTGATTTCAAAAGGTTTGAAAGATAAGCTTTAATAAACCAGAAAAATTTGGTGTTATGTTAAATCGATCGATCGATCCCAATGGTTACCGACAACAAATTGTAAACATACTTTGTAATATATTAATAATATGTGTTCACAGCAGTATGGGTTTATTTATACTTCTTAAAATAATGTAGTTTGTTTTATAAAGAAAAAAAAAAATATAAGTTCAGTTTTGAACCTAGCAGCCGAACAGAAATATCGTAATTCAAAACTTCTAGATTTTTTGCATTATATTTTTAAGTTAACTGAAAAGGTTCAAAACAACACTATTTTAGAATAATTTATTAATAAACTGTAATTCAAGAGATTTTGTGAATTACTGATGTAAAAGTAATTTCTCAGTGATTTGACTTGAGTCATGTGCCGATTTATCCAATTAAATGTTGTGTCATTAGAGCAATATAGGAATGCAGTTAGGAGTGAAACACATGTATCAATTTGCCCAAAATATTCGGCGGAATATATGGAATCTCCACTACGGCAAAGCGAGCTCTCACAGATCGGTTGGAACAAGTTCAGATTGAACAAGTAAGAGTGCTATACTCAGATGTGCCAAATCGTATAACCCTTCCACGTATGTGGATATGTTAAAATCCACATAAAAAACTATCAATGAAACTGTTGTGAAATTTATTCTACCTTAAAGGTATGTACAATAGATGACTAGGTAACTGAGTCCCAATAAACTAAGTATGTTGTCAAAAACCGAAAAAAACTAAATTACTCTTCTTTCACGCAAATCGAATTCATGAATTCGATTTTTAACAAGAGACTTAGGTTTTTGGCTATCTATTTTGGTTACCTATCTAGTTGTCATTTATGGTGTGTGCTATGTACGTATCTACGTCTACATCAGTGCACTATGTGTCCAATAGCAAAAATTGAGTCAAAAAATATTTCCAAGGGAGCTAGCACATAAAACTTTGTGTAGCGACCCCTAGTGCTGAAATTAGCATTTTAAAAAAGTTGGACTAACGCACCCCAAATTTCAAACTTTTTAAAATTTTTTAGATTTTTGCGAATTGTATTTTATTATCATCGGAAATATTATTAGAAATCTTGCTTTCAACATAGCTACATATAAGAAATTTGGCCAATTTTAAGCATTAACGTTTCTAGAAAAAAGAAAATGATTTGCTTAATATGGCATGAAGCCTGACTATCCCACAAATAACCACATATTCATCATTCCTTACGCAAATGCACGCAACGTAAGTTCTATACTACAGAAGACAAACTACTTTTTCGCAACTTGAAAAACATGAAATTTTACACATAATACAAGCATATAGTGAAATATTTTAATTTTTTTTTAAGTAAACTCCTTCGGTATTGTAATCCAATTTGGTAAAATTTTAGTTAAAAAAAATTACTTTTTTAAACTTTCACAGCTGTTTATATATAAACATTTTTTGGCATTTATGTCGTCGAAGTGTTAGGAATTGAACCGTGATTTTTTTCATAAAGCGAAATTGGAATTTTTCCCGCAAATGGGCACATAGTGCAGTGGTCGGCATAAAGGGAGCATATAATATGGATTATAATAACATGTTATATGTAAACTTATGAAAATTTTAAAAACAAAAATATTGTCGATAGTAAATATTTTATTATACCCTTCACCATGAGTGGTACCCTTTGTCATTCCGTTTGTAATTTCGACATTTTTCATTTGCGACCCCACAAAGTATATATATTCTGGATCGTTATAGATAGCGAAGTCGATATAGCCATGTCCGTCTGTCCGTCTGTATGTTGAAATCAACTTTCCCCCAAATGACTTACAAACATTATTGATACATCAAAATCGAGAAAATCGGTCCACTAATGGCTGAGATATAAGGAAAAAACCGGGACAACCTCGATTTTTGGCCTATCTATATTTATGGATTACTAAGTCATTAATATTAATATATGGATATCTAATGTTAGATATTTCAAAGTCCATTGCAGCGATGTATATAAGGGTATAGTAATTTGGACCTACAATGGGTCAAAATCAGGAAAAATATTTTTTTTTTTTCTTAAATTTTGTTTCACTAATAAATTTAAGTTTTTAAAAAAAACAATTTAGAAAAATAATTTTCTTTTTTTAAATTTTGGAAAAAAAAATTTAATTTTGTTTATCTAAAAATATTTAAAATTTTTATTTTTAAGTATAATTTGGTGAAGGGCACTGCCGAATTTAGTTCTCTTACTTGTTTTGTTCTTAAATATGTTACACCTCTTTCCAAACAACTAAGCACCCTCACTTTGAATCTTTAATGACAGTTGAATTTTAAAACTTCACAACGATTTTCCAAAAAAAATTACTCTTTCAAAAATTTGTTTTAATATAAAATAAGTTTGCATAGATAACAAATTGGTTTAATGCAAAATAAAACTTTGCAATTATTTATCTCTTTTATTTAAAATGCTGTGTTAACTATTTTAGGAAAAATTATAAATTATCCCTACATTTGTCGAAAATTTTAATTTTTGCTATACTCAAAATACTTATTTAAAAAAATCCTTATAACAAGAAAAATTCACCACATCTGTGTTTTTTATTTGGTTGAGTATTATTGCTCTGATCATATTTGTGACTTTCCTACCTGATGGAACATTTTACCAGCAGCCCTTTGTAATATATGAGTACGTCTAGTACTAGTCGTGCTCATTTGTTGCTTGATTTGATTTGCACTTATATTGGCGCCCGATGGACGATAACCAGATATATTCTGCTTCATCCAAGCGGGCCATTGACCTTTGTTGCATAAATGAACGAAGTGGGCACACTCCAATAGAAATGTAGCACGAGTTACTAAAGGAGCTTGAGGCTAAAAAATAGAGATATTTTTTAAGTCAGCTATTCTATATATTTCAAAATGTTATAGAAATTTACTTACCAAATCCAATACAGCGGCTACCAATTGGGGATCTGGAAACGTGCCTGGTGCACAGGTTTCCAACAAAAATGACAAACGTAACATACCTAATCTAACTGGTTCCAAAGGTATAAGTTTTCGTTCCTTTAAGACAACCACCTCTGATTCCCTGGGTCCATCACACATATCGGATGAACTGCGACGACTGTAGTCAGCTGTTTCTTCTATGCCACCTTGTTTTTTCTTGCCTTTCACTATGCCACCGAAACGATTTAATCGTCTTTCAACTCTACGTTTTGCTCTTTGTATTGATCGGCCTATACCATCACTGGATCTGCCTCTTTGTATTTTCAAGGAAGGATGTCTTACAAAAGTTGTGGACATTTCTGGATTTAAGGAACCAATTTCCAGGTCAATTGATGAACCTTCTTTTGGAGCTCCTTTGAACCAACGCACTAAACCACTTAAACGTCCCAACGAATTACGTTCAGAACTTGAGGTTGAGTCTGATAACAGTTGCCGCTCACTATGTCTGGGCGTTAAAGTTGGTCGTACACCGGTGGTACGTCGTCGGAAATTACTCAATGGCGATTGACTGGTCTTATAATGCTCGTCACATGGCTCAGTTTCTAGTAGACTCTGTTGGCAAGAATAAAATAAATAAATAAATAAGGAAAGGATTTGGTTAACTCAGTCAGCTTACCACTGCACATGCAGATGAAGTGCTGCGTTTTTTCAAGAGTAAACGTCTTTGAGAACGATTATCATCATTTTGTATACTTTGTGCTACATCGGCTTGAGGAATATGTCTAATATTTTGTGAAAAAATGGCTCTTAATTAATATGAAATTTTATTGTAAACTATTATCTAACCTTATTACACGGGTTGTTTGTGCTGGTGGACCTTTCTTATGTGGCCGCGGTGTTACTGCCAAAATACCACTTAAAGCCACCAAACGAAATGGTCCACCATGTGCTCCTTTCACATATGTAACTAACTGGCGTATGTCTCCGTATAAGGCCACATTTTCCACTGTCTTCAGATCCTTAGAGGCATTCACGAAACGTGTTACCAATGGCTTGAATACGGCTGCTATTACTTGAGCTTCCGGACCACCGCTTAGACCTCCACTGAAATTTGTCGAGTAACCACCTTGTCCGCCTGATGATGATACACCATTGCCAATATCCGAGTTAAGATTTTTAAAGGCACTCGTGCGCTTATGATCTAGTTTTATTGTTTTGTTTGATATTTTTGGGTTTTTTTTTTGGATTTTGTTTCAAAAATTTATCAAAACAGACAATAGACAGAGACATAGTGTGTGTAGGTGGTTTCAGAACAAACAGATGCGTAAACGGACAGTGTTTTTTTTATATATACATATAAAGAAGAGGAGGGTCGAAACAAATCAAAAACAAAAGAGGTTTAGACAAATTATAAAGGAAATATTGCAATTAAACAAAATTACATGCTATTTTTGTCAGTGTTATATATAAAACTGACAACTGAAAATATTAGAAGCGTGAAAGCATGCACGCAAAAATGATATTTTATTAATTCATTTATTGAAAAAAAAAAAAAATAATAATTACGCCCGTATTCATAAACAGTTTTTAAATTTATCAGAGGTTTATAAAACAAATTTTGTGTTGAAAACCTCTTACAAATTTAAAAACGTGCTTATGAATGTGGGGAGTAATATTTTATATATTTTTTTATTTTTAAGGTATAATTTGCTCTAAAAAGCTTTATTTTTTTAAACAAAAATTTGGATTACATGCAGAATTTTTTTAATTATCAAATATTTCATAAGAAAGGGCTTTATTATATAATGGATTTAGAAATACCAATTAAGAATTTGTTCGATATTGTTGTGCACCTACATTAAAAGGCCTTGTTTTATGCTAAACTAATCTAAATAATTCTATATATTATTTTTTATTTTTTTATTATTATTTCCCTACTTTTTATGAAAATTGGTAGAACAAGAAAAAATACTAAAGTAGATTTAAAATACTTACTTAGAGGTGAAAGTAATGAACTTGGATCCACACAAAATGCACAAAAAGCATGGAAAAAATCCACCAGCTCTTGTAGCGCTGAAGTTTTTACCATTTCCTGTAAATAGCGTTTTGTTCGTTGACTGGCATGACGCAAAAGACGTGAGAGTATTTTTTGGCATTGATTTCTTAAAAAATCAGCTGGTGCTCCACGTACGCCTGAAATTTTAATGTTTTACATTTATTTTCATATATAGTAAATCCAATGAATTCAAAGATATATCTGTTTTAAATCTTATTGTTATTGTATTTTCACTTTTCTTTGACCAAAATTCTAAATAATTGTTTTTGCAAAATGCATGTACTTTTGATTTATGTCTGTAATATCAGTGCGTAGTTATTTATTCCAATATTGATTTGGAATTAATGTCAAGTTACCTTTTGGGTATTTTACACCGTAGATATCTATTTGTTTAAATTACGGGAATTAATATTAAATTAAAGAAATCTGTTAACATTTTCTGGTAACATTGCTTTACCGTTACCTTGTTAGTTTCATAACGGTTTCTAAGTAAGTTGGCAAAATGCGATTTTTCTAACCTGCCAAATTCTGAATTTTTTACTATATATGGCGAGAAAAACGTAATTAAAATTCAGTGTTAAAATGGGAAAAGGAAAAAAAAACTCCCGCGGAATTTTTGTCATAATTGGGCTGAATATATTTTCCATATATTGTCGGGGGCCTTTGTTCCGAAAACTTTAAACAGTATTTAGAGGTAGAGTCATGAATATTTTGATCAAATATGAATCTGACGTGATATAAGAGTAGCAGGAGTTTAAAATTATAGGAATGCAGCTTGCATTTACTAAATAAAAACCTGGACGGTTACAATTAACATTTTGCTAAAAATCTGAAGAATCTAATAGATAAAAAAAATGTTTTCTGTTATGTTCGAAAGTTAGTAAGTATATGTAAAAAATTAAATCCAAAATCATTTAAATCGGTTTCCCTGTAATTAATTCTGGCCACCAAAATAGGTGAAATTTCCTTAGTTTTTCAGCCGTCTGGCTGTAATTAATTCTGGCCACCAAAAAATAGGTGACATTTCTTCAGTGAAAAGACTTTTAAATATTTTAGACAGTCTTTAATTTCATTGTTTTAATTAAACAGATTAAAAAAACGTTATGCTTAAAAACCTACCATCATTACAGCCATTTGGACATCCTAGTACTTGCAAAGCTCTTTTAATAATGCCCATAGAAATTTCATGAGCATGTTCTCCCAATTTTAAAACACCCATTTCCAGCAAGAGCTCACAAATATTTAAGCCAGCTTCTAAAACTCTCAGAGAAACCACTGTCAAGTCTCTTTTAAATACATTCAACACCGCTAGTAACACAATTTCATAGTCTATGCCACCATCCCTTGTAATATAAAAAGATGAACCAGGAGCTTCTGATTCATCGACTCCTGTATAATCGATGTGAGAGTCAGTGTGTGATCGTAGCATTTGCCCGCGTATGCGTGAGCCAATACTACAAGAACCGGCTATGCCGGCCATACTGCCATTGATTCCGTTACCTCCTAAACCACCAATACTGCCGCCATTGCTTAAAGCATCCAATTGGGAATCAATAGAACCCTTAGAAAAAAATAAAAATTTCAATATTCTATATAGAAAGTATGGACTTGTACGCTTACCTGTCTTTTCAAATAATCCGGAGAGGGGGTGGGTGTATGTTCCGTAACTGTTATTATAGGATTTCTGGGATAAAATGCTGTTCGTTGACCGGACGACTGTGAAGACCTCATAACCTTGGGTGGTTCTACATATCTGTAAAATCTTTAATATATCAATATTCCGTAAAGGGAATATAGATAGAAAATTAGTTAAAAATGATATGATGGTGCACAATGATATTTTTTTTTTTTAATTTTGCTGTAATTTAAAGCTTTAATTAATAAGTTACAGAAAAGCGAGAGATTATTGTTTTTTTTTTTTTTTAATTTGAAATGGTAGAGGGATGTTAAGCATAATAAAGGGAGTGCAAATATGAAAGCGAAAATTTTAATAAATATTATAAGTATGTATTATGTTGATATATAGTTGTAGTATATGTATTTAAATATATATTTTTTGCATTGCATTAACTACTTGTTTCAAATGATGAACAGTAAAATCTGATTTTCTAATTCATTAACCAATTTATTGGTTAGTTTTTCCAACAAACAGTTTTTACTGTTCGTCTTTTATTTATATTGTATAAGTATACAATTAAGTGTTCAGTTAGATAATTAGTTATAGTGTTTAGATTTATTATAGACAATTATAGACAATTGCTGTGTTAATTTGAATAAATTTTCAACATTTAGAAACTTGAAGAACACAACTCACCCGCTATCAAGTAGACAGCTGGTATTTTTTTTTAAGGCATTATAGTAAGAGAAAATTTTAAAAGATAATAGCGTAGTTTTAGAAATACAAATCTAAGTTTAGTTTGCATAGTTACTGTTAGTGTATAGTGTAATGTTGTCTGTGAGAAAGTGTCTGATAGGATTGTTCAAGAAATAGTTCAAAATAAGTTTTTTTTTTTTTTATTTACAAATCTGCAGCAACATAACATGGAAAGGGGTAAAATAAAGCTCCTCTGAATCTTGAATAGTTACATATGGGCAATTCCACGAGAATGACTACCACGACTGAAAACCCAAAAACCCTTGAAACTTTTTTTCAAGATGATTTGAATAGGAGAAAACACTAAAATATTACTATGTGCCAGTATTTAAAGCTTATTATAACATTTTATTGGCAAAAATAATAGTTTAAACTGACTATATTTAATTTTTTAATGTAATTGGCGTGTTTTAGGCTAAAATTGCGGTCAAAACTAAGCTCCCAATTAGCATATAGTGTGAAAAGAATTTGACTCTGATTGTTTATTTGCTATTTTAAAATTATTTATTGAAACTGAATGTATATTTTCTATTCATTTTTTTAGTTTTTGTATACATATATATATACAGAATATATATTGTTTTATTATAAGAGAAAAATCTGTCACGTACGGTATGTCACGTACGGTATGTCACGTACGATATTAAATTTTATTTATTATAAAATCATCTAATGATTGTTTTTATTTAAATATGACGGATTGTAAAGGAAAAATATTTCGTTCAGTGTAAGAAATTAAAAGAAAACATAACACCTCTCACGATTCGCAAATTTTCGCATATTTCTACATGTACCTCAAAATTACTTCCGTTTCATGTCACGTACGATATACCCTTATTTCGCTCGATATTTTGCATAACAATGTTTCGAAAGAACTTATTATTTTTTTTAAATATAGCTTCCTCTGAATGAAACATACAGACCAAATTATTTTTCAGATACTCTTATTTTTGGAAAATCTATTCCACTCTAAAGGCGTACAAATGTCACGTACGATGACATGGAATTGCCCATATATTAAACATTATATGAAAGATTTGTTCTAGGCTAGAATATTAAATATCGTAATAGGAAACCGGACAATCGTTTTTTTTTTTTTAAATATATTTTATATTTTCAAATAATGCGAAAGGCCGCTTTTATTGTATTGGTTAATCCTTTTTTAATAAATATTTTTTTTTTGTAAATTATAAATTTTTGATTAAATTTTTTTATCAAAATTTGTTTAATAATATATCTGTAACTATATCGATATGTTCCCTATTTTCGATACACATACACTTTAATGAAACATTAAAACTGAAGATTTTTTGTTTCGAAAAACTTTTTATTTATTTGTGAGATGTCATCTTAAATTCATGTATAAATTAAGAAATGCATCTGAAAAGCTTTTCTTAATTTATACATCAATTTCACACGTCCAATTTCAGACAGCTTTACGTTAATTATTTATTTACATAGCAAAGTAAATCTACAGGCCTTTTTCTCATTTGTTAACTCAATTCCTATTATCAAATTATAACTATACGCGATTTGACTATTCGCGTATAGTTAAATTGTGAAGTAAATTTGAAATAATTAATTTATGGAAAAAACTGAAATTTTGGTAAGACATTCGTTTGTACGCACTTTTTTAATTTATTTAAAAAAAAGTAAAATTAAGTATAAAAATTCCCAAATTTCTAATGACTGTAGAATTTCTGTTATACGAATACGAATTTTTGAGCAGAATTTATAAATAATATTTCTATGCTGACTAAAAGTAAAAAACTGTCATTCATCTTTACAAATCTTGTCAGCTAGGTGTACAGGTTAGTTTTTATGTGCTTGTGTTTTTGTAAACGAAATTAAATATACTTTATAAAAAAAAAGTTTAATAGAGGAATTAACATTAATTTGATGGAGGATGAACTCGAAGAACAGGAGTTCCAAGTGAATGCTGAAAGAGTTTATCATGCCAGGCCTACCTGGCAGACATGGAGGATAATGAATCTTTCAAAAGATTCCGGCTGTCGATGGCCACATTAAACAGCTGATTTATGTTAACATGTTGTCACTTGAAGGCAGGGTTCCCATATTTTACATCTATTTTGAGAGGTATTGCCAACTGAAAATAAATTGTTAACGGACAGTTTATCGGCCTAATAAACTTATGTCGAGATTTAGTAACATGCAGTTTGTCGAAGCATTGAGGAAACGGCCCTAAGAGTCATGATGATCAATGTTGAAATAGTTGTCATTCATGAATATTCATTATTATCACTTATTTCGTCCATAATATCTCACCCAATACAGATTTCAGACATATTCTTATGAACGTTAGAAGGTCATGGTAAAGACTCTATTTTTTCAATAGTTTTGAAGAATTCGACTTTAGAATGAGTGCAGTAATCATTTAAAAAACGGGAATGTTATTTTTCCTTTATTTTAAAGAAAATAACATCGATTTTGAGATGAATTCGAAATTTTTAACGTGGTATTAGTTTTGAAAAACCTCTCACCATCACCATAGTTTATATCAGTTATAAGTACTGTCATATCACAACAGTATTCCCGCCCGTAATTTCTCGGTTCAAATTCATCTTCATTTTTAGCATATTGACTGAATTTTTCACTATTCCCTTTAAATCTTTTAAGATCACATTTCTAAGAATTATATTTTTTAATCGATGATCATTTTATTTGTTGACCTTTTATGATGATTTTTACGATGTCTCTTTGTGTTTGTTGGCGAACGGTGTAGAGAAAATCATGGGGGGATTAACAAATAGATTCGATATGTGTTCTTCATGTCGTTTTTCATATTTCGTTCCATTTTAATCTTTTCCTGATTTTTAAGTTTAATAATGATGATTAACCGATTGAACAATAAAAATCAACCCTGACTGCAAAAAAAAGACATGCAACCAAAATTCATCGTATAAACGCAACATGTTTTTGTAAGCAACTTCAAAAGGGAATTAAGAAAAAACTACGACTTAAAAACCATGGTCTAAACCCAGTGTAATTTATAAACGATTGTATATTTTTTATAAAAGTAATAGTTTAGTATATTATTTTATTGTTTAAATAATTATGTAATTATAACTACAAAAACAAATAATCAAATCATAATGATAAACAAATTGGAGCAATTTTGTAAACATATTTTATGTGCGCACAAACGAGTGTCTATCACTGTAGTCCTCCATATTATGTTTCTAACCCATCTGAAGAAGAAATCCAACTTTTATTCATAACAAAATTTGAATAATATATGAAAAAAAAAAATGTTAAACTAAATTTTTAGCTGATGTATAGTTCTGAACTAAAGTTTAGATTGTTTTGTGTATATAAAAGAAAACGAATTGAAAGAATCTAAAGTAATTCAAATATGCATACCTTAAACTAGGCATAGATTTGCCTTTTATTAAATTACTGGCTGGTTCTCGTGTTATCATAGAAGCTGAACGTGATAATTTCTTCTCACCAGTATCCAAACTACGATGCAATTCCTAGTTAAAGTAAAGTAAATATTAGTCTCTATAAATCTATATTAAAAGAGGTATTCACTTTAAGTTGCAAAAAGCTTTGCCAACATTTCAGGTTAATATTTGTGTATATAAAGTGGCGTAGTTAGCATTTGCATCTTAGCACAAATACTTCTGATAATTAAAACATACAACATTTAATATTGATACATATAGTATAAGTTGTATTAAACACTGAACAAGAAACATATGCAACTTTTACAAGTAAAATGATATGATTGATTTCTTAAAATATTGTTATTGAGATTATGCATGATTTCGATTTTTTTTAATAACTAAATTGTTTGTTCTTTTAAACGATATATAGTTAATAGTGATTAGTGGTGGAATTTTTAAAATATTTATAAAATTCAATAAAGGTGTGAAAGAACAATTATCACAATCATTAATTAAAAACACAAGTGTAAAGCTAAAACACTTAGAGGTTTTTTTGTTTTAGAAAAACAATCTTACTGCATGTTGCAGTGGTCTCTTGCCGTTAGCTGAAACTGTATCTAGCCCTACTTTTTCCAAATTTTTCTCCGATTTCGAAAACATTTTCGTCTCAACAAATGCCCGCAGGTCGGACATTTTAACACGTTTCTTCTTTTCGCTGCCGCGTCTTTCGGCCGTAGGACTGGATTCTTCTAAAACAGAGTTGATATTAATATTATAAAAGCAAGTTTAAATCACAACTTAGTATAAATATACAAAAATAAAGCCTTTTAAACTTACCCACTAAACATGCTGTTATGGATGGTTCTGGTATTTCGATATAGTCTTTGTTTATAGAACTACTGGGACTGTCTCGATTGTTGCTGTTGGGTCCTTGATACAAAGATATTTCTATTTGTGGTATAGGCAATGAATTTGAGCGTTTTCGTGGCTGATTTATTGTAATTGATGATTCTTCACCAATCTCACTTAATCTGAAAGTAATTCAGGTTATATTTAAAATTGATTGATTCTAAAATTATTTTTACTCCGAAGAAATATTAAAGGTCGTAAAATAATCACTTTAACACTACAAACATAATTGGTCAATTCACAAGGTCTCTTATCAGTCATATTGTCCTAATATATTATTCCGTTTGTAATTACTACATTTTTAATTTTCGACCCCATAAAGTATATATATATATATATATTTTGGATCGTTATAGATTGCGGAGTCGATATAGCCATGTGCGTCCGTTTATATGTTGAAATCAACTTTCTGAAGCCTCCAAATAACTTACAAGCTTCATTGATACATCAATATATCCGCAATAGTCACGAGTATTGGCATCGAAATTAAGATAATTTTTCTACGTCTTGAAATAAAGAAAGGTACACATATGCGCTCGACGGTCTCAAGAGTTTAAGTCCCAATTCATAGGTTAACACAGAGACGAGACTTAATTGTCAAAAACCTATGTCTGTTGTCATAAACCTAACTTTTGCAACAACAATGTATTTTGTTGTTGTATCATACATATGACTTGTATAATTCTTGTTTGACTAAACGAAGTGTCTCATCTCTATGTCCTCACTCATATACAAACAGTTAGTTGTGAATTTTTTGCAGATTGAATAATTTAGCTCCTTTCCAAAACTGAATTTTTGTAGTAGAAGAAATTTTAATAGCGACAACTAAAACTTTTTCTACAACGAAATTGAAATTTACCTATTATACATATACTGTAAACTCCAAAAAATTCCCTCCTCCTGCCAATGTGATATAAAAAGACAACGCATGACTGCCACGTCAAGAAATGTTGCAGCTGATACATCGGCCTTAACACTTTCCGATCTATTTGAATCAGTTTCTCTTTCCACTGAAGCGCTACGTTTTTCTTTCATTGAAGCGCCTCTCATCAATTCTTGCTGTTCAAATTCAAATTTCGTTGAAGGCTTATCCTTGTCTCGAGAGTGAACCGATTGATGACTGCCACGTCGACTCTGAGGTTGTTGTTGGGTCAATAGACTGGCATCGGCCTAGTTGAGGAGAGGTTAAAGAAATATTGAATGTTAGCTTAAGTACGCAATTTAAAAAAAAAAATTGTAGCAAACAATTACAGTAAAAAATGAATTGTCCAATAAATGGGAAGCAGAAGGTAAACGAAAAATAACAACACGTTCATCTTCAACACTGGAAGCTTCTTCGGGTATAGTTTCGGGAAAGGCAAATTCCTTGGGCGATGAAACCCAAGAGCTCTAAAACATTTATCAAGGTTTAAAAAAAAATCATAAATAACAACACTCATTAAAAAAACACTAAATACGATTATGAATATACATAAATATATAAAGTAATTGGCATAAAACGAAGTCATAACTTACCTCCTCGTCTTGTCGGGTGGTGTGATCAGAAATGCCACTTTGAGGAGAATCAGCTTTGGGTGACATGGCATCAATGCTAAGTGATTGTTTGCCTGTAAGAGTTAAGTAAAATTATGTAGAGAAATTAAAAACTAAAAACAATAATTATAACTTACGCCCTGAAAACACATCTGTTGATCCTTTTGGAGTGGGAGCACATAATAAGTTTCTGGCTTTGGGTTTAACGGGGGCTGTAAAACAGGGTGCTCCTGGTGCTCTATTATCCCACATTCCTTGCCACAATTTTATACCATTTTCTAAACGGAAATTTTGAAAATCCGATTCTTTCAAATGGTGTATTATTGGGGCAAACAAGTAAACAAATAACTTAAACATAAAGAAACAAACAAATATGTATATTTTTATCATCATTCAATAATGAAAAAAAAAAAAAAAATGGTTAAATATAACTCACAGTTATTGTGGGCACCGAAAATAAATACTGATCCATTGATTTTCCCTTTGATTCACCATCAACCATTGGTTCATCCCTACCATCATCATCGGCACATTCCTCGGCCGCATACAATATAATCCACTGCATTGTATATAACAGTTTTGTTTCAACCTGACCTATGGCTTGCATATCCTTAACACGACTATGCAATAAAGCCGCCACACAGTGCATGACGTGTGGCAAGGCAGCTTGTAACAAACGCCATCTTGGAATGGCGCCCAATGCCTTAGTCAATGGTGGGGATAAACCAAATTGTATGTTTTGGACCAGCACTTTTTCAAACGACTAAAATTCATAAAACAAACAATAATTTATGGTAAAATTATTCTTGATATTGTATTTACATTAATATTAATTAGTTACCTTGCAGGCTTCCTTAGACTCCTTTATTTTGGATAATGACATTTTTGAAATTTAGATTAATTAGTTATTTATATGATTAGTTATAAAACAATTAATTAGATAATGGTTTAGGTTTATAAATATAGGATATTCAATATACAAAACACTCTATTTTAACATCAAACATAAAATAAGCAAATTGTTTTACATTCTTTAACATCTACTAAAAATAATAATCACTAATTATTTACAATAAATTATAATTGAACATAATTAAATTAGTAGAATTTTAGTTTTGAGAGTGTTAGTTATGTACGATAAAGGTTTACAAAATAAACCAAAAAACGAAAAAGGCACAATATAGATTTAATACATTTTACCAAAATTTGTTTTCTATATTTTTCCAATATTCACTAGCGGTATTCACAATGTAGAGTACTGGGCCTGGTAATCTAGTAAAAGAGCACAATATCAAAAAACTAAAAACAAAATACATTAGAAATTGAAGTGTTTGTCAATAAATAGCTTTTCTACTTTTTTACTAGGCCAAGTACTCTACATTGTGAATACCGCTACTGTTTACTTAATGTATTTTGTATTTGAGATTGTAGTAAAAGTATGCAATGTATTTTAAATGGTTTAGTAGCAAATAAAATACTGGGGGAATGTTATTATGTATTTTGTTTACTTAAGAACTTTTACTTTTACCTAGCTTCAAATGTGACTGTGTATTGTTTCAAATAAATGCCAAAAATTTAATTTCCCTCATAATTCCCAGGTCGGCCGAAATTATGAAACGTAGTATTGACTGTCGCTTTTAGCCCCATTTTCTCAATCTGTGGTTAGTTTTTATCGTGACGATATACTGACAGTTCTTATACAAAAATTATATTAATTGGAAGTTACGAGAAACGAATACTAAAGATTGAGAAAATGGAGCTTAGTCTCTCAAATATGAACAACAAAACAGTAAATGACATTTGTTTTAAAAAATATGAATTTTGAATTTGATTCAAATTGCGATGCAAATAGCCAAAAACATTCGTCTCTATGTTCCAAATTTGGTGCTACAAGTCACTATAAATATCTTGTTCGTTAGAGGATATATTGGAGGTCAAAGGCCATATTAAACTTTTTGCATGTGTGGCAATATAATAAATTTACACAATGCTCCAATACGTCAATGGAGTTAGATACTACTGTCCTTGATAACCACATGCGTGTTTACTTGTGCGCTTAAAAGAAGCTCCTAAAGGGACCTAAAAGCATTAGCCCATATATGAGAGTTTTATTACATTTTTGGTTTAAAATGAATGGTGATTTTGCCCTTTTTCTGAGCCGTTTTTACAAAATTGTCCGAATTCTGGTCCGAATGATAAATTCACTATAGAGTTACGTGGTTTGTTTTGTTTATATCATTTGCACTTATTTTCGAGAGTAGTTTTAGATATTATTTTGGCGTTAAAGTAGACGAATTTTGTACAGTTTGTTTATATTTTTTTTCTTAACACATCAGAATACGTTTTGTATGAACAAAAAGTAGTACTTCAGCGTGTAAAATCCGTTATCGGAAATTACTTTGTCTCAAAAGTTATCGCGGTTTAAAAAATGTTAAGCAAAATATAAAAAAAACTCAAACAAAAAAATTACTCAAAAATGTTACACTACGAGTGTTGTTTTTGTTTTCACATAGTTTTTACTAATACATTCTCACCACTTAGGGTTTTGACAACTGAGTTGACAGGAGAGTTTCCGATCTATGTGTATTTATCTATGATCTATACCATTTTTAATTGAAATTGAGAAAATTCCAAATGAAATTGAGAATATCAAATGTAAAAAATCCAAATAGAATTGTGAATTTCTATTTAATATTGTGAAAATTCCAATTAAGTAATATTGAGCATTTCGATATGAAATTGAGAAAAATCCAAATTGAGAATTTTAATTTGAAATTGGGAAAATTCCAATTGGAATTCTCAATTTAATAACAAATTGAGAAAAAATTCATATAAAATTTAGAATTGTCATTAGAAATTGTTAAAATTCCAATCGAAATTAAGAAAAATTTAAATGAAATTGAGAAATTTTTAATTTGAATAATTTTTATTTTACTGATATTATTAATATACATTAAAGAAATATGAAGCATTCTTTTGGCAGTAAGCGAACCTGTCAAGTTGAATAAAGACAATTACATCAATCCAAGTGCATGTTATCCTACACGAGACCAACCATGTGTTCTACGACAAAATAAATTAAGATTGGTTTCGTCTGCTTTCCAGATCTGACATAATTGTTCATTATGTTATCGTTTTTTGCACGTTATATTTATTAATTTCCGAATTCATGGAAATTGGTTCCATATGAACGCCACTGTACCAAAATAAATCATTAACTGCAGCAAGGTTGTATATGGAATATAATGGTTGTTTTTAATTTAAATTATTTTATAAATTCGTAATTTTATTTAGAATTATCAGAATTTCATTTAGCATTTTCTAAATTTCCATTTGAAATTCTCATTTTTATTAGGAATTTTCTAAACATAAAATTAAAATTCTCAATATCATTTGGAATTTTCTCAATTTCTATTTAAAATTCTCAATTTGATTTGGAGTGTTCTCAATTTAGTATTGAAATTCTCAATATCATTCGGAATTTTCTCAATTTAATACTGAAATTCTCAATTTCATTTGGAATTTTCTCAATTTCCTATAAATTTCTAAATTTAAAATGGAAATTCTTAATTTTATTTCAAATTTTCTCAATTTCAATATTAAATTCTATAGTTCGTTTGCAACATATATGACAAGATAGGTAACTGAGAGCCAAAAACCTATGTCTGTTGTCAAAAACCTAATTCATCACCCGTATGTGTAAAAAGAGAGTAATTTTTTCAATTTTATTGCTCTCTCCTTTCGTTCTATGCGTTTATTCTATGGTTTGCAACTTTATCAATTTCAATTTTAAATTCTCAATTTCATATAGAATTTTCTGAATTTCAATGAAAAATTGTGTAGTTATCTATAGTAAATGTATTCCAAAAATGTTAATCGCAATATACGCAAAGAAGAGATGAACGGTATTTTAAATTATTTTTGTATTGATTAATGTATTTTTATACTACGATTTTTCTTTTGTTCATTAAATCTGCAAAAATTTTTAGGATAAATTTTGTCAAAAGTTAGTTGTTGTATTCAGTTTTACAAACTTTAACGAAAGATCTTGGATGTGCCCCAACAAACTTTGTGAATTTTTCAATACTATTCAGGCAATATAACCGTATATTCTGGGTGTGTCTGAAAAACTGTATTTAAAAAAAATCACACTAATTCTTTACGTTTTTAAACCGATCAAACTCTGTTGTTACTGTTACATACAAAAAACTAATAAAAAATTTAAATCACCAAAATTTTGGCTTCGAAATTTGGCACCTTAAACATTCTACCGGATGGTGATTGGAATATGAAGGAGCATATAACAATATTGCATCTTCATATCTTTGAGCAGTTTGTTTGTACAACTCTAAATCCTAATGTTTAAATTCGTAGTAAATATATTTAAAAGGGAAACAAAAAACTATAACCCTTGGATTCTGTCAAAATCGTAAACACTATAGAAATAATGAACAATTAAGGTCGGTTTCATGGATTTTAAAAGAAACGTGTTTTTGCCCATATACCTATAGGAAAAAGTTAGTTAGAAAATGAATTAAAATGTTCATAGGTTATATTAAACTTGGCATTCTAAACTTTTCTTTAATTTTTTTTCTAAAGCTTTTGAATAGATTTTAATTTTGCATAATAAATGAAGAGTATAATAATAAAAACGCAATAAATGAGAGTAAATATTAATAAAATTATTTTACTACAACTTATAAAAGTATTAAGTTATTTATGGTTGGGGGGTGGGTGTGGGGATAGTGTCATTCAAGGAACTCATTCATTTTGGTAACAATAATTTCTACCGCATAAATGGCAACTTACATGGTGTCCCGGTGCATGTTGACAAAACTACATCAATGTTAAGACAGACACAAGAAATGTTAATTTAATTCATTTTTTGTTTGTTTTATTAATTATATAATTTTTTAAATGTGTGAATGTAATATATTCAATATTATATGTTAAATTGGTTTTTTGAATAAATGGTTAATTTAGTTTTTCGTAAAAGCGCATTTATTTAGTTTTGTTTAAAGAAATAAATAAATCAAAAAGTACAAAGAAGAATACAAATATAAATGCAGACAAAAGAAAGAGACATAGAATAAATAGTATTTATATCAATAATATTTAAAAGAAATAAAATAATAATATTTAATTCAATTTGAAATTTTAATTTTAATTTTATAATGTCTACAAATTAAAGTCCAATTTTTGTATGGTTTTACTTTTTTTTTTCAAATTGAATTGAAACAGTTTGTTTTTAATAAATTATACACACTATTTTGAACACAAACATTATCTTTATTTATTTACTTTTTTATTTATTATTTACTTTGATTAACATTAATAGCTTTATTTACAGCACACTTTTGTTTAATATTTATTTATGTATTTACACCTTCTTTTAGCACTTTCAAATACCTTTAGCATAATTTTTTTTTATCGTTTAGCATTCATATTTGCAGCATTTTACAGTTTTTAGTTTTTTTTTTGTTAAAAATTTATATAAATTATAAAATGAGTTTAGATACATTTTGAACTTACCATACAACTGGCTTCATGTAGTTTACCCAATTTGGGTCTTATGAAGGGCGCAATTTGTCGCCACAAAAATGTCTGCACCGATACGGGTAATCCCAAATCCTGCATACCATCATCTTGATCTATCTCAAATTCTTCGTTATTATTTGAATGATTATTATTATTCGTTGTGGTAGTAACCATTTTATTTTATTTATTTTGTATTCCGTTTTGTTTGTTAGTATTTTTAGCTTTTGCTCAATTATTATTTTTTTTTTTTTGGATTTTCACATGATTTTTGGAAATAACCTAGAAAACATTGGAATTTGTTCAAAATTCTAAGTAAATATTTAAATTAATTTGTTAAGTTAAATGTAGTTTTAAACTTAGTACGTTAGTAGAATTCAAAAACTTAAAATTCTTTGAAATCTGTTCGTATTTGTTCAACCCATTTTAAGTAAAATAAATACCCCGCTTATATTTAACAAATACTTCGTTACAATTCCCACAATAATTAATTGACAAATTATTGCATTTCATTTGACACGATAACTCTATTTAGTTATACACTTATTTACATTGAAAAATCCCACCCATATATTTGCCAAACAAATTGTTTTATAACCTGACGTATCAAAACTATTCATAATGTAGACAGATAGACGACTAACATGCTAATTGGCCATTAAATCAAAGTGATTCATTTCAACACAAACACTTAAGTCTTTTCAATTTTAAATATACAATATACACGTTAGAAAAAAAAGCCTACAGCCATACAATTCCATCCTATACGCTGTTTTATAAATGTAACTTAATTGACATGAAAACGGAAACGGAACTAAAGCAACAACAACAATAACGATGAGTTGCAACAAGTGTTTGCGTGAGCTAGGCAAGCAACTAATTTAAGAGCATGAATGGGTGAAGGAAAAACGAGAACTATGT
This sequence comes from Calliphora vomitoria, assembly GCA_942486065.2. Taxonomy (NCBI): domain Eukaryota; kingdom Metazoa; phylum Arthropoda; class Insecta; order Diptera; family Calliphoridae; genus Calliphora; species Calliphora vomitoria. The sequence goes on along the minus strand of OW818029.2, from coordinate 48,361,243 downwards.
AATTTACTACTCATATTACTTCTAATAAGTAAATAAACATGTATTTACATACGTATATACTAATGTACATATGTAAATGTGATGCTAAATTTATAATGGATACCATAAATACCTAGTCATATCATGAGTTCTGGTACAATTATTATTGCACTCGACATCTGTACAGTTTTTTATACGTGATATTTACAATCGTGCAATTGGTCTACAAAAATTACGTAATTTTGTGTAACAAGAATTTAATATATGAAAGATATCAATTTCTCGTATCACTAAATATGACTTGAGACTACAAGCTTTCAAGAGACATAACGGCGGGACTGCAGCAGAAATACAAGCTGAAATCAAAAGCACTGCCCATCAGTACACAATTAACACCTTATAGGAGAATTATCTTTACAAATGAAAAAATGTTCTCAGTGGAGGAGTTTTTCAACAAACAAAATGAAAGATTATATTCTACGCCATCTCGAGAAGCGTCGGAAGTGATTCCTAGAGTTTACACTGCTTTTATAATGGTATGGTTGGATAACAAACATATGATGTGGTAACAATGTCGCACTTCTGGAAAAAAGGTGAAAACCATAATGTTTTGTGTACCAATCCGACATTTTGGAGAAAGTTTTGGAGAAATTAATCATGGGCCTTTTAGCAGGACCCTGTCCCTGCATACAAGGCAAAAACACCATAAACCTGGTTAAAAAACACTTTGTACAATTTAATTTCGACTGATGATTGAAATTCTGGTAGTATAAGGAATGAGATCGAAAAATTCTTAACTTCAATTTCCATGCTCGGTTCCTGTCAGAAACTTTTTGAGCCTTGTATGTTTTTAAACCTGCATTATCTTTAACTTTTCGTACCAAATAGTCCGAGCACTGAGCTAACCGGGCTGCTTTCCTACCGGATGTGTTGCGAGCTCTTTTGAAAATGCTTTCTATTTTTTGGCTTTAGAAACATCATGTGAACCATTCCTTCTACCTGAACCAGGTTTTCTATCAACGGACAAGTTCTCCCGGTACTGTTTAATAACATTGGAAACTGTTTGACGGCAGACCTTTGAATGCTTGGCCAACTTTTTGTAGGAATATATTTAAACATTTTAGTACGCACTTTTTTCTGGTCACTCATTTTAATCAGATTAACAATTTAAATTAAAGAAAACTTAAATGATTCAATAAGGAATTATATCTATAAAGAATGAATACTCAATAGAATGAATTCAATACTTTTGAGGGACTAAGAACTGATGCCAATAAATAAATTCGTAATGAATTCTTTAATGGATAAAATAATAAAAGGTTAAATAATAAACTTTTAATTGATTTTGAAAATTTTATTAAGAATAAATTTTATCGATCCTTTGTTTATAATCAATATCAACAGAATTCTTCCTTATGGCGAAACATTAACAAATTCAAAGTTTTCACCTGTAGTTTGATTATAATACATATTTAGATACGAAATAATGATACAATTCAATTGAAATTAAATGTATGCATTTGCTAATCTTTGCAAAATAAATAGAATCAAGGATTTTTATAATTCTTTTGAATCAGATGGTTTTTTGTCCACTGTTAACGAACATATATATTTTTCAAATAGTACTCACAATTACTTCTCAATCAACTAATAAATTTGTTTTATATTATCTTATAATGGAAAATTATAAATATTTAATTCGAATAAACTTTGCAACATAGGTTTTGGGGTTAAAAACGGGTAAATTCGTTATCCTTATATCTTCTAAACTGATATAGATACAAACTAAATTTAAAATGCATCTTTATCTACTTAAAAAATGAGGAGACAGGTATTTGGTAGTTTTTAGAATTTCATACCTTTTAGGAGAGAAACGGGTAAAAACTGCATTTTGGTACTTTTTTGCTACCCCATGTAAACACAGAAATAAATCGAAATTATATTCTTCACTTACAATTTTTTTTTGGGAAATTCGAACAATTAGTGGGTAAAAATTTAATTTATTTTTGGTACTTCTTAGTGTGCTATTTGGAACTTGATTCAATCTGTGATTATTCACATTTTCTACCAAAAATCAATTTTTTATATAAAAAACTCAAATATCTTAAATCGTTAATAAATACTTCGATTTTAAGGTAAATAAACTCAATATGTCATCACTCATATTTTACATCAAAAATCGATTTTTAGTATAAAAACTTAAATATTTTTAATCGTTCATAAAATTGTAAATCGCTGTGGTTTTAGGAAAAATATGATCATAATGTGCCAAAAATCGATTTTAAGTATAAAAAGCTAAAATCATTAATAACTTTGTAAATACTGCAATTCAAGAAATAAAGGAAATAAGTTTAAATGTTGATAGATCACTTACATTATATACCAAAAATCGATTTTTAGTGTTTTTGTAAATATTGCTATTCTAAAAAAAAATAAACTCAATCTGTGATCGTGATTTTATGCGTATAAAAAACTCAAATATATTAAATCGTTAATAGTGCGATTTTAGGGAAAATAAACTCAATGTGATCAAATTTTATACCAAAAATCGATTTTTAGTATAAAAAACTCCAATATCTTGTAAACAAATACTGTAAACAGTTTGGTACTTTTTTAAAATATGAATACAGATTTGAATTTTGAAAATTCAAACTTGGCGGGTGTTCAAGAGTGAAAGGGGAAATTGGTACTTTTTCTCTTGATGGTATTTTTTTAACAATATAAAAATTAGCTGGTGTACATCAGACTGACGTAAGATATAGATTATTTGTTATAACATAATATATTTACTCTAGAGGCTTTGTAAACTTGACCGGATTCGGTTTTTTGACAAATCGGTTTTTATGTATGAAATAATTGCATAAATATTAGAGTTATGCCGCTTTGAACTAAAATGAACTAAAACGCTCTTTTTTAGTGATTCAGTTAAAAGGTTATACTACGTCTACAAAACAATTACAAAAACAACAGACAATTTCTTATTTTGTTTGTGATAAACTAAAACAATGTATCTGTTGTTTTTGTAATTGTTTGGTAGGCGTAGTATAACCTTTTAACTAAATCACTAAAAAAGTGCGTTTTAGTTCATTTTAGTTCAAAGCGGCACAACTCTAATTAATGTAAAATTTCAGAGGATTTAGTATACAATTTTTAACATATTTTTTATTAGCGCTCAAGTATGAAATTTGAATATTAGTATTTAAATTATGTAAATTACACACCAGTTATGGTTTTTATGATAGGAATGAAATTACACATGGAATTAAAGCCATTATTCTGAAAAAAATATAAAAAAAAGGTAAAATTGTATGTTAAAATCTATTTATTTTTCTTGTGAAACATGAATTTACACATGTAATTGTTATTTCTTTGATGAAAGAGTCTATAAAAATAAATTAAAGTAGAGTTTTTTCATATTGAAAAAAATTTAATGGAAACCGTAAGATTTGAAAATCCTTATTTAGAAAATTGTCCCAATTTTTCTAAAAATAAAACTGGCTGCTCTAATCAAAACCAAAGATGAATATAAATATAGGCAAAATTATTTCATATGTTTTAAGAGATATCGGTATACTAATCATTCCTGTAAACTCTTAGCATTGTTAAAAAGTTAATATTAATATTCTTATAATTTTAACATTTCGAAATTTTCACAAATTTTATGGAGAAAAATAATAAAAATTTAAGTTATTTTCAGAAAAAAATTATTCATTATTTTTAAGGACAACAGTATGTATATGCAGGTAGTAATCTATTTATAACAATTTTTAATCTTTTCTGTTTTAACTGGTGATGTCGGAGTTATTTACAAATCATTTGTAATAATATAGTAATCAACCTAAATCACATAGAAAACTGTAGAGAGTAACGAAATGTGGGTAACGAGAACTTAAAAGCCGTCTTTGTTTATTTGTTAAAATAGGTCACCTAGATTTTCTCTTTCGAGATGTAAATATACTCTGACACTCTCATAATCATCATCCCTATTCTTTGTTAACATCTTTTGTTTTGTTCTCGAAATTCTAAACAAGCATCGCAATCATCATCTCATGTGTGCTCTCATCTGTTGTAATGTTTGTAAACAAGCATCTCCACTCTCTTCCTCACCAATTACTGTGTCAAGTGGGTGGCTTAGTTTAATAACAAGTGTTTTTATATTATTTTGGTTTGTTTTATGGTTTATTGTGTTTATATATTTTTTTATTATCAATGCGTTTGATAAACGCAGACTCCACATCTTCGGCTGCAGGTATAGATACTTTTAATTTTTTTACAATTTTTCTAGAGGTCGCCACTGGTTTTTTTTGGAAAAAATTTTCACCCACTTACATAATCATGAAAAATATGCTTTTAATATTTATTTTAATTCATATTTTCTGGTTATAATTGATATATTTAAACATTTAAGACTTTCAAACACAATTATCCTTATTTATTTATTAGAACCGCACCTTGTTTTGTTGTTGGCTTTTATAGCAGCCAGTTTATTTTATGATTCTTTCACATATTGTGTTGGAAAAAAGGGTTTGGCACTTTTTTTTCTGTTTTATATTTGAAATTTTATTTGACATTTAGACAATTTTCACTTATTTTTTAGCAATTAAATTTGCTCACTTTAATCGCCAACAATTTTCGTGGTAATTTCCATTTGATTTTATTACCTTTTTATAGGAAAATGTGTGTTTTTTGATTTAATTAATACTATAGACAAATTTCTTTGTTTTTTTTCTTTGTCTTGTAACTTACATTACTGCTTTTGTAACGGTTTTGTTGCGATATTGTTAAAATACTTTTAAACAGTTAGAGCGCTCGGATGTAACTAAACCAAAGAAAAATGTATCTGCCAGGAGTTACTTGGTTAGACGACAAATGACGATTCTCATTTTAGCGGATACATAAAATCTATACACTACATACACACACACACATACATAGGAATACATAGTGCGTATGAGGAATGTCCTAGTGTGAACGAGTACAGGGTGTGAAATTTTATACTTTTTTTTTTTTTGTTTGATTTAAATGTTTTTAATTAAATTTAAACATAGCTGTTAAATTTGCGATTACGATTAGTGTTCAATTATAATATATTTTAAAAAGAATCGTATTGATTGTGTAATTCTATAAGAAATAATTTCTGATTACTAATTGATAACGATTAAAGTAATAAAAAAATAATCAGGATTACTGGCGATTACTACAAAATACTCAAAAGTAATCCGATTATTTTCGATTACTATCAACAATTGTGTAGGTATTCATTCGTACTACAAAACCAAAAATAATCGTAATTATTACGATTACTAATCATTATTTAATACGATTACTAATCATTACTCCTAACATTTTGTTATATTTATTTTTTATAATGGACACTTTTAAGTCTCGACTTGGGAGGGAGTGCTAAATCATTTTATATTTTACATACACATTATAAGTATAAAAAATATTACGTATACGCTCACAACACAATACTGAGTAGTCTTTCTACTGGCTGAATTTATTTGAATACATACTGTGTATATAAATGGGAATCACCATTTTTGAATTGACGTTAGGCTAAACTTAAATTAACTTCCAAAATTCTAAATTATTTATCTATCGGGCCAGTGTTCTGAACCTCGCATCTCCCACAACATTTGCGATTCTGTTATTTTTTGTATGTTTATCTAAAAAACACCCTTTATTATAGCCATAGAAATTTGGCAAATAGAACTGAATTACGTAAATAATAGATATTTTGATTGTCTGAATAAAAAATTTATTCAGCAAAGATGCTACTAAATTCCTCTAGAAATGTATGTTAAACCTATTTATGCCTAAATCAAAATAAACAACTAGAAACAGTGCCAAAAGTCTTAAATTGCGATTTATCTTTTAAATGACAAAAAATCATTTCAAAATTTTTCTGAGACATACATACTTCTATTCTTTTCACAAATATTAAAGTAAAATTTCTTAAATTTTTTAAATTATTTTTATTACGCTTTTTATAAGTGACATCAAAATTATAAAAATATTCGTTTTATTTGTGATGATCTGTATTAGTTTCAAAAGAACTTTTAAAAAAGCTAAATTTGCTTCAGCACCCTGTATTATTTGCTACCGTTAAACGTTTTATCAATGATAACAAATTAAAACATTTGTGTGCTCGATTTTGAATAAATGTATGTACATTAGACGTGCCCTTAAAAATTGATTTGCTTTGGATAAGTCTTTGTTTGTTCTTTAGTAAAGTGATGCAAAAATTGAGGTCAACGGGATAACAAGATTCCGTGACGGAAATCGATTGAAAGTTGTAAAATCGGGTAAACGATGATACTTTTAAAATATCTACAAAAATGTTTTTTAACATTTGATATAAATCTTATCTTCTAGAGAAAATTATCTTTCCAACAATGCATAAAACATGAAAGTCGAATGAAAAATATACGCTTTTTAACAGAGTATTTAGATAATAATTATCTGTGAAAATTTATAGTGGGAAAATACTAATAACTTGGTTATTTTCCCTTTGATTTTAATTTGTTTACCTTGTTGGAAAGATAATTTTCTCTGGAAGATAATATTTTCATCAAACATTTGCTACTATGTATTAAAAATTCAAAAAAAAGTTTGATTGTTTACCCAATTTTACAACTTTCAATTAAATTCCACGGGTTTTGATTATTTAAATTTTCTCCTCAAATTTAGCATCACCCATCCAATGCAAATATATTTTAAAGGGCGGTACTAATGTACATACGGACAATGTATGTGTTTGCTCGTATGTCTGTATGTATCTATCGTTCAAACAATACCCATTACATTCCTTTACACTGCGCTTCTATTTGGCGAGTGAATTATTTGCGCGAGGGTTGCAAAGCTGATAAGCAGACAAATTTACAAATAGAGAAATGCAGAGTCGTCATTATGCTGGGAGAAGGTATTATTTAAGTAGAAAAGGAAACAACGATTAACGGCTTCAAAAAATGCCAAAAATTGATGAGGAGGAAAGTATATTATCATAATTAATATGTTTTCAATTGGATTAACTTCAATTATTTCAGTTCAATATCATTTTTTCGTTGCATCTTTTGAATGCTCTTAGATTAAGTAGTTTAAAGATTATGCGTAATTAAGTAAATCTATTTTTTTTTAGCATCGTATAAATAATTTAAAAGAAAATTTTAAAATTTTAAATTATTTTTATTTACTGGATTTCTGGCTCCAGAATACATTGTTTGCCAATACTTCAAATATTATTATACCCTTCACCATGAGTTTTTCATTCCGTTTGCAATTTCTACATTTTTCATTTGCGACCCTACAAAGTATATATATGTTCTGGATCATTATAGATAGCGAAGTCGATATAGCCATGTCCGTCTGTCTGTCTGTATGTTGAAATCAACTTTCCGTAGCCCCCAAATAACTTACATACATGATTCATACATCAACACAACAAACGGTTGAGATATAAGGAAAGAACCGGGACAACCTCGAATTTTGGCATATTTTTTCTATATCTGGATTACTAAGTCATTAATATAGACAATATGGATATCTAATGATAGATATTTCAAAGTCCATTGCATCGATGTATATAAGGCTATAGTAAGTTGGACCTAATGGGTCAAAATCGGGAAAAATATTTTTTAACCCAAATTTTTTTTCACAAAAAAAATTTTTTTTCCGTAAATTTAAAAAACTAAATTTTTTAAATGAAAAAAAAAAAAAATTTTTTAAAAAATTAAAAAAAAAATAAAATTTTGTTTACCTAAAAATATTTACAATTTTTATTTTAAAATATAATTTGTTGAAGTGTACATAAGATTCGGCACAGCCGAATATAGTTCTCTTATTTGTTATTACATAATTTGGTAATGTTACTTTCTAACTTTTTTCTTAAAGTTAACATACAAACAAATAAAAAAGTAGATTTTTTTTAAAAAAGGAGTAGTTGTGTTACAAAATTACTTTAATACTTTATACTCCGGCTGATATGGCTTACATCAAACTAATGTAGTACACTTCGTGTATTTCTTATGGGACTGATTGGTTTGAAGACCCCCCATTTCTCACTATAAAAAACTTAATATACAAAAATGGTAATGCTCATTTCAGCGATTCACGGTTCATATTCTTGACGCACCCTGTTGCTTAAATGGATATCTAAAGCATTATTTAAGGCGTATACATAAATAAGGCTATTCACAGTGTGTTTTACTCATGTTTAAGTGTTGAACACAATTGTATAGCATATTTTCGGTTACATTTATAGGTTTTTCTTCTTACTTTAATTGATGTTACAGCAGCTTTAAAATAAAACAATTTTTCTTTTAATTCATTGAATGCAATGTTTTTTTTCTTTATTGTTAATCTGAATTTGTTATATCCAGTTCAGTGTGGTTGCTTTTGATTTTTGTCGTACTTTTTTTTTTAATTTTCTTTGAATTCAATTTAATAAAACAATAACATTTTTATATTGTTAAGCCAAAAGGTAGGGTCACACATTGCAAATATTTGACGAAAAAGACGTAACCACTAAATAAAATATATTTGAATTCTTTTATTTAAGTATTTCAAAAACGTATCTTATTTAGGATGATTCAAAATAAATATTTAGTTTTATTTTATTTGATGCTGTTTGATCTTACAAAACACTCG